>OX376159.1:0-1243339 GCA_947363495.1 Euzophera pinguis
TAACCCTAACCTAACCTAACCTAACCTAACCTAACCTAACCTAACCTACTAACCTAACCTAACCTAACCTAACCTAACCTAACCTAACCTAACCTAACCTAACCGCAGATTGTCTACAGGAAGAGGACGAAAAACCCGCTTAAGAGCCATAGAGTCCTCAGGGTATCTCCCATTTTGTGGCAGAGATTGACCTCAGCTGGGGCTGTGCACGTGGACCTCCAGCGGATAAGGGTCGCCGACCAATCCCCTCTCATTCAGTGCTCGCGCTGTCTGGGATATGGGCACGGTCGGCGATTCTGTGAGCTGGAGGTTGACGTGTGCAGCCACTGCGGAGGCCCGCACCTGAGGGCTCAATGTGAGGACTTGGTGGCGGGAGTCCCACCTTCCTGTAGGAACTGCAAGGAGGCTAAACTTCAAGACCTGGTTCACAATGCCTTCAGCACTGAA
This sequence comes from Euzophera pinguis, assembly GCA_947363495.1. Classification (NCBI taxonomy): domain Eukaryota; kingdom Metazoa; phylum Arthropoda; class Insecta; order Lepidoptera; family Pyralidae; genus Euzophera; species Euzophera pinguis. The sequence continues at coordinate 448 of OX376159.1, forward strand.
TGCCCTATTAGGCAGAGGCGCGAGGCCCTGGCTAGAGCCAATGTGGCGTACAACTTGTGACTCGACCAGACAGACAGACAGACAGACATAACATTGGAACGACAGGGAAGCATAGACAGTAATCGGGTGCGAGGCGCAAGTGTTGGATAAGAGCCTTGATCAGAAAGATTAGGAACTATCTCTTCTGATCAAGGCGTACACCACGAAGGGAAATATCTTGCGTCTCGTAGTCGATTGTTGTCTAAAACAGAGAAGGAAATTGGGTATTTATAATTTAGATTATAAAACTCCAGATTTTAAGGTATGATGATACAGAAAAGGAAGACAAATAAAAAATGTAATAAATTCGATAAATATATATACATAAAAACAAATACAGTCATACGATGAAAACCAAGATTTTAAAAGAAATATACAATAGATCAAATAGAAGTAAGAAATAGATATACAGAGAAGAATACAACGTAATTATAAAATATAAATGGAAGATAAAAAATATAATACAAAACTAAGATAAGTAAAAAAGTAATAATAGCATGTTATATTATACAGTAGTCAAATAAGAAAAAGTTAAAATATGATCCCATTGAAAAATAAAAATTAGTTAAACCGTATGATGGAATAAATTATTAGATAACAAAAATAGAAGATAAAACTTCAAAAAATACACACACATACAAGAACAAGTTGTACAATAAACAAAAGTAGCCAAGGGCGCCTCCACCCGTAAGGCGGAAAGAATGTGAAATCATTAAAAAAAAAAAAAAAAAAAAAAAAAAAAAAAAAACCTAACCTAACCTAACCTAACCTAACCTAACCTAACCTAACCTAACCTAACCGGTATTAAAATTTTCAAAAAATTTCCTCAAAAGTATACGTGTGATATATCGTTGGATTCGATAATTCGGCGCTATTAAAACGGTGCGCATACGGATTTAATTTTCTCGCGCGCCCCATACTGAATTTTCCAAAAAACTTCAAAAAATTGCATTTTTGAATTTTCCAAATTTTCCACGAACACTGGCTGTTCAAAACTAAATTTTTTCTAGTAGATTCCGTCGCCCCGCGTCGATTGAGCCGCTTCTCGGTCTCATTCGACTGTATTTGGACTTGCTACGTCATTTCCAAAATTCAAAAAATTACATTTTCTTTGAAAATTTATAAATTTTCCACTAAAAATTTTCTGTTTTTGGCCTCATTAGATCCGTCTCGCCGAGACGAGTCCAGCGACACCTCGTTTTCGAAAATCGGACACGTACTTTTTGAAAAATTTGCCCCCCCGCCCACCCTTATTTCACTTGGGATATCGACTTCGGACAGGGGTCATAAACATTTTTTGGAAATTCGCTTATTTTAAATCTTGACACGTAGACTGCGTGAGTCACACTTCTTTAAATCGACCCCGCTAGAGGAAACTCGCAAATAGCGGGTTATATAAATATAGTAATTGACTCAAATAAAAAATTATAAAACTATTTATAAATCTTGATTGGAAGATATCGCAACTTGACCTGTAGGAAATATTGCGCTTTATCCTTACTGTACTTACGGTGCACGCTGGTGTATAAGTAGCCACTGCATCTGAAACAAAAAACAAATATCATTAGAATTATTATAAAATTCGTTGTTGACTCCGCCTACTAAAGTGCTTTAGTTTAGTATTGACAAGACAGGGTAGATGCCCACGTAAAGTGGTAGTTAGCCTAAGCAGTATCAACACTGACAAAAGTTTATAATAATAATAATATTGTTTGTTATAAGCTGCACCCTATACATGCAGCTTATAGCCTAAACTACACTATATATATACAGTTTATAAAATATTGACCTGTGATAAAAATAATTAAAAATAAAAATAATAATTTTAACTAACTCTAATTATATTATTTATTTACACTACTGATTTTACAAATATTTTAAAAATTTTATACAACTTATACAAATTTATATTTTAATCTTGATTTATTCCAATAATTGACTTTAAATTATCACATCTCGCTAAATAAACAAACTCGACCTCTTAAGATGTTCCACACCCCGAAACCTAAGCGGACGCTCGTGTACTCTCCCGAGATGATCTCTGATGTACCTGCCGCGCCAGATAAAACTATAACAAAGATAAAAAAGCAAAAGACTGTTAAAAAATCGACAAATAAAGATAATGACGTTTCTGGACCGGCGGAGAGATCTCCTCGGGGGATAACAGCGTATGTATCTGGTTCTTTGGAGGAGAGAGAGATGGGGGATAAAAGTGCAACATCCAAGGCGTTCCGGTTGCTCCAAGAGGGTAAATCCCAATTGGAGCAATCCGGAAACATGAAAACTTCCATTAAGGAAAATGTACTTAAGATTCTATCAACCATGTTCGAGTTGGTTTTGGTTTTGGAAGCAGAGGAAAAGTCAGAAAAGGAAGAATCTTCGGTCGGCGCAATAAATAATAAAGTGGAAGGGTGTTTAATGGAAGAAATTAGAGAAAATCGAAAAATATTAAAGCAAAATAAAATACACATGGAAGAATTATTGGAAACGGTAAAGCAAAATAAGAGAAAGGAGGTGACGACTTACGCCAGTGTCGTGGCCGGTCCCCCAAAAGGGGAGCCAAAGAAAGGTACGGCCATGCACTCGCTAGTCGTCGTCTCTAAAGATAAACTCGATACCGGAGAAAAATTATTAAATAAAATTAAAAAAGTAATAAACGCCACCGAGGAAGGAAGTAAAATAGATGTGATAAGGAAGTCAAAGGACCAGAAGGTGATAATCGGGTGCAAGGAAAGAAAGGAGATAGAGAAAATCAAAGAGAAGTTATTAAAAGAGGAAAGCAAACTAACAGTAGAAGAGTTAAAAAACAAAGACCCGCTTGTCATCTTCTGGAACCTGCTGGAAGAATATTCCGATGAGATGGTGCTGAAGGCATTAAAAACACAGAACGGCCATCTATTTGATGGTTTAGATCAGGACGTTCGGATGGAAGTTATCTACAGGAGGCGGACTAAAGACCCGCACAAGTGCCATAGAGTCCTCAGGGTCTCGCCAATTCTGTGGCAGAGACTAACCTCCGCAGGGGCTGTGCACATCGACCTCCAGCGAGTTAGAGTGGCCGACCAGTCCCCCCTCATACAGTGCTCGCGCTGTCTGGGATACGGGCATGGCCGGCGATTCTGTAAGTTGGAGGTCGAGGTGTGCAGCCACTGCGGTGGTCCGCACATGAGGGCTCAATGTGCAGAGCTTGAGGCGGGGGTACCGCCCTCCTGTAGAAACTGCAAAGAGGCAAAATTAAGTGATCTGGTTCATAATGCCTTCAGCACCGTCTGCCCAATTAGGCAGAGGCGCGAGGCCCTGGCTAGGGCCAATGTGGCCTATTTGTGACTTGACCGGACTGACAGACAGACACACGGACAGAAGGTTAGAAATGCAGAGACTGTAATCGAGTACGTAGGCGCAAGTATTGGATAAGAGCATTGATCAGAAAGATAAACATTATCTCTTCTGATCAATGCGTACACCACGAAAGAAATATCTTGTGCCTCGTAGTCGATTATAGTCTACAAAAGCTGGGAAACTGAGTATCTATAATAATGATTATAAAACTCCAGATTCAACGGAAAAGATAGCAAACAGAAGGTTAATAAATAAAAATAAAAACAGTCGCAAATAAATATGTATATAAACAAAAAATATATAAAAGGTATATAATCACAATAGGTATAATAAAATATGTATAAATAAATAAGGTCTGATAAACCATGAAAGCAATTAATTGGAAAATTAATAATAGATAAAAACACAAAAGAAATAAGTAAAAGTAAAACTAAAAGATATAAGAAAACCAGATAAAATAAAAAATACTATACCAAACGATAAATAGTGTGATAACATATATACCAGCAACAAAAAAAAAAAAAACTAGATAATAAAATACATAAAAACACAACACACACCTATAAACAAGATGTACAAAAACAAAAACAGTAGCCAAGGGCGCCTCTTACCTATAAGGCGGAAAAATAAGTAAAATCATTAAAAAAAAAAAAAAAAAAAAAAAAAAAAAACCTAACCTAACCTAACCTAACCTAACCTAACCTAACCTAACCTAACCTAACCTAACCTAACCTAACCTAACCTAACCTAACCTAACCTTTTTTTTTTTTTTTTTTTTTGATTTCGCAGGGGAATGCATTTACGCACGGAGTGTGGGACTCCTGGGCCGCTAGCCGGCCCAGACTACCCACTAAACCCCTGCGGGTGCCGTCGGCCGCATTGCAGGGAGGCGTCTCGGATCTGACTAACACAAGACGCCTCTGCGACTGGCCGGTTTCTCACCAGAAACCGGACTCACCACTCTCAGAGGCCCTCCGACACCTGGAGGACCTCTGCCGCCGGGTGGGACTATTTTAGTCCCACCGTTTAGGGGGGCGCTTCCAGGCGCGCTAGGTAGCGCCTGCGTCGCACCCCCCCTCTCCGCCGCCGGATCGGGTCCGCGAGGGGATCGTCCTCGCGGTCCCTTTCCTCGACCTCCCTCTGCGACATGACAACCTCGCAGAAGGAGGCCATGGCCGCCCAAGCTCTGTCGCTCTCGAGCATCGCGTTGGCGACACTCGGGAGCGACAGGTCCGTGACGCCCAGCGCGGCGGCCAGCTCGTGGCGCTGCCGGCTCCACCTGGGACACCGCTCAAGGACGTGTTGAGCGGTGTCCTGAGCCTCGCCGCAGTCGTGGCAGCGAGGCTCGGCCTCCCTCTGGGCCACGCGGTGCAGGTACTCACCGAAGCAACCGTGCCCGGTGAGCACCTGCGTCATGCGGAAGGTGAGAGGCTTGCGCCGCCTCATCATCCACTTCTCCAGGACCTGACGCAGGGCTTCCACTGTGCGCACACCGAACGCCGCCTGCGCCAGGTCCGCCTCCCACCTCCGCACGACTTCCGCCTGCGCTCGCAGGCGCACCCGCCGCACGATCTCCGCCGAGGGGCGCTCGCCGATTTCCCTCCTGTGCGCCACAAAGTGGTACACTTCGGCGAGCGCCTCCGCTACCAACTCCCACGGCGGGTCGCCCGCGAGGGCCGTGGCCGCAGAGAAGGCCACTGTACGGTACCCCCGTATCACCCTCACCGCGATCACCTTCTGCGCCTGACGCAGAAGGCGTTTGTTCGTCGCGGTGAGGGCGTCCACCCAGATGGGGGCACCGTACATTGCCATGCTCCGGCAGACGCCAGAGTACAACCTCCTTACTGCTTCGCTCGGTCCACCCAGGTTGGGTAGGAGTCGGCCGAGCGAAGCAGCCGTCCTGATGATCTTCGGCCCCAACTCGCGAAAGTGGGGACCGAAAGACCATCGTCCGTCGAGGATGAGCCCCAGATATTTCATCTGGGTGCTCACCCTCAACTCCACCTGACCCACCCGGAGGCGCGCTCCTGGGGGGGGTCCTCGCGTCCGGGCCCCGCGGAAGAGGAGGACTTCGGTCTTGTCCAGACGGACCCGAAGCCCAAGCCTCTCTATGCGGTCGACCAATAGGGCAAGACCCGTTTCGGCCGACCGCGCCGCCTCACCGAAATTCGCACCCCGGGACGTAAAGAGAGTGTCATCCGCGTAACAGATGACACCAGTCCCGGGGGGAAGCCGGCACCGCAGGACCCAGTCGTACGCGATGTCCCACAGTATAGGGCCGAGAATCGACCCCTGCGGGACACCGCATCCGACGCTGCGCCGAACCATCCGACCCCCCCTGTCCTCGAACAGGACGAAGCGCTCCTCCAGGTACGCCTCCAACAGCCTCCGCAGATACGGGGGCACCCCGAAATACTCGAGCGCCTCCCGTATTACACTGTGCGGGATACTGTTGAAGGCGTTGGCGATGTCGAGCGACGTCGCCAGGGTCACCTCTCCATCCCGATCCGCCTCCTCTGTCACCGAACGTAGACGCCTGAGGGCATCCACGGTGGACCTCTCGGCCCGGAACCCGTACTGCGCGTCAGAGAGACGCGGTCCCGTGCCGTTCTCCACGTGCCGAACGAGGCGCGAAGCCACGACGCTCTCCAGGGCCTTCGCAGCCTCGCTCAGCAGGACCAGAGGTCGCACCGCCGAGGCCGAGTCCAGGGGCCGACTCCCCTTCGGAATAAGGCAGAGTCGGCCCTCCTTCCAGAGTTTCGGGAACCGCCCCTCCCGCAAACAGCGGTTGAGCAGCTCCCGAAACCTCTCTCCGAGGTGCACGAGGATCAGCGCGAGCATCCTCCCGTGCACCCCATCTGGACCCGGTGCCCTCTTCTTAGTCCGGAGGCGGTCTTGGACCACCTCCATTTCGACGTCGGTGACGGAAGGCGGATCAGCCTCCGCTTCGTCAGACGGCCGTCGGGCCATTCTTGGAGGAGAAAACCCCCGCGGATTGCCGGGGAATAGTTCCCCGACAATCTCCTCCAACAGAGCCGGCTGGAGGGAACCTAACCTAACCTAACCTAACCTAACCTAACCTAACCTAACCCAGTCTTGTTCGAGCCGCGGTCGTGTGCGGACGCGTCCCGAGCAGCTCCCAGTAAATAAATTAAACATTAGTTTAAACATTAACAAAAACTGTTAAATAACAGTTCAAAAGTGTTGAATAGGCTGTTATCTACAATACCAGCAATTTACCGACTCGGAAGAATCACGGATTGTCGAGATATCGGTAGATACGACCCGTGGAAAAATTAATCTCCGTGTCAAACCGAGCTGCGGAAGGGCCGCACCCACCTATAGACTACTTAACATCAGCGTGACGAAGGTACGAGCAACAACCACCCGGAGGTCACCGGGCAGCCGCCAAAACACCGAGGAGCTTGGGGGATTGTCACCGTGACAAAGCCACTCGAAGCCTCCACGCGGCTATACTGGTACCTGACTTAGTTTTAGAAATTTTAAAACCCTGACCCTTTAATATTTACTTATTTTACAACTTTTACAAATTTAATTTTAACAAAATGACCCTGCCTAAAGTAAAGCCTAAAATAAAATTCACAAATAACAATAAAACTACAAAACCCACTGACCCAGGCGACGAGACTCGGAAAATGCCTGAAAACCCCAGCAATATAGAAGAAACCTCGGAAAAAGAAGAAAGGGAAAGACGGTACTATGACTTGACACACAAAATAAAAGATCAGATAGGTAGAATAACCACTCGCCTCAGGCATGAATTCTATTATGAAAATTATAAAGTCATATCAAGCACCTTTAAAGAATTGGACCAATTATTCCGTGAGACCACCGAAACCGTTCCGCTAAACGTGAAGCCGGTCCTCAAGTCCACAAAAACCCAAACTGTGCCGGAAAACAGGTCGACTGCTAAAACTCAAACTACCCCAGTTAAGAATAAGAAAAAATCTGAATGTACAACAATCGAGACACAAACAACTCCATCAAAAATAACAGAGGAAGCCCCAAAGAGAGCGCTAGACGAAGATAGGTTCGACAGATTGACAATGGCGATAGAGGAGAATAATAAAAATATCCGGGAGTTAAAAGAAAAATTTGACAAACAAAATATTTTACAAGTAAAAACAAAGACGCCGGAAAGAGAACAAAGAAAAGACCAGACGAAATTACTAGCACAAGACACCCTACATTCGGTGATAATCACCGCCAGAGATAATAAATATACAGGCGAACAAGTTCTCGATCAAATAAGGGAAGCGGTTGGAGTACAGGATGGAGAGGTACGTGTGGAGAAAGTGAGAAAAGCGAGGGACCAGAAGATAATTGTTGGATGCAAAACGAAAGAGGATAGAATTAGGCTAAAAAACAAAATACTAGAATCAAATCACCTCCAGGTCGAAGAAGTTCAAAACCGAGATCCATTAATAATTTTAAAAAACGTAGTTAAGAAAAATTCAGATGACGACATTATTAAAGGTATTATGAACCAAAATAAAAAATTATTGAACAACATTAGCCCGAAGGATCTTAGAATGGAGGTTAGGTTCAGGAAAACAGCTCGCAATCAACTTTTAAACCACATCGTACTGAGGGTAGCCCCAAAAATCTGGAAGAGTTTAGTGGAGGCCAACACAATACACATAGGCATGCAGAGGATACACGTCGAGGATTACTCCCCCGTGATCCAATGCTCCATGTGTCTTGGGTACGGACACGGCAAGAAACATTGCAAAATAAGTACCGAAAAATGTAGCCATTGCGGGGAAGACCACAAGAAGGAGAAGTGCTCAGGATACCTCGCAGGAGCACCCCCGTCCTGCCTGAACTGCACCAGAGAAGAAAATGGCAATACGAATCATAACGCTTTTAGCCAAGAGTGTCAGGTCAGGCAGAGATGGGACACTTTGGCGAGGTCCAAGGTAGCGTACTGCTGAGGCTAAAATAAGCGCTGCATTAACCCGGGAGTCCTGCGCTGGATCCTATCGATGTTCAGGATGTAAAACATTGTGAACCCGATGCTGAGGATTCAGCGTGGGTTCAGGAAAAAAGTTCGTGCAAAAAACAAAAATAGTGCCTCACGCTAGGACTCTGCACCAGCAGATTACTATCTAACTGGTGCAAAGACAGTAAGGATCTTAAGTGTAGTGTAGGGCAGTGTAGTGAAAGTCTGAACAGTTAAAACAATGATAATAATTGGGTTTTAGAAATGGTCAAGTGTAAACATGACAACAAACAGTAAGGCATTCTAAGGTTAGTACAAATCTTAATTTTAAACAATATTGTACAGTTATCGTAAAAACGTAAATCTGATAGTTAATGAAAATATGCAAGTATGAATGTGCTATCATGAAAAATATAAATTAGGACATAGAAATAATTATATATTGGAAATTGTAAATATAAGACGGAAACAATTATTATGGTTAAAATAAAAATATACAATGTATGACTAGATTATAAAGCATGTAAACATAATGTTTACAATATTAAAAAGCTAAAAAATTTTTTGACTAAAAGTAAAAAACAATCAGTTGTAAAATGACAAAAATAGAGTAATGTAAATACAGGAGGACGTAACCTACAAATAAGTAGTAAAAAATTTTAAAGCCTAGACTAGTACAGTAATTAACTATAACGGAGTATGTAAATAATACATAAATTGTAAATTTAACAATGAGACAACATAGTAAAAAGTGACCAATAAAATGACTAATAAGTAGTAAGGCAAGAGATGTTAATAGATCATAAGCTATAGTAATACATAATACGTATTAACAATCTGACGTACAATCAGTAAGGTTAGTAAACTTTATAGTGCAGGAAATGACGGTAGTCGAAAAATTTCCTCAATAGAAATCTGTAAATAAAGAATTCTGTAAACAAATATGAAAGTATATGCTAATATAAGATAGCTAGGAAGAAGGAAGTAATATATAGAATATTGTAAAAATAATAGCTTCTAAATAACAATAAATAAATTGTAAACAAACATTATTATATAACAAAGTGTTTAAAACAATTGTAAATAAGAATATACAAACAAAATGTAAACAATTATGCTTTTGTAAATAATAATAGGTAAAATACAAAACAAACGTAAGCAAATAATAAGACTGAAAATTGATTAGAGTTAAAAAGTTTTTTAAACAAAGAATTCTGTAAACAAATATGAAAGTGTATGCTAATATAAGATAGCTAGGAACAAGGAAGTAATATATAGAATATTGTAGCTTCTAAAAAAAAAAAAAAAAAAAACAATAAATAAATTGTAAACAAACATTATTATACAACAAAGTGTTTAAAACAATTGCAAGTAAGAATATACAAACAAAATGTAAACAATTATGCACTTGTAAATAATAATAGGTAAAATACAAAACAAATGTAAGCAAACAATAAGACTGAAAATTGATTAGAGTTAAAAAGTTTTTTACCAGTAAAGCACAATGTAAAATACAGCTCAGTATATAAAATAGATATCGAAAAGACTATAAGCTTTGTGAACAAGACATCAACATATGTATTAGCTTAAGTAGTAAATAAGACAAATTTTTTGTAAACAAGGGTGCCAAGACATATGACCGTGGCAGTGCTACTGTTAAATAAACTCCTTCCAACTACGGTTATACTAGTTGGAAGAAATTATAAAAAAAAAAAAAAAAAAAAAAAAAAACCTAACCTAACCTAACCTAACCTAACCTAACCTAACCTAACCTAACCTAACCTAACCTTTTTTTTTTTTTTTTTTTTTTTTTTTTTGTTATCGGAGGGGAAATGCATTTACGCACAAAGTGTGGGACTCGCCGGGCTGCTAGTCAGCCCGGAATACCCACTAAAACCCCTCCGGCGTTTCCGCACCAGCCGTTGTGAGGGCGCCATGGGATCGCTTACGCATTCTACCACGACGCCCTCCGGCTAAAGCCTTTCGGCCCTAAAACTGGGCGGTGCGGGCATAACGTGCCCACCGCCGGCCCCGACCTCTGCCTCGCCGAGCGCGTAGCGCGTCAGCTCTAGATTCGCGCTCGCGCTCGGCCGCCTCCTTCTGCGACATTACAGTTTCGCAGAAGGAGGCCACTGCATCCCAATACCTCTCGCCACACAGCATCGTTGAGATGATACTGTGTAGCGAGAGGTCCAGATGCCCCAGCGCCACTCCCATTCTTACCCTTTCGGGCGCCCACATCTGGCAGTCTGCCAGAGTGTGTTGAGCCGTATCATCAGGCTCCCCACACTCATGGCAGACCGGGGAAATCTCCCTCCCTATTTTGTGCAGGTAATGACCGAAGCAGCCGTGTCCGGTCATTACCTGCGTCATCCTGTACGTCAACTGGCCGTGTTGACGTCCTAACCAAACCGGGAACGATGGGAGGAGCGCCCCTATGGTACGAGTACCATATGGGGAGTTCTCCAGCTCGACTCTCCATCGCTCCCTCAACCTATCCACGGCCAGCTGACGGACCGCCCTCATTTCTCTGGGAGCGGGCTCACCACCGCGTGCTCGCACTCTCGCCCGCTCCCAATACATCTCCGCTTGCACTTCAGCGTCCATCTCCCATGGCGGGGTTCCGGCCAGGGCACATGCTGCCGCCCAAGATACCGTGACATAGGCCCTTGCCAGACGGTTGGCCACTATACGTTGTGGCCGTCGTAGCAGGGCCCTGTTGGCTCTGGAGAGCCTGTCCGCCCAAATGGGCGCCCCGTACAACGCCATGCTGCGAGTTATTCCCGCATACAGCCGGCGGCACGGGGCACCAGGCCCTCCGATGTTGGGCAGCAGTCTGGCCATGGCCGATGCTGCGCCAACGACTCGGGGAGCAAGTCGTTTGAAATGCTCCCCGAAGTTCCAGCGCGAGTCCAGGATGAGACCCAGGTATTTAATGTTGGGCTTCACCTGGACTCTTTCCCCGCCAAGGGAGATGGACGCACCGGGGGGTGTACTCCACCTGCGTCCTCTTCCGAAGGCGATGACCTCACATTTGCTTGGGGCCACCCTTAGGCCGAGCAGACCAATACGGGACACCATAAGGTCCGCTGCGACCGTTGCTCTTCGCAGGGCCTCCTCTAGATTCTCACCCCGAACGACTACCATCGTGTCATCCGCATAGCAGATGACTGTCGTCCGGGGGAGAAAAGCCCCGCGGATGGCCCAGTCATAGCCGATGTTCCACAGCAGGGGTCCAAGCACCGACCCCTGTGGAACACCGCAGGTCATCGCCCTCTCCTTCTGTCCTTCTCGGGACTCGTAGAGCACCACCCTGTCTTGGAGGTAGTGCTCTACGACTCTCCTCAGATAGAGGGGCACCCCATGATACTGGAGTGCCTCCCCTATTACTTCATAGGGGAGGGAGCCGAACGCATTGGCTATGTCCAGCGACACCGCCACGGCCCCCTCCCCTTCACTCACCGCCTCCTCCGAGAATGTCCGTAATGCGCTTAGGGCGTCAATGGTGGACCGCCCGGCTCTAAAACCATATTGGCGGTCCGACACATTGGGCCCAGCGCTCTCGAGATGCTGGATGATCCGGGAAGCCACGATGCGTTCAAACATCTTTCCGGTTTCATCCAACATCAGGAGGGGCCTCCATCCCGAGGGGGAGTCCTCGGGCCGGCTCTCCTTCCTCAACAGGCAGAGCCTGCCCTCTTTCCACGGCCTTGGGAACCGCCCCGTTGACAAACAGTCGTCAAACAGGTCCCTAAGGCGGCTCCCAAGATGCTGGAGTGCCACCGGCAGGACGATACCGGGGACGCCATCCGGGCCAGGGGCCTTCTTGCGGACCCGCAGGCGCTCTACTCCCCGGTCAAATTCCGCATCCGTGACCGGAGGCACATTCGCCGTGGAATACTCCCTCTCGGGGGTGGACATTCTCGGAGGGGTGAACTCCTCTGCAGCCGGGAACAGGCTTCCGACAATCCTGTCTAGGAGATCCGGTTCCATTGAGGCTGTGGGGGGGGCGAACCGCATTTTGTTGCGCACCACCCTGTAGGGCCTCCCCCACGGGTCCCTGTCGAGCGTAGCCAGGAAGGCCTCTTGCGCCTCTCGCTTGGCTTTAGCTATTGCCGCCGACAGGGCACCTTTTGCCTCCCGGAGGGCGTGATAGAAACTCATTTCTTCCGCTCCTCCGGGGTTATTGCCTCGCCGCCGCCTGCATCGGGTGTAATCCCGACGGGCCCTGTTGCTGGCGAGTCGGAGAGCTGCTATCTCTTCCGACCACCAGTAGACCCGTCTTTTGGCAGACGGCGGACCGGATCTCCTCATTGACGCGTCGCACACTTCGGTGAGCGACGCTCGGAAGCCTGTTGCCCTCTCGTCCACGCCAAGGGAACGGCTAGGCGTGGGAATCCGCCAATTTGCGACCATGGCAGCCTCGTCAGCCAGGTCCCTGTCGAGGCTTGCCATATTCCACCTCGGGAACTTGCTCCTGCTGCGTCCCCCCAGGGGGAGTTGGGACTGGGGCGTTCTGGAGACCGTCATCCGGACATACAGATGATCGGAGAGGGTCTCCACGTCCTCCAGGACACGCCATTCCGCTATTCGTGCGGCGATGGCAGGGGTCGCGAATGTGATATCCACTATCGACCCCCCATTCTGCCGCACACACGTGTCAGCAGTGCCCCGGTTTAGGACTGATAGCCCCAGTTCCACCACCCACTCCAGAACGGTTTCCCCCCTTGGGTCTGTGCTGGGAGACCCCCACGCCGTGCATTTGGCGTTTAGATCTCCCAGCACTATCACCTGGGCCGGTGCCGCCCCGCGGACCACCCTACCTACTCTCCCGAGGAAGTCCTCGAGAGCACGTCGCGGTCTGTTGGGGGAGAAATAAACTCCAACGACAATGATTTCCCCCCATTTAGTCGCGACGTACCCCGGGCCATTCGAGACCCTCGAGAGAGGGGAGCGGCCCCCAAACTGCGGGACGGTTATGCACACCGAACCCTCAGTGTCCCCGACCCAATTGGGGAGAGGGGGAACGCAGTATGGCTCCGCGATGACAGTGAGTGCAATGCCCCACTCCGCCACGTGCTGGACTATTAGGTCCTGGGCACGGGCGGAGTGGTTGGCATTGCACTGCAACACTTCAGGATAGTTCGAGGGACCCCTATCCATCAGTGTTCCATCGCGGGGCCCTCCGAGATGGCCGGTCTAGTCGCCGGCATTTTCCCTCTGGTGTGCGGGGGGTTACATGACCTTCCCCCCATCACGTGGTTTGCCGCCAGTTTCGCCTGGTGGCAAACTGCACACCAGGGGTCCGTCGCCTCACAAGCCGAGGCAGCGTGTCCCGGCTTGCTACAGCGGTGGCACAGGCCTGTCCTGTCCACTGGGGAGGGGCAGAGGGCCCTAGTGTGGCCAATGCCCATGCACTTAAAACACCGCATGGGCAGTGCCTCAAGCCCTCTGACTGACGCCGAAGTCCAGCCTACTTGCAGGCGGCCTGCGTCTATGAGCGCATTGGCCGCCGTCACGGGGCAAGTGACTATCACTGCCCCAATCTGGTTCGGCGCCCAGCGCATTGCACCAATTTTGATGCTCCCCAGTGAGCATTTGCCAATCCTGGCCACCGCCTCTTGCAAGGTCTCCGGCGTCACTCCCTCGTTGAGGCCGGAGACCCTAATTTGTGCCGTTTTTGTTGGCCGGGACACCTCCACATCGCCACCGACCAACTCCCTCAATTTTGCGGCCAGGGTATCGGCCGCCGCACCACTGTTCGCGCCCGGGACCTCAATTATCCTGGCCCCCGTCGCCGTGCTCCGTACACCCACATGGTCTATTCCGACCGACGCCAGACTCAAGTTGGCAGTGACCCTGGTCATGACGGACTTGTAGTCCGTCTTCGCGTCCGGTTTAAGGGTCACCACCACTGCCGCTGATTTGGGCGGGGCGAACCGTATGGGTTTCGGAGCCGGGGCTTGGGAAGCCCGGGGGGCCGTAGGAATGGTTGTGGCCGATTCCGTCTCTTGCTGTTGAGAGGGGGGGGACTTCTTCCCCTTACCCTTCCCCTTACCCTTCTTTGCAACCGTGGCCCACGTTCCTTCATCACTGGGCTCCTCGTTGGCCACGGTTGCCGTCTCCTGAGGAGGATTCAGCTGTGGCTTAGCCTTAGCCACAGGGGCCTTGTTGGGCTTTGGCGCCGGTCCCGGTCTTGCGGGGGGCATCAGGGTTGACCCCGCAATTGCGCCCGATGGTCCCGCTTTGGGCTCCGCCGTCCTATTTGCCTTTTCGGCCTCCCTCTTCCTATCCGCTGCCAGGGGGGGACGAATGATCGGCTCAGGGGCCAATATTCCTCTCTTTTCGGCCTCCTTAAGCCGATCCGTCACCATACCTCCTATGGATAAGAAGAGTTCCCTCGAGAGGGACTCCTTGAAATCCCCCAGAAGGGACTTCACTTCCTCCACGATCGGTTTTCCCGATTGGGGGGCCACAGGGGTGTCCCTCTCAGCAAAGGCCGTGCGGAGAGCCTTTGTTTCGCTTCTCAAGAGGGCCAACTCTTCTTTCATCCTCTTGTTGTCGGCCCTCAAGACTCTTATGATCTCCTCCTCGTTCGCCTGAGCCTCTATTTTTTCTGCCGCGTCCAGTATGTCGCGGCAGGCCACCTTCATTTCTCTCCAGGTTGTCCCTTTCAAGTTGCCGGACTTGCCGGCCTCCTCTAAAACTTTCTTTGCTGACGCCCGGACAACCTGGAGATACTCCTCTACAGCCGTCACCTGTTCAGGTTCTCTCGGCTGGGTACGGCGGAAGGTCTCCGCTCCACCGCTAGTTTTGACCACAAACTCGGCGTACTCGTCCGAGAGGTCCCTCAACCTGTCCCGCACGCTGTACGTCCGGCGTGCCACAGGACGGCCTCTTGCAGAGGAGGACACCTTCGTTCCTCTCTCACCCCCCAACTCGTCTTCTTCTGCCTTCCTCTTCCCGAGAATGGCCTTCTCCGGGAGTATCACCTCGGGGAGGGACTCCACCTCCGAGTCAGAGAAAACCGAGCCGTACTCGGATTCTCGGCGGCTCCCTCCGGCTTCCCTCTCCAACGATCTAGGGCCAGCCCCCCCCCCAGGGGTAGGGGACCTGCTCCTTGGGGTTCCCGTCTTCCCACTTCCTGATTTATTTGCCGAGTGACTCATACTTGCAAGAAAAGTGATTTTCTCGCAAGCCCGAGCCAACTCGGAAAATATTATAACTACCCCTCCAAGGGGGTTAAAAATATGTGGCTACCACTAAAAAGTGGCGCCGATTTTTCCCCTTCGGGCCCTGTACTAAGAACCACCCTGCTTTGCTGAGTGGTGAGCAACGAATTTTTTTCTGAGTTTTATAAAAACTCAGGAACTCCACCCTACCTCAGAAAAAAATTTATATTTCAACCCCCAGGAAACCTAGGGGTGTGAAATAAAAACCAAGAGATAGTGGATACACCACCCTACTTGACGAAAAATACAAACCACCACCCTGCCTTGGAGGCAAAGGGAGTAATTTGCACTTTTCTCAAATTTACAACCGTGTGGGGCAGCAAAAACGCCTGTGAGAAAAAAATAGCAAACCTCGTTTCCGCTAATAACTTTTGAACCTTAAGTCCAAAAGTTAAAACAAAAACGAAGGCTAATAGATCTCAAAGCGAGCTACTAACCCACAAAATTGGAAATCCGTATATACCAAATCCAATTTTTGGCGAATTTTCCCAAAAATACGCAGAAATGCGTAAAATTTAAGGAAAATTCCCAAATTTTACACTTTCCCTTATAACTTTCCAACCAAGAGTCGGAGGTGAATAAGGGAGGTGTCGAATTAAAGGGGAGAAAGCCCCTTATCCAACCACAACACCAAACAGCACTAAATCTAGCCAAAAGTATTTTTTATAGAATTTTGAAAGTACACTACAAGAAAAAAATAGCACCAAATTTCGAAAAATCAGAAGTCCGTGAAAACAAGCCAAATCAATAATTTTTAAGAGCGGAATCGATAAGGACAATTTTTTTAAGCCGAATGGGGTTAAATCAAGCCGACAGGAGTAAGTGCACCGACCGAAAAAACCTCAACCTAACCTAACCTAACCTAACCTTTTTTTTTTTTTTTTTTGTTAACGGAGGGGAAATGCATTTACGCACAAAGTGTGGGACTCGCCGGGCTGCTAGTCAGCCCGGAATACCCACTAAAACCCCTCCGGCGTTTCCGCACCGGCTGTTGAGGGCGCCATGGGGTCGCGTTAGCATTCTACCACGACGCCCTCCAGCCATGGCCTTGCGGCCCCCTCAAATGGCCTTTCGGCCCCCTCCCCAAATCGGACGTGGCCCATAAATGGACCACGCCCGTCCCCCAGACTCACATCCATTCGCCGTCTCATCATAGACGGCGGTGGAGTGGGCAGTTGGCAGAAATTGGCCGACAGTCAACAAGACCCCGACTACCAGGGAGTTGTTAACTGTCACCCAGGGTGCACCGTCCCGAATCCCTTGTCAGCCCGCCCTCTCACCGGATCCTTGGGATCAAGTGAGAATGCAAAGCTTTCAAAGGACCGGGCACTCGAGGAGGTTCTCTGCCTTGCACCCCAACCTAACCTAACCTAACCTAACCTAACCTAACCTAACCTAACCTAACCTAACCTAACCTAACCTAACCTAACCTAACCTAACCTAACCTAACCTAACCTAACCTAACCTAACCTAACCTAACCTAACCTTTTTTTTTTTTTTTTTTTTTTTTTTTTTTTTTTTTTTTTTTTTTTTTTTTTTTTTTCGGAGGGGAAATGCATTTACGCACAAAGTGTGGGACTCGCCGGGCTGCTAGTCAGCCCGGAATACCCACTAAAACCCCTCCGGCGTTTCCGCACCAGCCGTTGAGGGCGCCATGGGTTCGCTTTCGCATTCTACCACGACGCCCTCCGGCTTAGCCTTAAGGCCCGGCTATTGCTGGGCGAGGCGGGCATAGCGCGCCCGCCGTCGACCCCTTCCTCGGCCTCGCCTTATGCGGGGCGCGTCGGCTCTCGCCTCGCGCTCCCTCTCAGCGGCCTCCTTCTGTGACATGACAGTTTCACAGAAGGAGGCCACCGCATCCCAGTATCTCTCGCCACACAGCATCATTGCAATGACGCTGTGCAGCGCGAGGTCCAGGTGCCCGAACTCAACTCCCAGCCGCACCCTCTCCGGTGCCCACATTTGGCAGTCTGCCAGAGTGTGTTGAGCCGTGTCATCCGGCTCCCCACACTCATGGCAGACCGGGCTCTCTTCCCGTCCTATTTGATGCAG
Source organism: Euzophera pinguis (assembly GCA_947363495.1). Lineage (NCBI taxonomy): Eukaryota > Metazoa > Arthropoda > Insecta > Lepidoptera > Pyralidae > Euzophera > Euzophera pinguis. Next base: position 18,073 of record OX376159.1, read on the forward strand.
GTAATGGCCGAAGCACCCATGTCCGGTCATCACCTGCGTCATCCGGAACGTCAACCGGCCGTGCCTCCGGTCTAACCACTCCCGGAACGATGGGAGGAGCGCCCCTATGGTCCGAGTACCATATGGGGAGTTCTCCAGCTCAACTCTCCATCGTTCCCTCAACCTATCCACGGCCAGCTGACGGACCGCCCTCATTTCTCTGGGAGCAGGCTCACCACCGCGTGCTCGCACTCTCGCCCGCTCCCAGTACGTCTCCGCTTGGACCTCAGCGTCCATCTCCCATGGTGGAGTGCCAGCCAGGGCGCATGCTGCTGCCCATGACACCGTAACATAGGCCCTTGCCATCCGGTTGGCCACAATCCTTTGCGGCCTCCGAAGCAGGGCCCTGTTGGCTCTGGAGAGCCTGTCCGCCCATATGGGCGCCCCGTAAAGTGCCATGCTGCGCACTACGCCAGCATAAAGGCGACGGCACGGGGTGCCCGGCCCTCCAACATTGGGCAGCAGCCGGCCCATGGCCGATGCTGCACCGACTATGCGGGGAGCTAATTGTTTAAAATGCTCCCCGAAGTCCCAGCGCGAGTCCAGGATGAGGCCCAGGTACTTAATGTTGGGCCTCACCAGGACTCTTTCTCCACCTATGGGAATGGACGCTCCGATCTGCGGACGCCACCTCCTGCCTCTTCCAAAGGCGATGACCTCACACTTTTCGAGGGCCACCCTCAGTCCCAGCAGCCTGATGCGCGTCACCAGCAGGTCTGCTGCGACCGCCGCCCTTCTCAGGGTTCCCTCCAGATCGCCACCCCGGACAGCTACCATCGTGTCATCCGCGTAACAGATGACAGTCATCCGGGGAAGCAGAACCCCGCGGATGGCCCAATCATAGCCGATGTTCCACAGCAGGGGCCCCAACACTGACCCCTGGGGAACACCGCAGGTCATCGCCCTCTCTCTCCTCATTCCGCCTCTTTCTTCGTAGAGCACTACCCTTCCGGTTAGGTAGTGCCCCACGATCACACGAAGGTAGGGAGGCACTCCGTGGTATCGAAGTGCCTCCTCAATCACCTCGTAGGGGAGGGAGCCGAACGCATTGGCTATGTCTAGCGACACAGCCACAGCCCCCTCCCTCTCCTCAGTTGCCTCCTCCGAGAATGTCCTCAGGACTCCCAGGGCATCAATGGTGGACCGCCCAGCTCTAAAGCCGTATTGGCAGTCCGACACATTGGGCCCCGCCCCCTCAAGGTGCTGGATGATCCGGGAAGCAATTATGCGCTCGAACATCTTCCCAGTCTCATCCAGCATCAGCAGGGGCCTCCATCCCGAGGGGGAGTCCTCAGGCCGGCTCTCCTTCCTTAGAAGGCAGAGCCTGCCCTCCTTCCATGGCTTCGGGAACCGCCCCGTCGACAGACAATCGTCGAACAGATCTCTCAGGCGGCTCCCGAGGTGCCGAAGTGCCACCGGCAGAACAATGCCGGGGACGCCATCCGGGCCAGGGGCCTTTTTACAGGCCCTTAGGCGCTCTATTCCCCGGTTGAACTCAGAGTCCGTGACCGGAGGCACATCGACCATGGGTGATTCCCGCTCGGGATTAGACATCCTCGGAGGCACAAAGCCAGAGGCCGACGGAAATAGGCCCTCGATTATTTCCCTGAGGAGGTCCGGCTCAATGGAGGCCGTAGGGGGGGCAGATTTCATCTTGTTGCGTACAACTCTGTACGGCCTCCCCCACGGGTCTCCGTCCAAGGTGGCCAAGAACGCCGCATAGGCTTCCTCTTTGGCCTTGGCTATGGCCGCCGACAGGGCGCCCTTGGCCTCCCGGAGGACGTGGTAGTAGACGGTCTCTTCCACTCCTCCGGGATTATTGCTTCGCCGCCGTCTGCAACGGGTATAGTCCCGGCGGGCTCTGTTACTGGCGTGTCGGAGCGCGGCAATTTCGTCCGACCACCAGTAAACCCGCCTTTTTGCAGACGGCGGACCAGACCTCCTCATGGAAGCGTCGCACACTTCTGTGAGCGACGCACGAAAGCCCTTGGCCCTCTCCTCCACGTCAAGGGAACGGCTTGGCGTGGGCATCCTCCATTCCACGACCATGGCAGCCTCCTCAGCCAGGTCCCTGTCCAGGCTTGCCATGTTCCATCTTGGGAATTTGCCTCTGCGTCCCCGCTCACCCCCTAGGGGCAGCTGGGACTGGGGCGTTTTGGAGACCCTCATCCTGATGTAAAGATGATCGGAGAGGGTCTCCACGTCCCCCAGGACACGCCATTCCGCTACTCGTGCGGCAATGGCAGGGGTCCCGATTGTAATATCCACAATGGACCCCCCGTTAGGCCGCACACACGTGTCGGCGTTGCCCTGGTTTAGGACTACTAGCCCCAGAGCCACCACCCACTCCAAGAGGGCTTCCCCTTTGGAGTTGGTGCTGGGACACCCCCACGCTGTACATTTTGCGTTTAGGTCTCCCAGCACCATTAGAACCTAACCTAACCTAACCTAACCTAACCTAACCTGAAAAATTTCAAATTTTTATATCTTCCATAGTCAAAATCCACCTAAGCTATCGTATACCACGATATTTCATAGTTCGAAAGTTCTTAAAACTCCACTTATTCTTCATCGTATCCCTTGCTTATCACTAGGAAGCACCTAATATAACGAATCCACCTGTTTTTCTCCCGTTTTTCACTTAGTTTTTTGCCTTTGTAGATTTCTTCATATAAATTTTCTCGTAGACCCCTGCTACGGAGCTACTGCGGTACTTCGGAGCATCTGACACCTTCTAATTTGCATTTTTCTTGTTCATTCCGTCACCCCGAGTTTTCCGAGGCGCATTCGGCGTCTTTGCGACCCTTATCCGCGCGAATTTTTCGGTTTTTGTCTTAAAATTTCTGTTTTTTCCTCATATTTTCCGAATTTTCTTCTACGCTTTTCCATTTTCTTCGCTTTTCTTGTCCGTCTCGTCGAGCCGCGTCCGTCGACACCACTTTCGCCGGGATCGGACGACAGGAACCTGAAAAATTTCAAATTTTTATATCTTCCATAGTCAAAATCCACCTAAGCTATCGTATACCACGATATTTCATAGTTCGAAAGTTCTTAAAACTCCACTTATTCTTCATCGTATCCCTTGCTTATCACTAGGAAGCACCTAATATAACGAATCCACCTGTTTTTCTCCCGTTTTTCACTTAGTTTTTTGCCTTTGTAGATTTCTTCATATAAATTTTCTCGTAGACCCCTGCTACGGAGCTACTGCGGTACTTCGGAGCATCTGACACCTTCTAATTTGCATTTTTCTTGTTCATTCCGTCACCCCGAGTTTTCCGAGGCGCATTCGGCGTCTTTGCGACCCTTATCCGCGCGAATTTTTCGGTTTTTGTCTTAAAATTTCTGTTTTTTCCTCATATTTTCCGAATTTTCTTCTACGCTTTTCCATTTTCTTCGCTTTTCTTGTCCGTCTCGTCGAGCCGCGTCCGTCGACACCACTTTCGCCGGGATCGGACGACAGAAACCTGAAAAATTTCAAATTTTTATATCTTCCATAGTCAAAATCCACCTAAGCTATCGTATACCACGATATTTCATAGTTCGAAAGTTCTTAAAACTCCACTTATTCTTCATCGTATCCCTTGCTTATCACTAGGAAGCACCTAATATAACGAATCCACCTGTTTTTCTCCCGTTTTTCACTTAGTTTTTTGCCTTTGTAGATTTCTTCATATAAATTTTCTCGTAGACCCCTGCTACGGAGCTACTGCGGTACTTCGGAGCATCTGACACCTTCTAATTTGCATTTTTCTTGTTCATTCCGTCACCCCGAGTTTTCCGAGGCGCATTCGGCGTCTTTGCGACCCTTATCCGCGCGAATTTTTCGGTTTTTGTCTTAAAATTTCTGTTTTTTCCTCATATTTTCCGAATTTTCTTCTACGCTTTTCCATTTTCTTCGCTTTTCTTGTCCGTCTCGTCGAGCCGCGTCCGTCGACACCACTTTCGCCGGGATCGGACGACAGGAACCTGAAAAATTTCAAATTTTTATATCTTCCATAGTCAAAATCCACCTAAGCTATCGTATACCACGATATTTCATAGTTCGAAAGTTCTTAAAACTCCACTTATTCTTCATCGTATCCCTTGCTTATCACTAGGAAGCACCTAATATAACGAATCCACCTGTTTTTCTCCCGTTTTTCACTTAGTTTTTTGCCTTTGTAGATTTCTTCATATAAATTTTCTCGTAGACCCCTGCTACGGAGCTACTGCGGTACTTCGGAGCATCTGACACCTTCTAATTTGCATTTTTCTTGTTCATTCCGTCACCCCGAGTTTTCCGAGGCGCATTCGGCGTCTTTGCGACCCTTATCCGCGCGAATTTTTCGGTTTTTGTCTTAAAATTTCTGTTTTTTCCTCATATTTTCCGAATTTTCTTCTACGCTTTTCCATTTTCTTCGCTTTTCTTGTCCGTCTCGTCGAGCCGCGTCCGTCGACACCACTTTCGCCGGGATCGGACGACAGGAACCTGAAAAATTTCAAATTTTTATATCTTCCATAGTCAAAATCCACCTAAGCTATCGTATACCACGATATTTCATAGTTCGAAAGTTCTTAAAACTCCACTTATTCTTCATCGTATCCCTTGCTTATCACTAGGAAGCACCTAATATAACGAATCCACCTGTTTTTCTCCCGTTTTTCACTTAGTTTTTTGCCTTTGTAGATTTCTTCATATAAATTTTCTCGTAGACCCCTGCTACGGAGCTACTGCGGTACTTCGGAGCATCTGACACCTTCTAATTTGCATTTTTCTTGTTCATTCCGTCACCCCGAGTTTTCCGAGGCGCATTCGGCGTCTTTGCGACCCTTATCCGCGCGAATTTTTCGGTTTTTGTCTTAAAATTTCTGTTTTTTCCTCATATTTTCCGAATTTTCTTCTACGCTTTTCCATTTTCTTCGCTTTTCTTGTCCGTCTCGTCGAGCCGCGTCCGTCGACACCACTTTCGCCGGGATCGGACGACAGGAACCTGAAAAATTTCAAATTTTTATATCTTCCATAGTCAAAATCCACCTAAGCTATCGTATACCACGATATTTCATAGTTCGAAAGTTCTTAAAACTCCACTTATTCTTCATCGTATCCCTTGCTTATCACTAGGAAGCACCTAATATAACGAATCCACCTGTTTTTCTCCCGTTTTTCACTTAGTTTTTTGCCTTTGTAGATTTCTTCATATAAATTTTCTCGTAGACCCCTGCTACGGAGCTACTGCGGTACTTCGGAGCATCTGACACCTTCTAATTTGCATTTTTCTTGTTCATTCCGTCACCCCGAGTTTTCCGAGGCGCATTCGGCGTCTTTGCGACCCTTATCCGCGCGAATTTTTCGGTTTTTGTCTTAAAATTTCTGTTTTTTCCTCATATTTTCCGAATTTTCTTCTACGCTTTTCCATTTTCTTCGCTTTTCTTGTCCGTCTCGTCGAGCCGCGTCCGTCGACACCACTTTCGCCGGGATCGGACGACAGGAACCTGAAAAATTTCAAATTTTTATATCTTCCATAGTCAAAATCCACCTAAGCTATCGTATACCACGATATTTCATAGTTCGAAAGTTCTTAAAACTCCACTTATTCTTCATCGTATCCCTTGCTTATCACTAGGAAGCACCTAATATAACGAATCCACCTGTTTTTCTCCCGTTTTTCACTTAGTTTTTTGCCTTTGTAGATTTCTTCATATAAATTTTCTCGTAGACCCCTGCTACGGAGCTACTGCGGTACTTCGGAGCATCTGACACCTTCTAATTTGCATTTTTCTTGTTCATTCCGTCACCCCGAGTTTTCCGAGGCGCATTCGGCGTCTTTGCGACCCTTATCCGCGCGAATTTTTCGGTTTTTGTCTTAAAATTTCTGTTTTTTCCTCATATTTTCCGAATTTTCTTCTACGCTTTTCCATTTTCTTCGCTTTTCTTGTCCGTCTCGTCGAGCCGCGTCCGTCGACACCACTTTCGCCGGGATCGGACGACAGGAACCTGAAAAATTTCAAATTTTTATATCTTCCATAGTCAAAATCCACCTAAGCTATCGTATACCACGATATTTCATAGTTCGAAAGTTCTTAAAACTCCACTTATTCTTCATCGTATCCCTTGCTTATCACTAGGAAGCACCTAATATAACGAATCCACCTGTTTTTCTCCCGTTTTTCACTTAGTTTTTTGCCTTTGTAGATTTCTTCATATAAATTTTCTCGTAGACCCCTGCTACGGAGCTACTGCGGTACTTCGGAGCATCTGACACCTTCTAATTTGCATTTTTCTTGTTCATTCCGTCACCCCGAGTTTTCCGAGGCGCATTCGGCGTCTTTGCGACCCTTATCCGCGCGAATTTTTCGGTTTTTGTCTTAAAATTTCTGTTTTTTCCTCATATTTTCCGAATTTTCTTCTACGCTTTTCCATTTTCTTCGCTTTTCTTGTCCGTCTCGTCGAGCCGCGTCCGTCGACACCACTTTCGCCGGGATCGGACGACAGGAACCTGAAAAATTTCAAATTTTTATATCTTCCATAGTCAAAATCCACCTAAGCTATCGTATACCACGATATTTCATAGTTCGAAAGTTCTTAAAACTCCACTTATTCTTCATCGTATCCCTTGCTTATCACTAGGAAGCACCTAATATAACGAATCCACCTGTTTTTCTCCCGTTTTTCACTTAGTTTTTTGCCTTTGTAGATTTCTTCATATAAATTTTCTCGTAGACCCCTGCTACGGAGCTACTGCGGTACTTCGGAGCATCTGACACCTTCTAATTTGCATTTTTCTTGTTCATTCCGTCACCCCGAGTTTTCCGAGGCGCATTCGGCGTCTTTGCGACCCTTATCCGCGCGAATTTTTCGGTTTTTGTCTTAAAATTTCTGTTTTTTCCTCATATTTTCCGAATTTTCTTCTACGCTTTTCCATTTTCTTCGCTTTTCTTGTCCGTCTCGTCGAGCCGCGTCCGTCGACACCACTTTCGCCGGGATCGGACGACAGGAACCTGAAAAATTTCAAATTTTTATATCTTCCATAGTCAAAATCCACCTAAGCTATCGTATACCACGATATTTCATAGTTCGAAAGTTCTTAAAACTCCACTTATTCTTCATCGTATCCCTTGCTTATCACTAGGAAGCACCTAATATAACGAATCCACCTGTTTTTCTCCCGTTTTTCACTTAGTTTTTTGCCTTTGTAGATTTCTTCATATAAATTTTCTCGTAGACCCCTGCTACGGAGCTACTGCGGTACTTCGGAGCATCTGACACCTTCTAATTTGCATTTTTCTTGTTCATTCCGTCACCCCGAGTTTTCCGAGGCGCATTCGGCGTCTTTGCGACCCTTATCCGCGCGAATTTTTCGGTTTTTGTCTTAAAATTTCTGTTTTTTCCTCATATTTTCCGAATTTTCTTCTACGCTTTTCCATTTTCTTCGCTTTTCTTGTCCGTCTCGTCGAGCCGCGTCCGTCGACACCACTTTCGCCGGGATCGGACGACAGGAACCTGAAAAATTTCAAATTTTTATATCTTCCATAGTCAAAATCCACCTAAGCTATCGTATACCACGATATTTCATAGTTCGAAAGTTCTTAAAACTCCACTTATTCTTCATCGTATCCCTTGCTTATCACTAGGAAGCACCTAATATAACGAATCCACCTGTTTTTCTCCCGTTTTTCACTTAGTTTTTTGCCTTTGTAGATTTCTTCATATAAATTTTCTCGTAGACCCCTGCTACGGAGCTACTGCGGTACTTCGGAGCATCTGACACCTTCTAATTTGCATTTTTCTTGTTCATTCCGTCACCCCGAGTTTTCCGAGGCGCATTCGGCGTCTTTGCGACCCTTATCCGCGCGAATTTTTCGGTTTTTGTCTTAAAATTTCTGTTTTTTCCTCATATTTTCCGAATTTTCTTCTACGCTTTTCCATTTTCTTCGCTTTTCTTGTCCGTCTCGTCGAGCCGCGTCCGTCGACACCACTTTCGCCGGGATCGGACGACAGGAACCTGAAAAATTTCAAATTTTTATATCTTCCATAGTCAAAATCCACCTAAGCTATCGTATACCACGATATTTCATAGTTCGAAAGTTCTTAAAACTCCACTTATTCTTCATCGTATCCCTTGCTTATCACTAGGAAGCACCTAATATAACGAATCCACCTGTTTTTCTCCCGTTTTTCACTTAGTTTTTTGCCTTTGTAGATTTCTTCATATAAATTTTCTCGTAGACCCCTGCTACGGAGCTACTGCGGTACTTCGGAGCATCTGACACCTTCTAATTTGCATTTTTCTTGTTCATTCCGTCACCCCGAGTTTTCCGAGGCGCATTCGGCGTCTTTGCGACCCTTATCCGCGCGAATTTTTCGGTTTTTGTCTTAAAATTTCTGTTTTTTCCTCATATTTTCCGAATTTTCTTCTACGCTTTTCCATTTTCTTCGCTTTTCTTGTCCGTCTCGTCGAGCCGCGTCCGTCGACACCACTTTCGCCGGGATCGGACGACAGGAACCTGAAAAATTTCAAATTTTTATATCTTCCATAGTCAAAATCCACCTAAGCTATCGTATACCACGATATTTCATAGTTCGAAAGTTCTTAAAACTCCACTTATTCTTCATCGTATCCCTTGCTTATCACTAGGAAGCACCTAATATAACGAATCCACCTGTTTTTCTCCCGTTTTTCACTTAGTTTTTTGCCTTTGTAGATTTCTTCATATAAATTTTCTCGTAGACCCCTGCTACGGAGCTACTGCGGTACTTCGGAGCATCTGACACCTTCTAATTTGCATTTTTCTTGTTCATTCCGTCACCCCGAGTTTTCCGAGGCGCATTCGGCGTCTTTGCGACCCTTATCCGCGCGAATTTTTCGGTTTTTGTCTTAAAATTTCTGTTTTTTCCTCATATTTTCCGAATTTTCTTCTACGCTTTTCCATTTTCTTCGCTTTTCTTGTCCGTCTCGTCGAGCCGCGTCCGTCGACACCACTTTCGCCGGGATCGGACGACAGGAACCTGAAAAATTTCAAATTTTTATATCTTCCATAGTCAAAATCCACCTAAGCTATCGTATACCACGATATTTCATAGTTCGAAAGTTCTTAAAACTCCACTTATTCTTCATCGTATCCCTTGCTTATCACTAGGAAGCACCTAATATAACGAATCCACCTGTTTTTCTCCCGTTTTTCACTTAGTTTTTTGCCTTTGTAGATTTCTTCATATAAATTTTCTCGTAGACCCCTGCTACGGAGCTACTGCGGTACTTCGGAGCATCTGACACCTTCTAATTTGCATTTTTCTTGTTCATTCCGTCACCCCGAGTTTTCCGAGGCGCATTCGGCGTCTTTGCGACCCTTATCCGCGCGAATTTTTCGGTTTTTGTCTTAAAATTTCTGTTTTTTCCTCATATTTTCCGAATTTTCTTCTACGCTTTTCCATTTTCTTCGCTTTTCTTGTCCGTCTCGTCGAGCCGCGTCCGTCGACACCACTTTCGCCGGGATCGGACGACAGGAACCTGAAAAATTTCAAATTTTTATATCTTCCATAGTCAAAATCCACCTAAGCTATCGTATACCACGATATTTCATAGTTCGAAAGTTCTTAAAACTCCACTTATTCTTCATCGTATCCCTTGCTTATCACTAGGAAGCACCTAATATAACGAATCCACCTGTTTTTCTCCCGTTTTTCACTTAGTTTTTTGCCTTTGTAGATTTCTTCATATAAATTTTCTCGTAGACCCCTGCTACGGAGCTACTGCGGTACTTCGGAGCATCTGACACCTTCTAATTTGCATTTTTCTTGTTCATTCCGTCACCCCGAGTTTTCCGAGGCGCATTCGGCGTCTTTGCGACCCTTATCCGCGCGAATTTTTCGGTTTTTGTCTTAAAATTTCTGTTTTTTCCTCATATTTTCCGAATTTTCTTCTACGCTTTTCCATTTTCTTCGCTTTTCTTGTCCGTCTCGTCGAGCCGCGTCCGTCGACACCACTTTCGCCGGGATCGGACGACAGGAACCTGAAAAATTTCAAATTTTTATATCTTCCATAGTCAAAATCCACCTAAGCTATCGTATACCACGATATTTCATAGTTCGAAAGTTCTTAAAACTCCACTTATTCTTCATCGTATCCCTTGCTTATCACTAGGAAGCACCTAATATAACGAATCCACCTGTTTTTCTCCCGTTTTTCACTTAGTTTTTTGCCTTTGTAGATTTCTTCATATAAATTTTCTCGTAGACCCCTGCTACGGAGCTACTGCGGTACTTCGGAGCATCTGACACCTTCTAATTTGCATTTTTCTTGTTCATTCCGTCACCCCGAGTTTTCCGAGGCGCATTCGGCGTCTTTGCGACCCTTATCCGCGCGAATTTTTCGGTTTTTGTCTTAAAATTTCTGTTTTTTCCTCATATTTTCCGAATTTTCTTCTACGCTTTTCCATTTTCTTCGCTTTTCTTGTCCGTCTCGTCGAGCCGCGTCCGTCGACACCACTTTCGCCGGGATCGGACGACAGGAACCTGAAAAATTTCAAATTTTTATATCTTCCATAGTCAAAATCCACCTAAGCTATCGTATACCACGATATTTCATAGTTCGAAAGTTCTTAAAACTCCACTTATTCTTCATCGTATCCCTTGCTTATCACTAGGAAGCACCTAATATAACGAATCCACCTGTTTTTCTCCCGTTTTTCACTTAGTTTTTTGCCTTTGTAGATTTCTTCATATAAATTTTCTCGTAGACCCCTGCTACGGAGCTACTGCGGTACTTCGGAGCATCTGACACCTTCTAATTTGCATTTTTCTTGTTCATTCCGTCACCCCGAGTTTTCCGAGGCGCATTCGGCGTCTTTGCGACCCTTATCCGCGCGAATTTTTCGGTTTTTGTCTTAAAATTTCTGTTTTTTCCTCATATTTTCCGAATTTTCTTCTACGCTTTTCCATTTTCTTCGCTTTTCTTGTCCGTCTCGTCGAGCCGCGTCCGTCGACACCACTTTCGCCGGGATCGGACGACAGGAACCTGAAAAATTTCAAATTTTTATATCTTCCATAGTCAAAATCCACCTAAGCTATCGTATACCACGATATTTCATAGTTCGAAAGTTCTTAAAACTCCACTTATTCTTCATCGTATCCCTTGCTTATCACTAGGAAGCACCTAATATAACGAATCCACCTGTTTTTCTCCCGTTTTTCACTTAGTTTTTTGCCTTTGTAGATTTCTTCATATAAATTTTCTCGTAGACCCCTGCTACGGAGCTACTGCGGTACTTCGGAGCATCTGACACCTTCTAATTTGCATTTTTCTTGTTCATTCCGTCACCCCGAGTTTTCCGAGGCGCATTCGGCGTCTTTGCGACCCTTATCCGCGCGAATTTTTCGGTTTTTGTCTTAAAATTTCTGTTTTTTCCTCATATTTTCCGAATTTTCTTCTACGCTTTTCCATTTTCTTCGCTTTTCTTGTCCGTCTCGTCGAGCCGCGTCCGTCGACACCACTTTCGCCGGGATCGGACGACAGGAACCTGAAAAATTTCAAATTTTTATATCTTCCATAGTCAAAATCCACCTAAGCTATCGTATACCACGATATTTCATAGTTCGAAAGTTCTTAAAACTCCACTTATTCTTCATCGTATCCCTTGCTTATCACTAGGAAGCACCTAATATAACGAATCCACCTGTTTTTCTCCCGTTTTTCACTTAGTTTTTTGCCTTTGTAGATTTCTTCATATAAATTTTCTCGTAGACCCCTGCTACGGAGCTACTGCGGTACTTCGGAGCATCTGACACCTTCTAATTTGCATTTTTCTTGTTCATTCCGTCACCCCGAGTTTTCCGAGGCGCATTCGGCGTCTTTGCGACCCTTATCCGCGCGAATTTTTCGGTTTTTGTCTTAAAATTTCTGTTTTTTCCTCATATTTTCCGAATTTTCTTCTACGCTTTTCCATTTTCTTCGCTTTTCTTGTCCGTCTCGTCGAGCCGCGTCCGTCGACACCACTTTCGCCGGGATCGGACGACAGGAACCTGAAAAATTTCAAATTTTTATATCTTCCATAGTCAAAATCCACCTAAGCTATCGTATACCACGATATTTCATAGTTCGAAAGTTCTTAAAACTCCACTTATTCTTCATCGTATCCCTTGCTTATCACTAGGAAGCACCTAATATAACGAATCCACCTGTTTTTCTCCCGTTTTTCACTTAGTTTTTTGCCTTTGTAGATTTCTTCATATAAATTTTCTCGTAGACCCCTGCTACGGAGCTACTGCGGTACTTCGGAGCATCTGACACCTTCTAATTTGCATTTTTCTTGTTCATTCCGTCACCCCGAGTTTTCCGAGGCGCATTCGGCGTCTTTGCGACCCTTATCCGCGCGAATTTTTCGGTTTTTGTCTTAAAATTTCTGTTTTTTCCTCATATTTTCCGAATTTTCTTCTACGCTTTTCCATTTTCTTCGCTTTTCTTGTCCGTCTCGTCGAGCCGCGTCCGTCGACACCACTTTCGCCGGGATCGGACGACAGGAACCTGAAAAATTTCAAATTTTTATATCTTCCATAGTCAAAATCCACCTAAGCTATCGTATACCACGATATTTCATAGTTCGAAAGTTCTTAAAACTCCACTTATTCTTCATCGTATCCCTTGCTTATCACTAGGAAGCACCTAATATAACGAATCCACCTGTTTTTCTCCCGTTTTTCACTTAGTTTTTTGCCTTTGTAGATTTCTTCATATAAATTTTCTCGTAGACCCCTGCTACGGAGCTACTGCGGTACTTCGGAGCATCTGACACCTTCTAATTTGCATTTTTCTTGTTCATTCCGTCACCCCGAGTTTTCCGAGGCGCATTCGGCGTCTTTGCGACCCTTATCCGCGCGAATTTTTCGGTTTTTGTCTTAAAATTTCTGTTTTTTCCTCATATTTTCCGAATTTTCTTCTACGCTTTTCCATTTTCTTCGCTTTTCTTGTCCGTCTCGTCGAGCCGCGTCCGTCGACACCACTTTCGCCGGGATCGGACGACAGGAACCTGAAAAATTTCAAATTTTTATATCTTCCATAGTCAAAATCCACCTAAGCTATCGTATACCACGATATTTCATAGTTCGAAAGTTCTTAAAACTCCACTCATTCTTCATCGTATCCCTTGCTTATCACTAGGAAGCACCTAATATAACGAATCCACCTGTTTTTCTCCCGTTTTTCACTTAGTTTTTTGCCTTTGTAGATTTCTTCATATAAATTTTCTCGTAGACCCCTGCTACGGAGCTACTGCGGTACTTCGGAGCATCTGACACCTTCTAATTTGCATTTTTCTTGTTCATTCCGTCACCCCGAGTTTTCCGAGGCGCATTCGGCGTCTTTGCGACCCTTATCCGCGCGAATTTTTCGGTTTTTGTCTTAAAATTTCTGTTTTTTCCTCATATTTTCCGAATTTTCTTCTACGCTTTTCCATTTTCTTCGCTTTTCTTGTCCGTCTCGTCGAGCCGCGTCCGTCGACACCACTTTCGCCGGGATCGGACGACAGGAACCTGAAAAATTTCAAATTTTTATATCTTCCATAGTCAAAATCCACCTAAGCTATCGTATACCACGATATTTCATAGTTCGAAAGTTCTTAAAACTCCACTTATTCTTCATCGTATCCCTTGCTTATCACTAGGAAGCACCTAATATAACGAATCCACCTGTTTTTCTCCCGTTTTTCACTTAGTTTTTTGCCTTTGTAGATTTCTTCATATAAATTTTCTCGTAGACCCCTGCTACGGAGCTACTGCGGTACTTCGGAGCATCTGACACCTTCTAATTTGCATTTTTCTTGTTCATTCCGTCACCCCGAGTTTTCCGAGGCGCATTCGGCGTCTTTGCGACCCTTATCCGCGCGAATTTTTCGGTTTTTGTCTTAAAATTTCTGTTTTTTCCTCATATTTTCCGAATTTTCTTCTACGCTTTTCCATTTTCTTCGCTTTTCTTGTCCGTCTCGTCGAGCCGCGTCCGTCGACACCACTTTCGCCGGGATCGGACGACAGGAACCTGAAAAATTTCAAATTTTTATATCTTCCATAGTCAAAATCCACCTAAGCTATCGTATACCACGATATTTCATAGTTCGAAAGTTCTTAAAACTCCACTTATTCTTCATCGTATCCCTTGCTTATCACTAGGAAGCACCTAATATAACGAATCCACCTGTTTTTCTCCCGTTTTTCACTTAGTTTTTTGCCTTTGTAGATTTCTTCATATAAATTTTCTCGTAGACCCCTGCTACGGAGCTACTGCGGTACTTCGGAGCATCTGACACCTTCTAATTTGCATTTTTCTTGTTCATTCCGTCACCCCGAGTTTTCCGAGGCGCATTCGGCGTCTTTGCGACCCTTATCCGCGCGAATTTTTCGGTTTTTGTCTTAAAATTTCTGTTTTTTCCTCATATTTTCCGAATTTTCTTCTACGCTTTTCCATTTTCTTCGCTTTTCTTGTCCGTCTCGTCGAGCCGCGTCCGTCGACACCACTTTCGCCGGGATCGGACGACAGGAACCTGAAAAATTTCAAATTTTTATATCTTCCATAGTCAAAATCCACCTAAGCTATCGTATACCACGATATTTCATAGTTCGAAAGTTCTTAAAACTCCACTTATTCTTCATCGTATCCCTTGCTTATCACTAGGAAGCACCTAATATAACGAATCCACCTGTTTTTCTCCCGTTTTTCACTTAGTTTTTTGCCTTTGTAGATTTCTTCATATAAATTTTCTCGTAGACCCCTGCTACGGAGCTACTGCGGTACTTCGGAGCATCTGACACCTTCTAATTTGCATTTTTCTTGTTCATTCCGTCACCCCGAGTTTTCCGAGGCGCATTCGGCGTCTTTGCGACCCTTATCCGCGCGAATTTTTCGGTTTTTGTCTTAAAATTTCTGTTTTTTCCTCATATTTTCCGAATTTTCTTCTACGCTTTTCCATTTTCTTCGCTTTTCTTGTCCGTCTCGTCGAGCCGCGTCCGTCGACACCACTTTCGCCGGGATCGGACGACAGGAACCTGAAAAATTTCAAATTTTTATATCTTCCATAGTCAAAATCCACCTAAGCTATCGTATACCACGATATTTCATAGTTCGAAAGTTCTTAAAACTCCACTTATTCTTCATCGTATCCCTTGCTTATCACTAGGAAGCACCTAATATAACGAATCCACCTGTTTTTCTCCCGTTTTTCACTTAGTTTTTTGCCTTTGTAGATTTCTTCATATAAATTTTCTCGTAGACCCCTGCTACGGAGCTACTGCGGTACTTCGGAGCATCTGACACCTTCTAATTTGCATTTTTCTTGTTCATTCCGTCACCCCGAGTTTTCCGAGGCGCATTCGGCGTCTTTGCGACCCTTATCCGCGCGAATTTTTCGGTTTTTGTCTTAAAATTTCTGTTTTTTCCTCATATTTTCCGAATTTTCTTCTACGCTTTTCCATTTTCTTCGCTTTTCTTGTCCGTCTCGTCGAGCCGCGTCCGTCGACACCACTTTCGCCGGGATCGGACGACAGGAACCTGAAAAATTTCAAATTTTTATATCTTCCATAGTCAAAATCCACCTAAGCTATCGTATACCACGATATTTCATAGTTCGAAAGTTCTTAAAACTCCACTCATTCTTCATCGTATCCCTTGCTTATCACTAGGAAGCACCTAATATAACGAATCCACCTGTTTTTCTCCCGTTTTTCACTTAGTTTTTTGCCTTTGTAGATTTCTTCATATAAATTTTCTCGTAGACCCCTGCTACGGAGCTACTGCGGTACTTCGGAGCATCTGACACCTTCTAATTTGCATTTTTCTTGTTCATTCCGTCACCCCGAGTTTTCCGAGGCGCATTCGGCGTCTTTGCGACCCTTATCCGCGCGAATTTTTCGGTTTTTGTCTTAAAATTTCTGTTTTTTCCTCATATTTTCCGAATTTTCTTCTACGCTTTTCCATTTTCTTCGCTTTTCTTGTCCGTCTCGTCGAGCCGCGTCCGTCGACACCACTTTCGCCGGGATCGGACGACAGGAACCTGAAAAATTTCAAATTTTTATATCTTCCATAGTCAAAATCCACCTAAGCTATCGTATACCACGATATTTCATAGTTCGAAAGTTCTTAAAACTCCACTTATTCTTCATCGTATCCCTTGCTTATCACTAGGAAGCACCTAATATAACGAATCCACCTGTTTTTCTCCCGTTTTTCACTTAGTTTTTTGCCTTTGTAGATTTCTTCATATAAATTTTCTCGTAGACCCCTGCTACGGAGCTACTGCGGTACTTCGGAGCATCTGACACCTTCTAATTTGCATTTTTCTTGTTCATTCCGTCACCCCGAGTTTTCCGAGGCGCATTCGGCGTCTTTGCGACCCTTATCCGCGCGAATTTTTCGGTTTTTGTCTTAAAATTTCTGTTTTTTCCTCATATTTTCCGAATTTTCTTCTACGCTTTTCCATTTTCTTCGCTTTTCTTGTCCGTCTCGTCGAGCCGCGTCCGTCGACACCACTTTCGCCGGGATCGGACGACAGGAACCTGAAAAATTTCAAATTTTTATATCTTCCATAGTCAAAATCCACCTAAGCTATCGTATACCACGATATTTCATAGTTCGAAAGTTCTTAAAACTCCACTTATTCTTCATCGTATCCCTTGCTTATCACTAGGAAGCACCTAATATAACGAATCCACCTGTTTTTCTCCCGTTTTTCACTTAGTTTTTTGCCTTTGTAGATTTCTTCATATAAATTTTCTCGTAGACCCCTGCTACGGAGCTACTGCGGTACTTCGGAGCATCTGACACCTTCTAATTTGCATTTTTCTTGTTCATTCCGTCACCCCGAGTTTTCCGAGGCGCATTCGGCGTCTTTGCGACCCTTATCCGCGCGAATTTTTCGGTTTTTGTCTTAAAATTTCTGTTTTTTCCTCATATTTTCCGAATTTTCTTCTACGCTTTTCCATTTTCTTCGCTTTTCTTGTCCGTCTCGTCGAGCCGCGTCCGTCGACACCACTTTCGCCGGGATCGGACGACAGGAACCTGAAAAATTTCAAATTTTTATATCTTCCATAGTCAAAATCCACCTAAGCTATCGTATACCACGATATTTCATAGTTCGAAAGTTCTTAAAACTCCACTTATTCTTCATCGTATCCCTTGCTTATCACTAGGAAGCACCTAATATAACGAATCCACCTGTTTTTCTCCCGTTTTTCACTTAGTTTTTTGCCTTTGTAGATTTCTTCATATAAATTTTCTCGTAGACCCCTGCTACGGAGCTACTGCGGTACTTCGGAGCATCTGACACCTTCTAATTTGCATTTTTCTTGTTCATTCCGTCACCCCGAGTTTTCCGAGGCGCATTCGGCGTCTTTGCGACCCTTATCCGCGCGAATTTTTCGGTTTTTGTCTTAAAATTTCTGTTT
Source organism: Euzophera pinguis (assembly GCA_947363495.1). NCBI lineage: Eukaryota > Metazoa > Arthropoda > Insecta > Lepidoptera > Pyralidae > Euzophera > Euzophera pinguis. The sequence goes on from OX376159.1 coordinate 35,519, forward strand.
TTTCCTCATATTTTCCGAATTTTCTTCTACGCTTTTCCATTTTCTTCGCTTTTCTTGTCCGTCTCGTCGAGCCGCGTCCGTCGACACCACTTTCGCCGGGATCGGACGACAGGAACCTGAAAAATTTCAAATTTTTATATCTTCCATAGTCAAAATCCACCTAAGCTATCGTATACCACGATATTTCATAGTTCGAAAGTTCTTAAAACTCCACTTATTCTTCATCGTATCCCTTGCTTATCACTAGGAAGCACCTAATATAACGAATCCACCTGTTTTTCTCCCGTTTTTCACTTAGTTTTTTGCCTTTGTAGATTTCTTCATATAAATTTTCTCGTAGACCCCTGCTACGGAGCTACTGCGGTACTTCGGAGCATCTGACACCTTCTAATTTGCATTTTTCTTGTTCATTCCGTCACCCCGAGTTTTCCGAGGCGCATTCGGCGTCTTTGCGACCCTTATCCGCGCGAATTTTTCGGTTTTTGTCTTAAAATTTCTGTTTTTTCCTCATATTTTCCGAATTTTCTTCTACGCTTTTCCATTTTCTTCGCTTTTCTTGTCCGTCTCGTCGAGCCGCGTCCGTCGACACCACTTTCGCCGGGATCGGACGACAGGAACCTGAAAAATTTCAAATTTTTATATCTTCCATAGTCAAAATCCACCTAAGCTATCGTATACCACGATATTTCATAGTTCGAAAGTTCTTAAAACTCCACTCATTCTTCATCGTATCCCTTGCTTATCACTAGGAAGCACCTAATATAACGAATCCACCTGTTTTTCTCCCGTTTTTCACTTAGTTTTTTGCCTTTGTAGATTTCTTCATATAAATTTTCTCGTAGACCCCTGCTACGGAGCTACTGCGGTACTTCGGAGCATCTGACACCTTCTAATTTGCATTTTTCTTGTTCATTCCGTCACCCCGAGTTTTCCGAGGCGCATTCGGCGTCTTTGCGACCCTTATCCGCGCGAATTTTTCGGTTTTTGTCTTAAAATTTCTGTTTTTTCCTCATATTTTCCGAATTTTCTTCTACGCTTTTCCATTTTCTTCGCTTTTCTTGTCCGTCTCGTCGAGCCGCGTCCGTCGACACCACTTTCGCCGGGATCGGACGACAGGAACCTGAAAAATTTCAAATTTTTATATCTTCCATAGTCAAAATCCACCTAAGCTATCGTATACCACGATATTTCATAGTTCGAAAGTTCTTAAAACTCCACTTATTCTTCATCGTATCCCTTGCTTATCACTAGGAAGCACCTAATATAACGAATCCACCTGTTTTTCTCCCGTTTTTCACTTAGTTTTTTGCCTTTGTAGATTTCTTCATATAAATTTTCTCGTAGACCCCTGCTACGGAGCTACTGCGGTACTTCGGAGCATCTGACACCTTCTAATTTGCATTTTTCTTGTTCATTCCGTCACCCCGAGTTTTCCGAGGCGCATTCGGCGTCTTTGCGACCCTTATCCGCGCGAATTTTTCGGTTTTTGTCTTAAAATTTCTGTTTTTTCCTCATATTTTCCGAATTTTCTTCTACGCTTTTCCATTTTCTTCGCTTTTCTTGTCCGTCTCGTCGAGCCGCGTCCGTCGACACCACTTTCGCCGGGATCGGACGACAGGAACCTGAAAAATTTCAAATTTTTATATCTTCCATAGTCAAAATCCACCTAAGCTATCGTATACCACGATATTTCATAGTTCGAAAGTTCTTAAAACTCCACTTATTCTTCATCGTATCCCTTGCTTATCACTAGGAAGCACCTAATATAACGAATCCACCTGTTTTTCTCCCGTTTTTCACTTAGTTTTTTGCCTTTGTAGATTTCTTCATATAAATTTTCTCGTAGACCCCTGCTACGGAGCTACTGCGGTACTTCGGAGCATCTGACACCTTCTAATTTGCATTTTTCTTGTTCATTCCGTCACCCCGAGTTTTCCGAGGCGCATTCGGCGTCTTTGCGACCCTTATCCGCGCGAATTTTTCGGTTTTTGTCTTAAAATTTCTGTTTTTTCCTCATATTTTCCGAATTTTCTTCTACGCTTTTCCATTTTCTTCGCTTTTCTTGTCCGTCTCGTCGAGCCGCGTCCGTCGACACCACTTTCGCCGGGATCGGACGACAGGAACCTGAAAAATTTCAAATTTTTATATCTTCCATAGTCAAAATCCACCTAAGCTATCGTATACCACGATATTTCATAGTTCGAAAGTTCTTAAAACTCCACTTATTCTTCATCGTATCCCTTGCTTATCACTAGGAAGCACCTAATATAACGAATCCACCTGTTTTTCTCCCGTTTTTCACTTAGTTTTTTGCCTTTGTAGATTTCTTCATATAAATTTTCTCGTAGACCCCTGCTACGGAGCTACTGCGGTACTTCGGAGCATCTGACACCTTCTAATTTGCATTTTTCTTGTTCATTCCGTCACCCCGAGTTTTCCGAGGCGCATTCGGCGTCTTTGCGACCCTTATCCGCGCGAATTTTTCGGTTTTTGTCTTAAAATTTCTGTTTTTTCCTCATATTTTCCGAATTTTCTTCTACGCTTTTCCATTTTCTTCGCTTTTCTTGTCCGTCTCGTCGAGCCGCGTCCGTCGACACCACTTTCGCCGGGATCGACGACAGGAACCTGAAAAATTTCAAATTTTATATCTTCCATAGTCAAAATCCACCTAAGCTATCGTATACCACGATATTTCATAGTTCGAAAGTTCTTAAAACTCCACTCATTCTTCATCGTATCCCTTGCTTATCACTAGGAAGCACCTAATATAACGAATCCACCTGTTTTTCTCCCGTTTTTCACTTAGTTTTTTGCCTTTGTAGATTTCTTCATATAAATTTTCTCGTAGACCCCTGCTACGGAGCTACTGCGGTACTTCGGAGCATCTGACACCTTCTAATTTGCATTTTTCTTGTTCATTCCGTCACCCCGAGTTTTCCGAGGCGCATTCGGCGTCTTTGCGACCCTTATCCGCGCGAATTTTTCGGTTTTTGTCTTAAAATTCTGTTTTTTCCTCATATTTTCCGAATTTTCTTCTACGCTTTTCCATTTTCTTCGCTTTTCTTGTCCGTCTCGTCGAGCCGCGTCCGTCGACACCACTTTCGCCGGGATCGGACGACAGGAACCTGAAAAATTTCAAATTTTTATATCTTCCATAGTCAAAATCCACCTAAGCTATCGTATACCACGATATTTCATAGTTCGAAAGTTCTTAAAACTCCACTTATTCTTCATCGTATCCCTTGCTTATCACTAGGAAGCACCTAAATATAACGAATCCACCTGTTTTTCTCCCGTTTTTCACTTAGTTTTTTGCCTTTGTAGATTTCTTCATATAAATTTTCTCGTAGACCCCTGCTACGGAGCTACTGCGGTACTTCGGAGCATCTGACACCTTCTAATTTGCATTTTTCTTGTTCATTCCGTCACCCCGAGTTTTCCGAGGCGCATTCGGCGTCTTGCGACCCTTATCCGCGCGAATTTTTCGGTTTTTGTCTTAAAATTTCTGTTTTTTCCTCATATTTTCCGAATTTCTTCTACGCTTTTCCATTTTCTTCGCTTTTCTTGTCCGTCTCGTCGAGCCGCGTCCGTCGACACCACTTTCGCCGGGATCGGACGACAGGAACCTGAAAAATTTCAAATTTTATAGCTTCCATAGTCAAAATCCACCTAAGCTATCGTATACCACGATATTTCATAGTTCGAAAGTTCTTAAAACTCCACTTATTCTTCATCGTATCCCTTGCTTATCACTAGGAAGCACCTAATTTAAACGAATCCACTTTTTTTCTCCCGTTTTTCACTTATTTTTTTGCCTTTGTAGATTTCTTCATATAAATTTTCTCGTAGACCCCTGCTACGGAGCTACTGCGGTACTTCGGAGCATCTGACACCTTCTAATTTGCATTTTTCTTGTCTTTCCGTCACCCCGAGTTTTCGAGGCGCATTCGGCGTCTTTGCGACCCTTATCCGCGCGAATTTTTCGGGTTTGTCTTAAAATTTCTGTTTTTTCCTCATATTTTTATTTTCCGAATTTTCTTCTACGCTTTTCCATTTTCTTCGCTTTTCTTGTCCGTCTCGTCGAGCCGCGTCCGTCGACACCACTTTCGCCGGGATCGGACGACAGGAACCTGAAAAATTTCAAATTTTTATATCTTCCATAGTCAAAATCCACCTAAGCTATCGTATACCACGATATTTCATAGTTCGAAAGTTCTTAAAACTCCACTTATTCTTCATCGTATCCCTTGCTTATCACTAGGAAGCACCTAATATAACGAATCCACCTGTTTTTCTCCCGTTTTTCACTTAGTTTTTTGCCTTTGTAGATTTCTTCATATAAATTTTCTCGTAGACCCCTGCTACGGAGCTACTGCGGTACTTCGGAGCATCTGACACCTTCTAATTTGCATTTTTCTTGTTCATTCCGTCACCCCGAGTTTTCCGAGGCGCATTCGGCGTCTTTGCGACCCTTATCCGCGCGAATTTTTCGGTTTTTGTCTTAAAATTTCTGTTTTTTCCTCATATTTTCCGAATTTTCTTCTACGCTTTTCCATTTTCTTCGCTTTTCTTGTCCGTCTCGTCGAGCCGCGTCCGTCGACACCACTTTCGCCGGGATCGGACGACAGGAACCTGAAAAATTTCAAATTTTTATATCTTCCATAGTCAAAATCCACCTAAGCTATCGTATACCACGATATTTCATAGTTCGAAAGTTCTTAAAACTCCACTTATTCTTCATCGTATCCCTTGCTTATCACTAGGAAGCACCTAATATAACGAATCCACCTGTTTTTCTCCCGTTTTTCACTTAGTTTTTTGCCTTTGTAGATTTCTTCATATAAATTTTCTCGTAGACCCCTGCTACGGAGCTACTGCGGTACTTCGGAGCATCTGACACCTTCTAATTTGCATTTTTCTTGTTCATTCCGTCACCCCGAGTTTTCCGAGGCGCATTCGGCGTCTTTGCGACCCTTATCCGCGCGAATTTTTCGGTTTTTGTCTTAAAATTTCTGTTTTTTCCTCATATTTTCCGAATTTTCTTCTACGCTTTTCCATTTTCTTCGCTTTTCTTGTCCGTCTCGTCGAGCCGCGTCCGTCGACACCACTTTCGCCGGGATCGGACGACAGGAACCTGAAAAATTTCAAATTTTTATATCTTCCATAGTCAAAATCCACCTAAGCTATCGTATACCACGATATTTCATAGTTCGAAAGTTCTTAAAACTCCACTTATTCTTCATCGTATCCCTTGCTTATCACTAGGAAGCACCTAATATAACGAATCCACCTGTTTTTCTCCCGTTTTTCACTTAGTTTTTTGCCTTTGTAGATTTCTTCATATAAATTTTCTCGTAGACCCCTGCTACGGAGCTACTGCGGTACTTCGGAGCATCTGACACCTTCTAATTTGCATTTTTCTTGTTCATTCCGTCACCCCGAGTTTTCCGAGGCGCATTCGGCGTCTTTGCGACCCTTATCCGCGCGAATTTTTCGGTTTTTGTCTTAAAATTTCTGTTTTTTCCTCATATTTTCCGAATTTTCTTCTACGCTTTTCCATTTTCTTCGCTTTTCTTGTCCGTCTCGTCGAGCCGCGTCCGTCGACACCACTTTCGCCGGGATCGGACGACAGGAACCTGAAAAATTTCAAATTTTTATATCTTCCATAGTCAAAATCCACCTAAGCTATCGTATACCACGATATTTCATAGTTCGAAAGTTCTTAAAACTCCACTTATTCTTCATCGTATCCCTTGCTTATCACTAGGAAGCACCTAATATAACGAATCCACCTGTTTTTCTCCCGTTTTTCACTTAGTTTTTTGCCTTTGTAGATTTCTTCATATAAATTTTCTCGTAGACCCCTGCTACGGAGCTACTGCGGTACTTCGGAGCATCTGACACCTTCTAATTTGCATTTTTCTTGTTCATTCCGTCACCCCGAGTTTTCCGAGGCGCATTCGGCGTCTTTGCGACCCTTATCCGCGCGAATTTTTCGGTTTTTGTCTTAAAATTTCTGTTTTTTCCTCATATTTTCCGAATTTTCTTCTACGCTTTTCCATTTTCTTCGCTTTTCTTGTCCGTCTCGTCGAGCCGCGTCCGTCGACACCACTTTCGCCGGGATCGGACGACAGGAACCTGAAAAATTTCAAATTTTTATATCTTCCATAGTCAAAATCCACCTAAGCTATCGTATACCACGATATTTCATAGTTCGAAAGTTCTTAAAACTCCACTTATTCTTCATCGTATCCCTTGCTTATCACTAGGAAGCACCTAATATAACGAATCCACCTGTTTTTCTCCCGTTTTTCACTTAGTTTTTTGCCTTTGTAGATTTCTTCATATAAATTTTCTCGTAGACCCCTGCTACGGAGCTACTGCGGTACTTCGGAGCATCTGACACCTTCTAATTTGCATTTTTCTTGTTCATTCCGTCACCCCGAGTTTTCCGAGGCGCATTCGGCGTCTTTGCGACCCTTATCCGCGCGAATTTTTCGGTTTTTGTCTTAAAATTTCTGTTTTTTCCTCATATTTTCCGAATTTTCTTCTACGCTTTTCCATTTTCTTCGCTTTTCTTGTCCGTCTCGTCGAGCCGCGTCCGTCGACACCACTTTCGCCGGGATCGGACGACAGGAACCTGAAAAATTTCAAATTTTTATATCTTCCATAGTCAAAATCCACCTAAGCTATCGTATACCACGATATTTCATAGTTCGAAAGTTCTTAAAACTCCACTTATTCTTCATCGTATCCCTTGCTTATCACTAGGAAGCACCTAATATAACGAATCCACCTGTTTTTCTCCCGTTTTTCACTTAGTTTTTTGCCTTTGTAGATTTCTTCATATAAATTTTCTCGTAGACCCCTGCTACGGAGCTACTGCGGTACTTCGGAGCATCTGACACCTTCTAATTTGCATTTTTCTTGTTCATTCCGTCACCCCGAGTTTTCCGAGGCGCATTCGGCGTCTTTGCGACCCTTATCCGCGCGAATTTTTCGGTTTTTGTCTTAAAATTTCTGTTTTTTCCTCATATTTTCCGAATTTTCTTCTACGCTTTTCCATTTTCTTCGCTTTTCTTGTCCGTCTCGTCGAGCCGCGTCCGTCGACACCACTTTCGCCGGGATCGGACGACAGGAACCTGAAAAATTTCAAATTTTTATATCTTCCATAGTCAAAATCCACCTAAGCTATCGTATACCACGATATTTCATAGTTCGAAAGTTCTTAAAACTCCACTTATTCTTCATCGTATCCCTTGCTTATCACTAGGAAGCACCTAATATAACGAATCCACCTGTTTTTCTCCCGTTTTTCACTTAGTTTTTTGCCTTTGTAGATTTCTTCATATAAATTTTCTCGTAGACCCCTGCTACGGAGCTACTGCGGTACTTCGGAGCATCTGACACCTTCTAATTTGCATTTTTCTTGTTCATTCCGTCACCCCGAGTTTTCCGAGGCGCATTCGGCGTCTTTGCGACCCTTATCCGCGCGAATTTTTCGGTTTTTGTCTTAAAATTTCTGTTTTTTCCTCATATTTTCCGAATTTTCTTCTACGCTTTTCCATTTTCTTCGCTTTTCTTGTCCGTCTCGTCGAGCCGCGTCCGTCGACACCACTTTCGCCGGGATCGGACGACAGGAACCTGAAAAATTTCAAATTTTTATATCTTCCATAGTCAAAATCCACCTAAGCTATCGTATACCACGATATTTCATAGTTCGAAAGTTCTTAAAACTCCACTTATTCTTCATCGTATCCCTTGCTTATCACTAGGAAGCACCTAATATAACGAATCCACCTGTTTTTCTCCCGTTTTTCACTTAGTTTTTTGCCTTTGTAGATTTCTTCATATAAATTTTCTCGTAGACCCCTGCTACGGAGCTACTGCGGTACTTCGGAGCATCTGACACCTTCTAATTTGCATTTTTCTTGTTCATTCCGTCACCCCGAGTTTTCCGAGGCGCATTCGGCGTCTTTGCGACCCTTATCCGCGCGAATTTTTCGGTTTTTGTCTTAAAATTTCTGTTTTTTCCTCATATTTTCCGAATTTTCTTCTACGCTTTTCCATTTTCTTCGCTTTTCTTGTCCGTCTCGTCGAGCCGCGTCCGTCGACACCACTTTCGCCGGGATCGGACGACAGGAACCTGAAAAATTTCAAATTTTTATATCTTCCATAGTCAAAATCCACCTAAGCTATCGTATACCACGATATTTCATAGTTCGAAAGTTCTTAAAACTCCACTTATTCTTCATCGTATCCCTTGCTTATCACTAGGAAGCACCTAATATAACGAATCCACCTGTTTTTCTCCCGTTTTTCACTTAGTTTTTTGCCTTTGTAGATTTCTTCATATAAATTTTCTCGTAGACCCCTGCTACGGAGCTACTGCGGTACTTCGGAGCATCTGACACCTTCTAATTTGCATTTTTCTTGTTCATTCCGTCACCCCGAGTTTTCCGAGGCGCATTCGGCGTCTTTGCGACCCTTATCCGCGCGAATTTTTCGGTTTTTGTCTTAAAATTTCTGTTTTTTCCTCATATTTTCCGAATTTTCTTCTACGCTTTTCCATTTTCTTCGCTTTTCTTGTCCGTCTCGTCGAGCCGCGTCCGTCGACACCACTTTCGCCGGGATCGGACGACAGGAACCTGAAAAATTTCAAATTTTTATATCTTCCATAGTCAAAATCCACCTAAGCTATCGTATACCACGATATTTCATAGTTCGAAAGTTCTTAAAACTCCACTTATTCTTCATCGTATCCCTTGCTTATCACTAGGAAGCACCTAATATAACGAATCCACCTGTTTTTCTCCCGTTTTTCACTTAGTTTTTTGCCTTTGTAGATTTCTTCATATAAATTTTCTCGTAGACCCCTGCTACGGAGCTACTGCGGTACTTCGGAGCATCTGACACCTTCTAATTTGCATTTTTCTTGTTCATTCCGTCACCCCGAGTTTTCCGAGGCGCATTCGGCGTCTTTGCGACCCTTATCCGCGCGAATTTTTCGGTTTTTGTCTTAAAATTTCTGTTTTTTCCTCATATTTTCCGAATTTTCTTCTACGCTTTTCCATTTTCTTCGCTTTTCTTGTCCGTCTCGTCGAGCCGCGTCCGTCGACACCACTTTCGCCGGGATCGGACGACAGGAACCTGAAAAATTTCAAATTTTTATATCTTCCATAGTCAAAATCCACCTAAGCTATCGTATACCACGATATTTCATAGTTCGAAAGTTCTTAAAACTCCACTTATTCTTCATCGTATCCCTTGCTTATCACTAGGAAGCACCTAATATAACGAATCCACCTGTTTTTCTCCCGTTTTTCACTTAGTTTTTTGCCTTTGTAGATTTCTTCATATAAATTTTCTCGTAGACCCCTGCTACGGAGCTACTGCGGTACTTCGGAGCATCTGACACCTTCTAATTTGCATTTTTCTTGTTCATTCCGTCACCCCGAGTTTTCCGAGGCGCATTCGGCGTCTTTGCGACCCTTATCCGCGCGAATTTTTCGGTTTTTGTCTTAAAATTTCTGTTTTTTCCTCATATTTTCCGAATTTTCTTCTACGCTTTTCCATTTTCTTCGCTTTTCTTGTCCGTCTCGTCGAGCCGCGTCCGTCGACACCACTTTCGCCGGGATCGGACGACAGGAACCTGAAAAATTTCAAATTTTTATATCTTCCATAGTCAAAATCCACCTAAGCTATCGTATACCACGATATTTCATAGTTCGAAAGTTCTTAAAACTCCACTTATTCTTCATCGTATCCCTTGCTTATCACTAGGAAGCACCTAATATAACGAATCCACCTGTTTTTCTCCCGTTTTTCACTTAGTTTTTTGCCTTTGTAGATTTCTTCATATAAATTTTCTCGTAGACCCCTGCTACGGAGCTACTGCGGTACTTCGGAGCATCTGACACCTTCTAATTTGCATTTTTCTTGTTCATTCCGTCACCCCGAGTTTTCCGAGGCGCATTCGGCGTCTTTGCGACCCTTATCCGCGCGAATTTTTCGGTTTTTGTCTTAAAATTTCTGTTTTTTCCTCATATTTTCCGAATTTTCTTCTACGCTTTTCCATTTTCTTCGCTTTTCTTGTCCGTCTCGTCGAGCCGCGTCCGTCGACACCACTTTCGCCGGGATCGGACGACAGGAACCTGAAAAATTTCAAATTTTTATATCTTCCATAGTCAAAATCCACCTAAGCTATCGTATACCACGATATTTCATAGTTCGAAAGTTCTTAAAACTCCACTTATTCTTCATCGTATCCCTTGCTTATCACTAGGAAGCACCTAATATAACGAATCCACCTGTTTTTCTCCCGTTTTTCACTTAGTTTTTTGCCTTTGTAGATTTCTTCATATAAATTTTCTCGTAGACCCCTGCTACGGAGCTACTGCGGTACTTCGGAGCATCTGACACCTTCTAATTTGCATTTTTCTTGTTCATTCCGTCACCCCGAGTTTTCCGAGGCGCATTCGGCGTCTTTGCGACCCTTATCCGCGCGAATTTTTCGGTTTTTGTCTTAAAATTTCTGTTTTTTCCTCATATTTTCCGAATTTTCTTCTACGCTTTTCCATTTTCTTCGCTTTTCTTGTCCGTCTCGTCGAGCCGCGTCCGTCGACACCACTTTCGCCGGGATCGGACGACAGGAACCTGAAAAATTTGCCCCCCCACCCACCCTAGTCGGTATTGGGTATATCAACTTTCCAGTACTGGTAAAATTTAAAGTTTTTAAACAATTATTTTTAGTCACAGCATCTATCCTGAACTGTTCACAGGTTTTACGTTAGTAGTTTTAAGCCAAATCAGGTAGCTTCTGGCAGTTATTTCTGGTCTATATTGCACAAATCGTACACTTTTCAATAGTTTTTATAGAATCGCCTAAAGCAACATGGTTCTCACGCGGTCGCCCACTAGAAGGGCGACGGATCCTCCTCCACGGCCTCCGGCAACTCGAACGCCGCCGCCTCCGCAACCTGTACCACCGCCGGCATCGGTGCCTGCGTACTCACGTCTATACCCGAGGTTTGAAACCCCGAGTGCTAGCACGGCGACTGCACCGGAGGTTCCTCCAGCCCCGGATAGTGATGTGGCGGCCCCGGCCCCACCTTGCACCCCTCCACTGGTATTTGACATCACTCCTGAAATCATTGAACCTCTCACCCCGCAATATCCCATCCAACCTACTCCTGTAGCTCCCATTATTCCGGACTCGAGCGGCTATCAGGCTGTTGTCGCGGCCACTGTCACCCCCACGCCCACTCCCGCCCCGAGCCAGCAACCCCCTGCACCAATTCCGACCCCAATTGAGCCTCAGATCTCCGAGGATGCAGACGAGATACCGAGCGGATACCGGGCAGCATTTGCTTCGATTGTAGCGTCGGCCAATGAGATCATAACAAAGATCACGGAGGGCAAGAGCGTCACTAGCGCCAACAAGAAGCGTATTCAGGAGTTGGCCAGGGGCATCGTGACGTCCGTAGAGACGGCCCGTGAGCAGCCCCTTCCGAAGCTCCCCAAAGCCGTCTCCGACACTCTGCTTTTGGCCATCCGCGAGGGTATACGCGAGGAGTTTAAAGAGCAGCAGTCCATCGCTGCGCCCGTGCCCTCGTCGCCTCCGCCGCCGCCTACCCCACTACCGATTTCCCAAAGGAAATCCTTCGCGGCCGCTACATCGGCCCCGCCCCCCAAGCGCTTACCCTCCCGCACCTTGCCCGCAATCATCATTAAGAGCAAAGAGACCGGTGACCAACAACCGGCCGTCTATGATGCGTGGCGAAAGAACATCTCTTTCAGAGACACCACATATGCGCCTACCAAAGTTCGCTCTCTGCGCCAAAATACGGTAAGAGTCGAGTTCGACACCGCTGCTCAGAGAGACGAAACTCTAAAGAAGGTCAACCAAATCCCTGGCATAAGGGCCGAGGAGGCCCGGCTCCGGCGTCCGCTGATCATACTCAAGGGTATTAGTAAGGAAGTGGAAAGAGAAGAGCTGATAGATATTGTGAGTCGCCAAAACGATATCCCGGCTGCAGACCTTCGCCTCTGCTTCTTACTTAACAACCGCAATGAGCGCTTATACAATGCAGTCCTGGAGGTGGCCCCGGCAGTCCGACGTGCTCTGGTCGAGAGCGAGCGCGTCAATGTGGAGCACCAGAGGGTGCACGTGGCGGACTTCAGCCGATTTCTGCAGTGCTATAAATGCCTGCAATTCGGGCACACTAACAACAAGTGCAAAGCTGACTTCTACCCGTGCGCTCACTGCGGCTCCTCTGCGCACCACACAACCTCCTGCCCCGATCGCAAAGACCCCTCCAAGCTCTGTTGCTTCAACTGCAAGACGTCCAACGGTGTGGACACTAAACACTCTGCCTTAGATACCAAAACATGCCCGAAAATCATAAAAGCAATAAAATCCCTAGAACAAAGCACCGATTATGGTAACTAATTCACTTAAGATCATCCAGTGCAACTTACACCGTTGTTACGTCACGCAGAGAGAATTCTTCGCATTTTTCCATCAGGAAGAGTTCGATATTGCCATCATTTCAGAGCCGTATGTAGCGAACGTGGAGATGCAGCCCCCCCCGGGTATTAACGTTTACCAGTTTTCAAAAGGCTCCAGGGTGAAGGCGTGCGTCATGACCAAGCCGAATGTGGCGGCCCTCGGCATAACCCAACTGTCGTGTGAAAACCTGGCCGTCGTCCGAATAAAGCTGGGATTGAAAAGCCTTGATATTGCCTCGCTCTATATAGAGCCTGACAATGACAGAAAGCAAACCATAGGCAAGGTTGACCACTTTCTTCGGGCGACCGGGTCCTCTTTGCGACTTGTCGGAGGGGATGTCAATGGCAGCCACCAGGAGTGGGGAGAGGCTTCGGCGAACGATCGGGGAGAGGAGTTCGCGGCACTCATGGCGTCCCAAGACATGGCAGTTTGCAACGTCGGCAAGGAGCCTACCTTTGAAGCCATAAGACACGGCAGGCCCTGCTCCTCGATCGTGGACGTCACGTATGCATCCCAAAATTTGGCGGACTCAGTGCAGAACTGGCGAGTCGACTACTCGGCATGCCCTTCTTCGGATCATAACGCGATAATTTACACACTATCTCCACCGCAGAGACCCGAGAGGGTAAAGAGCAACTCCACCTTCAAGTACTCCACGCACAGGGCGAACTGGCCAGTGTTCCGAACCGAATTGAGCGCAGCTTTGGAACACACCGTGGCCAATACGGATTTTACCACTCTCTCGGAGGAGGGCTTAAATCGTGTGGTTAAGGATGTGACTGCGATCATCCGAAGGATCTGCGGCAGGGTGCTGCATCGACGGAGAAACCCCAACTACTTCAATCCCTGGTGGTCCGATGACTTGGAAAAGCAGAAGAAAGACTGCATTAAGCTCCATCATCGCCTCCACGACTTGAGAAAGTCAAACCGACCTATACAGGAGACTGTCAAAGCCTACAAAGAAGCAAAGCAAGCTTACGCCAAGGCCATTTCGGACCACTCAAAGGAGCACTTCCGACAATTCTGCCAAGCGCAGGGCAAGGAGGACGTCTGGGCTGTTACTAACCGAATTATAAAGGACGCCCCCATGCGTAAACCTCCGCAAACCCTCGCAAGCAATAGTGTATATACCGATTCCGGTGACAGTACAGCATCGATGCTGTTGAATCGCTTTTATCCGGACGATACGCCTGACTCGACCCAACGGCAGCAGGAACTGCGAAGGGCTGTGGGCGACGTGCCTGACACAGAGGACGACATCCCCTTCACGACCGAAGAAATCAGAGAATGCCTGAACCACATCAGCCCCAAGAAGGCCCCTGGAGCGGATAACCTAACATCTGATATCTGCAGGGAAGCCTTCGAGGCATGTTCGGGCTTCTTTACTGCGCTCTACAACAGGTGTCTGGAAGTGGGGTGTTTCCCAGACCTGTGGAAACAGGCCGTAGTCAAGGCGATCCCGAAACCCGGCAAACCCGCAGGCAAGATAGAGGCCCTTAGACCTATAGGACTAATCGACGTTTTCGGAAAGGTCCTCGAAAAATTAATAATTAAAAGACTCGAGCACAAGTCGGAACGCGAGGGAACCTTGAGCAGGAGGCAATTCGGCTTTAGGTCCCAAACGTCGACGACGGACGCGCTAGAGGAGGCTCTGGGAGTCATTAGAGGCGCCAAGGACGAGAAGCATCAGGTCGTGGCAGTATCCCTGGACATAAAAGCGGCATTTGATAATGCGTGGTGGCCCGCGCTGTTCAAGCGATTGCATCATATTCGGTGCCCTAGGAATATCTACAAGCTCATACAAAATTACTTTGCAGACAGAAGGGTCACCCTTAATTACGCCAACGGAGTCTCGTCCAAGACGATGACGAAGGGATGTGTCCAGGGGTCTGCATGTGGCCCCGTGTTCTGGAACTTAATCCTGGATGAACTCCTCACCATGCCTCTGCCAGAGAATGCGCACATTCAGGCATTTGCCGATGATGTGCTGCTGATAGTTCATGGGCGGACACGGGAGGAAGTAGAATCTATTGCCAACGGTCTCCTGCACGAGATACATTCATGGGGTGAACGCGTCAAGCTGCAATTTGGTCCCGAAAAAACGCAATGTATATCATTCACTCCGAAAACGCAACAGACTGACATCTACATGAATAGCATTAAAATCGCGATAACCGACCAAATAAAACTCCTCGGAGTTATCATAGACAACAAATTAAATTTCATTCAGCACACCAAGTACATCATACAAAAAGCAACCAAAATCTTTAAAAACCTATGCAAATTCGTGAGACCGACTTGGGGCGTTCACCCAGAGAATGTGGAGTGCATTTTCAGGCAGGTTATTACGCCAATAATAACATATGCCGCAGGAATTTGGGGCACTGCAACCAAATTCTACTCGGTTCGCCGAGCTCTCCGGTCTTTCCAAAGAACGTTCGCGATAAGATCAATCAGGGGGTTCCGCACAATATCCGCGGTAGCGGCGGAGGCGCTTGCGCAGTTCCCGCCACTACATTTGGTGATAGATGAAGTATACAAAACCCATCAGATTAAACGATCAGGCACCCTGGATGAACTCCCCGAAGATATCACGCTCTATCGCAGAACCAAAACCAGGGAGCTTCTTCACCCGGCGAAAAGGATCGACATGGCGTTCAAAGAGGCCAATAGTCAAGAGGAGGTGGATACCCTGTTCGACCCCGACAATCCCAATATTTTCACAGATGGCAGCAAACAGGAGAACGGCGACACTGGCGCTGCATTTGTGGTGATGCACAGGGGACGAGCCACGGCGGTTCGAAAGCTCAAGCTGTGTCGCACGGCGTCGGTGTTTATGAGCGAGTTGTACGCCATTGTCCGTGCTCTGGAATGGCTTCTGAACAGAGGTCACCCCAGGGCTATCATCTTCTCGGACTCAAAGTCGTCCCTGCTTGCCATCCAGGATAGAAGCAACACAGATCCCCTTGTGAACACAATTCATAAGACAATCTACCAACTAAGCACCCAGAATACCATCATCGACTTTGTATGGACCAAGGCTCACGTGGGCATCGCAGGGAACGAGATGGCAGATTTCACGGCCAAGCAGGCGGCTGTAAAGAAGACAGCTGCAGAGCTAAATGTGTTCCCGCTATCGTACGCCAAACGAGCCCTAAGGGCGCAAACCATGGAGTTGTGGCAACAGGACTACGAGTCTACCATTCAAGGAGCCGTCACCAAGAACTTCTTCCCTAAAATATCTGACATAGCCAAGTTCCGCGAGAGTCTCAAACCGTCTTTCCACCTGACACAGTTCCTCACAGGCCACGGATACAACAAAGCCTACCTACATCGTTTTAAGATTGTCGCGGAAAACACCTGTCCGTGTGACAACAAGTCGATTCAGGACTTCCACCACCTGATCATTGATTGCCCCATATTCCGAAACAATAGCGACCCTTATTTAAATTACTGTACAATCAAACAAATAAATCCATTAAAGTTAACAGAAATAATGAAACACCTAGAACTCACAGAAAAACTAGATAAACTTCTCACAACAATTGTGCATAAATTAAAAACAATAAACGGTACCTAAATCAACAACTCAAACCTAAAATCCCCTTTTACTCCCAAACAAAGATGCTTACGCACCTGTATCAAATAGCAGGCGTGTAAGTCTATCTCAAGAGCTGTACGACCATCTGTATAGCCAAAACAGTTGCGCGACCATCAGCGCAATAAAAAAAAAAAAAAAACTAACCTAACCTAACCTAACCTAACCTAACCTAACCTAACCTAACCTAACCTAACCTAACCTAACCTTTTTTTTTTTTTTTTTTTTTGTTATCGGAGGGGAAATGCATTTACGCACAAAGTGTGGGACTCGCCGGGCTGCTAGTCAGCCCGGAATACCCACTAAAACCCCTCCGGCGTTTCCGCACCAGCCGTTGTGAGGGCGCCATGGGATCGCTTTCGCATTCTACCACGACGCCCTCCGCACAACCTAACCTAACCTAACCTAACCTAACCTAACCTCAACCTTTTTTTTTTTTTTTTTTTTTTTTTTTTTTTTTTTTTTTTTTTTTTTTTGATTTCGCAGGGGAATGCATTTACGCACGGAGTGTGGGACTCCTGGGCCGCTAGCCGGCCCAGACTACCCACTAAACCCCTGCGGGTGCCGTCGGCCGCATTGCAGGGAGGCGTCTCGGATCTGACTAACACAAGACGCCTCTGCGACTGGCCGGTTTCTCACCAGAAACCGGACTCACCACTCTCAGAGGCCCTCCGACACCTGGAGGACCTCTGCCGCCGGGTGGGACTATTTTAGTCCCACCGTTTAGGGGGGCGCTTCCAGGCGCGCTAGGTAGCGCCTGCGTCGCACCCCCCCTCTCCGCCGCCGGATCGGGTCCGCGAGGGGATCGTCCTCGCGGTCCCTTTCCTCGACCTCCCTCTGCGACATGACAACCTCGCAGAAGGAGGCCATGGCCGCCCAAGCTCTGTCGCTCTCGAGCATCGCGTTGGCGACACTCGGGAGCGACAGGTCCGTGACGCCCAGCGCGGCGGCCAGCTCGTGGCGCTGCCGGCTCCACCTGGGACACCGCTCAAGGACGTGTTGAGCGGTGTCCTGAGCCTCGCCGCAGTCGTGGCAGCGAGGCTCGGCCTCCCTCTGGGCCACGCGGTGCAGGTACTCACCGAAGCAACCGTGCCCGGTGAGCACCTGCGTCATGCGGAAGGTGAGAGGCTTGCGCCGCCTCATCATCCACTTCTCCAGGACCTGACGCAGGGCTTCCACTGTGCGCACACCGAACGCCGCCTGCGCCAGGTCCGCCTCCCACCTCCGCACGACTTCCGCCTGCGCTCGCAGGCGCACCCGCCGCACGATCTCCGCCGAGGGGCGCTCGCCGATTTCCCTCCTGTGCGCCACAAAGTGGTACACTTCGGCGAGCGCCTCCGCTACCAACTCCCACGGCGGGTCGCCCGCGAGGGCCGTGGCCGCAGAGAAGGCCACTGTACGGTACCCCCGTATCACCCTCACCGCGATCACCTTCTGCGCCTGACGCAGAAGGCGTTTGTTCGTCGCGGTGAGGGCGTCCACCCAGATGGGGGCACCGTACATTGCCATGCTCCGGCAGACGCCAGAGTACAACCTCCTTACTGCTTCGCTCGGTCCACCCAGGTTGGGTAGGAGTCGGCCGAGCGAAGCAGCCGTCCTGATGATCTTCGGCCCCAACTCGCGAAAGTGGGGACCGAAAGACCATCGTCCGTCGAGGATGAGCCCCAGATATTTCATCTGGGTGCTCACCCTCAACTCCACCTGACCCACCCGGAGGCGCGCTCCTGGGGGGGGTCCTCGCGTCCGGGCCCCGCGGAAGAGGAGGACTTCGGTCTTGTCCAGACGGACCCGAAGCCCAAGCCTCTCTATGCGGTCGACCAATAGGGCAAGACCCGTTTCGGCCGACCGCGCCGCCTCACCGAAATTCGCACCCCGGGACGTAAAGAGAGTGTCATCCGCGTAACAGATGACACCAGTCCCGGGGGGAAGCCGGCACCGCAGGACCCAGTCGTACGCGATGTCCCACAGTATAGGGCCGAGAATCGACCCCTGCGGGACACCGCATCCGACGCTGCGCCGAACCATCCGACCCCCCCTGTCCTCGAACAGGACGAAGCGCTCCTCCAGGTACGCCTCCAACAGCCTCCGCAGATACGGGGGCACCCCGAAATACTCGAGCGCCTCCCGTATTACACTGTGCGGGATACTGTTGAAGGCGTTGGCGATGTCGAGCGACGTCGCCAGGGTCACCTTTCCATCCCGATCCGCCTCCTCTGTCACCGAACGTAGACGCCTGAGGGCATCCACGGTGGACCTCTCGGCCCGGAACCCGTACTGCGCGTCAGAGAGACGCGGTCCCGTGCCGTTCTCCACGTGCCGAACGAGGCGCGAAGCCACGACGCTCTCCAGGGCCTTCGCAGCCTCGCTCAGCAGGACCAGAGGTCGCACCGCCGAGGCCGAGTCCAGGGGCCGACTCCCCTTCGGAATAAGGCAGAGTCGGCCCTCCTTCCAGAGTTTCGGGAACCGCCCCTCCCGCAAACAGCGGTTGAGCAGCTCCCGAAACCTCTCTCCGAGGTGCACGAGGATCAGCGCGAGCATCCTCCCGTGCACCCCATCTGGACCCGGTGCCCTCTTCTTAGTCCGGAGGCGGTCTTGGACCACCTCCATTTCGACGTCGGTGACGGAAGGCGGATCAGCCTCCGCTTCGTCAGACGGCCGTCGGGCCATTCTTGGAGGAGAAAACCCCCGCGGATTGCCGGGGAATAGTTCCCCGACAATCTCCTCCAACAGAGCCGGCTGGAGGGTCTCCGTCAACGGGGCCGCCTGTGGACGCAATTTGTCTCGCGCCCACTTGTACGGGCGACCCCACGGGTCCCTCTCTATGCCCTCCACCAGCTCCTCGAAGGCTTCCTCCTTGGCCCGACTGATGGCCAGCTGTAGCTCCACACGTTTCTGGACATACACCGCATACAGCTGGTCATCCCTCTCCTCGTCACGGGGACTGCGGCGTCGACTCCGGCCGTACGCTCTACGGGCCCCGTTGCAGGCGGCTCGGAGAGCGGCAATCTCCGTCGACCACCAGTACACCGCCCGTCTAGGGGGGGGGCGACTGACGCTAGGCATGGCCGCCCTGCACACTGCAGTGCAAGCGTCGCTAAAGCGGCCAGCCGCTTCGTCTACCCCCATTCCCACGAGAGACGGGAGGCTCCAGCGGCCAACGATAGCCGCCTCTTCCGCCAGCTCGAGGTCGAGCCGCGTGAGCGCCCAGCGCGGGAAACGACTCCGCCCCCGTGACGAGGATGCCGCCTGACTTCCGGGGGCGGCAGACACCTCGAACCGTATATACAGGTGGTCCGATAGTGTCTCCACCCCCTCCTCCACTCTCCAGCCAGTCACGGTGCGCGCGGCGGCCGGGGTGGCAAACGTCAAGTCCACCACCGATCCCCCCGTCCGCCGTACGCACGTTTGGGCTGTCCCCCTATTCACAAGAGACAGCCCCGCGGCCAGCGCCCATTCCTCCACTTTTCGCCCCTTGGGCTCGGTGGCCGGGTTCCCCCACGCCGTGGATTTGGCGTTGAAGTCGCCGGCCACGAGGACCTTAAGAGGCGCTAGCCGCCTTACCTCCGGCCCCAGAGCGTCCAGAAACTGCTCCAGGGCCGGCAAATCCCGGTTCGGGGAAAAGTAAACGCCAATAATGGCGTACTCTCCCCGAACCGCCACCACAAACCCGTGCCCTCTCCTCCGGAGCGTGAGGGGAGAGGTAGCGCCAGACTTGGCCACGATGGCCACGGAGCCATCCAGATCCCCAGCCCAGTGGGGTAGGGAGGGAACCGCGTACGGCTCCGAGACCACCGCGACATCAATGTCCCACTGCGCCATGGATTGCAGGAGGAGATCCTGCGACCGGGCGCAGTGGTTGAGGTTGGCCTGGAGGAAGGAGACCCCCATCACTCCTCCATTTGGCCAGCTGGCGCCGCCTGTGTGGTGCCCTCACGCGGAGGAGGGGACGGCCCTTTGCCGCGGACTGACGGGGGGTTGCAGGACCTACCCCCCATCACATGTTCCGCCGGCTTTCCGGCGTCGCGGCATACAGCGCAGCGGGGCGCCGCGGTGCAGGAAGCGGACAAATGTCCTGCCTCCCCGCACCTATAGCACAGCCGACTGCGGTCGGTCTGCGTGGGGCACAGCGCCGCGGTGTGCCCCTTCCCCATGCACTTGTAGCAGTGCATGGGTCGCGCCGCCAAGTGCTGGAGCCGCACGGAGCCCCAACCAACGCTGAGGCTGCCCGCCTCGATCAGCTTCTTGGCTGTCGTAACCGGGCAGCGCATTAGGGCGGAGCGAGAGCCCCGCCAGTCTGGGCGGATTTCGCCCACCCAGACCTGGTCCTCCGTGCAGCCCCCAACCCTGGCGACTGCAGCTTTAACCCGCCGCGCTGTAGCCGCATCGTTCAGGCCCGTCACGCGGAAGTCCGCGGTCTTGACGGGCCTGGACACTTCCACGACGCCGGACAGCGCCACCCTCAAGGCCGAAGCAAGGGCGTCAGCCTTGTCTGAACTGGAGGAGCCTGGGATCTCAATTAGCCTCGCTCCGGTCGCGCTCGGGCGAATCCGGAGCGAGCCAATGCCCAGCTCCTCCAAGTTCACATCCTGCTCGGCCTTTAGTAGGGCAGAGGCATAAGAGGCCCCGTTTTGCGCTGCCTCCGGCTGTAACTTCAGAATTACAGCCGAGGAGCCCGGGACCTTCAGTTTCCTCGCCTTCAGTGGCGCCGTTTTCGGAGGCGCTTTGCGCGCGGCTGCAGGGGCCGCCGTGGGTCTCTCCTTGGGAGCCGTGGTGGGTTTAGGCTGGGTCTTTTTCCCCACACCCTTCCCCTTCCCACGCACTTCCACCCAGGGGAGCTCCGGGGATGCCTCGGCCTCTGCTGAGGTCGACGGCCCGAAGGGCCCCCACTCCGCCGCCTTCTCAGCAGCCCCCTTGCGTTTCCGCTGTTTGGAGGCCGGGCGTGCTGGGGCCAGGACCTCTAACTCCTCCACCGCTGGCTGCGCAGGTCGCGGCCTCGGGCTAAGACCGGAGGCCTCTTCGATGGCCGCCCTCGCAGACCTCGCCACCTCGGAATTGTCGCCCGCCAGCGGTGGGCGGGTGACCCTGCGAGGTAGGCGAGACTCCATGTCTGCTAGGCGGGCATCAATAATCCTTACCATAGAGGCCTCCAGTCTCTGGACTAGTTCCTCCTCCATGAATGGAGCCGCCTGCCTCTCCGCAGTCCGCGCGGCCTGGCCGACCTCGCGACGGGACTCCTCGAATCCCCGGCGGAGCGCAGCGACCTCTGCCTTCATGTTGGCCACCTCTCTTTGGAGGCGGCCATTATCGGCTTTGAGGCGCCGAACCTCGTCAGACTCGCTGCGCGCCACCAGGGTATCGACGATGTCCCTGATGTCGGAGGAGGCCCGCAAGATCTTTGCACTGTAACCCCCTTTGAGGGCAGTGGTTTTCCGGACGAGGCTGGTGATCAGTCCGAGCCTCTCCACCGCGGTGTCCATGAGGCCTTCCGCTCCCATGGAACCGAAATCCCGCACCTCAATGGGGGCCATCTCCGACCCATCATCCCCACTCGGGGGTCCTCCCTTTCTGAAGGCCCGAGCCTCCAACGTGGCCGAGAAGGAGGCCTCAGCATCCTCCTCCTGGGTCCTCCGTGCCTCAGCCCGGGCCCTCGTGGCATTAGATGCCCCCCGAGCCTTCCCCTTCTTTGCGGCAGCCAGTTTGGGCCGCGGCGCTCCAACCTCCGTGTCGGAGCCACTCGCCACCTCTGAGTAGAGGCGCTTGGCTCCGAGCACCGACTCCGAGAGTGAGGTGACCGAGCCTACGCTGCCCAATAGGCTTCCCAGCCTACGCTGGCCTACTGCCGAACTATCGGACAGCTCCTCCACCTCAGACTCCCCGAGACTCCTCTCATGTTCGGACCTCGACCTATCCGAACTCTTTCCTTTACCCCCCCCATCCGAAAGCTTTCCCCCCCCTTTTTTTTTCCTTCCCTTTGGTTGGCCCTGAGAAGGGCCTTTTTGGCCCTGAGAAGGGCCTTTTTTCACGAATCGCCCGGAGGCGTCTCGCAATGGCTGCGAATCGCACATTTCTCGCAATAGTTGCTCCGGCTGCACAGAACTTATTAGCCGTCGGCCTGCCACTCCGTTACGGTGGACAGGACGCGACGTTACCAGGGGACGCGACGTGGACGCTAGTTCTGTGGGGTGTCCCCCAACCTAACCTAACCTAACCTAACCTAACCTAACCATAGTTCGAAAGTTCTTAAAACTCCACTTATTCTTCATCGTATCCCTTGCTTATCACTAGGAAGCACCTAATATAACGAATCCACCTGTTTTTCTCCCGTTTTTCACTTAGTTTTTTGCCTTTGTAGATTTCTTCATATAAATTTTCTCGTAGACCCCTGCTACGGAGCTACTGCGGTACTTCGGAGCATCTGACACCTTCTAATTTGCATTTTTCTTGTTCATTCCGTCACCCCGAGTTTTCCGAGGCGCATTCGGCGTCTTTGCGACCCTTATCCGCGCGAATTTTTCGGTTTTTGTCTTAAAATTTCTGTTTTTTCCTCATATTTTCCGAATTTTCTTCTACGCTTTTCCATTTTCTTCGCTTTTCTTGTCCGTCTCGTCGAGCCGCGTCCGTCGACACCACTTTCGCCGGGATCGGACGACAGGAACCTGAAAAATTTCAAATTTTTATATCTTCCATAGTCAAAATCCACCTAAGCTATCGTATACCACGATATTTCATAGTTCGAAAGTTCTTAAAACTCCACTTATTCTTCATCGTATCCCTTGCTTATCACTAGGAAGCACCTAATATAACGAATCCACCTGTTTTTCTCCCGTTTTTCACTTAGTTTTTTGCCTTTGTAGATTTCTTCATATAAATTTTCTCGTAGACCCCTGCTACGGAGCTACTGCGGTACTTCGGAGCATCTGACACCTTCTAATTTGCATTTTTCTTGTTCATTCCGTCACCCCGAGTTTTCCGAGGCGCATTCGGCGTCTTTGCGACCCTTATCCGCGCGAATTTTTCGGTTTTTGTCTTAAAATTTCTGTTTTTTCCTCATATTTTCCGAATTTTCTTCTACGCTTTTCCATTTTCTTCGCTTTTCTTGTCCGTCTCGTCGAGCCGCGTCCGTCGACACCACTTTCGCCGGGATCGGACGACAGGAACCTGAAAAATTTCAAATTTTTATATCTTCCATAGTCAAAATCCACCTAAGCTATCGTATACCACGATATTTCATAGTTCGAAAGTTCTTAAAACTCCACTTATTCTTCATCGTATCCCTTGCTTATCACTAGGAAGCACCTAATATAACGAATCCACCTGTTTTTCTCCCGTTTTTCACTTAGTTTTTTGCCTTTGTAGATTTCTTCATATAAATTTTCTCGTAGACCCCTGCTACGGAGCTACTGCGGTACTTCGGAGCATCTGACACCTTCTAATTTGCATTTTTCTTGTTCATTCCGTCACCCCGAGTTTTCCGAGGCGCATTCGGCGTCTTTGCGACCCTTATCCGCGCGAATTTTTCGGTTTTTGTCTTAAAATTTCTGTTTTTTCCTCATATTTTCCGAATTTTCTTCTACGCTTTTCCATTTTCTTCGCTTTTCTTGTCCGTCTCGTCGAGCCGCGTCCGTCGACACCACTTTCGCCGGGATCGGACGACAGGAACCTGAAAAATTTCAAATTTTTATATCTTCCATAGTCAAAATCCACCTAAGCTATCGTATACCACGATATTTCATAGTTCGAAAGTTCTTAAAACTCCACTTATTCTTCATCGTATCCCTTGCTTATCACTAGGAAGCACCTAATATAACGAATCCACCTGTTTTTCTCCCGTTTTTCACTTAGTTTTTTGCCTTTGTAGATTTCTTCATATAAATTTTCTCGTAGACCCCTGCTACGGAGCTACTGCGGTACTTCGGAGCATCTGACACCTTCTAATTTGCATTTTTCTTGTTCATTCCGTCACCCCGAGTTTTCCGAGGCGCATTCGGCGTCTTTGCGACCCTTATCCGCGCGAATTTTTCGGTTTTTGTCTTAAAATTTCTGTTTTTTCCTCATATTTTCCGAATTTTCTTCTACGCTTTTCCATTTTCTTCGCTTTTCTTGTCCGTCTCGTCGAGCCGCGTCCGTCGACACCACTTTCGCCGGGATCGGACGACAGGAACCTGAAAAATTTCAAATTTTTATATCTTCCATAGTCAAAATCCACCTAAGCTATCGTATACCACGATATTTCATAGTTCGAAAGTTCTTAAAACTCCACTTATTCTTCATCGTATCCCTTGCTTATCACTAGGAAGCACCTAATATAACGAATCCACCTGTTTTTCTCCCGTTTTTCACTTAGTTTTTTGCCTTTGTAGATTTCTTCATATAAATTTTCTCGTAGACCCCTGCTACGGAGCTACTGCGGTACTTCGGAGCATCTGACACCTTCTAATTTGCATTTTTCTTGTTCATTCCGTCACCCCGAGTTTTCCGAGGCGCATTCGGCGTCTTTGCGACCCTTATCCGCGCGAATTTTTCGGTTTTTGTCTTAAAATTTCTGTTTTTTCCTCATATTTTCCGAATTTTCTTCTACGCTTTTCCATTTTCTTCGCTTTTCTTGTCCGTCTCGTCGAGCCGCGTCCGTCGACACCACTTTCGCCGGGATCGGACGACAGGAACCTGAAAAATTTCAAATTTTTATATCTTCCATAGTCAAAATCCACCTAAGCTATCGTATACCACGATATTTCATAGTTCGAAAGTTCTTAAAACTCCACTTATTCTTCATCGTATCCCTTGCTTATCACTAGGAAGCACCTAATATAACGAATCCACCTGTTTTTCTCCCGTTTTTCACTTAGTTTTTTGCCTTTGTAGATTTCTTCATATAAATTTTCTCGTAGACCCCTGCTACGGAGCTACTGCGGTACTTCGGAGCATCTGACACCTTCTAATTTGCATTTTTCTTGTTCATTCCGTCACCCCGAGTTTTCCGAGGCGCATTCGGCGTCTTTGCGACCCTTATCCGCGCGAATTTTTCGGTTTTTGTCTTAAAATTTCTGTTTTTTCCTCATATTTTCCGAATTTTCTTCTACGCTTTTCCATTTTCTTCGCTTTTCTTGTCCGTCTCGTCGAGCCGCGTCCGTCGACACCACTTTCGCCGGGATCGGACGACAGGAACCTGAAAAATTTCAAATTTTTATATCTTCCATAGTCAAAATCCACCTAAGCTATCGTATACCACGATATTTCATAGTTCGAAAGTTCTTAAAACTCCACTTATTCTTCATCGTATCCCTTGCTTATCACTAGGAAGCACCTAATATAACGAATTGGGACTGGGGCGTTCTGGAGACCGTCATCCGGACATACAGATGGTCGGAGAGGGTCTCCACGTCCTCCAGGACACGCCATTCCGCTATTCGTGCGGCGATGGCAGGGGTCGCGAATGTGACATCCACTATCGACCCCCCATTCTGCCGCACACACGTGTCAGCAGTGCCCCGGTTTAGGACTAATAGCCCCAGTTCCACCACCCACTCCAGGACGGTTTCTTTACGCGCGGAATTTCGCAGCCCTTTGGTCCACGCCAAGGGAACGGCTTGGCGTGGGTGCTCTCCAATTAATAACCATGGCAGCCTCTTCAGCCAGGTCCCTATCGAGGCTTGCCAGGTTCCATCTCGGGAATTTATTCCTGCGTCCCCCCGGGGGGAGCCGGGACTGGGGCGTTCTGGAGACCGTCATCCTGATGTAAAGGTGATCAGAGAGGGTCTCCACGTCCCCCAGGACACGCCATCCCGCTACACGTGCGGCGATGGCGGGGGTCGCAATTGTGATATCCACAATGGACCCCCCATTATGCCGCACACACGTGTCGGCATTGCCCTGGTTTAGGACTACTAGCCCCAGTGCCACCACCCACTCCAAAAGGGCCTCCCCCTTGGAGTCGGTGCTGGGACACCCCCACGCCGTGGATTTGGCGTTTAGGTCTCCCAGCACCATAACGGGAGCTGGTGCCGCTCTCCGGACCACTCGGCTCACTCTCTCGAGGAAGTCCTCGAAGGCACGCCGCGGCCTGTTGGGGGAGAAGTATACTCCTACGAGTACAATATCTCCCCATCTAACCGCAACGTACCCCGGTCCGCTTTCAATCCTCGAGAGAGGAGGACAGCCGATCCGAGGGACCGTAATGGCCACCAGCCCCCCGCTGTCGCCTATCCAGAACCTAACCTTTTTTTTTTTTTTTTTTTTTTTTGTTTTCGGAGGGGAAATGCATTTACGCACAAAGTGTGGGACTCGCCGGGCTGCTAGTCAGCCCGGAATACCCACTAAAACCCCTCCGGCGTTTCCGCACCAGCCGTTGTGGGGGCGCCATGGGATCGCAATAGCATTCTACCACGACGCCCCCCGGCTTTGGCCTTATCGGCCTTGCATCTGGGCGGCGCGGGCATATTCTGCCCGCCGCCTGCCCCTACCACGGCCTCTACCACGCCGAGCGCGTAGTGCATCGGCGTTGACCTCGCGCACGCGCTCGGCCGCCTCCTTTTGCGACATAACTGTTTCGCAAAAGGAGGCCACTGCGTCCCAATACCTCTCGCCACACAGCATCGTTGCTATGATGCTGTGTAGCGAGAGGTCCAGGTGCCCCAGGACTACTCCTAATTGCACCCGTTCGGGTGCCCACATCTGGCAGTCTGCCAGAGTGTGTTGAGCCGTATCATCGGGCTCCCCACACTCATGGCAGACCGGGGAAATCTCCCTCCCTATTTTGTGCAGGTAATGACCGAAGCACCCGTGTCCGGTCATTACCTGCGTCATCCTGTACGTCAACTGGCCGTGTTGACGTTCTAACCAAACCGGGAACGATGGGAGGAGCGCCCCGATGGTTCTTATGCCATACGGGGAGTCCTCTAGCTCGACTCTCCATCGCTCCCTCAACCTATCCACAGCCAGTTGACGCACCTCTCGCACTTCCGAGGGAGCGGGCTCAGCGCCATCTGCACGCATTCTGGCCCGCTCCCGATACACCTCGGCTTGGACTTCAGCGTCCATTTCCCATGGCGGGGTTCCGGCCAGGGCACATGCTGCCGCCCAGGATACCGTGACATAGGCCCTTGCCAGACGGTTGGCCACTATACGTTGTGGCCGTCGTAGCAGGGCCCTGTTGGCTCTGGAGAGCCTGTCCGCCCAAATGGGCGCCCCGTACAGCGCCATGCTGCGGGTTATTCCCGCATACAGCCGGCGGCACGGGGCACCAGGCCCTCCGATGTTGGGCAGCAGTCTGGCCATGGCCGATGCTGCGCCAACGACTCGGGGAGCAAGTCGTTTGAAATGCTCCCCGAAGTTCCAGCGCGAGTCCAGGATGAGACCCAGGTATTTAATGTTGGGCTTCACCTGGACTCTTTCCCCGCCAAGGGAGATGGACGCACCGGGGGGTGTACTCCACCTGCGTCCTCTTCCGAAGGCGATGACCTCACATTTGCTTGGGGCCACCCTTAGGCCGAGCAGACCAATACGGGACACCATAAGGTCCGCTGCGACCGTTGCTCTTCGCAGGGCCTCCTCTAGGTTCTCACCCCGAACGACTACCATCGTGTCATCCGCATAGCAGATGACTGTCATCCGGGGGAGAAAGGCCCCGCGGATGGCCCAGTCATAGCCGATGTTCCACAGCAGGGGTCCAAGTACCGACCCCTGTGGAACACCGCAGGTCATCGCCCTCTCCTTCTGTCCTTCTCGGGACTCGTAGAGCACCACCCTGTCTTGGAGGTAGTGCTCTACGACTCTCCTCAGATAGAGGGGCACCCCATGATACTGGAGTGCCTCCCCTATTACTTCGTCGATGGTGGACCGCCCGGCTCTAAAGCCATATTGGCGGTCCGACACATTGGGCCCAGCGCTCTCGAGATGTTGGATGATCCGGGAAGCCACGATGCGTTCAAACATCTTTCCGGTTTCATCCAACATCAGGAGGGGCCTCCATCCCGAGGGGGAGTCCTCGGGCCGGCTCTCCTTCCTCAACAGGCAGAGCCTGCCCTCTTTCCACGGCCTTGGGAACCGCCCTGTTGACAAACAGTCGTCAAACAGGTCCCTAAGGCGGCTCCCAAGATGCTGGAGTGCCACCGGCAGGACGATACCGGGGACGCCATCCGGGCCAGGGGCCTTCTTGCGGACCCGCAGGCGCTCTACTCCCCGGTCGAATTCCGCATCCGTGACCGGAGGCACATTCGCCGTGGAATACTCCCTCTCGGGGGTGGACATTCTCGGAGGGGTGAACTCCTCAGCAGCCGGGAACAGGCTTCCGACAATCCTGTCTAGGAGATCCGGTTCCATTGAGGCTGTGGGGGGGGCGAACCGCATTTTGTTGCGCACCACCCTGTAGGGCCTCCCCCACGGGTCCCTGTCGAGCGTAGCCAGGAAGGCCTCTTGCGCCTCTTGCTTGGCTTTGGCTATTGCCGCCGACAGGGCACCTTTTGCCTCCCGGAGGGCGTGATAGAAACTCATTTCTTCCGCTCCTCCGGGGTTATTGCCTCGCCGCCGCCTGCATCGGGTGTAGTCCCGGCGGGCCCTGTTGCTGGCGAGTCGGAGAGCTGCTATCTCTTCCGACCACCAATAGACCCGTCTTTTGGCAGACGGCGGACCGGATCTCCTCATTGACGCGTCGCACACTTCGGTGAGCGACGCTCGGAAGCCTGTTGCCCTCTCGTCCACACCAAGGGAACGGCTTGGCGTGGGAATCCGCCAATTTGCGACCATGGCAGCCTCGTCAGCCAGGTCCCTGTCGAGGCTTGCCATATTCCACCTCGGGAACTTGCTCCTACTGCGCCCCCCCAGGGGGAGTTGGGACTGGGGCGTTCTGGAGACCGTCATCCGGACATACAGATGGTCGGAGAGGGTCTCCACGTCCTCCAGGACACGCCATTCCGCTATTCGTGCGGCGATGGCAGGGGTCGCGAATGTGACATCCACTATCGACCCCCCATTCTGCCGCACACACGTGTCAGCAGTGCCCCGGTTTAGGACTAATAGCCCCAGTTCCACCACCCACTCCAGGACGGTTTCTTTACGCGCGGAATTTCGCAGCCCTTTGGTCCACGCCAAGGGAACGGCTTGGCGTGGGTGCTCTCCAATTAATAACCATGGCAGCCTCTTCAGCCAGGTCCCTATCGAGGCTTGCCAGGTTCCATCTCGGGAATTTATTCCTGCGTCCCCCCGGGGGGAGCCGGGACTGGGGCGTTCTGGAGACCGTCATCCTGATGTAAAGGTGATCAGAGAGGGTCTCCACGTCCCCCAGGACACGCCATCCCGCTACACGTGCGGCGATGGCGGGGGTCGCAATTGTGATATCCACAATGGACCCCCCATTATGCCGCACACACGTGTCGGCATTGCCCTGGTTTAGGACTACTAGCCCCAGTGCCACCACCCACTCCAAAAGGGCCTCCCCCTTGGAGTCGGTGCTGGGACACCCCCACGCCGTGGATTTGGCGTTTAGGTCTCCCAGCACCATAACGGGAGCTGGTGCCGCTCTCCGGACCACTCGGCTCACTCTCTCGAGGAAGTCCTCGAAGGCACGCCGCGGCCTGTTGGGGGAGAAGTATACTCCTACGAGTACAATATCTCCCCATCTAACCGCAACGTACCCCGGTCCGCTTTCAATCCTCGAGAGAGGAGGACAGCCGATCCGAGGGACCGTAATGGCCACCAGCCCCCCGCTGTCGCCTATCCAGAACCTAACCTTTTTTTTTTTTTTTTTTTTTTTTGTTTTCGGAGGGGAAATGCATTTACGCACAAAGTGTGGGACTCGCCGGGCTGCTAGTCAGCCCGGAATACCCACTAAAACCCCTCCGGCGTTTCCGCACCAGCCGTTGTGGGGGCGCCATGGGATCGCAATAGCATTCTACCACGACGCCCCCCGGCTTTGGCCTTATCCTCAGTGGCAGTGCCTCAAGCCCTCTGACTGACGCCGAAGTCCAGCCTACTTGCAGGCGGCCTGCGTCTATGAGCGCATTGGCCGCCGTCACGGGGCAAGTGACTATCACTGCCCCAATCTGGTTCGGCGCCCAGCGCATTGCACCAATTTTGATGCTCCCCAGTGAGCATTTACCAATCCTGGCCACCGCCTCTTGCAAGGTCTCCGGCGTCACTCCCTCGTTGAGGCCGGAGACCCTAATTTGTGCCGTTTTTGTTGGCCGGGACACCTCCACATCGCCACCGACCAACTCCCTCAATTTTGCGGCCAGGGTATCGGCCGCCGCGCCACTGTTCGCGCCCGGGACCTCAATTATCCTGGCCCCGGTAGCCGTGCTTCTCACTCCCACGTGGCTTATCCCCACTGTGGCCAGGTCCAGTTCCGTCGTGACTTTCGTCATGACGGACTTGTAGTCCGTGCTGGCATCTGGCCTCAGGGTTACTATGACCGCCTCCGTCTTAGGTGGGGTGAACCTGACGGGCTTCGGGGCCCGTGTCCGAGGAGCCCGTGCCGGGGCCGTGGTCGAGGGGGATGTCGTCTCAGGTTGGGGGGGGGAAGATTTCTTCCCCTTTCCCTTCCCCTTACGTACCACTGTCGACCACGGTTCCTCGCCCTCCTTCGAGGCCGTCTGTTGGGACGCCCCGTTGTCCTCAGCCACGGGTGGCTGTCCTGCCCTGGCCTTGGAGATCCTGACGGGTCTCTGTGCCGGCCCAGGCCTTGCAGGAGGCATGAGGTTAGAGCCCGTAGAGGTCCCAGAGGGCCCAGCTTTCGGCTCCTCCGTTATTTTCCCCGCCGGCTTCGGGGTTTGGGCCTCGGCTTCTCTCCTTCTGTCCGCTGCGAGGGGGGGACGCAGGACCGGCTCCGGCGCCAGGAAGCCCCTCTTTTCGGCTTCTTTGAGCCGGTCCGACACCATCCCCCCGAGAGACAGAAATAGCTCCCTGGAGAGGGACTCCTTGAAGTCGGATAGGAGCGACTTCACTTCCTTTAGGGTGGATCCTACCGAGGCCCTATTAGGGATATTAGAGGCTTCCCTCTCCGAAAAGGCCGTTCTCAGGGCCTTGGTCTCTTTTCTGAGGAGGTCCAATTCCACCCGCATTCGTTTGTTGTCAGCCCTCAGAATGCGGATGACCTCAGCCTCGTCAGACTGCGCCTGAATATTTCCTGCCGCGTCAATAATGTCGCGACAGGCCGACTTCATGTCTCTCCAGACCGTCCCCTTGAGGTTGCCAGACTTTCCGGCCTCCTCTATGACCTTGTTGGCAGACGTACGGACGATCTGGAGATATTCCTCAACGGCTGTTGGTGCCTTCTCCGGTTGCGGTCTCGCCGCCCGCCGGTAGCTCTCGGCGGCCATGTCCGCCTCCTTCTCGAAGTCGGAAAAATCCGCCGAGAGCTCACGCAAGCGCTCCTTCGCCTCTTTGATGCCGTACGTGCGGCGCAACGCAGGACGGCCGCGGGCTGAGGAGGAGACCTTGGTCCCCCGCTCCCCGTCGATTAGCTCCTCAGCCGCCTTCCTCTTTGTGGCTGCCTTCTCGGGCAGGACTATTTCCGGCAGTGAGTCCACATCCGAGTCAGAAAGAACCGACCCATATTCGGATTCCCGACGGCTTTCTCCGGTCTCCATCTCCGAAAATCTGGGATCAGTCCTTTCCCCGGGGGTGGGGGACCTACTCCTGGCTCCACCCGACCTCCCTGCCCTTTCTCCGCCGAACGAATTTGCCGGGCGGCTCTCCTCAAGATAGGAATCTAGTTCCTCTCCGGGGGTGGGGGGCCTGCTCAATGACGAGCCAGACCTCCCTCTGCCCGACTTATTCGCCGATTGGCCCTGAGAAGGGCCTTTTTGGCCCTGAAAAGGGCCTTTTCGGCCCTGAGAAGGGCCTTTTTTTACGAATCGCCCGGAGGCGTCTCGCAGCGGTTGCGCATCTGCCATTGTATGTTGCAATAGTTGCTCCGGCAGCACAGAACTTATCAGCCGTCGGCCTGCCACTCCGTTACGGTGGACAGGACGCGACGTTTCCAGGGGACGCGACGTGGACGCTAGTTCTGTGGGGTGTCCCCCATCCAGAACCTAACCTTTTTTTTTTTTTTTTTTTTTTTTTTTTTTTTTTTTTTTTTTTTTTGTTTTCGGAGGGGAAATGCATTTACGCACAAAGTGTGGGACTCCTGGGCCGCTAATCAGCCCAGACTACCCACTAAAACCCCTCCGGCGTTTCCGCACCAGCCGTTGAGGGCGCCATGGGTTCGCTTTCGCATTCTACCACGACGCCCTCCGGCTTGCCTTACGGCTCTACTGGATGTGGGCTAGGCGGGCGTAGCGCGCCCGCCTTCGGCCCCTCCCTCTGCCTCTTCTGATATTGGGAGCGTCGGCTCTCGCCTCACGCTCCCGTTCAGCTGCCTCCTTCTGCGAGATAACAGTCTCGCAGAAGGAGGCCATTGCTTCCCAGTACCTCTCGCCACACAGCATCTGGGCAATGATACTGTGTAGCGAGAGGTCTAGGTGTCCAAAGACCACGCCCAGCCTCACCCTTTCCGGCGACCACATCTGGCAGTCTGCCAGAGTGTGTTGAGCGGTATCGTCCGGCTCCCCACACTCGTGGCAGACCGGGCTCATCTCCCGTCCTATTTTATGCAGGTAATGACCGAAGCATCCATGCCCGGTCATTACCTGCGTCATCCTGTACGTCAGCAGACCGCGTTTACGGTCAAGCCATTCCCGGAGCGATGGGAGGAGCGCCCCTATGGTACGAGTACCATAAGGGGAGCTCTCCAGCTCTACTCTCCATCGCTCCCTCAGCCTATCCACGGCCCGCTGACGTACTGCCCTCATTTCTGTAGGAGCGGGCTCTCCGCCACTGGCCCTTACTCTAGCCCGCTCCCAGTATGCCTCCGCCTGCACTTCCGCGTCCAATTCCCATGGCGGGGTGCCGGCCAATGCGCATGCTGCCGCCCAAGAGACCGTAACATAGGCCCTTGCGATTCGGTTGGCCACAATCCTTTGTGGCCTCCGAAGCAGGGCCCTGTTGGCTCTGGAGAGCCTGTCCGCCCAGATGGGCGCCCCGTAAAGTGCCATGCTGCGCACTACACCAGCGTAGAGGCGACGGCACGGGGCGCCTGGCCCTCCAACGTTGGGCAGCAGCCGGCCCATGGCCGATGCTGCGCCGACTATTCGGGGAGCTAGCTGTTTAAAGTGCTCCCCGAAGTCCCAGCGTGAGTCCAGGATGAGCCCCAGATACTTGATGTTGGGCCTCACCTGGACTCTTTCCCCGCCAATGGGAATTGACGCGCCAGCCTGCGGGCGCCATCTTCTCCCTCTCCCGAAGGCGATGACCTCGCTCTTGTTTAGGGCCACCCTGAGTCCCAGCAGTCTGATCCTAGTCACGATCAGTTCTGCTGAGACTGCCGCTCTCCTCAGGGCTCCCTCTAACTCCTCGCCCCGGACGGCTATCAGTGTGTCATCTGCATAGCAGATGACAGTCATCCGGGGGAGTAGGGCCCCGCGGATGGCCCAGTCATAGCCGATGTTCCACAGCAGAGGTCCCAGGACTGACCCCTGGGGAACACCGCAGGTCATCGCCTTCTCCATCCTCCTTCCTCCTCTTTCCTCGTAGAGCACTACCCTTTCAGTGAGGTAGTGCTCCACGATTCGCCTCAAGTAGAGAGGTACTCCGTGAAATCGGAGTGCCTCTCCGATCACTTCGTAAGGGAGGGAGCCGAAGGCATTGGCTATGTCCAACGACACAGCCACGGCCCCCTCCCCATTCTCTTTGGCCTCCTCCGCGAATGTCCTAAGGGCCCCCAGGGCGTCAATGGTGGACCTCCCGGCTCTGAAGCCGTATTGGTGATCCAGAACCTAACCTAACCTAACCTAACCTTTTTTTTTTTTTTTTTTTTTTTGATTTCGCAGGGGAATGCTTTTACGCACGGAGTGTGGGACTCCTGGGCCGCTAGACGGCCCAGACTACCCACTAAACCCCTGCGGGTGCCGTCGGCCGCATTGCAGGGAGGCGTCTCGGATCTGACTAACACAAGACGCCTCTGCGACTGGCCGGTTTCTCACCAGAAACCGGACTCTCCGCTCTCAGAGGCCCTCCGACACCTGGAGGACCTCTGCCGCCGGGTGGGACTGCTCCAGTCCCACCGCTTATGGGGGCGCTTCCAGGCGCGCCAAGTAGCGCCTGCGTCGCACCCCCCCTCTCCGTCGCCGGATCGGGTCCGCGAGGGGATCGTCCTCGCGGTCCCTTTCCTCGGCCTCCCTCTGCGACATGACGACCTCGCAGAAGGAGGCCATTGCCTCCCAAGCTCTGTCGCTCTCGAGCATCGCGTTGGCGACACTCGGGAGCGACAGGTCCGTCCCGCCAAACGCAGCGGCCAACTACACAAAGCTGATTAGCCGTCGGCCTGCCACTCCGTTACGGTGGTCAGGACGCGACGTTGCCCAGGGGACGCGACGTGGACGCTAGCTTTGCATGGGGTGTCCCCCAACCTAACCTAACCTAACCTTTTTTTTTTTTTTTTTTTTTTTTTTTTTTTGCAGGGAGGCGTCTCGGATCTGACTAACACAAGACGCCTCTGCGACTGGCCGGTTTCTCACCAGAAACCGGACTCACCACTCTCAGAGGCCCTCCGACACCTGGAGGACCTCTGCCGCCGGGTGGGACTATTTTAGTCCCACCGTTTAGGGGGGCGCTTCCAGGCGCGCTAGGTAGCGCCTGCGTCGCACCCCCCCTCTCCGCCGCCGGATCGGGTCCGCGAGGGGATCGTCCTCGCGGTCCCTTTCCTCGACCTCCCTCTGCGACATGACAACCTCGCAGAAGGAGGCCATGGCCGCCCAAGCTCTGTCGCTCTCGAGCATCGCGTTGGCGACACTCGGGAGCGACAGGTCCGTGACGCCCAGCGCGGCGGCCAGCTCGTGGCGCTGCCGGCTCCACCTGGGACACCGCTCAAGGACGTGTTGAGCGGTGTCCTGAGCCTCGCCACAGTCGTGGCAGCGAGGCTCGGCCTCCCTCCGGGCCACGCGGTGCAGGTACTCACCGAAGCAACCGTGCCCGGTGAGCACCTGCGTCATGCGGAAGGTGAGAGGCTTGCGCCGCCTCATCATCCACTTCTCCAGGACCTGACGCAGGGCCTCCGCTGTGCGGACACCGAACGCCGCCTGCGCCAGGTCCGCCTCCCACCTCCGCACGACTTCCGCCTGCGCTCGCAGGCGCACCCGCCGCACGATCTCCGCCGAGGGGCGCTCGCCGATTTCCCTCCTGTGCGCCACAAAGTGGTACACTTCGGCGAGCGCCTCCGCTACCAACTCCCACGGCGGGTCGCCCGCGAGGGCCGTGGCCGCAGAGAAGGCCACTGTACGGTACCCCCGTATCACCCTCACCGCGATCACCCTCTGCGCCTGTCGCAGAAGGCGTTTGTTCGTCGCGGTGAGGGCGTCCACCCAGATGGGGGCACCGTACATCGCCATACTCCGGCAGACGCCAGAGTAAAGCCTCCTCACTGCTTCGCTCGGCCCACCCAGGTTGGGGAGGAGTCGGCCGAGCGAAGCAGCCGTCCTGATGATCCTCGGCCCCAACTCGCGAAAGTGGGGGCCGAAGGACCATCGTCCGTCGAGGATGAGCCCCAGATATTTCATCTGGGTGCTCACCCTCAACTCCACCTGACCCACCCGGAGGCGCGCTCCTGGGGGGGGTCCTCGCGTCCGGGCCCCGCGGAAGAGGAGGACTTCGGTCTTGTCCAGACGGACCCGAAGCCCAAGCCTCTCTATGCGGTCGACCAATAGGGCAAGACCCGTTTCGGCCAACCGCGCCGCCTCACCGAAATTCGCACCCCGGGACGTGAATAGGGTGTCATCCGCGTAGCAGATGACACCAGTCCCGGGGGGAAGCCGGCACCGCAGGACCCAGTCGTACGCGATGTCCCACAGTATAGGGCCGAGAATCGACCCCTGCGGGACACCGCATCCGACGCTGCGCCGAACCATCCGACCCCCCCTGTCCTCGAACAGGACGAAGCGCTCCTCCAGGTACGCCTCCAACAGCCTCCGCAGATACGGGGGCACCCCGAAATACTCGAGCGCCTCCCGTATTACACTGTGCGGGATACTGTTGAAGGCGTTGGCGATGTCGAGCGACGTCGCCAGGGTCACCTCTCCATCCCGATCCGCCTCCTCTGTCACCGAACGTAGACGCCTGAGGGCATCCACGGTGGACCTCTCGGCCCGGAACCCGTACTGCGCGTCAGAGAGACGCGGTCCCGTGCCGTTCTCCACGTGCCGAACGAGGCGCGAAGCCACGACGCTCTCCAGGGCCTTCGCAGCCTCGCTCAGCAGGACCAGAGGTCGCACCGCCGAGGCCGAGTCCAGGGGCCGACTCCCCTTCGGAATAAGGCAGAGTCGGCCCTCCTTCCAGAGTTTCGGGAACCGCCCCTCCCGCAAACAGCGGTTGAGCAGCTCCCGAAACCTCTCTCCGAGGTGCACGAGGATCAGCGCGAGCATCCTCCCGTGCACCCCATCTGGACCCGGTGCCCTCTTCTTAGTCCGGAGGCGGTCTTGGACCACCTCCATTTCGACGTCGGTGACGGAAGGCGGATCAGCCTCCGCTTCGTCAGACGGCCGTCGGGCCATTCTTGGAGGAGAAAACCCCCGCGGATTGCCGGGGAATAGTTCCCCGACAATCTCCTCCAACAGAGCCGGCTGGAGGGTCTCCGTCAACGGGGCCGCCTGTGGACGCAATTTGTCTCGCGCCCACTTGTACGGGCGACCCCACGGGTCCCTCTCTATGCCCTCCACCAGCTCCTCGAAGGCTTCCTCCTTGGCCCGACTGATGGCCAGCTGTAGCTCCACACGTTTCTGGACATACACCGCATACAGCTGGTCATCCCTCTCCTCGTCACGGGGACTGCGGCGTCGACTCCGGCCGTACGCTCTACGGGCCCCGTTGCAGGCGGCTCGGAGAGCGGCAATCTCCGTCGACCACCAGTACACCGCCCGTCTAGGGGGGGGGCGACTGACGCTAGGCATGGCCGCCCTGCACACTGCAGTGCAAGCGTCGCTAAAGCGGCCAGCCGCTTCGTCTACCCCCATTCCCACGAGAGACGGGAGGCTCCAGCGGCCAACGATAGCCGCCTCTTCCGCCAGCTCGAGGTCGAGCCGCGTGAGCGCCCAGCGCGGGAAACGACTCCGCCCCCGTGACGAGGATGCCGCCTGACTTCCGGGGGCGGCAGACACCTCGAACCGTATATACAGGTGGTCCGATAGTGTCTCCACCCCCTCCTCCACTCTCCAGCCAGTCACGGTGCGCGCGGCGGCCGGGGTGGCAAACGTCAAGTCCACCACCGATCCCCCCGTCCGCCGTACGCACGTTTGGGCTGTCCCCCTATTCACAAGAGACAGCCCCGCGGCCAGCGCCCATTCCTCCACTTTTCGCCCCTTGGGCTCGGTGGCCGGGTTCCCCCACGCCGTGGATTTGGCGTTGAAGTCGCCGGCCACGAGGACCTTAAGAGGCGCTAGCCGCCTTACCTCCGGCCCCAGAGCGTCCAGAAACTGCTCCAGGGCCGGCAAATCCCGGTTCGGGGAAAAGTAAACGCCAATAATGGCGTACTCTCCCCGAACCGCCACCACAAACCCGTGCCCTCTCCTCCGGAGCGTGAGGGGAGAGGTAGCGCCAGACTTGGCCACGATGGCCACGGAGCCATCCAGATCCCCAGCCCAGTGGGGTAGGGAGGGAACCGCGTACGGCTCCGAGACCACCGCGACATCAATGTCCCACTGCGCCATGGATTGCAGGAGGAGATCCTGCGACCGGGCGCAGTGGTTGAGGTTGGCCTGGAGGAAGGAGACCCCCATCACTCCTCCATTTGGCCAGCTGGCGCCGCCTGTGTGGTGCCCT
Organism: Euzophera pinguis; assembly: GCA_947363495.1. Lineage (NCBI taxonomy): Eukaryota > Metazoa > Arthropoda > Insecta > Lepidoptera > Pyralidae > Euzophera > Euzophera pinguis. The sequence continues at coordinate 73,468 of OX376159.1, forward strand.
CACGCGGAGGAGGGGACGGCCCTTTGCCGCGGACTGACGGGGGGTTGCAGGACCTACCCCCCATCACATGTTCCGCCGGCTTTCCGGCGTCGCGGCATACAGCGCAGCGGGGCGCCGCGGTGCAGGAAGCGGACAAATGTCCTGCCTCCCCGCACCTATAGCACAGCCGACTGCGGTCGGTCTGCGAGGGGCACAGCGCCGCGGTGTGCCCCTTCCCCATGCACTTGTAGCAGTGCATGGGTCGCGCCGCCAAGTGCTGGAGCCGCACGGAGCCCCAACCAACGCTGAGGCTGCCCGCCTCGATCAGCTTCTTGGCTGTCGTAACCGGGCAGCGCATTAGGGCGGAGCGAGAGCCCCGCCAGTCTGGGCGGATTTCGCCCACCCAGACCTGGTCCTCCGTGCAGCCCCCAACCCTGGCGACTGCAGCTTTAACCCGCCGCGCTGTAGCCGCATCGTTCAGGCCCGTCACGCGGAAGTCCGCGGTCTTGACGGGCCTGGACACTTCCACGACGCCGGACAGCGCCACCCTCAAGGCCGAAGCAAGGGCGTCAGCCTTGTCTGAACTGGAGGAGCCTGGGATCTCAATTAGCCTCGCTCCGGTCGCGCTCGGGCGAATCCGGAGCGAGCCAATGCCCAGCTCCTCCAAGTTCACATCCTGCTCGGCCTTTAGTAGGGCAGAGGCATAAGAGGCCCCGTTTTGCGCTGCCTCCGGCTGTAACTTCAGAATTACAGCCGAGGAGCCCGGGACCTTCAGTTTCCTCGCCTTCAGTGGCGCCGTTTTCGGAGGCGCTTTGCGCGCGGCTGCAGGGGCCGCCGTGGGTCTCTCCTTGGGAGCCGTGGTGGGTTTAGGCTGGGTCTTTTTCCCCACACCCTTCCCCTTCCCACGCACTTCCACCCAGGGGAGCTCCGGGGATGCCTCGGCCTCTGCTGAGGTCGACGGCCCGAAGGGCCCCCACTCCGCCGCCTTCTCAGCAGCCCCCTTGCGTTTCCGCTGTTTGGAGGCCGGGCGTGCTGGGGCCAGGACCTCTAACTCCTCCACCGCTGGCTGCGCAGGTCGCGGCCTCGGGCTAAGACCGGAGGCCTCTTCGATGGCCGCCCTCGCAGACCTCGCCACCTCGGAATTGTCGCCCGCCAGCGGTGGGCGGGTGACCCTGCGAGGTAGGCGAGACTCCATGTCTGCTAGGCGGGCATCAATAATCCTTACCATAGAGGCCTCCAGTCTCTGGACTAGTTCCTCCTCCATGAATGGAGCCGCCTGCCTCTCCGCAGTCCGCGCGGCCTGGCCGACCTCGCGACGGGACTCCTCGAATCCCCGGCGGAGCGCAGCGACCTCTGCCTTCATGTTGGCCACCTCTCTTTGGAGGCGGCCATTATCGGCTTTGAGGCGCCGAACCTCGTCAGACTCGCTGCGCGCCACCAGGGTATCGACGATGTCCCTGATGTCGGAGGAGGCCCGCAAGATCTTTGCACTGTAACCCCCTTTGAGGGCAGTGGTTTTCCGGACGAGGCTGGTGATCAGTCCGAGCCTCTCCACCGCGGTGTCCATGAGGCCTTCCGCTCCCATGGAACCGAAATCCCGCACCTCAATGGGGGCCATCTCCGACCCATCATCCCCACTCGGGGGTCCTCCCTTTCTGAAGGCCCGAGCCTCCAACGTGGCCGAGAAGGAGGCCTCAGCATCCTCCTCCTGGGTCCTCCGTGCCTCAGCCCGGGCCCTCGTGGCATTAGATGCCCCCCGAGCCTTCCCCTTCTTTGCGGCAGCCAGTTTGGGCCGCGGCGCTCCAACCTCCGTGTCGGAGCCACTCGCCACCTCTGAGTAGAGGCGCTTGGCTCCGAGCACCGACTCCGAGAGTGAGGTGACCGAGCCTACGCTGCCCAATAGGCTTCCCAGCCTACGCTGGCCTACTGCCGAACTATCGGACAGCTCCTCCACCTCAGACTCCCCGAGACTCCTCTCATGTTCGGACCTCGACCTATCCGAACTCTTTCCTTTACCCCCCCCATCCGAAAGCTTTCCCCCCCCTTTTTTTTTCCTTCCCTTTGGTTGGCCCTGAGAAGGGCCTTTTTGGCCCTGAGAAGGGCCTTTTTTCACGAATCGCCCGGAGGCGTCTCGCAATGGCTGCGAATCGCACATTTCTCGCAATAGTTGCTCCGGCTGCACAGAACTTATTAGCCGTCGGCCTGCCACTCCGTTACGGTGGACAGGACGCGACGTTACCAGGGGACGCGACGTGGACGCTAGTTCTGTGGGGTGTCCCCCAACCTAACCTAACCTAACCTTTTTTTTTTTTTTTTTTTTTTTTTGATTTCGCAGGGGAATGCATTTACGCACGAAGTGTGGGACTCCTGGGCCGCTAGCCGGCCCAGACTACCCACTAAACCCCTGCGGGTGCCGTCGGCCGCATTGCAGGGAGGCGTCTCGGATCTGACTAACACAAGACGCCTCTGCGACTGGCCGGTTTCTCACCAGAAACCGGACTCACCACTCTCAGAGGCCCTCCGACACCTGGAGGACCTCTGCCGCCGGGTGGGACTGCTCCAGTCCCACCGCTTATGGGGGCGCTTCCAGGCGCGCCAAGTAGCGCCTGCGTCGCACCCCCCCTCTCCGTCGTCGGATCGGGTCCGCGAGGGGATCGTCCTCGCGGTCCCTTTCCTCGGCCTCCCTCTGCGACATGACGACCTCGCAGAAGGAGGCCATTGCCTCCCAAGCTCTGTCGCTCTCGAGCATCGCGTTGGCGACACTCGGGAGCGACAGGTCCGTCCCGCCAAACGCAGCGGCCAACTCGTGGCGCTGCCGGCTCCACCTGGGACACCGCTCAAGGACGTGTTGAGCGGTGTCCTGAGCCTCGCCACAGTCGTGGCAGCGAGGCTCGGCCTCCCTCCGGGCCACGCGGTGCAGGTACTCACCGAAGCAACCGTGCCCAGTGAGCACCTGCGTCATGCGGAAGGTGAGAGGCTTGCGCCGCCTCAGCATCCACTTCTCCAGGACCTGACGCAGGGCCTCCGCTGTGCGGACACCGAACGCCGCCTGCGCCAGGTCCGCCTCCCACCTCCGCATGAGTTCCGCCTGCGCTCGCAGGCGCACCCGCCGCACGACTTCCGCCGAGGGGCGCTCGCCGACTTCCCTCCTGTTTGCCACAAAGTGGTACACTTCGGCGAGCACCTCCGCCACCAATTCCCACGGCGGGTCGCCCGCGAGGGCCGTGGCCGCAGAAAAGGCTACTGTACGGTACCCCCGTATCACCCTCACCGCGATCACCTTCTGCGCCTGACGCAGAAGGCGTTTGTTCGTCGCGGTGAGGGCGTCCACCCAGATGGGGGCACCGTACATCGCCATGCTCCGGCAGACGCCAGAGTATAGCCTTCTCACTGCTTCGCTCGGTCCACCCAAGTTGGGGAGGAGTCGGCCGAGCGAAGCAGCCGTCCTGATGATCTTCGGCCCCAACTCGCGAAAGTGGGGGCCGAAAGACCATCGCCCGTCGAGGATGAGCCCCAGATATTTCATCTGGGTGCTCACCCTCAACTCCTCCTGACCCACCCGGAGACGCGCTCCTGGGGGGGGTCCTCGCGTCCGGGCCCCGCGGAAGAGGAGGACTTCGGTCTTGTCCAGACGGACCCGAAGCCCAAGCCTCTCTATGCGGTCGACCAATAGGGCAAGACCCGTTTCGGCCGACCGCGCCGCCTCACCGAAATTCGCACCCCGGGACGTGAATAGGGTATCATCCGCGTAGCAGATGACACCAGTCCCGGGGGGAAGCCGGCACCGCAGGACCCAGTCGTACGCGATGTCCCACAGTATAGGGCCGAGAATCGACCCCTGCGGGACACCGCATCCGACGCTGCGCCGAACCATCCGACCCCCCCTGTCCTCGAACAGGACGAAGCGCTCCTCCAGGTACGCCCCCAACAGCCTCCGCAGATACGGGGGCACTCCGAAATATTCGAGCGCCTCCCTTATTACGCTGTGCGGGATGCTATTGAAGGCGTTGGCGATGTCGAGGGACGTCGCCAGGGTCACTTCTCCATCCCGATCCGCCTCCTCCGTCACCGAACGTAGCCGCCTGAGGGCATCGACGGTGGACCTCTCGGCCCGGAACCCGTACTGCGCGTCAGAGAGACGCGGTCCCGGGCCGTCCTCCACGTGCCGAACGAGGCGCGAAGCCACGACGCTCTCCAGGGCCTTCGCAGCCTCGCTCAGCAGGACCAGAGGTCGCACCGCCGAGGCCGAGTCCAGGGGCCGACTCCCCTTCGGAATAAGGCAGAGTCGACCCTCCTTCCAGAGCTTCGGGAACCGCCCCTCCCGCAAACAGCGGTTGAGCAGCTCCCGAAACCTCTCTCCGAGGTGCACGAGGATCAGCGCAAGCATCCTCCCGTGCACCCCGTCTGGACCCGGTGCCCTCTTCTTACTCCGGAGGCGGTCTTGGACCACCTCCATTTCGACGTCGGTGACGGATGGCGGATCTGCCTCCGCTTCGTCAGGCGGCCGTCGGGCCATTCTTGGCGGAGAAAACCCCCGCGGATTGCCGGGGAATAGCTCCCCGACAATCTCCTCCAACAGAGCCGGCTGGAGGGTCTCCGTCAGTGGGGCCGCCTGTGGACGCAATTTGTCTCGCGCCCACTTGTACGGACGACCCCACGGGTCCCTCTCTATGCCCTCCACCAGCTCCTCGAAGGCTTCCTCCTTGGCCCGACTGATGGCCAGCTGCAGCTCCACACGTTTGTGGACGTACACCGCATACAGCTGGTCATCCCTCTCTTCGTCACGGGGGTTGCGCCGTCGACTCCGGCCGTACGCTCTACGGGCCCCGTTGCAGGCGGCTCGGAGAGCGGCAATCTCCGCCGACCACCAGTACACCGCCCGCCTAGGGGGGGGGCGACTGACGCTAGGCATGGCCGCCCTGCACACTGCAGTGCAAGCGTCGCTAAAGCGGCCAGCCGCTTCGTCTACCCCTATTCCCACGAGAGACGGGAGGCTCCAGCGGCCAACGATAGCCGCCTCTTCCGCCAGCTCGAGGTCGAGCCGCGTGAGCGCCCAGCGCGGGAATCGACTGCGCACCCGTGACGACGATGCCGCCTGACTTCCGGGGGCGGCAGACACCTCGAACCGTATATACAGATGGTCCGATAGTGTCTCCACCCCCTCTTCAACCCTCCAACCCGTCACTGTGCGCGCGGCGGCCGGGGTGGCAAACGTCAAGTCCACCACCGATCCCCCCGTCCGCCGCACGCACGTTTGGACTGCCCCTCTATTCAAAAGGGACAGCCCTGCGGCCAGCGCCCACTCTTCAACTTTCCGCCCCTTGGGCTCGGTGGCCGGGTTCCCCCACGCCGTGGATTTGGCGTTGAAGTCGCCGGCCACGAGGACCTTTAGGGGCGCTAGCCGCCTTACCTCCGGCCCCAGAGCGTCCAGAAACTGCTCCAGGGCCGGCAAGTCCCGGTTCGGGGAAAAGTAAACGCCAATAATGGCGTACTCTCCCCGAACCGCCACCACAAACCCGTGACCTCTCCTCCGGAGAGTGAGGGGGGAGGCAGCGCCAGTCTTGGCCACGATGGCCACGGAGCCATCCAGATCCCCAGCCCAGTGGGGTAGGGAGGGAACCGCGTACGGCTCCGAGACCACCGCGACATCAATGTCCCACTGCGCCATGGATTGCAGGAGGAGATCCTGTGACCTGGCGCAGTGGTTGAGGTTGGCCTGGAGGAAGGCTACCCCCATCACTCCTCCATTTGGCCAGCCGGCGCCGCCTGTTGTGTGCCCTCCCGCGGAGGAGAGGACGGTCCTTTACCGCGGACCGACGGGGGGTTGCAGGACCTACCCCCCATCACGTGGTCCGCCGGCTTTCCGGCGTCGCGACATACAGCGCAGCGAGGTGCCGCGGTGCAGGAAGCGGACAAATGCCCTGCCTCCCCGCACCTGTAGCAGAGCCGGCTGCGGTCGGTCTGCGAGGGGCACAGCGCCGCGGTGTGCCCCTTCCCCATGCACTTATAACAGTGCATGGGACGTGCCGCCAAGTGCTGGAGCCGCACGGAGCCCCATCCAACGCTGAGGCTGCCCGCCTCGATCAGCTTCTTCGCTGTCGTGACCGGGCAGCGCATTAGGGCGGAGCGAGAGCCCCGCCAGTCTGGGCGGATTTCGCCCACCCAGACCTGCTCCTCCGTGCAGCCCCCAACCCTTGCGACCGCAGCTTTAATCCGCCGCGCTGTAGCCGCATCGTTCAGGCCCGTCACGCGGAAGTCCGCGGTCTTGACGGGCCTGGACACTTCCACGACGCCGGACAGCGCCACCCTCAAGGCCGAAGCAAGGGCGTCAGCCTTGTCTGAACTGGAGGAGCCTGGGATCTCAATTAGCCTCGCTCCGGTCGCACTCGGGCGAATCCGGAGCGAGCCAATGCCCAGCTCCTCCAAGTTCACATCCTGCTCGGCCTTTAGTAGGGCAGAGGCATAAGAGGCCCCGTTTTGCGCTGCCTCCGGCTGTAACTTCAGAATTACAGCCGAGGAGCCCGGGACCTTCAGTTTCCTCGCCTTCGGTGGCGCCGTTTTCGGGGGCGCTTTGCGCGCGGCTGCGGGGGCCGCCGTGGGTCTCTCCTTAGGAGCCGTGGTGGGTTTAGGCTGGGTCTTTTTCCCCACACCCTTCCCCTTCCCACGCACTTCCACCCAGGGGAGCTCCGGGGATGCCTCGTCCCCGGCTGAGGTCGACGGTCCGAAGGGCCCCCACTCCGCCGCCTTCTCAGCAGCCCCCTTGCGTTTCCGCTGTTTGGAGGCCGGGCGTGCTGGGGCCAGGACCTCTAACTCCTCCACCGCTGGCTGCGCAGGCCGTGCAGGCCGCGGCTCTGGTCTAAGACCGGAGGCCTCTTCAATGGCCGCCCTCGCAGACCGCGCCACCTCGGAGTTGTCGCCCGCCAACGGTGGGCGGGTGACCCTGCGAGGTAGGCGAGACTCCAAGTCTGCCAGGCGGACACCAATCATCCTCTCCATGGAGGCCTCCAGCCTCTGCACAAGCTCTTCCTCCATCAGTGGAGCGGCTTGCCTCTCTGCAGTCCGCGCAGCCTGGCCGACCTCGCGGCGGGACTCCTCGAACCCCCGGCGGAGCGCAGCGACCTCTGCCTTCATGTTGGCCACCTCTCTTTGGAGGCGGCCATTGTCGGCTTTGAGGCGCCGAACCTCATCTGACTCGCTGCGCGCCACCAGGGTATCTACGATATCCCTGATATCGGAGGAGGCCCGCAAAATTTTAGCACTATAGCCCCCTTTGAGGGCAGTGGTCTTCCGGACTAGGCTGGTGATAAGTCCGAGCCTCTCCACCGCGGTGTCCATGAGGCCTTCCGCCCCCATGGAACCGAAGTCCCGCACCTCAATGGGGGCCGCCTCCATGCCCTCATCCCCACTCGGGGGTCCTCCCTTCCTGAAGGCCCGAGCCTCCAACGTGGCCGAGAAGGAGGCCTCAGCATCCTCCTCCTGGGTCCTCCGTGCCTCAGCCCGGGCCCTCGTGGCATTAGATGCCCCCCGAGCCTTCCCCTTCTTTGCGGCAGCCAGTTTGGGCCGCGGCGCTCCAACCTCCGTGTCGGAGCCACTCGCCACCTCTGAGTAGAGGCGCTTGGCTCCGAGCACCGACTCCGAGAGTGAGGTGACCGAGCCTACGCTGCCCAATAGGCTTCCCAGCCTACGCTGGCCTACTGCCGAACTATCGGACAGCTCCTCCACCTCAGACTCCCCGAGACTCCTCTCATGTTCGGACCTCGACCTATCCGAACTCTTTCCTTTACCCCCCCCATCCGAAAGCTTTCCCCCCCCTTTTTTTTTCCTTCCCTTTGGTTGGCCCTGAGAAGGGCCTTTTTGGCCCTGAGAAGGGCCTTTTTTCACGAATCGCCCGGAGGCGTCTCGCAATGGCTGCGAATCGCACATTTCTCGCAATAGTTGCTCCGGCTGCACAGAACTTATTAGCCGTCGGCCTGCCACTCCGTTACGGTGGACAGGACGCGACGTTACCAGGGGACGCGACGTGGACGCTAGTTCTGTGGGGTGTCCCCCAACCTTTTTTTTTTTTTTTTTTTTTTGATTTCGCAGGGGAATGCATTTACGCACGAAGTGTGGGACTCCTGGGCCGCTAGCCGGCCCAGACTACCCACTAAACCCCTGCGGGTGCCGTCGGCCGCATTGCAGGGAGGCGTCTCGGATCTGACTAACACAAGACGCCTCTGCGACTGGCCGGTTTCTCACCAGAAACCGGACTCACCACTCTCAGAGGCCCTCCGACACCTGGAGGACCTCTGCCGCCGGGTGGGACTGCTCCAGTCCCACCGCTTATGGGGGCGCTTCCAGGCGCGCCAAGTAGCGCCTGCGTCGCACCCCCCCTCTCCGTCGTCGGATCGGGTCCGCGAGGGGATCGTCCTCGCGGTCCCTTTCCTCGGCCTCCCTCTGCGACATGACGACCTCGCAGAAGGAGGCCATTGCCTCCCAAGCTCTGTCGCTCTCGAGCATCGCGTTGGCGACACTCGGGAGCGACAGGTCCGTCCCGCCAAACGCAGCGGCCAACTCGTGGCGCTGCCGGCTCCACCTGGGACACCGCTCAAGGACGTGTTGAGCGGTGTCCTGAGCCTCGCCACAGTCGTGGCAGCGAGGCTCGGCCTCCCTCCGGGCCACGCGGTGCAGGTACTCACCGAAGCAACCGTGCCCAGTGAGCACCTGCGTCATGCGGAAGGTGAGAGGCTTGCGCCGCCTCAGCATCCACTTCTCCAGGACCTGACGCAGGGCCTCCGCTGTGCGGACACCGAACGCCGCCTGCGCCAGGTCCGCCTCCCACCTCCGCATGAGTTCCGCCTGCGCTCGCAGGCGCACCCGCCGCACGACTTCCGCCGAGGGGCGCTCGCCGACTTCCCTCCTGTTTGCCACAAAGTGGTACACTTCGGCGAGCACCTCCGCCACCAATTCCCACGGCGGGTCGCCCGCGAGGGCCGTGGCCGCAGAAAAGGCTACTGTACGGTACCCCCGTATCACCCTCACCGCGATCACCTTCTGCGCCTGACGCAGAAGGCGTTTGTTCGTCGCGGTGAGGGCGTCCACCCAGATGGGGGCACCGTACATCGCCATGCTCCGGCAGACGCCAGAGTATAGCCTTCTCACTGCTTCGCTCGGTCCACCCAAGTTGGGGAGGAGTCGGCCGAGCGAAGCAGCCGTCCTGATGATCTTCGGCCCCAACTCGCGAAAGTGGGGGCCGAAAGACCATCGCCCGTCGAGGATGAGCCCCAGATATTTCATCTGGGTGCTCACCCTCAACTCCTCCTGACCCACCCGGAGACGCGCTCCTGGGGGGGGTCCTCGCGTCCGGGCCCCGCGGAAGAGGAGGACTTCGGTCTTGTCCAGACGGACCCGAAGCCCAAGCCTCTCTATGCGGTCGACCAATAGGGCAAGACCCGTTTCGGCCGACCGCGCCGCCTCACCGAAATTCGCACCCCGGGACGTGAATAGGGTATCATCCGCGTAGCAGATGACACCAGTCCCGGGGGGAAGCCGGCACCGCAGGACCCAGTCGTACGCGATGTCCCACAGTATAGGGCCGAGAATCGACCCCTGCGGGACACCGCATCCGACGCTGCGCCGAACCATCCGACCCCCCCTGTCCTCGAACAGGACGAAGCGCTCCTCCAGGTACGCCCCCAACAGCCTCCGCAGATACGGGGGCACTCCGAAATATTCGAGCGCCTCCCTTATTACGCTGTGCGGGATGCTATTGAAGGCGTTGGCGATGTCGAGGGACGTCGCCAGGGTCACTTCTCCATCCCGATCCGCCTCCTCCGTCACCGAACGTAGCCGCCTGAGGGCATCGACGGTGGGGGTGTCCCCCAACCTAACCTAACCTAACCTAACCTAACCTAACCTAACCTAACCTAACCAACCATCATAGACAATAAGATAGTATTAAAGAAAAAAAAAAAAAAAAAAAAAAAAAAAAAAAAAAAAAAAAAACAAACTGTTAAAATTGTGGTAAAAATGTAATTAGATATGAAACCTAGATGTAATTAAACAAGTAAGGCAAAAATTGTAATAGTACATAGAATAAAAAAGTAGAACAATAATATGAAAAATAAAAAATGAGTAACAACCCTAGACGTAAGATAGAAATAAAATAAAATAAGTGGTCATATCATTTCACCCGTGTACGAAGGTGCGCAGTGAACATCAGATGGCGCTGCTGTTAAGTTATTAGTTATCTTGCTACTTTTGGATTTCACGGGTTACCCCGGTCCTTTGAGAGGCTTGCGCGGGGATATTGATCCAACGCGTAGAGGCCCTTTGGAGAAGTTGATGTTATTTGGTGCTCCTGCCAAAAAAAGAAAATAAAAAAAATAAAAAAAACCCGTTCTCCGCCATATCAATAGTTGACATTTCCATGAACAGGTCTCGGCAGGAGGAGGAACTATTTCTAATGAGTGAAAAGAATAAATGGGTTATGGTGATGATGTCTGGGTGGTTTGAATCTGGGTTATTATATAGGAATTCGGACACCTGCCATAATCATAATTACTGACTATTAGTGGCAGGCGTTGACTCGCCACTCAGTGAATGGGCCCCCCAGATAGTCGCCGCATTTGGCAATAGAGGGGCGACATTTTTTTTTTTTTGGCTAATTTAGGACAAAGAGTATATTGTAAAGTTTTAAAATATTTTAAGAAAAAAACATGTAGTAAAACTAAATTCTGCGCTGCTCGAAGAAGGTTTAGTTTTAAGAAGAGTTTTAGGAAACAAGCAAAAACTGTATATGTTTTTGCTTGTTTCTTAAAACTCTTATGCAAAGTTTAAAAGTGAAGAACAAAATATTTTGTCGATATATTATTATTATTTTTTCCGGCACCTTGAAAATAACCTATTACAAAAAGAAAAAAAAAAAAAAAAAATTTGGATGTTAGATTATTTATTGTTTCATTAATCAGTATTTGTTCAATTTAGAATCTTGCAATGAAACAACGAAACTATATTTAATTTTTTTATTGCTCTTACAAGGGACTTAAGAAATAACGTGTCTCATTCTGAATATCGACAGTTAATTATTGCGAAACAGTCTCAATTTCGTAGAACGAGGAGCTCGATAGCCGAGTGCGGCGCGCGTATCCGTATAGCGAATGCGCGTATCATGCGACGGCTAGGCGCGACTCGTATTGGTTTGGTCGCAATTTATCTATTTCGATTCCGTGCTTCGGTAGTCAAGGTCCCGATTGTTATCGATAGATGGTAGTCGTTAGGCTGATTGCCTTTAGGCAATCTGAAAAATTCTGACAGTGTTGGCCACTAACACACCACGGTTCATGTTCCAGTCGGTCTGGTTTCCCTGTAAAAAAGGTTACGGAGGTGTGACGGCAGTCGCTCCATTGTACTTAGAGCGCACCTTAGGCTCCAAAGTGTAAGCTGAGGACGCAACTAAGATAACACGCTAAGATCAAAAAATCTCGATTTCGTACAATAGCACACAATAGTTCGACAACACATACTGGGACAAAACACATCCGAGCGAAGTCCATTTCGAGACTGGCCAATTTCGCTTTTGTACGGAAAAATTTATGTTGCGGGGAAAATTCTGAACGGATCTTTACAAAACTTGACACACATCTGCCAAAAAATTGTTGAGGGATTTTTTGATTGGAGGATGAGGAAAGGGCAATTTCGCTTTTGTAGTGTATATTGCGGAGGAAAAAAATTCTGAACCAACCAAAAGGGGAAAAGTTTGCAACTTACTAATTGATAACAGCATTGTATGTCGAGTTCTCTACAAGTGCTGCGAAAAAACTAAAAAAAGGGGTTAAATGGTGGAAATTCATAGCAGCGTATAATGAATAAATCTCGTATTTGGAGTTAGTTCGCGAACACTATTTTTAGAAGCAACACTCTAGGGCTCTTAGTTATTTAAATATGATCTCATAACCTTGACTCTTCTGTATTACACACTTTATATTTAAAATTTGAAACATGAAACAAGACTGTAACAAAAATATGAAACATTATGAGACTAAATTAGGTCAAAAAGGTTTAAGAGAATGTTATATTATACTGTAACATTACATTATCGCAAAATTATAAACTACACCAAAAAGCAGTAGTTTTGTAAAATTAAAATAGTTACGATTTTTATGAAATTTGTTATGAATAGTTGAAGAACCGGGGTCAAGCGTAGTCTACTTTTTGATGCAGGTGGGACAGCTAGTTTTATATAATTCTTTAAAATACCTGACATGCATAATATTTTAATTAGAACAGAGAATACACAAGCCGAGCAGTACGATTCTGCTCTACATTGTTCCTTAGGATAGGAGATTCAATGACAGCAGGCTTGTCTAATTTATCTAACACATTAGTGTCAGTTTGTTTGTCTCCTGGGTCTGGGCAGCCAGGGGCACACAGCTCAGACATGTCCACTACATCTTCGGACTCTGCTTCAGTACGAGGCTTGCGACGTCTGACTCGCTTCCTTTTCCTCTTGGCAGGAACATCGCTACATTGTTCCAGCAATTCTAATGCTTTCCTTTTTACTTCATTAAGCTCAGTGTTGTCCACCTCATCTAACTTTCTTTCCTGATTTCCTAGTTGATGTAAGTCTCCATTTCCTGGTTGATGTCTCTGTTGTAAGTCTTCACTTTCTGGCTGTTGGATGTGTTGTGGGTCTACATTTTCTACTCTTTGTTCTTTTAAATATGGATTAATTGTGCCTATAATTGAACCTTCATGTTTGTCGTCTAGGTGTTGTACAGTGAATTGTTTTACAGATGGTTTACTTTGCACCAGAATTGATGTCGTTTGTTTCTCACTTTGTGTATTTTCATTAGTATTCTGTACACTTGTATCTAATTCAAGTTCATCTTCACTCTCAGACATCTCTTTAAATATGTTATATGGCTTTGGTATAACCCTGAAATTAAAAAAATATAAAGTTGTAATTAATTTTGAACATACAGGCAGTTAAGTCAGTTATTCATTTTAAATTAGAAAAGCAGATCCTGCATGGGATCTGAAGCAAACAGCGGAGGATTAAGTTAGTTATTAATTTTAATATTTCCTACTCAGAGAATATGCTATGACAAACCAAGTTAGGTTTGCTGACAGAAATGTGGCAACCCACCTGCTTCTCTGCACTGTATCATCTTATTACGAAAATTGCCTTCGCCAACATTGTATATTTTTTTTAGATATAGCTAATATTTTTTTTTTATAATTAAGTAGGCAAACAGGAGTGTGGCCCACCTGATAGTAAGTGGTTACTGTAGCCTATGAACGCCTGCAACATCGGAGATGTCATGGGCGCGTTGGCGTACCTGACGAAAATTTTTTTCACTCCCTTTTTGAAGGCTTTTGTTATAGGCACTAGGGAAAACCATGGCAGGGAGTTCATTCCATAATTGCAGTGTACAAGGGAGGAAATTCAGTTTCAAAGCATTCTGTACGCAATAACATGGGATCCAAGGTATGGGGATAAAATCCCTGACGACGGTGAGAGTTGCAATGGTAAAAAGTGGCTGTCGGCATCATGTCAAACAATTTCTCCGAGCATTATACAAGCAGTAGAACACGCATAAGGAGGCGAAGTCTCTCCTGAGACTCAAAGGCTTAATACCACTTGTGATCACAGGAACTTCGGCAATTCTAATAGTGCGTCTCTGTAAAAATGGCTTAAATTGACATTCAAGTACTCTAGGCCTACAGGTGACAACAATATTCCATATGTGGCTGCACCTGCGCCTATAAAAGTGTGTAACATAATCACCAGGTGCAAACTCAATCTGATTGTAGGAAAGCACCTAATAGACTCAATCTATAAACCGAACACAATGTCAAAGATTATTATTATTATTATCCTTTGTGGATCACAGGTTAAACCCGGTCTTTTGAGAAGCTTATGCAGGGATATGGATCCAATGTGTAAAGGCCCTTTGGAGAAGTTGATGTCATGTGGTACTTCTGCCCAAACCCGTCCTCGGCTATATCAATAGTTGATATTTCCATTAACAGGTTTGGGCAGGATAAGGAACTATTGCTAATGAGTGAAAAGAATAAAATGGGTTATAGTTATGAAGTTTGGATGGGTTTAAACCTAGTAGAAATCTAGTTTTAAGTGTAGACATAGAGCCATGCTGCAAGATAAATTTAAAACATTGGGTCCACCCTAACTGGTTGGTACCTCAGGTCTTAAGGGATCAGTTTACCTGGAATATTAGTTAATCTTAACAGCCATTAGGTACTTACTCGACGACGTCGTCCGGACTCAGCAGTGCGAGGGTCTCGTCCGGCGGCAGCAGATGCCCGGCGGAAAGCAGACAGAAGTGCCCGGGTAGTGAAAACAGCCGCCGCAGTCGTCGCGCCAGCCACCGCACGCGCAAGCCGCTTCGCGCAGTCACGTAACAGAGCCTGCGCTCGTCGCTGTACAACCGTTTCAGGCAGATACTTAAACGAAATTTACTTCCAACAGCTTCTCCATATTTACTCATTTTGGTCCAGAAACAAGAAACTTATTTTTGTTCGCTCATAAACCAGAAGCTTTAAATTACGCCTACATGTGTTCTCCGTTGTATATTACACAACAATTAAACAAATTTAATAAAAAATGTAGATTCTATGTAGATCACGCACTCCACGGTAGAAGCCATGGAGTAATTACAAACAAAGCAAAGGTAGAAATTAGAAATATACAGAGAAGTGCAAAATGTGCAAAAATAAAATAGGTAGCTCGTAGCATGCAGGCAGGCAGATAGTGACAGTGACAGATATGTCAATGCCAGTGCGGTATCGGTGTTAGACCCACCCATGAGCCATCACCCATGGCCACCACTTGCTTTTTCGGCACTGGATACGAGATTTTTTGACTGAGCGTAAGCGAAGTCTCCATTTGAAGACTGGCTAATTTTGCTTTTGAAAAATGTTGCGGTCGTATTTCTAAACAGATCGTTACGAACCTTGGCATACATGTTTTCTTAATTTTTGAAAGAACTTTTACTTATATGCCTACAGGTCTGTACGGAACCCTCGGTGCGCGAGACCAACTTGTACTTGGCCGTTTTTTTTTATTGGGAGAAAAATTTGGGCAAACAGGGGGAAAGTTTGGTGTAACTTTATTTAACCGATTTCAATCATACTTATTGGTTAACAGCCTCTCAGTCTAGAGTGGATATTTGGACGGAGAGATACCCTTCGGCCTCATCTCTGCCGCTATCGGAGTGCCTCCATCCTGGACATGACCTGCCATGGCTTATATGGAAGTCTTTAAACAGACTCCGGACTCTCGTAGGCCGAAGCAAGGAAAACATGTTCGTTCAGGTGGGGCTACTGCTCGGAGGTGGCCTGCCGGTGCGGTGTCTCTCCCCAAACCATGACGCATCTCCTGTCCTGTCCTGCGTGCCCGGCCACCTGCACGCTCAGGGACCTCTACGAAGCCACCGACAATGCCTTGTGGGTGGCGGAGTTTTGGTCCTCTGAAATTTGATAACAGCCAGAGTCGACTCGCAAAGAAGAAGAATTGGATAACATCATAAAAAAATCCCAAAAAAGAGGGATAAAGACGACGAAATATACGGAAAATGCCGAAGAGAAATATATAGAACTAGCTTTTGCCCGCGACTTCGCCCGCCTGGTATTTCCAATGAGATTTGAATCACTTAGATTATTTATGGCAGGTCTCTCAGGATTTTCCTATGTATTTAGAAGATTACGGGATTGATATTATATTACTGTTAATTTCGTAGTCAGCAACCCGATTAACCATACAAATAACACCCATGTCCCCTATTCAGGGGCTGAATTGTACAATTTAATACTTCTTCATCCGAGTGTGTATTTCTAGTTGCGTCGTCAGCTTACGCTTCGGAACCTAGGTTATGCTGTAAGTCATGTTCTCAGATTTGTCTGCACTGGTAATTACAATGGAGCGACTGGCGTCTGACCTCCGTAGCTCTTTTTACAGAGAATCCAGAACAACAGTAACATGACCTGAAGTGTGTTAGTGGCCAACACGGACAGATTTTTTCAGGTTGCCTAAAGGCATCTGACATAGCCTATAACGACTGCTATCTATCGATAACAACCGGGACCAACTTAACGTGCCTTCCGAAGCATGTAGGAGCTCGAGAAAAAAATTCCAATAGTGGTTGCGTCTCGCCGTCGCTTGACACGCGCATTCGCTATGGATACGCGAGTCGACTACCGAGCTCTTTAGTGTACAATACAATACAAATACTTTTTATTGCATCAAAACAAAAATTGTAAAAACCTTAAAACAGGAAACAAATCATTTATCAAAACAAATAATCGTGTAAAGTTTCGACTAAAACGGACTATCTAATCTCCTTTTCCTGTACATACTTTAGACTACAGTTTCCCTTATGAGGGTTGATTTTGAAAATTCTTGCTTAGTGCACCCCCTGATTAAAAAAGGAGTCCTCCTGCTAAAATAAACACAATCAATGATACACAACCTTTTTCCCCTTTTATGGGTTAATGCAAATTCTGAAATAGGTATGGACGCTTTCATCATCCATACTAATAATATTATAAATGCGAAAGTCTGTCTGTCTATCAGTCTTTCTGTCTGTCTGTCTGTAACGCTTTCACGGCCAAATCTTGGAACGGATTTTAATGAAATTTTGTATGAATATAATTGAAGACCCGAGGTCAAACATAGGCTACTTTTTGATGCAGGCGGAGCTGCGGAAAACAGCTAGTAAGAAATAAATTTCTGAAGAACCCACATGTCAAAATTCATTGCGATATCAGTGATCGTTAACTTTGTGAAGGGAGACATTTCCCCCTTCTTAGAGGGTGAATTCTGAAAAATCTTGAAACAGGTAACTAATAATTTATTGAAATTAATAATCTTGTGAAGTTTCAAATGAAACGGACTAACTAATCTCCTTCCCCCAAACATATTTTGGACCCCCGTTTGACCCCTTAGGGGGTGAATTTTGTAAAAGCCTTTCTTATCTGAGCACTATGTAATAACATAAAACTTCTGTCCAAATTTCACGTTTATAGCTTTTAGGTTTAGGTTGGGTGTTGATTAATCAGTCAATATATTTTTTTATTTATAGAACCTTTTCTAACGGCGGCAATTTAATTAAATTTTTAAAATAAAAAACCACTTATTGTGACATAAATATAATAGTCAGACATATGCTGTCGCGACATTTTTTGTAGATAATGATGTGTTCTGCAAAGTTGTAGTACATTATTTTGTTCTATCATCAATAGTTTTCGCAGCGCACTCGATGTAAGCAATTTTTTAGGTCTTTTTTGCACCTTGGGTTACATTATTGCAGTTTTTTTTTCAGGATCCCTAATGTTTTTGAAAATAAAATATAGCCTATGTTAACCAGGAATAATGTAGCTTTCCAACGGTGAAAGAATTTTTTAAATCGATCTAGTATTTTTGGAGCCTATTTAATTCAAACAAACAAACAAACAATCAAATCTTTCCTCTTTTATCAGTATAGATATGCGAATGTTAGAATGAGATAGAGAGCGAGACCATTTCATGACAATAATGTCCCATAGCAGCCTTACGGATTTCTTGTCAAAAACAAATATTTAAATTATATACAAAGTATCTAGTCGTTAGTGTTAAAAAAGTGTCGCATAATTATGGTTTCATGTGCTCTTGTGCAGTGTCTAAATTTAACTCAAGTAACAAATAAAACCCACATAATTTTACACATAAGTACCAAAGTTTATTACTGTATAAATCCCACAGACATATAAGACGTACACAGACGGAACATAAGTTAATAGTTATACTTATGTAGCAAGTAATTGTTGTTATCCTTTTCTCACGTATTTGGATCTATATGGCGATATCTCTTTTTTACACCTGTAGCAACATTCACTCACACATAGATATTAAGCTACGCGTGGCAATTTTTGGCCGTGACGCCATTTTGTAATCTGCGTTGTTGGATCGGTGAACACTAAAAATAATAGAGTAGAATACCGTATAAATGATCTCAGATCATGCACTCCACACAACATTCATACATTCTTTGAAATCATGGGAAGCATTATCGTAAACAACTTACCCTAGACTAGATACAGCCCAGGCTGCATAGTTTTGCATGTGTGTGTTTGTGCTACGCTAAGTAATAGCATACCTTCCGTCTGTTTACGTCTTATATGTCTGTGATAAATCCATAATTGTTTAACATTACTTTGTTCTAATTTTGCGACCCGTGGCCGATTCTTGCGCCGTATTTGAAAGATGTTTCTCTACTGAAAACTGTATAAACAAAGTAAGTAGTTAACTAGGCAAAAAAGTGACAAAAAACTGTTTTATAAGTAGTCAAAAAAATTCTAAATCTATGGTTTTATAATCACTTGCGTGGCTGCCTCAAGGTACCTCTCGACCAACCTTGATTTGACAGTTCGATACTCTAATGAGGAAAGTAGGAAACTCCTTATGTCAAGGAAGTTACTGACGACTAATCTTACTAATGAGTTGGAGTAAGGATGAGTCAAGTTTGAGCAAACGTATAAGAATATGGGGTTTATCTATTATGACTTGACTAGACCACATTGTTATTTGAATGTTTAGTACTTGCTACCATGCTTGCTACTGGATAAATACATCAAGTAAAAGCCGTATCAAACTGTCAATACATTATTAATGACATTGACAGTTTTTGACAGCCGTCGGATCCGACGCAATAATTGCCAATTGTATACTAATTGGTCTAAATATTACAATAAAAACAGTTTATTTATTTTGTTTTTACCCACTCTTAACGAAAGTGCAAATAATTAAGACATTATTCGTTACACTAAGCAGTAATTGTTTTTAATCGATTCGTCTAATAAGTAAAGCTGTGACAGAAAGAAAGCTCGGGACGATAACGATATCGACGGACAGAAGCGACGATTGTTTTGTTTTGTGATGTTGTGGGGCAGTTTGCCTCAACCGCCGATTTAAGTGGCGTCAGGCTGGACAGAAAGACTAAAATGTCGAACGTGGAGAACGTGTGCCCGCAGGTTCTGCGCGGGGTGTCCCGCGAGTTGCGGCGGCTGGCGGCGCAGCCTCCCGCCGGCGTCAAGCTAGTGCTGCGCGACGACGACCTCACCGACGTGGTCGCGCACATCGACGGCCCTGGTAACTACGTTTATTCACATTGCTTACCTTGCTTATCCAAATTGTCACTGGAAGCAATCTTACAAAGTTACATCCTACCATTGTATACAAAAGTCGCCGTCACGAGAAGGTATAAATTTAGTACACAAACTAATCAAAAAATACCTGGCGACAAAACTGTAAATTTAGACAAAAGTATAAATAAATTCCACCTGACCAATTCCAATTAAGGGTCCAGTTATATTTTGATGATATGTCAATTATGCATGGTACAAGAAGAAGTCCAGCTCAGTAAATGTAAACATTTGGTCGGACATTTTATTTTGGTGACAGTTTATCTTTTCACTTTTGAATCATATACTTAAATGAGAGAATAATAATACAACTAATCAATTATGAATTACATTCGGGTGGTTGCGACAGTAAACAGAATCATCTAAATCCATTCTTAAATTTAAATTTTCTGTAAACATTAAAATATGTCACAAAAATACCAATTATTTTTATTCCAATGTTGTGAACCTCTGAGCATTTGTTTACCTAATTAATACGTATGTATAAGTGATGGCACTTCAGTCACTAGATTTTCTGTCTCTCTGCCCTGGCCTATCCTGCCCCTCTTTCAAATCTATTAGGTTCTTGCTCAATAATTATATTTTCAGGTTGTTAATGTTGTTATTGTTAATGTTATGTTAAATAATGTTTAACTTATGCATTGAAAGTTTAGGCTAATCCACTTCCTCTTCTAATATTTTTGTTACGTCAGGCGCATTTTGCTGTTATTTTGCATGATAAAAGCTATAATAGATATATAGATAATAGATAGCTCCGATGCGGTACCACAGTGTTAAACTCATTTCGTTAATATATGATGATAACGTACATATAATGTATGTTATCATACATGAAAAATTAAAAAATTGTACATTAGGTGGCCATGGTACTGCCCATGAGTATGTTTTCTTATATGTAAGTAAATAGTGCAATAAACAATGCACAATCTTAATAATGTACATTTTCACAACAAAAAAATTTAAAAATCTGACACTGATTAAAAGAGTATCCTATAAAATAAAGGTAATCAATGCTTTTATCAAAAATTAATTCGAGAATTATAAAAAATAATTAACTATAAAAATCAAAATTCAAGAAGATGGTATGTATACCACATGTCTATGTCACATTCCATTAACATTTTAAAAATGTATAATAAAAACAAAACTCAACAATAAAGTATAAATAATTCTAAAAACCAATTAGAGATTCTTTGATATTCATTTATAGAAATAATGTACCCCTTCTGACAGTTCCTCAATAGTGCAAGAGTCAAAACAAACATCAGGTTTCTGTCAAAATGTAGATGCATTATTTTATCACTATTGTTTTATATTTTACAAGAATAGTATATCTATCTCTTTTAACCAGCTTTTTATACCTGTATAAAAAGCTGTTTTAACTTGCTTACTACCTGTAGTAGGCAAGTTAAAACGTAAACGCGTTATCTGTATTACTATTGTTCTATATTTTACAAGTATATATTTCTATCACTTTCGCTCAGTCTTTTCTATGACAAAATTTATAAATCCTCCGTCTTAACGAGACTCCATATGTTGTAGGTATTCAATATTATATAAGATATATCCGTAATGTAATTAAATATGGGTTGATGTTTTATACATTGTCGAATCAATCCAAGGAAAATAGCTAGCTCAATAAGCCACACATCGTGACTATGCCAGCTTCATGGGGAAAGTCAAAGGTGGAGCAAGCTTATCTTTTAGCCATGGCCGTAATGGACCAAGCGTAAATGGACTTGGCTCCACCCGACAAAGGCGAACTCAATGTAACATTGAGACCGCCATTGTCAAGAGGAACGCCATCCAGAATACGACCCCTGAGCTCGGCATACTGACCACATTCCAGCAAAATATGAAATAAATCTGCTATAGATCTCACAAAAATTGCAAGCATCTGTATGTGTCCTTTTCATTATAAGATAAAACTTGTTTACTGGAACATGGCCAGACCTTACTCTAAAAGCAGTCACCAACAGTTCCCTCGTGAGGCTAGCACAATCCAACCAGGGTACCAGAGTGGGGAAACTCTGATTGGTCCTGTACCAGAGCACATTCATTATAGAATTTCTACCATTTTTCTAAGCAATATAACTTAAATGTAGGTACATGTTCCAAGGCATATGACAGGCACAAAACCTCCCCACTTCTTCCGTTGTTTTTATACATATAGATCAATATGTTGAAAATTTTTATGTACTTCTGTTAATAAAGGTTTTGATTTGTTTCTCCAAAGTAATTTTCTTTGGACAATTCATCAATTATATCTATAATTTCGTTATCACCATTAGAAGCCATTTTAGACCAAAATGGACATGCCAACCATAGTCTTCGAATAAAAAGTGGCGGAAGACTCAGCTCACTCTCCATGACATGGACCGGGGTAGTTCTTATAAACCCACTGCATATTCTTAAAGCTTTATTCTGTAGTACATTTAGTTTGTTGAGATGAGATTTGGCTGCATTTGCGAACAGAAAACTACCATAATACGACTTCTTACAATCTACGTAAATGTTTAGGATGTACTCCTCATATACTACCTGCCAAGACCTTCAGAATATTTAAGAATTTATATCCTTTTTCACAAATTTCATTTATATGAGTGCTCCATCTAAGGGAACTATCCGGTCAAAAACCAAGATACTTAACTTTATGAACAGCATTAATATTTTTACCATCTATATCAATTTCAATGAATATTTTCTTGTGTGATCTATTAAAAATACATAATTTTTATTTTAAAGTTTTAGATTCTGATAAATTAAGACCAATGAATTGAAGACTTGTAATAATGGAATGCAAATCTTCAGAAATATTACTAATAGCAGCATCTATATCTCTATTATAAACTGTTTGATATAAGGCAAAATCCTCAGCATATTGAGATATGTTTACATTCCAAACAAATTGGACAACATCTATGGTAATGACATTGAAAAGCAGAGGAGGTCCCCTTGTGCTAAGCCCCTATGTGCACATCTACTGATACTATTATTTCCACTGTCTGTTATTGTGCAAAACCGTTCTGTGAGAAAATTCCACAGATAATAACATATTTTATTACCAATGCCTATGCTTTGCAATGCCACCACCACTGATGAAATGTTTATATTATTGTATGCATTTTCGATATCCAAAAATAGAGCTATAGTAGGTACATTTTTCATAAAACCCAATTGATTTTTTGATATCATTTTGGCTAAACTATTCATACATGATTTTTTCTTTCTAAAACCAACAGTAAAGTTACTCAGTAGTCGTTTATTTTCATCATACCATTCCATTCTCTTGGAAATTATCAAATGAAAAAGCTGCCAAACACAAGATATCAAGGATATAGGTCGTATCTCTGCCAGGTTTAGGAACTGGAATAACCTTGATGTCACGCCACTGAATGGGTACAAAACCTGTCTGCAATATTCTATTATATATATTCAATAAAAAATTTTTTGCTGAAGGTGAAAGATTAAATAACATAGAATAGGAGGAAAAGTTGTCCGAGCTTGGTGATGTATCTTTTCTCTTAAGTGAATTTTCCATTTGTTCAATTGTTATTTCTTTTTCAAGTAGAAGTTTCCGGCCCTGCAGCAAACATCGGTGGTGGCTCTTGCACGGTGTCTGGAGTCAATGAGTGAAGTAGTTCAGTTGCTTGAGTCTGAGTTATATTAGACTGACTTTGAGTATTTCTTTCTTTTATCCACCTCATTTTCCTCCACAATGTTGTTGGTGAGGTCTCATTATCTAAATCAGTGCAGAAATTATGCCATTCTTTATTCATACTGTTCTTAATTTTTCTTTTGGCTTGCGAAGTTTTTTTTATTTATTTCTTTATTTTATACAAAAACTGACAGCACTTACAGTTTCCCAATGCATGCTGTGAGTTAGGACAGGACAAATTACACAGATTTATGAGACTCATACATTATACACTGAAATGTTTATTACCTGGGTTTGCTATCTAATTCCTGTCCTCTATGAAATTTGAAGGGAAATAAGCAAAATTAAAATAAAATAACAAAAAAAAAACTTTTACAATATTTATTTGAAGAAGAAGAAGCTGAAAGTTACACAAAGTTAAAAACTCGAATTAAAAAAAAATGAATTTATATTGGAAGTTACCTATTTAATGTTGAGTAAAGAAGTAATTGCGATTAAAACGAGAAAAGAAAATTAGGGGCGCAGGAGATCGAATGGCCAATATTTAGATCCCTTTAAAGTTTTAAATTAAAAAAAATAAAATCAAAGGTTAATAAAATAAAAAAATGTAGAAAGCGCAGGCACTGGCTGACCGATAATGCTGGCTTCGGCTGTGTGGTTACCTCAGTTTAAGCAAAAATGTCTATCGCAGATTAAAACGGTAGTATAAGCAGTGTCCTCTTGTTTAAATAAAAGAAATGTGGTATGCACTCCTGACACCTCGGGAAGCTGGTAGAAAGAACTCCCAGTGTTCAGCGGAGGGAGTGCTGAGGGAAACTTGAGGTGTTCTTTTTAACCCTGAAGTAGGAATAACAAAATAACTTTCAAAAGACTGCTTATGAAACAATGGTTTACTATCTTTCCTTTTTTTATTTTAAGGAATGAAACGGATTCTGGGGAATTGAGAAAAACCTATTTGTAGAGGAAAATACACCGTTACACTACTAAGTATATTACTCTGTTCAGGTAGAAAAAACCACAGCTGGCGGAAATCGGTCAGACGTTGCAATCGATTTGTTCGAAAAGAAATCGATCAAGACTGATACATAAATAAATAAGCATGGATTCTAGAATGCTTAAATATAAAAGGCAAAAATACAAAAAATATGTAATTTGCATAAATTAAAACAAAAAAAAAAAAAATCGCCATTGAAGTTCTAACTAGAAAAGACCAAAAGAAGTTGCGTACGCAAAAACTCATGGTAGTAAGTATTGACTTGGAAATTCTGTGACCAATGATTTCTCACATAATTTCCAGTCCGGTGAAACTACAAAAGAATAAGTTTAAGATAATGATGGATTCCTGAAAACAGGAATGAATCCAAAGTAAAAATAAAATGTGCTTAAAAAAATAAAGTAAAACCCTTATCTAGGCTAGTTAAAATGAACAATTAATTCCTGAAAACAGGAATTAATCCTTAGTAAAAATAAAAATAGTTAAAAAGGAATAAAAAAAAATTTAACTAATTAAAATCTTTGACTAGAGGTGGCTTAAAGTAAAATATTTAAAATTTAAAGGTGTGACAAGCTAACCACTACTTACAGTTCATTATTTAAAACCTGAAAAATGACTAGTAAGTCTGTCCTAGAAACGCCTCCCAACCCTGGATAACAAGAGAGTAATAGACCTATAAATTTAGTAGAAAAATATTCCATTATTCTCCTAAAACAAATAGACTCGCTTGTATGAGTATATTATAAATGGGGAATAAAAGTAATAATATGATAAATCTACCAACACCGGTAGGGTGTAAATAGACATAATATCAATGCTAATTGTCATGGGATCCCTTAGACAATAAAGCTTAAAAAAGATTAAGTTTTCTTGTTAAACAGGTCAAAATAATTGAGAGAAAATAAGTACAAACTAATGGTTATCAAGTCACTCAAGATATACTGAATGAAATGGTAGATTAATGAAAGTGGTGGTTAGCTTAAGATGGAAAACGCCTAAAATAATCCACAGTCGCCTCTTACGACACGTCCGGACGTCAGACGGGGAGACAATTCTAAAGCCGATCATCCCGCGGCCGATGAAGGCTAGTCTAAACATTTGAAATCTTTTATGTGCCATTTCCCTATGTATTTACCCTGTTCATCTTCCAACTCATACACTAACGGTGAAAGCTTACGGATAATCTTGCATTTTTCATATTTTGGAGCAAGCTTTGCGGCAAAGTACTTACTCGCAACGCTCTGCTTGTAGGTACGTTTCCAAACAAAATCTCCCACATTAAAGGACACATCCCTACGTCTTTTGTTGTAGTACTTCACATTTTTCTGATGCGCTTGCTTAAGTGAATTTTTAACATTATTGAAAATTTGTGATAGATGACCCAATCTTTGAACATGTGCATCAGGTGAAGTAATGGTTAATTCGCTGAGATCACTACCATCTTTGTAAATATCACCGTTGGCTACAGCTTCCCTGCCGTGGACTAGAAGGAACGGACTATAAGATGTGGCTTCGTTTACAGATGTGTTTATGGCAAATTGGATCTTTTGAATGTTTTCATCCCAGGACCTATGGTCATTTTCCACAAAAGCAGAAACAGCGGTCATTACGGTACGATTATAGCGTTCAACGGGATTAACCTGTGGACAATACACTGGGCCAAGGTGGATCTGAGGGATATTGTATTTTTCATATAAAGCCAAAATGTCACGACCTGTAAATTGGGAACCGTTGTCAGAAATTATAGTTTGAGGTATTCCATGCACTAAAAACAGTACTTTGTAAAACAACAAATGACAACTAACAGATAGTTATTTTGACGCCGTGACATGGGCAGTGGTCCGACTAGGTCAATACTTAAGCACTGGAATGGCCGCGTACAATTTTTTGGTTCTCCCATAAAGCCGGGTGTACACTGTGAACTGTGTTTATAAGCACTACAAATGTCGCAATTTTTAATGAAACTCATGGTATCTTTATACATGCCAGGCCAGAAATATCTCAGCTTCAGGCGTTTATAAGTCTTAGCCACACCAAGGTGAGCGGCAGTAGGTTTAGAATGATTTTCAACAATTATACTTTCCCTCAGCTCAAGAGGTATCACTTCTTTCCACTGGAAATCCTTACTGAGTTGGTTAGAAGTTTTTGTAAAACGGTAAAGCCTACCATCAACTAGTTGAAAATTCGGACAAGCCCGAGGTCTCTCGGTGCAACGTTTTACAATATTCAGATACCAAGCGTCCTTAATTGCGGTTAAATCTATGGCATTTACAGTCACGGGTACAGACCGCGATAATGCATCAGGTACTACATTTTGTGACCCTTTTCTATGTTCTATTATGAAGTTATAAGGAGATAATCTACAACCCCAACGCGCTAAGCGACCGGTAGGATTTTCAAGATTTAAAAACCATTTTAAACTAGAATGATCAGTGATTATTCGGAAAGGTTTACTGCCCTCCAGATAAGGACGAAAATGCTCCACTACATGAACTACTGCCAGAGCTTCACGCTCTGTCGCAGAATAATTTCTCTCTGCTGGAGAAAGCGAGCGACTACAATAAGCGATTGGATGTTCTTGTCCGTCTATATTTTGAACTAAGGTCCCACCTATTCCGAAATCCGAGGCAACACAGTGTACAGAGAATTCGCGCGAAAAATCTGGACATGTTAGAACAGGTGTTGTGGTCAGAGCTAACTTTAAATCATTGAAAGATTGATCTGCCTCAGGAGTCCAACGGAAGGGTGGAGCTCCTTTACGAGTGGACGTGGGCGCGTTTAGGGGACCGGCGCGATGACTGAAATTCTTAATAAATCGCCTGTAGTATGAAGCAGTGCCTAGGAAACGTTTAACATCTTTTCGGCAAGTAGGAGTAGGAAAATCGACAATAGCCCTTACTTTATCCGGGTCGGTACGTAAACCGAATTCATCGACCACGTGACCTAAAAACTTTAATTGTTTTCTAAAAAATTGGCATTTGCCCATATTAACAGTGAGATGTGCCGCTTGTAATTTCTCCCTGACTTTACGTAACAATTCTAAATGGCCGGCAAAGGTTGAATGAATTATGATAAGATCATCCAAATAAATAAAAACTTTATTATCAAATTCCGGACCGAACAACCTGTCCATAAGACGCTGTTGGGTCGCTGGGGCGGAGGTTAGACCGAAACACATGACCTTAAAATGGAACAAACCTCGTGAAGGTATGGTAAATGCAGTTTTTTCACGAGATTCCATCGAATCCAAAGGTACCTGAAAGTACGCAGATTTTAGGTCAACAGATGATAGGTATTTAGCATCCCTGAGTTGATCCAAAATATGGTTAATATAAGGAAGCGGATACGCGTCGTGTTTAGAGATAGCGTTGAGTTTTCGGCTGTCCAGACAGAAGCGAAGTGTGCCATCTGCCTTACGGGCTAGGGTGACGGGATTATTCCAAGCGCTGTTACTGGGTTCCACCACATCGTCTTTCAACATTTGATCAAGCTGCCGGTTCATTTCGGCGAGCTTCTCTGGGGACATCATGTAGTAACGTTGCTTGATTGGAGGGTGATCACCGGTGTCAATACGGTGACTCACCAAATGGGTACGCCCTAATCCTCTCTTCTCTGCCGAAATCTCTTCAAATTCTTGAATCACTTTACGAGCCAATTTACATTCTGACTCGGAAAGCGAATCAAAGTCTCGTAACGCTTTATCTTTGGCGGCTATGGTATGGACTTCGCGGGTAGATGAAAATTGATTATCATCCAACAGAGATAAAACGTCGGGAGCTATATTGAAAGCTTTCCAAAAATCTATTCCGAAAAGTAAGTCAGTATTTATCTTGGGAATAATATAAAACTTAATAATCGCTGTTCTATCCTTTACTGTAACCGGCAAAAAGATATAACCAGTGACAGGTGCGGTAGAATCATTAGCAGTTTTAATAAAATGTAGATCAGTCGACTCGTGTACCGTAGCAAATTTTTGATAGTATGAAACAGCGCTGGCCTTAATTATACAAATTTCGCTGCCCGAGTCCAACAAACCAGAACATACCATTCCGTATATACTAGCCTTTAGATACGGTCGTCTGTCAAAACAGTTGTCAACGTCGCTTGTCATCGAGATAGGTTTGATATCAGAGTTATGAACATGAACCGACAACACGCGCTGGGAACGGGTTGATAAAAAGAAATTCTTCAAATAATTTAACCAAGAACGCCATTCTGCAGCACAAAAGTTACTAGAAGTTGCGGAAGTTTGTTGTCGATTCACGCTTACTCGTTTTTTGGAGATGACGACGGCGCCGGCGACTTGCCAGACTTCGACGGGGAACATTTAGGACAAGTTTTGGCAGTGACGTCCCTCTTCCCACAACGGTAGCATATTATGATGGCAGGCGCCTTGCAGGACTTCAACGTGTGACCGTCCATGCGACAACGGACGCAGAAATTGCTGCCATCAACCTGTGCCATCGCCGCGGCCACTTTAGGAATAGCAGTGGACCGGTTGCCCTTGTAAATAAGGTCGGGAGCAAGACAAGAAGACGAAAATTTAGGGGGCTCGGAGAATAACTTTGAACGCTCCTTCGCGTCCTCAAGAAGTCGACATTTACGTTTCAAATCAGTCCACGAGTCAACTGGATTTAAACCTAATTGAGAAGTGTAGAAAGGTCTAATATTAAACAACACTATGTTAAGTTTCTCTTCATCAGATAAGGGCTTGGACAAACGACTGAAAAAAATTTGCATAACACTAAGATAATTGACTATATTTTCATCGGATCCTTGTGTGCGGGCTCTAATTTCTATCAAAAGTCTGTGATCATAATTAGCAGGTAAATACTCCTCGAGAAGTGCAGATTTCAATTCGGACCAGGTATTCACCTCATCACGCACTCCACGATACCAGTATAGTGCCTCCTCAGTGAATAACTCGGCAGCAGAATTGAAAAGTTTGAAATCATTGATACCGCGAGATAAGCAAAGTTCTTCTAAGCGTTGCAAGAATGCCTTTACACAAGTTTTCCCATTAAAATGAAGATTTAGCTTATAAATTTGAGAGTGAGAATTAGAAGAATTATCAATCTTGCTGGAAAGCATCGGCGGATTGGTTGCCGGGTTAGAAGAGTGATGCTGCGATGAACTACTCTTAAAATTGTCCATAATTCCATCAATTTTATACAAAATGCGGTCTAATCGTCCTTGAATATTATCAATTTCCGAGGTGTATTCCTCCTCATCTCCAGCATCCAATCTACCTAGACGGTGAAACAAATGGTGACCTAAGGTTTGAATTCTATTTAATATTTTAAGAGAACCCGACTTAGTAGAAGTTCCTTTAATTAAATCCTCTAATTCAACCATTTTGGCTTTTATTATGTCCAATTCCTCCCCAATATCCACATCACAAGTGAAAATCTCATCTGATGGGAGTTCTTTATTAAGCGCGCGAACCTGAGCTCTCAGACCTATAACATTATCTTTAGGATGAGTGCCACGGATCCTTACTTCATACTCTAATTCATCTTTGTGTGGCAAATTAAAGCAAATTGGCCTTTCCCCCATTTTTAGCAAGTTGTAAATAGAAAGCAGGGCAAGTAAACAATAGGGTTAAAAAAATATTGACCAGACGTTACAAATTGCTTGGTAAAAAAAGAAAATTATACTATATATAACTCTGATTTTATCAGAATGTAATGCAGGTTAGTAAAACAAACTTTATTGCAAAATAATGCAAGGGATCAATATTGGGCAACTAATTCTGAGCGAAAATGACCAGAAAAAAGGGTAATTTAATTAAATTTTAAATACAAGTTAATTTACCTCGATCTCCTGTCCCTGTTCGGGCGCCATGAAATGTTTATTACCTGGGTTTGCTATCTAATTCCTGTCCTCTATGAAATTTGAAGGGAAATAAGCAAAATT
Organism: Euzophera pinguis; assembly: GCA_947363495.1. Taxonomy (NCBI): domain Eukaryota; kingdom Metazoa; phylum Arthropoda; class Insecta; order Lepidoptera; family Pyralidae; genus Euzophera; species Euzophera pinguis. The sequence goes on from OX376159.1 coordinate 103,194, forward strand.
AAAATAAAATAACAAAAAAAAAACTTTTACAATATTTATTTGAAGAAGAAGAAGCTGAAAGTTACACAAAGTTAAAAACTCGAATGAATTTATATTGGAAGTTACCTATTTAATGTTGAGTAAAGAAGTAATTGCGATTAAAACGAGAAAAGAAAATTAGGGGCGCAGGAGATCGAATGGCCAATATTTAGATCCCTTTAAAGTTTTAAATTAAAAAAAATAAAATCAAAGGTTAATAAAATAAAAAAATGTAGAAAGCGCAGGCACTGGCTGACCGATAATGCTGGCTTCGGCTGTGTGGTTACCTCAGTTTAAGCAAAAATGTCTATCGCAGATTAAAACGGTAGTATAAGCAGTGTCCTCTTGTTTAAATAAAAGAAATGTGGTATGCACTCCTGACACCTCGGGAAGCTGGTAGAAAGAACTCCCAGTGTTCAGCGGAGGGAGTGCTGAGGGAAACTTGAGGTGTTCTTTTTAACCCTGAAGTAGGAATAACAAAATAACTTTCAAAAGACTGCTTATGAAACAATGGTTTACTATCTTTCCAATAAAATCCTTTCCAATATATGTATAATTTTGTTTTAATGGAGTATGTTTATTCCTAAATTTAGAGCTGAATCTTATTTGGTTGTAATTATAAAAAAAGAAAGTCATAATCCCAAATGGTAGGTTACCCGACAATGAAAAATCTACATAATTTTGTAAAAAAAACGATTTTGTATGAAATATTTCAATTTGAATTTATATATTCTACGCTTATTTATGTGTACCAATGGTGAGAAATCATTTTAAGACCGAAATTAGATAAAATTTTAATAAAATGCACATGTGAATAAAATACACATTCTACCCACTTTTGTAAATTATAAATTTCTCACAAAACCCCCAATTTAACCAGAAAGTTATTAGACCAAATGGAAGAATTAATCGGTTATTTAGCTCAATAGGACAATAATTAAAATAAAATAAATTACCTTTTCAGGGTTCTTTATGTATATCCAACAAAACACTTTTGTCAAAAAACGCCGTACGACAACCACGTCGGCGAAAATATTTGTCACGACGGTTGCACTATTAAACTCCAAAATAATCGTATTAAATGGCTATTTAAACCTTTAAATTATAAAAAATAGCGAGCAACTATCGACCCGCTCCGAAAATCATCTGATTTCGTCTGCCGGTGTCGGCAAGTGTCTAGCTGTCAGTTCAGTCGTAGTGATGGGGACATCGGGAGTCGACATTTGCTCGAATCGACTCGATGAACTATCTATCGACTTCGTGCCGAACCGTGTGAAAACAACAGGCATGTAGTATCGATTTTTGAGATACGCCGGCGACAATCAAACCAACTCGCACGGATTCAATGAGTGATTAAATAAATCCGGAACAAGTAAGGAATGATTCGATAATCGTTTACCGGCTCGTGGAGTTATTCGCACGGCCAGACCACACCAGTCGAAATCAAAAATTACCACCCGCGTACATTTCAAAAATACAGAATGTTGCTTCCACGATCGCAATCGATACATCTCACGGAGGAGTCAATTCTCTTATTTTAAATAGGTACCTAGTGCACAATTGAATCGCAATTGGATCGTAATGACTTGACTTTGACGCTTCTGATATTCCGTTACTCATTTTATTTACCTTTCCCTACTAATATCATTGAAATACGCTCCAGTCGCAAATGAATAGATTCAAAACTGTTTAAGCAGAATACCACTATTGAGTGTATCTAAAAAAATGCAACACAATTAAGTCGCGATTGAATATCAGTTGCGTGGCCTTTAAAAGTTCATTAGCGGAATCGATCCCCTACTCAACAATCGAGCAATTAGGCAGTTAATCGACTTAATATTTATGGCATAGCAAAAATGGCATTACAAAAGAAATGGAATGAAAAAAGGATTTCAGCTTATCATAAAATATATCTACGTTTGGCAAATGAGCAATCAAGGCGCCAAAGAGTACCATGGCCTGGTTAGTGGGCGCGTACCGCGCGGTGGCCGACGTCGCAGCCACGAGTAGTGGCCGGTTGCGTAATTGCCTATAGACCACTGGGGTATAAAAGCTGCACCTGGCCAGAGCCGGTGGGTTGTCGATTTTTCCATTTAGTAGCAAGTAGTAATGAAGGAGTATGCTGCATTTTCGTCTTAAGCTCCAATGTATCTAAGCCTACCAAACCTGATACATACAGCGACGGATATAGAAAGGGATAATATCCATACATTTTTTTATATAAAGAACGGGCGAATCTCTTCTGCACTCGCTCCAGCATTTGCCTGTATTTCTCCTCGTGAGGATCCCACACTATGGAGTTATATTCCAAAATGCTACGCACAAACGAAAAGTACAGGGCAATAATGACACGCCGATCAGAGAACTGATAAGACTGCCGCATAACAAAGCCTAATGCTTTATAAGCTCGCTTACAAATAATATTTATGTGAGTGTTCATAGTCAGCTTAGCGTCCAATAAAATACCTAGATCTCTTATTTGTGTGACACGTTGCATTTTAATATTTTATATAGTTATCTGGAGTGGGATTTCGTCTTAATTGTGCTAAGGACAGTCTTCTCTCTGCCACTGCTTTAGATAATTCTGCATTCCAGTATGGCTTGGGCTTAAATTTTGAAGTAGGTTTCTGACTTATTTTAATCCAAGGTATGGTAGAGTCGGCCACAGATTCAATTTTTTCTATGAAGGTATTAGGTATAGTCCAATTGGATATCTGGATAGTGAGTTAAATTGCTGAAGATATCTTCTGTTTGATGTCGGTATTCATCCCATTGGGCCTGTTTCAAGTTACGTTTTTTAATCTATCTGTTATGAGATTCAAAACCATATTTCATTTGAATAATTAAATGAACACTTCCCAATGATTCATTTGTTACATCCCAATAGAATCTATCTGCTATGTCTGATGCAAATGAAATGTTAGGTGTAGAGGTCTGTAATATACCATTTACCAGCTTTACTCTTGTCATACTGCCGTTGTTCAAGCATATAAAGTTATTATCAAACATCGCTTTGTAAACTCTTTGTCCGCTAGTATTATTTCTGTTAGACCATAGGCTGTGATGAGCATTCATGTCTCCTAATATTATTGTTTCCGAGTTGGCCAACGAGAATATATAATCCCAACTCTGTTGGTCATCATCTCCGGTTGGTGGGCAATACAGAGAAATTATGTACTTAATCTTAGGTATATTTACAAGTATAACCTTCAAAATTTCTATGTTTGAGTATGGAATGACACATGCACAGAACAGATTAACTTTAATCAGACTAACTTTAATCTGTTCTGAACAGATTAACTTTAATCTGTTCTGTGGACACATGGCTTCTTGAAAACTTTAACAAATTTATGTGAGATTACACAGATACCACCATAGCCTTCTTCTCTGTCTACTCTTATAATATTATAATTACTTAATCTAATAGTCTCATTATCAGCTAACCATGACTCTGTAACAAATGCTAGGTGTATCTTTTTTTGGCACAATAATACTTCCACTTCATTTAATTTAGGTTTTAAGCTGTTCGCATTCCACCATTTTAATGACATCATTTCCGTTGCCTCAGTCTTAAAAGGTATTTGAAAATGTCCTAAACTGGGCGAGAGAACCTTTTTTACTAATTTATCAGTACTATTGACTGAGGAAAGGAAAGCAGGTAATGACACACTCGAATTTTTTCTGATTCCAAGGCCCCCGTACCTAATGAGAAGAGATGCTTGGCACCAACTTCTGTCCGATAAAGTTATGTTGAAAATGTTGGTGAGCGTATCTTTCACAATGTTGTCCAGCCTTTGTAAAATATCCGTATGTTTTCAAAGTGGGCAACATCGTAAAAAATATGTAAATTTTGGTACGAAAAGACAATAGCGAATAAAAAGTAAAAGCCATGTGCATATTAATTTTCGTTAATCTGTCTGAAACATCAATAAAATTTTGAATCTGGTACTGATTCATTTAGAACTGGCGAACCTAGGAGACGAAGAGTAGAATTATTAATAATTTTGATGTTTGTTGCTAAATAATTGAATCTTTCTAATAAATCGTCCCTTTTCGATTCACCATTTTTTGAAATGTAAAGCTCACATTTCGAGAAATTTAACTTAAGACCAATTTTTTTGAATTCGGTAATTAAAGTATTAAGGTCTTTGAAAACGGTGTCCGCATCGCCTCCTAAAGTACCGTCGTCTAAGTACCACACATTCAATTTTGACTCGAGATGACTAATGATAGGATGAATCGCGAGGCTAAAAATAGCTGGTCCTAAAGGATCACCCTGCTGACAACCTACTTCTGAGGATAAGTGTATATCCTTAAAAAATAATTTTGAATTTTTTTCCATAACATTGCCATAGGAAAGGATACAAATCTGGAATTTTGTCTCTTACTTCGGTCAGCAAGGTAACCCTGTCCACGTAGTTGAAGGCGTTCTTAACGTCCACCTTTAAAACGACTTCGCATTCATTATGGATCAGAGAAGATCTCAAAGAATGTACCGCCGCCTCACATCCACCACTGCTGCCGAAACCTAATTGTATCGGTTGAAAATATTTCTCTAGATCTTCCTTTTTCAACCTACAGCATATCTTGGCTGTGAGACGGCGATATGTGCACCCGACTGCGATAGGCCGTATGCCTCCATCCTTTTTCTTTAATGCGCAAAGATTGGCCCCGTATAAAACTTCTGTAAAAGTTTGATTGACCTTACCTGCTCACATCAAGCCCACTAATTGTGTTAAAGCTGCTGTAAGATTTTCTCCTGCAACACCGCAAGCAGCGGTTGTCAAATCTTTTAAATGCTGCGGTGTCAGGCCATCTATACCGCCAGCAGACCCACTTGGAAATGATAGAATAGCATTAGATATATCTTTAGCCACAGTTGGTGCCAAACTGGTATCAGAATCCGGAGGAGGTGGAATGTTAGTATCCCCTGTCGCAGGTGGATGCTTAGAATGCAGAGCCGAAACAGTTTCAGGACTGTAGGGTGCAACCACATCATTGGAGAATAAAAGTCGGGCTGCACCTCTGATGTCTCCGTCCGTCAATTTATTTTCTATAGAACGATATTGATTATAATTTAAATGGGTTTGAGCTATTACAAATATAAATGATAGACTTTAGTGATTGGCCATCTTTACATACACAGAAAAAAAAATCTTCACTTATCCTGACTAGAACTGAGTTGACTAAGACTTACTGCCGACTTGATTAAACCACACTGTAGGGCTAAAAAAGGTAGAAAAATAAGAAGGGTCATTAATGACCCATGGTCGTAAAACACATTATTAAAATTGTTTATACTTTTCAATCAACCGTTCAAAATGCAGAATTATATTTTTATATATATAGAATTAAAAAACATTGTAATAGTCTAAAACTTACCTTGTAATATAAAAGGAGAACACTTAAAACAATATAAAACGGTGACACAGTGCGCACTCAAATCATATTTATGTTATCTGCACTGCATCACAGGAACACAGCACAGTGAAATGCGCATGCACATAGTGCAAAACAAAGCGTTACTGTGACCTGCGACGAGATAGCATCACGCACTATGAATAGTGCGAAAGAGACAACAGGACGCACCATAGATTAATAATGGGTCTCGCGCGCTGCGTATATGGAAACCCTTCCAGTATTCAGAATCTCAGTACTTCTGAGCTGCGGGAGGGCTTCCTAGCATTAATTCAAAAAAAATAGCCTTAAACCATTCCGCTATTCAGAGTTGCGAACGAGCTGGATTCGGGTATTGTCTCCGGTGTAGTATTCGAGACTTCATAATAAAAACGCTTCCCTTATTCAGATCCCTAGAAACTATAAAAGTAGGTACTTAGGTGCGATCTGACACGCGGGAGGGATTTCTGCGCTATGCTCCCCGATCTCAGATCGGAAGCGGCACGTGCCAAGAGAGAGAAATATTTTACGTCTTTAACCTGCATTAAACGGATGACGAAATTATTTGAGAGTGCACAAACTTCAGAGCAAGCTTACGAGTTGGTCTTAAATAAATTTCCTCGACGCGTAACTAAAAAAAATAAAAGTACAACCTACTTCAGTGAGCAGGCGTAAAGATAAAGGCGTGGGCAGAAAGTCCAAAAACCGCATCTCTGCAGGGAAGCCTCCTAAAAAAGTGCATTCACTGTCTAAAAACGTAAGCAAGAATGTGCCTAACGCTCGATAATTTTATTTTGTTTAATTACATTTTTGTATAATTACATTTTATAATTATAATGTCATGTTTATGCAACTTCAATTATTTTTATTTTGTGATAGTAGGTATGATATTCATCCTTTCTTAAATTTTCGCTCGTTTCCATAGAAGTCCTTACTGAGCGTATTCTGTTAAATTAAACCTATAAGCCAAATTTTATACTGAGTAGCGGTAGGAATTCATATCAATAATTCTGCTATTGCGTTTGTAAAGCCTCCCGCATTACAGAATTAAAAGCAGGGTAGCATTTAAACAGTCAAAGTGCATGTTCAATCATTTAAAGGCTCCCGCAGCTTTGGTTCTGAGTACTGGAAGGGTTTCCATATACGCTCGCGCGCTCGACTAGATACCGCGCTGTGAAGAAAAATCAGTTTCCAGAATGCGGCCACTTAATAGGAAAGTGTGTGTAAAACAATGTGCAAAGACGCACACTAGCGTCGATTATGGTGTTGCCAGCTACTTGACTGGTGCCCGACCAATGAGAAAATTATTAATTGCTGCGGTCTTGTTACGTATTATAAAAAATAGCTCAGAAAAACCTTTAAAATGAAATTAAAATAAAACTGGCCAAGTGTGAGTCGGCTCGCATGTAGAGGGTTACTATTTTTTTATTTTTCTCCATTTGGACCGCCTAAACAAATTTAATATTATCTCATAGGTTATCCTGTAATTTATGAATCGAAATTCTGGAATCGATAGTTTCGGAGTTATGGTAGGGGAAATGGTTAGGTTTTGTCTACGTTATTTTATAATTCTAATAAAGAATCCTAAAATTGCAAAAAAAACTTTCTTTTGATTTATTATTACACAGTACAGTATGTTAAACGTTACTTTAATTTTCTATTTAGCTTGGAGCTAATTGATTACTGACCTCTTTTTAGTTGTAACCCGGGTTTAAATACAGATAAATAAATAGACATACACATCCTATTAATATTATAAACGCGAAAGTTTGTAAGTATGGATGGATGTTTGTTAATCTTTCACAACTAAACCGCTGAATTGATTTTCATGAAATTTGGTACGGATATAGTTCAAGACCCGGAGTCAAACATAGGCTACCTTTTGACGCAGGCGGAGCTGCGGTAAACATCTTGTACATACGAGTAGATATTATCATGGCCTTTTTCCATACAGTTGTGTTGCCGGAAAATACATTACACATCGAATAATAATCGATTCTTTGATAGTTGAAAATATAATCTAAGGTATCGATAGTGTTCATATATCGATAGTATCGCTTTGATACTATTGATAATATATTTCTGTAATTTTTTTCTGTATGAGTTGAATGACGATGATTTGTGTTATGCCCGCTGTACATCCCGCCGCCGAGTTCCGGTATATCTGTATAGTATCGGTGCCTGAAATGCTTGGTATTGTTGTTAATCCATTAATCGATTATTTTTCATAAATTCTCAAAAATCAATACTACAGATTAGATTATATCGATACTACAGATACATAATCGATTAATAACCATTGATATAAACGATTACCTTTGTTGAATTAATCGATATAATTTCTATCAACCCATTTCAAGAATCGACTAATTGTTTGATATTGCAGTTAATAATCGATTAATTGTCAAAAATCGATTAAATTTATGTATGTATGTATGTATGTAAAAATCTTTATTGTACACAAAGAACATAGTATCAGAATACAGGTTACAACAAAAGGCGGACTTATCCCAAATAGGGATCTCTTCCAGTCAACCAAACTAACATAGGACATAGACATATGGGCACAGAAGAGGGCACAACACGCAAAGAAATCTTAGGTGCATAGACTTACATCTAACATACAAATTCAATTACACAAAAAAACAGTAAGCTCAGCTCAAGTCCGAACGTTCGTAGTATTCCCTAACCCGAGATTTGAAAGAGTGAGAAGACAGCTCTTTTATCTCCAAAGGAAGCTTGTTCCAGAGATTTGCAGCGAGAATTGAGAAGGAGTTGGCGTAACACTGTGAGGAGTATACAGGTATGTTCAACTTTAGGTGGTGAGATGCTCGCAGACGGGGATCAAGATCCCGGAAGGAGAAATTTGATCTGAGATATTCAGGGGAAGAAGGATTAAACAAGACATTATAAAGAAAAGAGACAATATGTAGTTTACGACGTATCCGTATTGGCAACCAGTTCAGACGCTTGCGAAATTTATTATATCAATACTTTCGATATCCTAGATTATTTAAAAAAAAAAACAAATTCTATTAATCAATTATCCGGCAACAATACCCTACGGGGTACAAACTACCTAAAGGCCATATTTAGAATGATAGTGGGCGTAAAGTGGAAATGGAATCAAAATAGTGATAGGTTGCTAGTCGCATCGCCTACTGATAGGTATGGTTCTTCGATTTTCGCCCACTTCCTCGGCCGGCTTATATGGTCTGCGCGGGAAGAGAAGCAGTAGTACATTCCACGTATTTACTTTTCTCCCAGATCAGCATTAAAGAAATAAGATGTTAAAGACAGACAAAATTGTCAGAAAAAGTCAAAATTACAACATACCTCTTTTGGAGTCGGGAGTTAAAAAACAAAATATCTAAATAATAAAAATCGAAACCTCTGGGAATTTGGGATTATTTAATACACGGCAACATTGAGCACCGAGCGGTACTTCGCGCCATATTTTAGGGTTATATTATTTTCGTGAGTAATTTATGTCCATATTTCGAAATAATACAATACTTATTGATGGTATGTAATACCAGTATCTTCCTTATTTCATTTAGTATTATTCTTACACAGTTTGACTACGCAAACTGCACATTTTGCGTCTACTTTAACATTAAATTTTATATTTATCTAGACATCCAACTCACTCATCGGTCGCGGCATGACTGACGCGGGTATGCCGCAAACATGCCGATTTCGGCATGGTTTTAGTTGCGAATTAATATAGTATGCCGACGGTATCTAGTCGTAGCGCAGCGGAGACCAATTATTAATCTATGAGGACGCACATTGAATGGTCCGAAAGAGATAGCAGCAAGGGTTATCAATTATCATTATTAGGTTGTCTGAAAACTACCTGCTCTCAACGAGTCGACACTCAAAAATTGTACATTAAAATACATTAAACTAAGGTGGCGCTGAGACAACACCTAGTAAGCCTAATTTAATAATAATATATCATTTATTTGAATTTTCTTGATGACATTACTTTAAAAAAATCTATAGGACGAATCGCACACAGAATTCTAAATACTTTTTTGTGTGTGTTACGTCCCATTGCGATCGGGACGAAAATTTTATGGGACGAAAGTTGAGGAAACGTTCACCTACTCCAAATCTGCAAATGGAAGTAGGTTGTTTTTTTTTCCATAATAATAAGAATTAAAAAATAAGTACATAAGATCATATATGAATATGATATAATGATGATAGATTAAACTATTTTAATACGGTTTTATCGCGTTTATTACTTTTGAAACGTCAGGTGTAAATAAATAATTATGTTTCACAGCTTCATTCTTCGCGATTTACTTATTGTAGTAGCGCTACCTACTGCTACTTCGCACGCACATAGTTTAGAGGTTTTTTTTTTTTTTTTTTACACTCCCACCCTTACTATAGTGGGAACAGACCGTTAACATTTCCATCATTCTGCGTTTCTGTGCTGTAACCTTCGCACGTCTACCGATAAATTATTTAAGATTTATTAAAAAAATAAATATTTATTGTAATAATAAAAATATATTGTAAAATATTTAATATAATTAAAAGTTAAATTAAATAATATTCAAGTAAATTTAAAAAATTAGTATTGCTTTTAAATAATGGGGGGCAAGCGGAAGGGTTCGTTATCAGATGCCGAAATCAAGAAGAAGATCCGAAAATTGGAGAAAAAGCTGCAAAGGAAAAGAATAAGAATAGTTTCCTCGTCTTCTGAAGACGAAGGAGATCGTAAGTAATCATATAATATTTGCTTATCATTGATATACACCTCAAGTAACTTCGTGCCCGAACACAAAAAAATATGCTAGCATACGTCGTATGCAAAACGCATAGTTTAACACACGTCGTGTGTTTGTTTCGAGTGCATGATTCACTGATCTTATTTCTAAGCATACGTCGTATGCTCACGTATTTAATAACATACGTCGTATGTTTCATTTGCTCTAATAATTTTCTGCTTTTGTGCAGATCAATCTATCATCGAAGATGAGATAAATGTTGAAGCTGGTGAAGAAGAAGTTTCGTCGCCACCTGCAGTTTTGAACAACTATGATCCGCTAGAACTTCCTAGTTTTGTTTCACCCATTGCACAAACCATACCGAGTGAACCACTACCTTCCGATCCGATCCCTGGACTTTCATCTGCATCGAATATAAATACTTATGCAGAAAGTGAATGCCCACCCCTCGAGGAAGATATATTACAAATGTTAGGCGACGTACCTCCATCAGATGTTATACTAGGAAAAGAAATACATAAGGAAATAGCGGCAAGGTGGCAAGAAATCCTGAAAAATGGTTTGTCAAAAGAAGTGAGGGACAAACTCACTGGTCAGTATTTAATACCCGCCAACTGCAACTTGCTGTTGGCACCATTATTAAATCCCGAAGCTAAAGCTGCGGTGCCAGATATGATCGCTAAAAGAGACACAACGATGTTTCAAAAACAAAATCAAATCGGCGTTGCTTTGGCTGCTCTTTCAACGGTGATGGAACTAGTGATTTCTAACGAAACTTCGAAACAAAAGCTCCTGCAGCCCTTAAGTGATGCTTGTCGTATTCTGTGCGATAGCCATAATGCGGAAACAAGGACGCGTCGTGGTATTTTTCTCAACGCGATCAACACTAGCTTGCGCGAACCTCTGACTAATACCAGCCGAGACAAATATTTGTTCGGCGAGGATGTATCAGAAAGATTAAAATATGCTAAAAACGTTCAAAAGACAGGTGAATCCCTACAAAAGGTTGTTCCAAAGCCAAATAATAAAAATACAACACAATTTAAGAATAAGAATAATTTAAACTCCAAAGGCCAATTTCGGAAGCCTCCGAACAGAGCGGAAGGCTTTCAGAGGCGCGGGCCACCTCTTCGGCCCTCAACATCACGAGCTGCACCTCGCAGTTCGCATCATCCTCCACCAGCAACGCGATCGCGATCACCGAACCGTCTCCAGTCTTCTCATCGGAGATAGATCACCAGGTAAAATACGCCGGCCGTTTACAATATTTTTATAATCAGTGGTCTCAAATCACAAATGATCCCTTTATTTTGTCTTGCATAAAAGGATACAAAATACCTTTTGTTTCCACACCTACACAAATACGTTATCCAAATGTTTACCCAAAATCAACGCAAGAACATAAGGACTACACATTGGAAATTCAGAAATTACTTAAAGTTAATGCAATATCTATTTGTTCTCATGAATCAGGAGAGTTCATATCCAGCATTTTTCTCGTGCCTAAACCAAATGGTGATAAGAGATTCATTCTTAATCTTAAACAACTTAACAAATTTATTGAAAACAATCACTTTAAGATGGAAGACTACAGAACTGCAGTAAAATTAATTACAAAAAATGCATACATGGCTTCAATTGATTTAAAAGATAGCTATTTTTTTATTAATATCGATAAATCCTTTAGAAAATATCTACGTTTCAAATACAGAAATATTCTTTATGAATTTAACTGTTTACCATTTGGCTTATGCACAGCACCATATGTATTTACAAAGCTACTTAAACCAGTAATGGAATATCTAAGATTAAACAATTTAACGTCAGTAATTTATTTAGATGATATCTTTTGTTTCGAAAACAATTACAATAGATGCAGCTATAATATAACGACAACTAAATCTGTTCTTCTTTATTTAGGATTTATTATAAATGAAGAAAAAAGCTGCCTTAATCCTACAAAGGAGTGCAAATTTCTTGGATTTTTATTTGATTCAAAAAACATGGTGTTAAAACTACCCGAAAATAAAGTTACAAAAATTAAAGCTTGTATTCAATCCTTTCGTAATAAGGTCAAATGCAGGCTTAGAGATGTCGCTCAATTAACAGGGTTATTAATATCTGCTTGTCCGGCTGTACAATATTCTTGGGTTTACGTAAAACTGCTTGAACAGTTCATAGTTTTAAAATTAAACATTTCTTATAATTACGATCAAATAGTCACTATTCCTAACTTTCTGAAAGATGAGATGAGTTGGTGGTTGATAAGGATCAAAAATGGATCTTGCCCGATTAAAACTGGTAATTATGTTAAAGAAATTTATACCGACGCATCGTTGACCGGTTGGGGTGCCTTTTGTGAAAACAACAGGTCGTTTGGACATTGGAAAAATGACGAAATATCACTCCACATTAATGAATTAGAATTGAAGGCAGCTTTTTTCGGGTTGAAACTGTTCGCTTATAATTGTTATAATTGTGAAGTTTTACTCAGAATTGGCAATATTACAGCTATTGCTTGTATAAATAAGATGGGAAGTGTACAATACCCACATTTAAATAACATCACTAGGGAAATCTGGGAATGGTGTGAAACTCGTAAGATTATCATATTTGCTTCATATATATGTTCAAAAGAAAATATAGAAGCCGATTTTTTGTCCCGAAAAAGATTTCACGACACTGAATGGGAGCTTGGTGATTACGCATTTACTAAAATAACACAAAAGTTTGGGACTGCTCAAGTAGATTTATTTGCTAGTAGATGTAATTCAAAATGTGCGGTTTATGTCACTTGGAAAAGTGATCCAGACGCGTGGGCAGTTGATGCTTTTACCATCACTTGGAAAAACTTGCGATTTTATGCTTTTCCGCCTTTTTCGCTTATTTTGAAAACTCTTCAAAAAATAGTTAACGAAGAGGCAGAAGGTGTAATGGTAGTTCCGTATTGGCCTACACAACCATGGTTTCCGTTATTTAAGAGGTTGTGTCGTGAGACAATTTATTTCCATCCAAATGTAAATTTACTAAAATCTCCTTTCAGGACTCCACACAACCTCCACCGAACGCTAACCTTGGTTGCCGCGAAATTATCCGGCAAGCTTTACTGAAGAGATTCCTGTCTCCGAGATCAGTAGAAATAATGTTAGCGTCGTTATCGGAAAATACTTACAAGCAATACAATGTATGTGTAAAGGATTGGTTAAATTACTGTAGAAACCATAGCTATGATTATACTATTGCTTCAATACCTGTTGTCATACATTTTCTTACCGAAACTTTTGATAAAGGTGCAAAATATGGAACTCTAAATTCTTATAGATCGGCATTATCATTATTACTAGCAAGTAGTTTAGATGATGATAGAATAAAACGTTTTATGAAAGGAGTTTTGAGATTAAGGCCAGTTAATCCCAAATATAATATCACCTGGGATACTAATATAGTTTTAAATTATTTAGCTAATAAGTGGCCCAATGAAGGCTTGGATCTTAAAACTCTCTCTAAAAAGACAATTACATTGATTGCTCTTGTGACTGCACATCGTGTCCAGACATTTTCCTTAATAAATATTAAAAATATCGTTATAAATCCAACTGAAATAGTCATAAAGATTCCGGATAGAATTAAAACCACTAATTTAAATTCTTTCCAACCACTGTTGCGTATTCCCTTTTATAACTTACGTCCAGAAATTTGTCCTGCTAGATGCCTTCAGACTTATATTTTAAAAACCAAAAAATCAAGAAAAGACGATTATTTATTCATTAGTTTCAGGAAACCATTTTCTAAAGTAAACTCTCAAACATTAAGCCACTGGATCAAAGATACCTTAAAAGACAGTGGCTTAGATACAACAATATTTAGTGCTCATAGTACACGACATGCAGCCACATCAAAAGCTAATCGATTAGGAGTTAGTATTGATGTGATCAAGAAGACAGCGGGATGGTCTGATTCCTCATCAGTGTTTGCTAAATTTTACAATAAAGAAATTTATAATGATAATTTTGCTCAGTGTATATTGAACAATTCTTAATAAATAAGTCTGATTATCAACAAATACTTGTTTCACTGTAAAACTTACTATAAAGTCATGATATCCATGGCTTTCGTCATTTCACGGGACTCTAAACATCCTACAATAAGTAAATCGCGAAGAATGAAGCTGTGAAACATAATTGAAGATCAAACGAACTTCCAAGTGAAGTTCGATCGTAATTATGTGAACAGCTTCATTCGAAGCGATTTACCATCACCCACCCTAATAAATTACAAATTTATTTTTCCCTGCCCTTAAAATGGTGAAATGACAAAAGAAATTTATGCTGAAGCTAGCTTTAAACTAAATGATGGAAATGTTAACGGTCTGTTCCCACTATAGTAAGGGTGGGAGTGTAAAAAAAAAAAAAAAAAACCTCTAAACTATGTGCGTGCGAAGTAGCAGTAGGTAGCGCTACTACAATAAGTAAATCGCTTCGAATGAAGCTGTTCACATAATTACGATCGAACTTCACTTGGAAGTTCGTTTGATCTTCAAGTAATAAACGCGATAAAACCGTATTAAATAGTTTAATTTAATGAATAACAATCGCGAAAACATAAGAAATCATAATGATGATAGATTATTAATATCGTAAATTATAACCAAATATTTAGTTGGATGATTTACGAAATTTGGAATTGTGAAGAAAATATATAAAAAATTTCACGTACGATAACGGACATTATTATCATCAGTTTAGCACTGTGGTACCGCATCGGAGCAACACACGTATTTGTTACAGCTTAGTTGATAAAATATATAAATAAATGGAGACAAATATAACAAACAGGATATTTAGATAGGCCAGGGATATCAGTTTCTACAGACTACAGACACACTATAAAATGAAGTCTCCCACGGGCAGTCGATCTGTTTCTGCAGTTTTCACTAATATTTATGAGTGAATTTCGGGATGGTTGAGGTATATAACAAATTAAACATAGCATTTTGGGGAAAAAATTATAATTGTAATTGAAGAAGTGAGAAAAATCCAGGTTTTTGATCTTGCATATACAAAATGATTTCTTATGTTTTCGCGATTGTTATTCATTAAATTAAACTATTTTAATACGGTTTTATCGCGTTAAAATCGTATTAAAATAGTTCTTGCCTATACAGTTAAGGTAATGTTGAAAGTTTTGAGTTTAGTAACTATTACATTTATCCTGTAACTTATATTTAACCTTTACTTATTTTTCAATTTTTTCATGATGATGATGAGAGCCTCTACTGGCTGTCACTTGATTCTTGGCCAGATCGTTATGTAGTTGGTTGATAATATCATAAAATGTTGCAAGTTCATATGTATATGGGTTATGAAATGGTTGGTCACGAGCCACGACAGATACATTATACAGGAGATTGTTAACATGTTGTTTGTGACACACAGCGGACACGCCGTACGCGGGCGGCGTGTTCCGCGTGCGGCTGGTGCTGGGCCGCGAGTTCCCGTCGGCGCCGCCGCGCGCCTTCTTCCTGACGCGCATCTTCCACCCGAACGTGTCGGCGGCCACGGGCGAGGTGTGCGTCAACACGCTGAAGCGCGATTGGCGCCCCGAGCTGGGGCTGGAGCACGCGTTGCTGGCCGTCAAATGCTTATTAATTGCGCCCAACGCCGAGTCGGCGCTCAACGCGGAAGCGGCGGCACTTCTGCGCGACAAGTACGACGACTACTTTGCGCGCGCCAAGCTGCTCTCCGACATACACGCCAGACCCGATTCTCAGCAGAAGGTATGCATTTACATTGCTTTTATACTTGACTGCCGCAAAACCAACATATAGTTATGTGTTTTACCCATCGAGATATATGTACTAACGTACTAGAGAAGACACCGCACGTCCTTACTTCGTCCCGTTCAACTTGCGGTGAACGCCCCGCAACTAACTTAGTCTCCTTGGTGTGTGTTGAGGTATAGTAGCAATAATTCAAGGAACACGCATAGTGCAAAGGAATAACTTTTCATCGTACGTAAGTAATCTAATTTCACTGTTTTAAATGTAAATACGACCAATATAATTACCGCGCGCCATTTTAAATCATTCGTCATAGACTAAGTAATTCACAGTGAAATGTATATAGATCATAGGTTTGACTGACATAATGCCAAGAGTATGATTTTTTGTTTTTACATACATACATATATACCATCACGCCTTTTTCCCGTAGGGGTAGGCAGAGACTACTTTCTGTTTTTAATGTAATAAATATTAAGTGAATATAAATGATAAGTGATGAAAAGAGAAAACTAATTAAGTACTAAAGACAAAGTTAGTCCGATAGTGAAAACTGTATTTATCTAACATGTTCCTAATATAGGTACATCTAATCCAAATTGTACATTTTTGTTTTTTTTAAGTACCATATTTCATGAATAGTGCCCCGCATATATGTATTCATGAAAATCGGTTTAGTAGTTTTATAAATAGAGAGTTAAATGTGTTTCAGTAACTTAGAAAACGAGTTAATTATTAACTATAGGCGTAGGCAGCGTAATTCTAAAATATACCATTAAATGCATGTTGTTTGATTTGTAAATAAGAGATTGTTATTAAACCAAGATGGATAGAAAAATAAATTGCCAGTTACTGATAACTCTTAATAAACTCCAAACAAAAATGGTCTCAGTTTTGCCAACAAACTTACACGTCAAATAGACAAAAGTTAACTAAACTCAAATCGTTTAATCATCAAAGGAAACAAATAAAAATAATCACAAAAAGCAATTTGTCTTTTTTTTATTATTTTGGAACCACATAGGTAAAATAACTACATTGTCCATTCTGTACCGTACCTGCCACTATCTATAGGGGCAGACATCTTTGAAAAAAAATAAACGTTTTTAGCAAGTGTAGCGCTACATATTTGAATGATGTTTTGAGATGAATTATTGTTTCAGCGCTGCAGCGGCTAAAATGGTAAATTACCAAAAATGGAACATTGCAAATGTTCTACGTAGCTTCTCTAGTACGTTAGTACATATATCTCGATGGTTTTACCCTGTATGTTTTTATGTGCGTTCATCCATATGCTCTCCGTAATATTTGATTGAAGGTTCATTCGTATTCAGATTCAACGATTTTAATTACACATATATTGTAGATTTGTCTACATTGTGCGGGTGTCATTAAGTTAAATCAAAATTTTTATTGATAATACATTGAGCCGGCAATCACATGTCAATGAGGTCAGTAGAAAAGTGTTTTC
Source organism: Euzophera pinguis (assembly GCA_947363495.1). NCBI lineage: Eukaryota > Metazoa > Arthropoda > Insecta > Lepidoptera > Pyralidae > Euzophera > Euzophera pinguis. Next base: position 120,604 of record OX376159.1, read on the forward strand.
TTCACTACATTACCTACAACGTCTGAAAAATTTCTTACCAATAAAGACCAAAACGATGTTGGTTCAATCTCTTGTGGTACCGCTGATAGATTACGCTGATGTGTGTTGTCTGAACATTACTGAAGAACAACTTAATAAGTTAGAACGCCTTCTGAACAATTGTATTAGGTTCATTTTCTGCCTACGTAAGTACGACCACGTCTCAGAATATCGATCCCAGCTTAAATGGCTTCCTATCCGTCAACGCAGGAATCTCCATATCCTTTGTCAGTTATATAATGTGCTTAATAATCCATCTTCCCCAAAGTATCTCAAAACAGATTTCAAATTTTTATGTTCGACTAACGAAAGGACCCTGCGTTCTTCAAACAATTTGACTCTTGCGACTCCCTCTCACCATACTGGGCTTTACTCCAACTCCTTGGCCGTCACGGCTGTCAGACTCTGAAGAATTAGGAAAGCCTCCAGCCGTGCGGGTTTCAAAGCTCTTGTTTACGAGCATTTTCTCGCACAGCTGAGTGATGTGGGAATCTAGTTGCCGCATGTTGTTATGTTGTTTATTTTGCATTGCATTAATAATTGTATATATTAATTGTTTATGTAGGTATATTGTAAATACGTGTTTATATTATATGTAAGTATATGGTATATATATATGTATTGCATATTTTTTTTTATGCTTTTCTGTTAATTTATCTTTATTTTACACCCATGATAAATGAGGTCATTGCAGTAGAAGTAATGATTATGGTCTAGTAATAGGTATGTTATTTATGTTTCATTAGCAGCACGAATCGGGGGAGGCGCTAGACGGAGCGGAGCGGGCGGCGGGCGCGAGCGGAGCGGAAAGCGAGAGCGGGCCGAGCGCCAAGCGCGAGCGACGCGCGCCGGCCGCCGAGCGCCGTCGCATCCTCAAGCGGTTATGAGCGACGCACGTGCCGCGACCGCGAACATAGGACTTAGAATGTTTCGTCGAATATTAAACGTAATCTTAATAATAATAAAATGTTCAAAATACAAATCGATAAATCATACGCTTCTTACTTATTTATAAGTCACACTTCTGTACCAATGGGTTGCCGAGCAGCGGGGGTGTTCGCCAGTCGATTCTTTAACACTTTCGCGGACAATAACGTCTCTCGACGAAGGTAACAATTGAGTGCCATTGTTATTTTCTTGACTGTCCGTGAAAGTGTTAAACTATTACGTAAGTATTTTTGACTATATTTGACGTGAACGAACGAGACGAATCTTGAAAAGACTTGGACTTTCAACAGTTTGATAATTTTTATGAATAAGTTGAATAAATACAGTACCTACAATGACACGTGTAAACATATCATCGTTCTTGTTTTTTCTAATATCATAGGTGGTAACAATATTATATGTGTTTGGTCTAACACCAAACAGTGACGTAAAACGCATCGTATGTCAATGCGCTTTACAGTGAATCAGTGCACAAATCGCCGCGACGCCAAACGGTAGCACTCATAATAATTATCATTATCATTTTAGTTCGTAACAATTTTGGCTCCAAATATATTCTTTTATCATCCTAACACTTCTATCATTTAACTCAACTCACTGTAGTTCAGGCACCAACAATATGTTACAATTCGAAATACGTCTGAAGACAGCAAAACAGAATGATTCTGCAAAGACATGAGTATTACCCATTGTTGCTTGCTAGCTGTCTGGTCATAGTTGCTGATCTGATCTGCTGAATCATGAAATTCATGAGATTACACTGGTAGGCTCAAGGGCGTTGTGACTTCAACAACATTGTAAGCATGGACCAATGCAAAACACAATCACATGTAAGTTTTTAGAGACCCGGAGTGCTATTTTTGAAAGTGTGACTCACGCAAAATCGGCGAGTCGAATGATTATCGATCAATTTTCGTTCGACATATGAGTTTCAAAAATAGGGTCGTATTCCCGTTCGGAAACCGGAGATTTTTTGGAATTCAAGAAAATGAAAATCTTGTAACTCAATGGGACTTTTATAAACATCAACAACAATATACAGTACATTCACGTAATAATAATCATAAAAAAAGTACTAATTATGCGGTAAAAAATTACAAAAATATAGAATTTGTATCAGTGAAGTGATGGCGAGCGCACAATTATGTTACGGACATTCGGCACTCGCTTTAGGACTTACTCAGGTACAATATAACAATTGATTAATTTAAATTGATCAGTCTTAATTTATTCATTTTGTTTAAGATATGTCATTTTCATAATGGGAATATACATATAAGTATATTTACATGGTTACTCATTTGGCTAGTCAACTTTTCCATGAAAATGTCTAATTCGTAAACCATTTCGAGGAATAGGCTTAGGGAACAGATTACATTAATCAGATCATTAGATAAGCAAGTATTTTTTAAGAAAATCGCAGAAAACTCAATGATCCAAATTTTTTAACAAGTTTATCGCGTGACGTAGCTGGTCAATTTCCGGCTACGTCACATTCAATTTTTTTAGGTTGGCAGCACAGGGAGTGAATAAATATTTTTTGTTTGGTACCGCTTCACGTACTTGTCACCCATGTCAACTCAAAATTCATCTGTGTTCGAGCAGCAGACATAACCTGACTACATCTTCATTTTATTACTTATTACATTCATTCACACGTTATTAAGAAGAATCAGTGGCTAGATGATAAAAATATGATGTTAACGGATAAAGAGACTGCAGTAGTGTCCAATAAGCAGGTGCCTTGCTATCATATCTAATAGCAGGGCTGAAACGAGTGAGCATGCGAGATGTCGCCTTACACCTTGTATCGCGCCAATGTTGCGCCATTTAGTTTACTCGATCGTTTCTGCCCTGCTTTAAGAGGTGATTTATTATTATTTATTATTATTGAAGTTCACCAACAGTGTTACAACGTTAATAACTACACTACTGACTTAGTTCTAATAGAAACACCACTAACAGGTATACATAACATTGGTCATTAAGTGAAATTATATCCTAAATTGAAAATAACGATTACATTACATATCCAATACAGCTAGCAGAAAATGGCAGTATTTTTATTATTTATTTATAGTGATAGTAAGACCCCAGGCCAATAAGCAATAGATATGTTGATACGAGAAATCAGCAAGCGCAGCGTTGGACATCCACTGACCAGATGGTCAGGTGACCTGAAAAAGTTCGCAGGCAGTCGCTGAATGCAGGTCGCTTCCAATACTACTTGAAAACATTAATAAAAAAATAAAAATAATTTTTACTCATTCAAATTGTATCTCCGAAAGTCATAGTCTGTCTATTTTATCAGTAAAATACATGAAATACACAATTATTTTTTTAGTTGACTAGCCAATCACTTACTACTTAGTACATCAATAACATTTATTCGCCATACATAATAAACGATCTAGTAGTAGTTAGAAGTAATAAAATATAATTATCATTAAATCTTAATTATTGAAATGAAACACAATTTATACACCATATACTCAAGAACTCGTTTATAGCAGTGGTCGTCCAAACATAAAAGCATGTAAGTATTTCTACGCAGCACGAATCGTTTTACGTACGAATACAGGTCCGGTATAGAGCACACGCACACATTAAGGGCGATGTCAGACGGCCGCGGCCGCCGCCTTATCGTTGAGCGGCACGTCCTCGTCGCGCGCGAGCGGCGCGGGCGGGTGTCGGGGCGCGGACAGCACGAAGCGATGCAGCGCCGCCGCCAGCGCCGCGCCCGACAGCGGGCCCACCCAGTACACCTGCGGGAACATATCCCTTTGTCACGCAGAGCGTCGCGTCGTTAGTTCCAGCGCCATATTCAAATTTTATAGATCATTTTAATTTTTTTTTTTATAATTTTATAACGCGAATGGATGCTTAGATTAATAATTGGTCTCGCGCGCTTGACTAGATACAGTCGGCGTACTTGAAAAATGCGGCAACTAAAACTCGTACTCGCGGCGTACCCGCGTCAGTCACGCAGCACGACGTGGACGTCTAGATAAATTTAATGTAAATGCAGAAGCAAAATGGCAGTTTGCGTAGTCAAACTGTGTAACAATAATACTAAAATAAAAAAGAAAAATAATTTCGAAATATGGACATAAATTACTCATGAATAATAAAACCCTAAAATATGGCGCGAAGTACGAAAAAAATCCAAATTCCCCGAGGTTTCGATTTTTATTATTTGGATATTTAGTTTTTTTTAACTACCAACCCCAAAAGAGGGATGTCATAAGTTTGACTTAAATTTTGTCTGTCTGCCTGTGGCATCTTATTTCTTCAATGCTGGTCTGGGACAAAAGTAATAACGTGGAATGTAGGTACTAGCTGTTTTTTTTTAAATAATCTCCCCAGATTCGATAGAATTGATGTAATCAATTTAATCGATTTTTGACAATTTATCGAAAATAATCGATTGTTAATTGCAACACCAAACAATTAATCGATGGTTGTGTATCGATTATATAGGTATCAATAATGTATCGATAGTATCGATGTAATCTAATCTGTAGTATTGGTTTTTGACAATTTATCGAAAATAATCGATTAATGGATTATCAATTGAAATACCAAGCATTAAAGGTACCGGTACTATACAGATATATCGGAACTCGGCGGCGGGAGTGTACAGCGGGCATTACACAAATCATCGTCATTCAACTCTGATAGAAAAAAATATTGTACTTACAGAAATATATTATCGATAGTATCAATATCGATACTATCGACAGCTTAGATTATTTTTCAACTATCAAAGAATCGATTATTATTCGATGTGTAATCGATTTTTCGGCAACACTACCGTATAGTAAAAGGCCGTGAATATCTATACGAGTATTATTTTAATCCACCATGTACAGGGTGTCAGAGTTGTTCAGAACCGGCTTCCGACGTGGGTCCTTTAAAGACCACCAGATGGCATCCGGGTCCAATGGCTTAACGTGCCTTCCGAACACGGAATCATCTTTTATTATTATCAGACAATCAGGTCCTAACCAAGCTGGAAACAACTAAACAAAGTATGCTTCCCGTGGGAATCAAACTCACGTCCCCCGATTCGAACGCTTTAACCACTGGACCACGGAAGCAGTGATACTTTCAGCTGAATACGCATAGATTGGGAGAAAGTCTTTTCGCATATAGTATGTATGAGCTTGTAATAAAATCTCTTTGGCTATACTATTTGTATCTGGCTGGTTTTGGTATCATTAAAAGTTTAGATTTTAAAGAAGATAATTCCAAATTCAAATTAGGAAAATGTGTGATTTTCATTTGTTTTTCTTACTGTCAAGATGTGTGAATCTAATGAATTCAATACATTTAAAATTTTACTACAAAAATGGGTACAATGGAATGCAAGCCGCGAAAAAAATTTGCGACCTAGTGCAGTGTCTGTGAGAGTAGCACAAATTTGGTTTAAGTTTGCGTTTTCAATCCGGAAATTTTGGTGTCAAAGATGCACATCGTTCTGGTCGCCCTATTACTGATATATGCCAATAGATGCCATTTTTGAAAAAGTGGAGCAAGATCGCCATATCAGTAATTACGACGTAGCTGAAGAACTGGGAATTGACCACAAAACAGTTTTGGCGCATTTGAAAAAAACTGAGTACCAAAAACGCTCGATATTTGGGTACCTCACGAGCTCACTGAAATTAACCTAATGAATCGTGTAGGTACTCATTTGTGATTCTTTATTACGACGTAATGAAACCGAACCATTTTTGAAGAAGATGATAACTGGTGATGAAAAGTGGATCACGTACGACAAGAACGTGCGAAAAAGGTCGTGGTCCAAGGCCGGTCAGGCTTCACAGAATGTGGCGAATCCCGGATTAACTTGCAACAAGGTGATGTTGTGTGTGTGGTGGAATTGGAAGCGCATTATTCATTATGAGCTGTTACCACCAGGCAGGACCATCGATTCTGAACTCTACTGCGAACAACTGATGAGATTAAAGTAAGAAGTTGAAAAAAAGCGGCCGGAATTATTCAACAGAAAGGTAATTTCATCATGATAACGCTAGACCTCACACATCTTTAGCCACGCAGCAAAAATTAAGAGTTTGGCTGGGAGGTGTTAATGCATCCGCCGTATAGTCCTGACTTTGCACCTTCCAATTTCCACTTGTTTCGGTCTCTTCAGAATTTTTTAGGTAGTGCCAGGTTAACGTCACGAGAGGACTGCCAAAACCACTTGTCGCGGTATTTTGATCAGAAACCTCAAAATTTCTATAGCAATGGGATCATGTCCCTACCTACAAGATGGCAAAAAAGTAATCTAACAAAATGGCTTCTACTTACTTTAGTTAAATGTAAATAAACTATATTAAAAAATGTTTTGAATTTTCTTAAAAAAATGCGAAGAAAGTTTTTCCTCAACCTATTATGTATGTATATTTATTTATTTGTATTTAAACCCGGGTCACAACTAAAAAGGGGTCAGTAATAAATTAGTTCCAAGCTAAATAGAAAGTTAAAAGTAACGTTTAACATAAGTAGGTACTGTGCTGTGTAATAACAAATCAAATAAAGTTCTTGTTGCAATTTTAGGATTCCATATTAGAATTATTAAATAAAGTAGACAAAAAATAACCATTTTCCCTACCTTAGCTCCGAAACTATCGATTCCAGAAATTCGATGCATAAATTACAGGAAAACCTATGAGATAATTTTAAATTTATTTATGAGGTCCAAATGGAGAAAAATAAAAAATCGTACAGAACCATCTCCACGCGAGCCGACTCACACTTGGCCAGTTTTATTTTAATTTCATTTTAAAGGATTTTCTACTACAGCTACATTTTATAATCCGTAACAACACCACAGCAATTAATAATTTTCCCATTGGTCGGGCACCAGTCAAGTAGCTGGCAACACCATAATCGACGCTAGTGTGCGTTTTTGCACATTGCACACACTGTCCTAATAAGTTGCCGCATTCTGGAAACTGATTTTTCTTCACAGCGCGGTATTAGTCATAGCGCCGCGCCGCGGAGACTAAATTATTAATCTAAGTAATTGATGGTTGCAATTTTAAGAGATTTATGCACGTTATAACTGCGGGCGTGCTTACAGGTTATAATTTTGATTTCCCCAAAGTAAGGCTCGAATCAATTCAATGATCATTTGTTTCAATTATATCATTAAGCACTGTTAGTGATGTTCAATAACTTTATAATTCAGTGATTACAGCATTTGCCTGAAGACCCGAAGATCATGGGTTCGATACCCACGGAAAGCTTACTTTGTTATTTTCAGTTTGGTTAAGACATTGTAAACTTGAAACACCTGATTCATATTCATCTAACCGCTTCCCTGGTTGCATCCTCAGCTTGAATACCTTGATTGGCTGATACTAATGAAGATTCTGTACTTCGTTAAAGAAGTTAGTCAATTGGTACCGCCTAACATCTGGTAATTAAAGACACATCTGGATTATGCTACAGAGTTTTAAATCTATTGATTGTTATGTCACGTACCCAATGATGAGTCCACTCGTTCATGAAGACAGCGGGCGCGAGCGAGCGTACCGGGTTCAAGCTGGCTCCCGTCATAGCGCCCTGCGGAAACACAAACACTTGCGTCAACTACTACCCAGTCTGTTACAGATAGCTAGTATACCTGTATTGTAGGTACCGAGGATTCTACTATCCACAAGACCTGCACTTGCACAACAGTGTTTTTTTCTATAAAGGTATTGGAAATAATCATATAAGTTTCACAGTGTAAGAGTAATGAGCTAGCGGAGCCAACTATGTGTACTTATTAGCGTTTACATGCATTGAATTTTCTCTTCCACTAGGATTTTTTCACAGCAAAAGGGTAATGGATAAGCAAAGAGTTGAATAGAAAAAGAGAAATGAGCATTGATTTCACCAGTTTGTCCGCTTATCTAAATTATATCAAAATTTTATTACGGGTAAAAAAGGACTCTCGTTTGTGGAAAGATATGTAATTAATTATCATGAGAGAAGTAAAATTAAATTTTCCTATTCTAAATCTTTCTCTGTCAGAGCGTGCAAATTGTGGAACTCCCTCCCAGTTGACATTAAATTGTGTCCTTCTCTTCCCTCCTTCAAATCTCGTGTTTTAAAATTCTACTCCGATTCTTAATTGAGCACAGCTTTGAACTATTATATTTTTTAAGTATTTATGTAGCATATTTTTATGTAGTTTATGTCATTATAAGTATTATTTTTGTTTAATATTTAATAAATAGAGTTCTGTTCTGGTTGCACAAGTTCTACTATCTGTCTCTTTTAACTGTATTCCTGTAACGTCCCGGTTGACTGGAAGAGATCTCTTTATGGGATAAGTCCGCCGTTGCATTTATTTTTAGTTTTGTATTTACTGTAATGTATTTTTCTGTGCAATAAAGTTATTACAAACAAACAAACAAAATTTCACAGAAATGGGCCCACTCGGCTCGTGGTAATTCAAAAAATCCACGTATTCACTCGTGGATTGAAGTGGAGATAAAAGTTTCCAGGGATTCACATAGATCTAGGTGGAATGACGGGCATAAAACCAGATTTAAGAATTGGGAAACCCAGATTTAAAATCTGGCCGGAAGATCTTTCCTTAGCGGCGATCTCTCCGCCTCTCTGTAGGCTCGGTACGAGGTCGCTCACCCCCGCGTAGACGAGTCCGGCGACGCCGAGTCCGAACTTGATGGGCACGGCGCGGTCGGGGCGCGCGGCGTCGTGCTCGGCCCAGCAGCTGCATGCCAGCAGCGCTAGCAGTCCCGTCAGGACTACTTCCACTGCCGCACCTGCCGGCCCGCCTACCGCCGGCACCGTGCAGCCCAGCGAGTTTGACAGCATGCGCGCCGGACACAACGCGTACAGCAGGCCGAAACCCAGCAGGGCGCCGATAGTCTGCAATTCGAGCACGGGTTCTATTTATTTTAGGTTTTGTGTTTTAAACATTATTTTATTTCGTGGACTATCTTCGCTTCTATTTCAATCCGGCAGGTTCCGTGGAATATGTTGACATGATGTCGCAATAATAATAAAATCGAACTGAGAATATAACTGAAAAAAGGCTTAGATGAAAGAAAAATTCCAAAGGTACCTCATACAGCTATGTAACGTGTATCTCGTACTTCCATTATCATTCATAGTAATTTAGCCAAAAACGTAACAATTTATTGTTCATCATGATCATCTCGACTGTTCATACCACGCAGTTCTGTAACAGAATGATATGACTCTGTTACATGGACAGTTGGAGTTGGAAAGTATACACTTAGGCTACTCACACGCTGTTGTAATTCCGATTTAGAGTTAAAAAGTGGAAATGACCCTACATCGTTTGCTCGGCTGCTACGTACGCCGATCTGAACGATTAGACCATGTTATACTCGAAATATTACCTGCGCGACGCTGTACGCCAATGCAACCACAACCTCCATCTGGCCATAGATGACGGCGGCCAGCGAGACAGCCGGGTTCATGTGCGCGCCTGACACCGGGCCGAACACCTGCGCCAGAGCGATGATGATCAGCCCGAACGCGAAGGCGGGGTGCGTGAGCGGCGGTGGGCCCTCCAGCGTCACTAGCGACGCCAGCCCCAGGAAGATCAGCAGCGACGTGGCGAGCACCTCCGACACTAGCGGGCGCCACCAGCGACCGAGCCAACCCGACAACCCGCCTCCGTCTCTATCTGGAATGTACAAGGTAGATTTTTTATAATATTATTGTTTAATTTTTATTTATGTGCTTGCTTGTCCTTCACCTCAGTTACCGGGAGGGTACAATAGTTCCATGTTGCGCGGCAAACGGCTGTCGCTTGGGTCATAAGGCGAGACGTACATACATAGGCGTTTAATTGTTAATTCATGTTATATAATACAAAAGCACTGGTTGACGACCTAATAAGTACCTACTTAGCATTTAGCAAGTCGATGTGTTTGTAATCCTAAACGCTAGTTAAAACACTTCATTGACCCCAGAGCATTGTTTGTAATTCAACCCTAGTTACTTATATATTCAGGTTGCCGAGCCACGAGCTCCATATGCAGAAATAACTACATAATGTATGCAAACATTCAATGCTTCATCTTTAGTAACTTTACTTTAATAAATTCTAAGCTATTCTCCACTCTTAAAAATATTATCCCGCTTCCTCCTCATTTTCTTCCGAACATTTTGGTTTAATTATTAACGGCACTTCCCAATTGCATCCCGAATTGCACTTTCATTTATTTCGCTTCGAAACCCAAGATCCATAAAAGATGGCATACCTGGTTAACCTTTTTGATACATCTTCGGATAGCCTATAAATACAGCTCATCGATCGTGGTGGTAATATTCGGCGGACAGACATGACCCACTCAATCCAATTGGTAGGTCTGCTTTGCGTTCCTTATTTGAGGAAGCCCAAAGTCATGATTTGCCAGGGACCAAATAGATGTAACTCTTGGTAACAAAAACAAAACCCAACGAGACCATTTTTTTCAAGAAAGGAAAGCCACCACCAACATACCAAGGACTTTCCGAAAAATAGTAAACGAAATGGTTTAAAACATATCTAAGTAGATATAATTTTGTGCCAATAATGGTCACTGGTACACATTTTACGAAAAAGATAGAAACCAAGTCGTAATCTCGTAATATTTTAAAGCTATAGTAACCGGTAGTTATCTATGACTAGTATAAATGACTAGTTAAATACACCCGATCGTAACGTAATGTTATTGATTTAGAGTGCTGCCTAATCAATATACATTCGTTCTCGTTATAATAATTGCTTATTTATAATAATATTATCGTAAGGTCACGAAACCAGTTATATTTGTATGTAATTATTGCGTTAGCAGATATTCTGAGAAACCAAAACTAAATTGCGCGCTAACAATATATTGATAAGATGAAAATGCAATACTCGTAATTACTTAGGCAGATATTTACTTCTCATTCACAGATAGCTACTGTGTCTTGATATCTATCGGTCGGTACTCCACATGTAGTGGATGCGGAGATAGGCCAGTCCTCTACACACTGTGATAATGATGATGATCGATGAGAATTTTATTATACAAATATTGAGAAAAATTGGAATATGATAGGTAAGTAACCTTATGCTAGAAAGATTGGTATGTATGTACAATATCTCGTAAATGTACGGCTACACTATTCTGGGATTGAGATTACAAAGGCAGGTTTAGGCGCATTAGGGCTAATTCTCAGTATGGCAACCGACTCGCTAATGGCTACTTCTGATTAGGGCTAATAAGAAGTAGCCCAAATGAGAAGTACACTTGGGCTACTTCTTATTAGGACTACTTCTCATTAGTACTACTTCTCAAATTTTGGGAATGTTTATTGAAATGAGTACTGTATTTATGTATATAAAAATGTTTATTCATTCATAGGAGATATAAGTCATTTTCTTTAATAATGAAATAACTGTTATTTGACCATTTTTTAGTTTTTTCAGTACTTTTTTATACTTTTTGTCAATATGAATGTACAGTGGAATCCGTTTATAATGACATCGAAGGGAATTGACAAACACGTCATAATAAGTGGACGTCATACAAAGAGTTTTGTGAAAAAAAAACCTTTTTTATGTAAATATGTACTTTAATAGAGTATTTTAATAGAGAAACATAGTATACATACTATTAAATATTTTTCATTTTTTTAATGTAAGTATCTGTAATTTTTGTCTGATTTTGTTTTTTCATTTTATTGTAAAAACAGTCTCTCAACTATCAACGAGCATTACCGAAGGTGTAAAGAATCATGTCGGTCATTATAACCGGACATAATTTATTAAAAATGGATCATAATAAGCGACATGCCACTGTAAGGGAAGTCATTATATCCGACTTTTTTATAAAGAATTTTATATAAAAACCAAACTTCGTAGTGTAATTACGTCATAATAATCGGTTGGTCAATATAGGCGGAGTCATAATAAACGGATTGTACTGCCGTGTTTTTTTATTTGAATAAGGCTGTTCTTGAGTTTGGAGTCAAAATGCTTGGCTTCTTTTCGGAGCTTCTGTAAGAATAAAAATAAACTTGGACGCTTGGAAATTTTCACATTTATCCGATGGTGCTACCCCTCAAGAGCGTTGGTAGTGCTGTGACGTCGTCCAGAGCAACTAAGAAGCGCGGGGTTCATTCTTGGATACCACTGTTTTGCAAAGTATTTAAAAAACGTTTCAAACAGTGGTAACAACGATTCTTTTTTAATAATCTCTGTTACTTTTTGACAACCCTCTGGAATATTCTCTGCTTATCTCTTAAAATAATGTCATTGATCTCTTATGAATGAATAAACATTTTATATACATAAAGGACAGTACTTATTTCAATAAACATTCCCAAAATTTTGAAAAGTAGTCTTAATGAGAATAGTAGCTCCAATGAGAAGTAGCTTTAATAAGAAGTAGCCCAAGTGAGAAGTAGCCCTAATCAGAAGTAGCCAAAATGAGAAGTGGCCATAATGAGAAGTAGTCCATTAGCGAGTCGGTTGCTATAATGAGAATTAGCCCTAATGCACCCAAAACCCAAAGGCAGTCGTAAAAATTCAAAAGAGCATACAACTATATTGTTAAACTATACAAGTATTTAACAATAGACTCTACTGTCTACTGGTAGTAGGACTTAATAGGATGAGCAACAACGCGTTAGCGCTGTGAAAAAAGGTTTGAAAATTGATGCAACCGGGAAAGCGCTAAGAAGAAAGTGAGTTGTGCCAAAGATGTAATAGGTCGGGGTTTTTTAATATATATATAGTTTTTTAATATATTACATATAACTAAAAGATGTAGGTGCTATTTTGTTTGATTACTTTTTGCTATCTTGTAGGTAGGGGCATGATCCCAATGCTATAGAAATTTTGAGGCTTCTGATCAAAATAGTGACAAGTGGTTTTGGCAGTCCTCTCGTGATTTTAACCTGATACTGCCTAAAAAATTCTGAAGAGACCGAAACAGGTGGAAATCTAAAGGTGCAAAGTCAGGAGTTCAGGACTATATGGCGGATGCATTAACACCTCCCAGCCAAACTATCTTAATTCTTGCTGAGTGGCTAAAGATGTGTGACGTCTAGCGTTTCTGTTAATTTATTCCGGCCGCTTTCTTTCAACTTATTGCTTCAATCTCATCAGTTGTTCGCAGTAGAGTTCAGAATAGATGGTCCTGCCTGGTGGTAACAGCTCATAATTAATAATGCCCTTCCAATCCCACCACACATACAGCATCACCTTGTTGCGAGTTAACCCGGGTTTCGCTACAGTCTGTGAAGCCTGACCGGCCTTTGACCACGACCTTTTTCGCACGTTCTTGTCATAACGTAATCCACTTTTCATCACCAGTTATCAGTTTCTTCAAAAATGGTTCGGTTTCATTACGTAAATAAATTCGTAATAAAGAATCACAAATGAGTACACGGTTCATTAGGTTTCTTTCAGTTAGCTCATGCCAAATATCGAGCTTTTTTGTGTACCCAGTTTTTGTCAAATGCGCCAAAACTGTTTTGTGGTCAATTCCCAGTTCTTCAGCTACATCGTAACTACTGATATGCCGATCTTGCTCCACTTTTTCAAAAACGGCATCCATTTTATCCGTAATAGGGCGACCAGAGCAACGTACATCTTTGACATAAAAATTTCCGGATTGAAAACGCTTAAACCAAATTTGTGCTACTCTCTCAGACACTGCACTAGGTACTTAAACATCGCAATTATTTTTCGCGGCTTGCGTTACATTTTTACCTTTTTTGTAGTAAAATTTTAAAATGTATTGAATTTCTTCATTAGATTCACTCAACTTGACAGTAAGAAAAAACAAATGAAAATCAGACATTTTCCTAATTTGAATTTGGAATTATCTTCTTTAAAATTTAAACTTTTAATGATACCGAAACCAGCCAGATACAAATAGTATAAGCCAAAGAGATTTTATTGCAAGCTCATACATACTATATGCGAAGACTTTTTTCCAACCTAATACTATTTTTTTAAATAGTATTTTTTAGGGCTGGTTTATTTAGGCCATAGAAAAGTACTAAGAGCAAAATAAATACCTATAATCTACAAGCTAGTATTTTTTACACTTTCCTAATAATGTTTTTACAAGTTTATGCTAATTGGACAACATCCTGCTTAAAGTAAATATTAATTAATTTTAGAAGAACGGCCGAATAACAGAGCAATTTATTTATGATGATATGTTTGAGATTGTTGACAATTCGGCGTTCGAAAACACACCTCACACACGATCGATTGATTATTTCTGAAGGGGGAAGGGGCGCAGAACAAGTCGGAAACAATAGAGTTCAAGGTGCGCCAAGGCCGAAACGGTTTCGGCGCGGCGGCGGGGTCGCACTCGTATCGCGTCATCTGCCACTAAATCATTTACAAAATATTATATTACAGCACAAAATACCACATACTTCGCTGCGCGCACACAATAACAAGTTCGCCTCATATTCAAGTACCTAGACAATTTTAGACCACGTGTTGACATTTCGATGTCTGTGCTAAAATAAAACATCATAATTTACCAAATGACATTTCGACAATATCCACCGAAGTTGTTTAAACATAATGTAACGCGGACTTCTATTGGTAATTTACAAAAATAATATTTCAAAATAATTGAGAATGAGCAAAAGAGCGAAACCAACAAAGCCGGCAGTAGGTATAGTTTGGTACTACATTTAATAATAAAATACCTTTATTGAAATAATCGGTACAAGTGTGCACCACATGGCTTGTGACGTCACGTCACACCTCCGAACGACTTTCAGCCGGGCACCGACCCTGCCGTGATGCTGTGAGGGCAATAATGTTGTCATTGCATCTTAGTTTAGAATCTGACTTGCATCCAAAAATCTTATTGTCGGACGACCGGTCGCGACCGCGTTTTTTGAAAATATATTGATATTCCGTGGTATTTTTATCACAGTGAATGTGGCCATGGATGGAACGGATATATTAATTCTCTTGTAACGGGTATATTATTTTGTAACAAATGGTTTGGATATTTAAACAAAATGTACCTACTTGTTTTTTAATCATAACAGTTTAAAAGTACTATTTATCGTTAAAAGTACTTAGATCAACATGAATCAGATACACCTACTATAAAAACAGAAATTAAAACAACAAAGGGAATACTGATATGTAGTCCTATTTTTTAAAAGTATGACATGTGTCGAATGAAAGTCGTTCGATATTGAACAAAAAGCCTTCGTTAACGAACGAAAATCAGTCGATATCGAACAAAAATTATTCGATTCGCCGATTTTACGTGAAAAATAAGTATCTATCTATTTTATACTATGTAAGTAGGTGCGTGCTTCATCTAAGTTAGCAGGCAAACCTTTTCGACGATTATCGAGATGTAAACCATGCGTAACGTTGACAACCATACTAATATCATAAGGTGCGAAAGTTAATTATGTATCACTGAACAACCGCTTAAACCGCCAAACCAATTTAGATTGCAATTGGTACAAAGATAAGCTCGAGTCCTGAAGCAGGACATTGGCTAGTTTTTGGCGCGAATAACGAAATGCGGAGTAACAGCGTAAATAAACAATGTCTACGAAAGATAATCGAAAACAAACGTGCCAACAACAAATCTAATTCCGGATCAGAATATTACGACGAAAACACGGATAAAATAACTATTTTTGTAACTTTTGACATAGCGCGGCGGGCGGCCCCACTGCCTCTCCTGACTACGAGAAGCATAAAATCTATAGGTGTGCTCTATATAATTTCGTGTGGTACTGACCGTTGAGCGGCATGCCGTTGGTGACTGAGGAGCGGTGTTAGTTGTAACCACTGGTTGTAGCAGCCGGCAGCCGGTGCGAGGAGGTCGGGCGCCGCGGGCAGACTGTGCCGGCGCGCGGCGGCTATCGCCGGCGACCCCAGCCCCAGCCTTTGATCTTCTCCAAGCTTGTGATAAGCGCCCTTCACCCCCGACTCTGTTGAGGAAAACGCTGCGATCGTATACATAATTTCACTGTGTGCAAAGTGTTAAATAAATAAATAAATAATAAATAATTTATAGAGTACGAAGTTAGTGGTGATAGGAAACCAAGAAAGCTCTATCTCGATGTTCATGTTTGACATTTCAGCAACAACAAGCTTAAACTAAGTAAATGTTGTATTTCTCCACATCGAACGGTTAGTCACAAATCCAAAATACAAAGTCCTTACCAAATAATAGTTTTAAACAGTACTCTACACAGTTCATAGCAATTACTCACTAACAAT
The DNA here is from genome assembly GCA_947363495.1 of Euzophera pinguis. NCBI lineage: Eukaryota > Metazoa > Arthropoda > Insecta > Lepidoptera > Pyralidae > Euzophera > Euzophera pinguis. The sequence continues at coordinate 136,850 of OX376159.1, forward strand.
AACTCTACGTAGAATTTAAAGTTTAATCTATAGATGATTTACCAAAAGTCGTAATATTCGTATATTCGTCTAGTATATTACCACTGTTGGTAAAGTCAGTCGCCTCATAAGACTCCCTCAAAGCTTTCCAAACACTTTCATTATTTCAGGCTTTTTGCACTCAACCAGCCACTTCAGACTTTACAAAAATATCCACTTCGCCAGTCCAGTTGGATATTTTTATTTTCTACTTCTTTAGCAAAAATATTGTTCAATGAAACATTGATTGTTGATAAAGTTGGTTAAAATATAGAATATAACTTTACATAGCTTCTGAGTATTATAAAATAATATTTGAAATTTTACTTTTCATGTGTGAAACAAAATGTATTCAATCATCAACTTTATATGTAATACCACATTTTACTTTTTACACTTCTCTAGCACCACATCTCGAAAGCATCTAACCTCTTCTTATCACAACTGCCAAAAGTCCAGGTTTCAGCGCCATAAAGAAAGATTGAGAAGACCAGTGCACGCACGCAATCTTACATTTGTGGTCACGATCCTCAGCTTTGAGGGACCTATGAAGATGTTAGGCACATGTAGGTCAATCGCGCTAGTTGCAAATCACTAACGTTTTCATTATTTGGTAATTTCGAGGGTTATTTTTAAGAATTTCGACTAACCGTTTATGTCGAATGAAAGTCATTCGAAATCGAACAAAATCATTCGACTCACCGGATTTGCATTCTTAAAAATAGCCTTCACGGAAGTGGTTTAGTTTTGGTAATTGCCCCACTATTTAGAGGCAGATACGATCGCATACGGTTTGAGTAGTTCGTAGGACAACGTAGTTACTCTGACCTACTGTGTTCACTTGAATATTACTATATTTTTATCTATTGTTTCGGATGTGAGTAAAAAACGACCTTGAGCCGCCCTCACTACCTAAAGTACGTACGCTACAAAAACAGTGGGTGCTCGAGTGATGGTGTAATTAATTCCGCATATAAATCGACTCGTAAACGTGCTCATTAATTTATTAGAGGGCTATGGAGTTAATTGACAACTTAGTTGTTAAGTCTCTAGTCTCTGTCTTAGGGATATCCCTAAGCCGGTTGCATCTTCAACTGGTTACTTTTTTATTATAACATATTAATTTATGGCTATCATTGATACAGGATAACAACTAGTTGTTCATCTGCATGTGCATCTAGATGCACAATCGCGATCGAAAGGTGTCCCAGCCTAATGTCAGCACATTGCGATGGGCAGAGTTTGAGAACAGTCTAACTTTTTTTACTACCGTAAGGTCGAGCTCAATGCGTTTATTTTTTACTAGCTGTTTCCCGCAGCTCCGACTTCGTCAAATAGTAGCCTTTGTTTGACCCCGGGTCGTTAACTATACAATATAGTTTAACTATATAATATAATACTTACTCACTTGCTAGTTTAATTATTATAATTACTTTTTGAGTTCAAATTCACTTATTTTTTGCCTTGCCTTGATAGTGTTGTGTACATGACTTTTTATAAAACATATTGTTTCTATTTGTGAAAACCTATAAGTGGCTTCATGTTTTTTAATATTAGTTCTAATGTGTTTCTTGTATTTAAGTCCTGGCTTTCCAAATAAATAAAAAAATAATTTACGGATTTTGATGAAGTTTGGTATGAATATAGTCTATATACATACCAAATTTTATCAAAATCCGTTCAGCGGTTTGGCCGTAAAAGCGTAAGAGACAGAGAGACAGATGGACAGACTTTCGCATTTATAATATTAGTATGGATTTATTTATTTAAACTTTATTGTACAAAAACAGTTGTAAAGCTCAATAGGCGAACTTAACGCTAAAAGCATATATCTAACAATCAGCCTTTGGGTTAAACAGATATCGTCACGTGGGTATTAAAAATGTATAGATAGGTAAATACAAAAAATTGGAATGATAATAAACTTACTTATGGTACTTACACTTAAATTAATAATTGATCTCCGCTACGACCAATTATTAATCTATGATACTTACATATATACGATGAAATAATAGTCAAAATCGTTATAGTGTTTTAGAATTCTTATCCTTACTGTGAAAATAATACTGTTTACATTTGAGGCAAACACCGTAGCAAGTATGTATGTGTGTGTAAGTACCTGTTACAGTCCCCTTCGGAAACATTTTCACTGGCGTTTCTTCGTGGCTGTGCATCAAGTTCTTGTCCTGGGCTATATACAAATTTTACATCAAGCAAACAACGCGACTTCAAGCCAGGCACTTTTTTAGGAACTTTGACTAAAAGGTCCATCTAGTTACATTGATGTATCTCGAGTACAACCTCTCGAATATCAGTAACACAGATGAAATATATTTTAATGCAAATTGCTACTGCTTACATAAAAATATAATCTAAAAAGATGTTTATTTTTTACATCGTTTTTTTTTATGGCGGAAGCACAGGCAACACGAGATGTGTAAATACTAAGAGTTAGTATTTGTGTTGTGGATCTGATGATGGCTAGCACTACCGTAAGTACTTCTAATAACAGTAAGTAACTAGCCGGATTTCATTTATGAAATCACGTAAACAAACAACTATAGGTGGGTAGAAGGTGATAATGACCTACTTCAGATAAAAATATCAAAATACTTAGTAGCGTGGAATCATATTATATTTCGATAAGGGACGATCGGCGGAGGGCGGGACTGATAAGGCAATCAGCGGCCAGATTTGAGTGCTCTCTATATCAAATGATGCCTGCGTAAACTTTGGAGCGGATTACTGGTTCTTGTGTGGGACTAATGTGCAAAATGCTCATCATTATCTTAGCATATTCCTAGCTGCATCCTAAACCATATAGCTTCGGAGCCCAGGGTCCGCCTTAATGCAATATATTATTGGTTTTGTTTCAACTACAGCTTTATTTTAATCAGCCTAATGTCAGACCTCTTCATTAATCTTTAAATTCTTAATCAGACTGATATTGCCTTCGTCACCATAATTTAGAGTTGAGATCTGATTGACATAGATACGAGATATATCTCTACATTACGGTTCATTGGGGACAGATAAGTTCAATCATTTATTTTTTAATATCAGCAAAGTGTAGTGCAAACTCAAATAAAAGAAATTTAATTAGGGCGCTGCCTGTTTGCATTTAACTCGCCAAATCGAATTGGATGTTTATATTCAATCAACCAATTAAAAAGTTGCCGCTTTAATGTTTTTTAGTGATAATATGGTTCGTGTTCCACTAGTGTGTATAAATTCCAAACAAATACCGAGTGACTTTGCGTGTTCTCACAATCTGTTACACAAAGTTACTTGATAAGCGTTTAATTGTAACTTTAACTTCCGCTAAGTAACGCCTGAATGAATAAATGTATCAATGTACTACTCACTTAATATCCCAAAGTTCTACAGATGAACAGCCGTAGGCGGGAGCTCTGTGATGTGGATATCAAGAAAAATAGAATGTTCCTCTAGAGGTGGTCGTGTGATAACCCCGCTATCTCCGCGACCCTGTCACCTAACTATAATACTCACCTAAATATAATAGTCCTCACTCCTAACTATAATATTTAATAATCGAACACATAATTATACTAGATGATAACGTTACACATTGGTATGCCTTTAGAATAGTAATCACTGCTGTGCAAATATTTTAACTATTTTAATACGATCGTGTACGAGTAACTAGGCGACATTACGTGCCTTACATGTAAATTACGCACATTGAAAGCATTTTTTTTTTTTACTTTTTGACGATAAGCGACACACAAAAACGCGACACAATTTTTATGTTCACATCCGACGTTTAATTTTAGTATCACTAACTAGAATGAAGTGAATCCGGGTATTGTTGAAACAAAGATTATTTGAGATTACAAATTATATTGATTAGATTTTACTTATACCTGATTCATAAATTATTACGAGACAAGCAACAGAAGACTTTATAACAATATCTTCTCTAATACCGGTTTAACATTTCTATGTTTTGTATTTTTTAATCTGATACGTAAATAAATAAATCTTCCTTGATTAGATCCTTTTGCTTTGGTTAAGACGCGTCAAAAAATAAAAACACAATCACAAAATGAAAAATAGGTGCGGGATTTAAATATTTAAAAAACTATTTTACTAATTTATAGTATGCAATGGACATTAAGCATCACACAATTTTCTCATAATGCTATGAAGTGTGTAATTTATGGCTTGTTTTTTGGTGGCAAGTTACAACACGAAAATATTTATTTAAGAGCATTTATTTGGCGAAATAAACAATTACGCTTAGTTTTACTTGTAGTATAATTAGCTAAGTTTTTCAAGGTCAGTGTGACCTTTACGCCCGGCGCCTGCGTCGTCAACAATTGCACTAGGATCCACAACAGTGCTCCGCTCTTTATCTGAAAAAAAAAATGTCCTGCTCGCTCAATCTGATTTTAATTTGAAGACCAATAGTCTTCACTTTTAAACCTAACCTGTAGACAAAAATAAAAATTAGTCTGAATGTAGAGCTTTTTGCTAAATGCATAATGATCAATCTTGTCGGTATTATCACAGGATTCACAGGCATAAAGCACAGGGATATTCGCTACGTCGCGATAATCTAGAATGTCGCCATAATTTATTTCAGGGAAAACAGAGGCGATTGCGCAGTGTAGCCAGTGGCAGCACGAACTTTGTCGAAACAAAACCCTTTGATGTGCGGCATTTTACCGATAGCGACGCGAAGAGCATTCATATTCGCGAAGATTAATTGTGACAGAACGAACTCTTTGGCCCTGTCAATGCAAACTTTCATTTCATCATTGTCGCGACAGTGTGGCTGCGGGGTTATAAGGTGTAACTAAGCCTACATTTATTTTATATTTTTAATATTACGCAGGTCTATGCGAGTTAATAAATCAAATCATACCATTACGCCTGACAGCCCAGCGGTGCTTGGCGTCGGTGTCGACGAGCACGCCGCGCGGCGCGACGCAGTGTGGCACGCGCCATACTGCGCGGTACAACGCACTGGCTAGCGCGGATCCGCTCAGGGGACCGGCCCAGTATACCTACCACGCAACATTCATGTCAAACTGGGATTTAAACGTGGCGGGATTACTGCTTATAGACTGGGTAGCCAGCGAGTTTACGAGCTTACTTACCATCCATCCACATCGAGGGGGTTACATGGTCAATCGACCCTGTGTACCCTATTGTCAGCCTTTCGGCCTCTGACGTGGTTCCTTTTACGACCACCTAATGGCAGCTGGGACTAATGGCTTAACGTGCCTTCGGAAATACGGAATCATCATTATTATCAGACAATCAGATGATTCAAGCCTGCGATGTCCTAACAAAACTGGAAACTACTAAACAAGTTAGCCCCGTGGGAATCGAACCCACGATCTCCTGGTCGAAGGCGAGCACCTTAACCACTGGTCCACGGAGGCAGAGACTTCGACCTTACTAACATCACAAGAAATAAAAGTTGGACGATGAGAATTATCATTTTGGGATTGGTCGCTTCTACTGGTACCAAATTAACTTTTAAACTAACACACTGCATATTTAAACAGTTCCGTGACCACGGCCGTTGTAACACGGTTAAAACGCTGGAAATATAAAGGTGACATTTCTACTTGAACTCACCTGAGTTAACAGTTAGAGTTAGGGATACACTGTATAAAAAACTTATACTACTCACCCAGTGATTAGTCCAGTGGCCGCTCCACAGCGCTGGCGCAAAGCTGCGCGCAGGATTCATACTGGCTCCTGTCAGGTCACCCTGCCATAGACATAATTTAGTTTTAATAATGGTTTAGTTTTAATGTAATAATGGTACTCAAAGATTTATTTATTTAATTTTATTTATTTACTCAATAACGCTCATGAAAAACATAGGCCCTAGAATTGTACCCTGGGAGACACCGAAAAAAAAGCTCAATAATGTTGCAAAATACATCGATTTTCACGATATATTTTGCAACGACACATAACGATATATGCTATTCTAATAGGGATTAAAGGAGTCACTACAATGCGAATGCACCGGACCAGGCTCTATCCCACGTGGTAAACAAATGCGCACAACCATTGCCATTGCATATTTCCGGTGGCTTGGCGGAATTGCACAATCTCACACCTGCCGCCGCAAACTGGTTAAGAAACCCTGGGTTTATATATTTGATTCACGCATGGAGTACGTTATACGCATTGATGATCGGACATAGGGTCATAGGTTGCCCCTAGGCAATCAGCTCAGCACACAAGAATACCAGTGAGACAGTGAATGCTCGTTTACACAGATCCAGCGCTGGCAATCCAATAACTTTCATGGTCACGAAATGTACTCACTCATACAAACAATTTACACATACTACAAAGACAAAATCGCTACTAGATTTTTAGCACTGGACGTGTAAGAGCTTCTACTAACGTTCCTGCTTCTGCACAATCTAGGCTGGAGCAAGATCGTGGCAATATCATTTCGTCTCGTTTCTACACACTTGCCAGCCAATTTTCCGTCTGACAGAGAATTGGTACAACCACATTACAGACGCTGTGTCGTGCAGGCCGGCTGGGGCAATCAAGGAAGCAAGGGCGTCTGGCCGATTGGGTCAGGAGCTGGACCAACACGCTGCAAGTCTACACACGACCAAATCTAGTATGAGTAAGCATACCCACTCTTTCACACTAGCACCCTGGACACTCCATACTCGTACAACAGCGCCGAGATTGCTACTACTGCGATTCGGTCGCGTACGCACTGCGTCATAGTTGTTCATCGCGGCCGCGCCCCAAAGTGCCTTCCTTGCATTGTTTTGCTCTCGATTTTTACCCTTAATCTGTGCGGCTAGGTGCGGTATCTATTTCGGGTGGGATGGTGTGAGTGTCCTTTCTGTACGTTAGTACTATTAATATTCTGTGATACTAGATTGCCCCTGCAGCGGTTGCTGTGAGTGAGACAGTTACCGCGACGAGGCACAGTGCCGACACGGCCAGCCCGGTCCGCAGCGGCCACGAGTCGCGCAGGCAGCGGTTGCTGTGAGTGAGACAGTTACCGCGACGAGGCACAGTGCCGACACGGCCAGCCCGGTCCGCAGCGGCCACGAGTCGCGCAGGCAGCGGTTGCTGTGAGTGAGACAGTTACCGCGACGAGGCACAGTGCCGACACGGCCAGCCCGGCCCGCAGCGGCCACGAGTCGCGCAGGCAGCGGTTGCTGTGAGTGAGACAGTTACCGCGACGAGGCACAGTGCCGACACGGCCAGCCCGGCCCGCAGCGGCCACGAGTCGCGCAGGCAGCGGTTGCTGTGAGTGAGACAGTTACCGCGACGAGGCACAGTGCCGACACGGCCAGCCCGGCCCGCAGCGGCCACGAGTCGCGCAGGCAGCGGTTGCTGTGAGTGAGACAGTTACCGCGACGAGGCACAGTGCCGACACGGCCAGCCCGGCCCGCAGCGGCCACGAGTCGCGCAGGCAGCGGTTGCTGTGAGTGAGACAGTTACCGCGACGAGGCACAGTGCCGACACGGCCAGCCCGGCCCGCAGCGGCCACGAGTCGCGCAGGCAGCGGTTGCTGTGAGTGAGACAGTTACCGCGACGAGGCACAGTGCCGACACGGCCAGCCCGGTCCGCAGCGGCCACGAGTCGCGCAGGCAGCGGTTGCTGTGAGTGAGACAGTTACCGCGACGAGGCACAGTGCCGACACGGCCAGCCCGGCCCGCAGCGGCCACGAGTCGCGCAGGCAGCGGTTGCTGTGAGTGAGACAGTTACCGCGACGAGGCACAGTGCCGACACGGCCAGCCCGGCCCGCAGCGGCCACGAGTCGCGCAGGCAGCGGTTGCTGTGAGTGAGACAGTTACCGCGACGAGGCACAGTGCCGACACGGCCAGCCCGGCCCGCAGCGGCCACGAGTCGCGCAGGCAGCGGTTGCTGTGAGTGAGACAGTTACCGCGACGAGGCACAGTGCCGACACGGCCAGCCCGGCCCGCAGCGGCCACGAGTCGCGCAGGCAGCGGTTGCTGTGAGTGAGACAGTTACCGCGACGAGGCACAGTGCCGACACGGCCAGCCCGGCCCGCAGCGGCCACGAGTCGCGCAGGCAGCGGTTGCTGTGAGTGAGACAGTTACCGCGACGAGGCACAGTGCCGACACGGCCAGCCCGGCCCGCAGCGGCCACGAGTCGCGCAGGCAGCGGTTGCTGTGAGTGAGACAGTTACCGCGACGAGGCACAGTGCCGACACGGCCAGCCCGGCCCGCAGCGGCCACGAGTCGCGCAGGCAGCGGTTGCGGGCGTCCCACGACGCGCAGCTGACCAGCGCCAGACACGCGCCCAGCAACGCTTCTATCGCTACCTGCACGCAAACAGTGAATATGACTGACGTAGCGAATTATATTAAAAGTAATGGCCGGTAAAACTGCTTTCATTTGTTTTATGCTATTATTGACGTAGGGAAATTATGTTTCCTCGATTTAAGTTGCTGTTGTACAAATTGTGTCAGACGCTTCAATTATAAAAGTTCAGGGGGCTTCTACTATCACATATGTATGTATACATGTAGGCAGAAACGAATGAGTAAACGAGATGGCGCAATACAAGCGGTAAGGCGACATTTCGCTCGCTCACTCGTTTCTACCCTGATATTAGGGATGAGAGCACACCATATCCGACATTCAAGAAGTACTTTTGGAATCTTAAATGCGTAAAAAGGCACGTTAAAACAGTCAAAATATGTATGATTTCTAAAAGGAATTAGACTACAACTTCCATTACATTATTCTGTGCAGTTAGCACTATTATTGACTGAGCGAGCGAAGAGAGTGAGGTATCTAAATCAAGTTGGGGCAAAAACACATTGTTTGTATGTATGTATGTTTATACCGCGATAACTGCCGCACCGATAGTATGATTTTGTCGAAACTTTGTAGGCATGTAGAAAATATCAATAGAATTTTTAAGTTCGTTAGGCATCAAAGTCGGTTTAGTAGTTTTGGAAATATTCATAAAAATTTCCGCGATTATATAGTTAACGAAACCATAGCGCGTTTTAAATTTAGATAGCGCCATCTAGGTGTTACTTAGGGGATTTATTGTATTAGAAATGTCGAAATCAGTTCTAAGCAAGCGGTTGTAGGTGATTTAAAAGCGAATACATCGAAAAACTCAATATTATTATTCAATTCGTTTAGCAATTTTTGAAATAACTATAATAAAAATGTCCTGGATTATAGACCGAGTGAGCGAAGCGAGTGAGGCTTCTAAATCGAGTTAAGGTAAAAACACATTGTTTGTATGTATGTATGTATGTTCATACCGCGATAACTCTCGAGCCGTTAGTATTTCGATAAAATTCAAAGTGGGTGTAGTAGTAGGCATGTATAGAATTTTTAAATTCGTTTGGCATCAAAATCCGTTTAGTAAGTTTGAGATATTGGCATTAATGTAAAAATAATTATTTATTGATAACTCCAAGCCGTAAGTCCGTTTTCTTTGATAATCAGACTGTATGTAGGAAACGTTATTATACGTATGATATCAAAACAGATTTAGTGATATTCAACCGACTTTAAATAAAAGAGGATCTAATGTTTTTCGTATTTGTTACTTAATAACTCCGTTATTACTGAAACGATTGAAAAAACTATTTTTAAGTTCGATAAGGCATACTTTCAGTTTATATCAGTACATTTTTAAAGCAATTGGTTGAGTAGTTGAGTAATAAAATAATAATAACTGTAAAACACCTAGAATTATAGAGATGATGTCGTCGAAGTCAACTAATCATCTTTTTTCCAAATCACTAAAATAATGTTTTTCTCTAATTATATAATAATCAGTGGGGCCATCGTGAATATATTTTGAAGTCGGGATATTAATCTACAAGGGTGGGAGTACCTTATAGTCTAACGGACTCAAATAATACTCAAATATACAGGTCATGAAGAATTGATTGACCTACAAGGTTCTTCCAAAATCCGAAACGGAGAAGGTTCTCAATTCGAGTGAATGTTGACCGCATAACTCTCCAACACAACCTCTCGTCCGGGCATCAACATCTGGCCCACGTAGGTGGGCAAGGGGTACAATTAAGACTTACCCGGCTAACAAGGCTCTGAAAACAACAGCATTCCCAAGGAGAGTTGACGTCAGGCAGGCGGCCGGTCGTAAAATATTAGCCAAATTATAGGAATGGTTACAACAAGAAGGAATGCGTCTATAGACAGGGCGTAGCCGCAAATTGTCTATAGATATGGAAAAGACAGACAGTATAACTCCATAGCTCCATCATGTCTGAACCGATTTATTTATTTTTGTCTTACTTTCAATGACGTTCCATAAAAAATCCAAATTCCGTAGAAACAAACAACTTAAAAAAAAACGTAGAAAAACTATTTAAATACGGATTTTATCGCGTTTATTACTTACTAGCTATTTCCCGTAGCTCCGCCTGCATCAAAAAGTAGCCTATGTTTGACCCCTGGGTCTTTAACTATAATCATACAAAATGTTATCAAAATCCGTTCAGCGGTTTGGCCGTAAAAGCGTCACAGACAGACAGACTTTCGCATTTATAATATTACTAGCTGTTTCCCGCAGCTCCGCCTGCGTCTAAAAGTAGCCTAAGTTTGACCCCAGGTCTTAAAACTATATTCATACCAAATTTCATTAAAGTCCGTTCAGCGGTTTGACCGTGAAAGCGTAACAGACAGACAGACTTTCGCATTTATAATATTAGTATGGATATTATAGTATATAGTATGGATGGATAGTATAGTATGGAGTATGCCAAAATGTTTCTGAATGCTGTGTTCATCCGTGATTGGGTTGCATGCTAGCACATTTCTGGGAATGTTTATTGTATGTTATAACATGTAACCTCTTGGTGTACCAAAATTAAATAAACAAATAAGTATGGATTAATAATATATTAATAATTAATAACCCCTCTAACAACAGCAGATAAAATAATTGAATGTGTAACAATCGCGAAAATATAAAAAATCATTAATTCGTAGAAAGTCCGTATGACTGGCATATGAAAGAACGATAATACAATCATCCAAATAAACTCAATTTAACATTTTTGATCTTTCATATTTTTAAATTCACTTTCTTGATCTTAAAATATGTTTGTTTATGTTTTCTAAGACTAATCGACCCCATATTACTACGAAATCAATTCACGGCCATTAACATACTATTTTTGGGGTCAGTCTTACTTAGGTAAAATCCATGTAGCTTGAACTCCAATGGTCAATCAATAGTTTACACCCTGGTGTTAGAGAGGTTAATTGACTGTGTTTGCCTTGGTCTACTTATATGTATCTTCTTTTTCCAAGCGTCCCGAGCTTATGACTCTGTAAGGTATGTTGTTAATCGTGTTCCTAGATTTGGCAGAACTGGTTATTTCCATGGAGCGACTGCCTTCTGACCTTCGGGATGAACAGAAATATGGTCAGAGGTGTTTTAGTGGCTGACACTGTCAGATTTTTCAGTATGCCTAAGGGCATCTGAAACAGGATTACAATAAATCTCTTCCAGGTATATGAAACTTGGGTTAAGATGTTCAGAACATCTTAAATATGACCCCAGTAAATGATGGGAAGATTTATTTTTATTTTTGTGGTTAAACTTTATTGAGCGAAATTCGCGAGGTCTATATTCGCGGCGAACAACTAGTCTATGCTATGCTACAACCTACCTACAACTAGCAAATACCTCACCGCTTTATACACAGACAGTCCCTCGGCCGGCAGCGTGACGCAATACCCGTCCGGCAGCGGGTCTCGCGCCAGCAGCCTCAACAAGGCCGCGCCCGACGTCGCGCCCGCCAGCTGCGCCGCCGCCTCCAGCAGGCCGGATACTAGGGGGACCCGACCGAGCACTACCGATGCTAGCGTCACTGTCGGGTTTACGTTCGCGCCGGATATGTGGTCAAAGCACTGAAAAATTACAAATATTTTAGGATCGTATTTTTATTTAGTATGCACTTTTTGCTTCTTCTTTTGTGCCAATGGCTAAACTTAAATACATTCGACCAATAGGATGAAACACCTACGGCCGAGTCAGAAGCCACTGCCAAATCGTCCAATGTAGGTACATATTAGGTTGAGGAAACAATATTTTCGCATATAGTATGTACAAACTTGTAATAAAATCCATCCATCCATCCATTCCATCTTAAATGTCCATTTCAATGAGAATCAATGGGCTCAGGCTTCTTTACCTGTTCGTCATGGTGGACTTGGCATTCGACGTCTGTCGGAGATATCTTTGCCCGCTTTCTTGGCGTCCTCTCATGGGGTAGTTAATCTGGTCGCTAAATTATTCTCGTTTAATGGCGACGGGTTGATTTTGCCCCACTTGAGTGAAGCATTATCGAACTGGCTAGATAAATGTCCGAACTCGTCTGTTCCGGATAAGCCACACTTGCAGAGAGCGTGGGATGAAAACATTTCTCAAAATGTTGTGATCGGGTTGGAGAGACAGGCGAGTGGAGTTGATTTGGCACGTTTAAAAGCTGTAGGTGAAATTGAATCCGGAGCTTGGTTACACTCTTTTCCCTCACCATATATGGGCACTTTGCTTGATAACGATTCTCTGAGAATTGCAGTGGCTTTACGACTGGGATGTTCGGTATGTGAGCCGCATAGATGTATCTGTGGCAAAATGGTCGAAGACAATGGGCATCATGCTCTCGGATGTTCTCGATGTGCTGGCCGTTTATCACGTCATCATTCTATTAATGATATTATACGTAGAGCGTTGATTTCAGCCAACATCCCGTGCCAGCTTGAACCTTCTGGACTGCCCCGGTTAGATGGGAAGCGCCCAGATGGTCTTACTTTAATACCGTGGCAGAAAGGACGCAGTTTGTTGTGGGACGCGACATGTGTGAGTACCTATGCGGCGTCCTATATTAATCACACGACGCGTGAAGCTGGGGCTGCCGCACGAGCGGCTGCCGGTCAAAAGTTTAGCAAATATGCCATTTTATCGCGTGAATATGAATTTGTTCCGGTGGCCGTTGAGACAGCTGGCCCATGGTGTGTGGAGGCAAAAGATTTTGTGAGGGATATAGGCCGTCGTTTAAGGGACCGAGGTTTTGACATTCGTTCTGGATGGTACCTCGTTCAAAGAATATCCATTGCTATACGAAGAGGAAATGCAGCTAGTGTAATGGGTACCTTTGAGCCGGATGCTATCCGGGGAGGAATTTTTTAGTACTTGTAACATTTGTGCAACTGTTATGAATGTAATTATTATTAATAAATCTAGGACAATGTAATAAAATCTCTTTGGTTGTACTATCTGTCTGGTTTTGGTCTTTTTAATGAGAGTTTAAATTTTAAAGAAGATAATTCCAAATTCAAATTAAGAAAATGTGTGATTTTCATTTGTTTTTCTTACTGTCAAGATGAGTGAATCTAATGAAGAAATTCAATACATTTTAAAATTTTACTACAAAAAAGGTAAAAATGCAACGCAAGCTGCGAAAAAAAAATTTGCGATGTTTATGGACCTAGTGTAGTGGCTGTGAGAGTAGCAGAAATTTGGTTTAAGCGTTTTCAATCCGGAAATTTTGATGTCAAAGATGTACGTTGCTCTGGTCGCCCTATTACGGATAAAATGGATGCCGTTTTTGAAAAAGTGGAGCAAGATCGGCATATCAGTAGTTACGATGTAGCTGAAGAACTGGGAATTGACCACAAAACAGTTTTGGCGCATTTGACAAAAACTGGGTACACAAAAAAGCTCGATATTTGGGTACCTCACGAGCTCACTGAGAGAAACCTAATGAACCGTGTACTCCTTTGTGATTCTTTATTACGACGTAATGAAACCGAACCATTTTTGAAGAAGCTGATAACTGGTGATGAAAAGTGGATCACGTACTACAAGAACGTGCGAAAAAGGTCGTGGTCAAAGGCCGGTCAGGCTTCACAGACTGTGGCGAAACCCGGGTTAACTCGCAACAAGGTGATGCTGTGTGTGTGATGGGATTGAAAGGGCATTATTCATTATGAGCTGTTACCACCAGGCAGGACCATCGATTCTAAACTCTACTGCGAACAACTGATGAGATTAAAGCAAGAAGAAGAAAGAAAGCGGCCGGAAATAATCAACAGAAAGGGTGTGGTTTTTTATCATGATAACGCTAGACGTCACACATCTTTAGACACTCAGCAAAAATTAAGAGAGTTTGGCTGGGAGATTTTAATGCATCCGCCGTATAGTCCTGACCTTGCACCTTCAGATTTCCACCTGTTTCGGTCTCTTCAGAATTCTTTGGGCAGTATCAGGTTAACATCACGAGAGGTCTGCTAAAACCACTTGTCGCGGTATTTTGATCACAAGCCTCAAAATTTTTATAGCAATGGGATCATGTCCCTACCTACAAGATGGCAAAAAGTAATCGAACAAAATGGCACCTACATACTTTCAGTTAAATGTAAACTATATTAAAATATGTTTTGAATTTTCTTAAAAAATGCAAAGAAACTTTTTCCCGTGCAGCTTAGGGCATGCCAGCGGATGGTTTATCGATTGTACCGCGTCACAGATACAGCCGCTGCTTATGGATAAGTATACCCCATCTCTTCCGGTTCTCCATACACCTACCCACGCCGGATCGTAGGCTGCATTATGGGACTTCCATACAACCCACGGCAGGTGGTGCCAAGGTGGCAAGTTTTCAGCAGGGGGAAGGCGTGAAATTTCTAATCTGGCATGATTATATACGAGTATGAGCATGTTAGATGAAATTGCTCTATCTCTGGCGTCGATAACCTATGATGGAAATAATTTGCATGCCTAATTTTAAGGAGAATGTGTTGACAATTATAAAATGCAATACCTGTACGTCAACCATGAGATTCTATTGACGCAGACGATAGCGACTGCGTTAACAATTAAGTATGGCAAACGTGAAAAGCGCGTAGGTAACTAAGAAATGCCATATTAAATCTTAACGCGGTCGTTAACGTCTGCGTTAATAAATCTCGTGGTAGAGGTACTGTACTTATGAGCTCGTTCCACGTCACACATCGTTCACAGTTCAACGAAAAATGCCGTAAGCCCCGCCCACTTTTCCGACATCACTGCTCCGGTCACCGGTCGATACGCCGCCGTCTCCTCTTTTTATTTGCTCCTTGGTATATACCCACTCACCCATCAAATAAATAAAGATCACGATCATGAAATTTGTATGCAAAAAGATGTGAGTGTATCATATTACCTGGACAATAAGCATGACGACCAGCCCAGAAGCGAGCGCGCGTTGAAGCGGCGGCGGCGCGGGCTCGGCGCAGGTGGCGAGACAGGTCAGAGCCACCAGCAGCGCCACGCCCGCAGCCTCCGCCGCCAGCGAGCGCCACGCCGTCTGTCCGCGCCACAGCGGCGTAGAGTAAAATGTCGCTAGAAATGATCAGGACCTCTATTTTACTTCATTAACGAATCATTCGATATCGAACAATAATTATTCGACTCACCGATTTTTCCCGAGTCACATTTTCAAACATAGCAATCACTCCAGTAGTTCTATTACGAGTATTCAAATGTGTAATATGTGGTGACAGCAGTCTGATACGCACAAGATCAGACAAGTGGTGAGAACTTGTTCAAAAAGTTATTAGTCGGGGCCACGATCATCATTAATGAGGGAACGCATTACAAGAGAGATGTCGAATATAAAATAATGTTAATTTGGCGTAATCGGTGAATCGTATGATTTTTATTCGACTCGCACTTTTCAAAAGTAGCATATAGCAGATTGAGGCACGTCAATAGGGCCTCATTTCACACTTTCGTCACGGAACCCGGACGAAGTGAAGAAATAGTAGGAAAGTGGACTCCGAAGCAACTAGCTGTAGGATCTGCAGATGAAACTGGGAAAGCGGGATGGAAAATAAAAGTCTGAGAGGTACAAATTTCGGGCATTTTGGGACAAACTTCATGTTCGCGACATAGCACACAATCCTCTGGATAGCTACCTACTTTTCGTAGGCACAGAATAAATAATAGTACTGACGTAGTAAATGGTTTAACAACTCACAAGTACTCACAACCAAGGATGCCATCAAAAGTGCTAAACATACTAAAATCATACTAATATTATAAATGTGAAAGTACGTTTGTTTGTCCTTCTTTCACGTTAAAACGGAGCAACGGATTGATGAGTTTTTTTGTGTGGAGATAGTTGGAGACCTGGAGAGTGACATAGGCCAATTTTTTTCCGTGACACAAACGAAATTCCACGCGGGCGTAGCCGCGGGCACAGCTAGTAAATAATACATTTGCCTAGGGTTTAAGAAGTCAAATGCATCATAAGAAATCAGGACTTTCTTATTACCTGTGGTCATGGAGGCGAGTTCCTCTTCGTTTGACATGATGCACGGCACAATACAAATAATCGTATCTATCCTGTAAACGTCTGTGGTCACCGCAGTCTTTACTCTTAAATCTTCATCTATGAAAGCTGGTGAAGCAATACCTGTACAATAATAAACAGCTAGGTATTATTAGACACGATATCACGAAGCTGCTATCAATCTAGCAGTGTTGTCTCATTTTACAGCAGTTGTTATCACGCACGTGCGAAATGAAACATGTTTACTTTTCTAGTCATCTCGTCTCATACTACAAGTTTGGGTTAACGTCATACATTTGGTTTCTTTCTTAGCAGTGCACGATGATTAATTTTGTCACATTAGCTTCATAAATATGCTGTATAGATGATCTCAGCCACATCTCAGTTTAGGAAACAATAGTAAGTATCTCCTAAAAGGCCTAGAACTTATTAGCATAATTAATTAATTCTTTGAAAAACAAAGTACTGGAGTGCTATTTTTGAAATCTATGACTCAATCAAAATTAGTGAGTCGAATGATTATTATTTAAATTCTAATTTTCATTCACCATAATCGGTCAGTCGACACATGAGTCATACCTACATTTCAACTCCAGAAGGGTTACCTACTTAAGTATAAGTAGCCAGTCTAAAAACAAGACAAAGCCTTGTTTACCTACAACGGAACTCTAATAAAGGAAGATTAAAAAAATACTTACATTAGCTGTGTCCTCGGTGCAATCAATAATGCCACTAGCCCAAAACTGTAAGACAACGACTATTTCCTCAAGAGATTTATTTTAATTGTACGACTAAAATCTACAACAGATACATAATGTTGGATGCACAGTTCGTAACAATACTAACACTCGCTAGATTTAGCAATCTAGCGAATGTTAGCAAGAGATAATAAAAAATAAAATAGAACAGTAGGTAAATAATCTCTCACGAACTAGGTAGCAAAGCCTTCGTCACTTCGATGTTATCCTGTATATGGTGTGATAATTGGTGACCATTTCAGATTTCCGAGGTGCTGATGTTTAGAGTTTATAAATTTCAAATTGTGGGATTTACGCATTGTTATAAAATTAGAACATTGCCTAGCTTGCTGTTGCAGTTAAAACTTAAATCTGCCCTGTATTGTAAGTATGTAAATACATGAAGTAGGCTGCAATTAGAATATTTTATTTCTGGGGGCAGCTGCTTGGCGTTGTCATACCTAGTTTGGATGCCTTTTCTGAATATATCATAAAATATTGAAACCACATTAATCTAATCATTATGTAACATAATGATGTGTTATGGATGATAATAATATCTATATTGTATGTCATATGGAGACGGTCAACGGTCACGAGAGTATCATGTTTTATGGTCGGTGGACGGCTGAAGCAGTAAAGTTGTTTGCGTGACCCGACTGTGTCGACCTGATAAGTTTGATAAATGGCACTTTTTATATGCGCTTGTTAATAGTTGTGAATTTTTTTTTTATTTGTTCTATTACATAAAGACATGTATTTAATAAAATACGAATGGCGCACAATCAAGCAATTAAATGAAGCACATGTAGTTATCAGCTACTGAGAAAGTTATAGTCTTGCGTTGTTAATATTTGTCGCAATCTGCATTTTTAATAAAATATCCGTTACTGTTGTCTGATTGTGACTATTTCGTGAAAACTAATAAATTGAATTTTGTGATAGGTTGTATATTCTTGTTGTTGTATATTCCGTTGTTAGTTTGAAATAAAAGGCATATGAATAAAATCACGATTTATTGTAATACATATGGAATACAAGTCATTAAGTCTATATTCTGTAGATTCTAATTTCTAGAGTTCCGCCTCTAGAGCGCATGATTACGTGCACGGAATAGAGAAGTAACCAAGGAAACTTACACGAATGTGTCTAGCTTATAGAAAATCCGGTCTTTCTCCGTTTAATTACTAGATTATCGCTCCTCTGTACAAAGAAATTAACTAAAATATGTTTTGTCTTTTTCTTTATTAACAAGGGGAGGATCACATCCTGTCCTTGTCGCTTGTGTAGTGCGTATTTTTCCGCAAGAGTTTTTACTATTATTCATTTTCGTTACAGACAGCGTCTTGTATGTCATTTTCTATGGTGCAATAAAGTGTTATTATTTATTTAAACTTTATTGTACATAATACAGTTGTATAGCACAATAGGCGAACTTAATGCTAAAAGCATAAGTGAAAAGATACAAGGCAGGAGAAGGCCTGGAAGAAGGAGAGTTTCATGGTTGAAAACCAATGCCAATTGTACAACGGAAGCACGCGATCCCTGTTCAGAGCACCTGTCTCAAAAGTATAGATTGCATTATAGTAGCCGACGTTCGTTAAAGGTGGCACCGGAAAAGAATGAAGAACAGTCAACTTTTAGGTTAAACTGAGATCGTCATGAGGTTCGTATAGTGACGGGTTTTCAACACGGTATTCAATCAAAATGGTAGAATACCGAAAATATCAACCGTTTTCTGCCGGTATTATACCAAAACTGCGGTTGAAAACTATTTCATACAAAATTCAAATTATGTGTTCAAAATTTTAATTATTTTAAAAAACGAACTCTTCATTTTTCTACGATATGCTGGTACGGAATCCTCGACATACTAATTCAACTCCAAAATCAAATAGATAAAGTTGAAAAATGTATGGAAAGTTTTCTACCGTAGTATATAGTTGACAACCGCGGGAAACGGTTGAAAACGAGTTTTTAACTATTTTGGGTGAATACCAGAGTTTTCAACCGTTGGGAATTTATTCGCCGCCCATCACTAACTTTTATTAAATACAAGGTTAAATCTCCAACGAAGTGTCTCTATTCCGCACGCGTAACACGTGGTATTGCCTACAGTCGCTGCAGATGATGCTGCGGCGGCTGCAGCGCGAGCTCGAGCTCTCGCTTGCGCGCCTGCAGCCGCGCGTGCAGGTAACGCGACACACCCTCGCCCGCCCACGGCTGCGTGTAGAACGCCGAGCGACGCTCCTCCTCCGGGTTGCCCGCCGACCCCGACATCGTCTGCAACAACACGCTCCCCGTCAGTACCTTACGTGTCGCTAGTGACAACCAGCTCCCCGACAATACGATACGAGTCGCTAGTGACAGCGACAACAATAGGCTCTTTGTCAGAACGTCCGGTTCTTTAGTAGCCCAAATAAAACTTAACCCTTTACAGCAAACTGTGTGACAAATTTGGAACACTTACAATTTTTCGTTGTGGGAAGATACTCATAAAATATCTGACATTTGTTCCATATTATTAAACAAAAGTATGTATGTATGTAAAAATCTTTATTGTACACAAAGAACATAGAATCAGAATACAGGTTACAACAAAAGGCGGACTTATCCCAAATAGGGATCTCTTCCAGTCAACCAAACTAACATAGGACATAGACATATGGGCACAGAAGAGGGCACAACACGCAAAGAAATCTTAGGTGCATAGACTTACATCTAACATACAAATTCAATTACACATAAAAACAGTAAGCTCAGCTCACGTCCGAACGTTCGTAGTATTCCCTAACCCGAGATTTGAAAGAGTGAGAAGACAGCTCTTTTATCTCCAAAGGAAGCTTGTTCCAGAGATTTGCAGCGAGAATTGAGAAGGAGTTGGCGTAACACTGTGAGGAGTATACAGGTATGTTCAACTTTAGGTGGTGAGATGCTCGCAGACGGGGATCAAGATCCCGGAAGGAGAAATTTGATCTGAGATATTCAGGGGAAGAAGGATTAAACAAGACATTATAAAGAAAAGAGACAATATGTAGTTTACGACGTATCCGTATTGGCAACCAGTTCAGACGCTTGCGAAACTCGGAGATATGGTCATATTTCCTTAGCCCAAATACGTAACGAATGCAAGAGTTCTGTAGTCGCTCTAGTTTAGCAGTGAGTTCGTCTGTAAGGTCCAGGAACGCGACATCAGCATAATCCAGAACAGGTATAAGGAGCGAGCGAGCCAGTAGTGCTTTAGTATCAGTGGGCAGAAAATTTTGCAAACGTCTTAAGGAGTGCAAAGATACAAAGATTCTTCGGCTCAGCTCATTGATATGAGGAGACCATGATAGTGTTTCGTCCACAACAATACCCAAATTGTTAACTTTAGATGAGAAAGGAATTATGTTATTGTTTAGGACTACAGAAGGAAAGGGCGTGGATTTAAATTTTGAAATAAAATAGGGACTTCCAATAACAATTGCTTGTGACTTGGCAGCATTGACCCTCAGTCCAAAGCTATGAGACCAACGAGCGATGGATTCAAGATCAGAGTTGATGACGTTTATGGCATGGTTGAAGTTTTCGAAAGTAGCGGCCGAATAGATCTGGAGGTCATCGGCGTAGAGATGGAAGGAAGACGACAGCAAGGCAGTTATTCCATCGATAAAAATAGAAAAGAGAATAGGTGAAAGAATCGCACCCTGCGGGACCCCCGCAGAGAGAGTACGCCAATCAGACTTGCAGTCAACGACCTTCACCAACTGCCGTCGGCCCTCCAAGTAGGACCGAAACCACGAAAGTGTATTCGGGGAGAAGTTTAACGAAGACAAAACAGCAAGAAGTATATCAAAGTCGACTGTATTAAAAGCGTTTGTGAAGTCAAGCAGTACAAGAAGAGTCAGGTTTTTGTTATCTATATTTAGGCGGATATCGTCCGTAATTTTTATGAGAGCAGAAGTGGTACTGTGACCAACACGGAAGCCGGATTGCATTGGATTTAAAATATTGTGCCTATTAAAGTGTTTAGAAATACAATGTTGAATGTGGTGCTCTAAAATTTTTGAAAGAAGAGGTAGAATCGAAATGGGACGAAAATCAGAAAATACGGTGGGATTGGACTTTTTGGGAAGGGGTATCACGTGAGCTTGCTTCCAAGCGCTAGGGAACACTCCAGATATCAAAGAGCAATTAATGATGTTAGTAATAAAAGGAGCAATAATATTAGCTATTGGTTTGATCATGTCAAGAGAGATTTCGTCGTTACCAACGGCCTTCGACTTAATGGTGGCAATAATTTTGACCACGTCATCGTTACTTATTTCATCGAAGTGGAATGAAGGATGACCAGATGCCGCTCTGTCACGGAGGCTGGTCAATGTAGCAAGCTTGATATTATCAGGGAACACCACTGAAGAAGAAAAATGCGTATTTAAATCATTTACGTCTATTTGAAAATCAGTATCCGATCCCTGCCCTCCAATACCCAGACCCCTCAGAAATTTCCAAAGCTTGCTAGGAGGACAGTTTTCGACGTTGTTAAGAATGTGCTTCCGCCTAGCGTCACGACATTCCCGGTTACAAAGATTCCGAAGACTTACATATACCTCACGATTGACAGGAGTCGGAAAATGACGCAGCCTCAACTTAGCCTTGTCTCTCCTAGCCATTAATTGTTTAATCCTAGGGATCAGCCACGGAGCCGGATAATGCTTGACTCGAATCGGATGAAGTGGAGCATGTTTATCGTAGAGGCCAAGTAAAATATTACTAAAAGCGGACACTTTGGAATCTACATCATTTACATCTAATACTGAGCCCCAGTCGGCATCAGCAATATCACTGCGGAAGGAGTCCTCATCAATCTGGGAATAGTTACGTACCATTATAATTTTGTGTCAATAATAATATATTTTCTAGCTTAACAACAATAGACTTCTTCAATCTGATGATTATGATGACTGGAATCTCATGACAAAGCAGTTCAGTCTGCGATTTCGTGTAAACTAGACACTTGCACATTTTGAAAAAGCTTTTTATTTTGCTGACGCTATAAAAAATTCAAAGTTGTGTTAGTATTGCAGAAAAACAGATACTTAACACTTTTATGATACAAAATATAAAAATATATATTTTGATCATGTCTAATTTCTTGGTCAAAGTTTGTTCCAAATCTGGAACAATATGCAGTAAGGCGATTTTTCGCTGGCCAAATTTAGAACATCATGCAGTGAGCTCATTTAGTCTTGTTGGCCTATCACTGTTGTAAAAATTGCACAAGTTTAAGAGTAACTTTTAATCAAATAAAAAATTCAAGTAATATTAAAATCCATTGATTAAGCGGCTCGCGTCACGCGTCAAAGCAGATTGTTGGACATTTACCTATTGATATATGACATTGCTGTTACCTAGATGGCGCTATCTAAACTTGATACGCGCTGTGGTTTCGTTTTAGACATGTATATTAAAGCAAAGGTAATTTTACAACGGCTTCTCTGGTTTTGATCCCGATGATCGAACTACCCCTTTCACTGTTCACCGGACTGAGACGAGAATTTTGAATACGAATACTCTGTAATTATCAAAGCTAACGGCAGCTATAATGTCTAGTCCTGCTTGATCAAAAAATAATGTAGTTTTTCATTATTCTAGTAACCCGTAGCTCACCTTACCGCATCTATTGGGTTCGGTGTGGGGTTTCTATACATTCGTGTTAACCAATGAGGCGTTCCTGCTGACAGACTATAGCTTGACCACAACCGCTGTACCACGCCTGGTATGCAAGCGGCGTGACGGGGTGCAAAGTGTCAGAGACGCACATGAGATAAAATACCTAAAGATGGGTCGTAAAGTTTTAGTTTATAATTTTTTTTAATAAACTTTACTTAAAAATCATATTGAACAACAAGATGACGGTAATTTTAAAAACTAAAAGCTCGACTGCTTTTCTGTATAATTTGGATTTTATTTTATAGAATCTAACGACATCTTTCTAGTTAAAATCCATCGAGCCGTTCGGGCTACAGAGCGTGCCAAACAATAATACATACATACTCTCGAAAAACATAACCTTCTTTCTGTCACAGTCGGGTAAAAATAGCGATTGGATATAACCTGGCATGGCCGTGGGCATGACGAATAATTTTTGATATCATGTTTAAATGAAAAACCTCACTTTAATAGGCATATTGGTAAGAACAGCACGTCGATAAAACTTAAACTACTAAGATATGACCAAGTTAAACTCGGTGCATTTGAAAAAATATATATGATTTTTTACAGAATATCTAGCACACTAAAAATAAGTAAAAAATAGAAAAGTAGTTTTGTTCCCAAATTTGGAACAAAATGCACTCTAGCTTAAAATTTTACGTGATCCATTTTTGGAAAATCATGCAGTATGGTCTTCAATTGGCAAATTATAGTGTTTTTTTTTTTTAATAATGATATAATAATAAATAATTTAAGAAACCAAATTCTTGTAAAGTGACAATAGTTTAAAGTTTATTACTTTTGTTAGATTCAGAAAAAATAAGGAAAAATATCATTATCGAGATGAATACTAATGTAATATTTTAAGTTAAAATCTAAGTAGGTTGGATTTATTTGTAAGTTTTGATTTCACATTTCATTTACTAGACCGACATATACAGTGGTGGTCGTATATTTAGAAACACTACCAACGGTCCTTGACATTATGTAAGACACTTCACCGCAATCGTTTATATTTTAAAATTAAACATTAAATAGGACAACAATATGTTCAACGATTTATCATTTATTAGAAAAACAATATAAATCCCACAACACAAGTGCAGTTTCAATGTTACATTACGGACAAACATTTAAATCAATTTTAACGTATGAACAATAATGGTCAACTAAAAAGAAACAACAACAAAAAAGGATAAAAAACAATATTTTTAAGTTTTAGTAATTAGTATTGTTATTTACGAAATAGCTACTATCCACAGCCTACCAATAGGTATAATTAATATTTAGTGGCGTATCCCTTATTTTCAATAAAAGCTCTGCAACGACGTGGCATTGATTCAATCAATTTCATACATTTTTCTAGGGGAATTGAATTCCATGCTTCAACAAATGCTTCATATAGTTCGTTTTGACTGGTGTTACGTTTGCTTGAGACTTTCTATTTAAGAATATACCAGAGATTTTCTATTTTTTATGTTTTATTATTTTCATGAGTAATTTATGTCCATATTTCGAAATTATACAATACTTACTGATGGTATGTAATACCAGTCAGTATCTTTCTTATTTCTTTTAGTATAATTCTTACATAGTTTGACTACTCAAACTGCCATTTTGCTTCGGCTTTTACATTAAATTTTAAATTTATCTAGACGTCCAACTCACTCCATCGGTTGCGGCGTGACTGACGCGGGTACACCGCGAGTACGCCGAATTCGGCATATTTTTGAGAGACCAATTATTAATCAAGAGAAAAAGCCAAGAAAAAAATGTTATAAAAGTAAGATATGTTTTATTTTTTATGCATATAATGAGTTTTTTATTTGAGTAGCTATATTATTGCATAATTATTAATTATTGAATGTATATATTTTTATGATTTTTATTTTTCGCTTACATGCACATTATATTAATAGATGGAATTAGGACAATTTTTGTAAGTTCATGTACCCAGACTGGGTGTTGCGAAGTCTCTTAGAGAATGAGTTTTAAAATATAACATTGACTAATTAGGTACAATTGAATTAAATTTTACATGAAAGCAAAATACATGAACATGGGCTCAAGTATAATGATAAAAAGACGGAATACATGGTCTTTAAGGCCGCAGGCAAAAGTCCTGAACACACAATGAATATTACCCTTAATGGCATGAACGTCAAGCGTGTGACAAAATTTAAGTATCTGGGGCACATAATTGTCGACGACCTTAAGGACGGTTCCGACATTGAGAGAGAACGCAGGGCTCTGGCAGTTAGAGGAAACATGTTGGCTCGCAGATTCGCGCGGTGTAATGAAGAAGTCAAGATCACGCTCTTTAAAGCATACTGTCAGAACATGTACACCGGTAGTCTGTGGGTCAATTATACCAAAAACTCCTTAGATACCCTGCGTGTTCTATATAATAATGTGTTTAGGATGTTGTTGGGGCTGCCCCGGTATTGCAGCGCGTCGGCTATGTTTGCCGAATACCACATTGATGGGTTTGCGGCCCTAATCCGCAAAAAAACAACATCTGTTATCGGCAGAGTGCGGGGCAGCCGCAACAGTATCCTAAGTACTCTGGCGGATAGGTACACGTCGCCGCTGTGGAGGTGTCTGGTGAGGAGGGTCATTTTTGAAACCCACTCATAATATTTACTTACTCATATTATTTTATTACTAACTTAGTGTAAGAATTCTGTACTAACATATTATGGATCCTAGTTATCTGATAATAAAAGATTTTTATTTTTATTTTATTTTATTTATTTTTTTAAAATATAAAATTGAATGCCAAATTTAAATTGTCACAAGAATTAATTAAATGGATGTCATAAAAAAAGAAAATAATAATAATAAAATGTCAAAAGATTCAAGACTTAGAAATCCTCAAAACGCCGGAGGTAGCCATTAAAGTAACACCTAAGTATTTTGTTTCCCTGAAAACTCAAGTCTCAGACTATTAACGGTCTCCGCGGCGCCAATCAAGACCCAAAAATTCATAATTTGTCGCTCAAATACGTGGGGCGCACTATAAGTTTCCGGAATGAATATGAAAAAATACTATTAAAGGTACAAAATTAATTTATTGTTTTTCAAAATAATCTCCCTTGGCGTCTATGCACTTTTTCATTCGATGAAACCAGTTTTGAAAACTTTTGTGCCACTCCTCTGTGGTGACCTCTGAAACGTGTTTTTCATACTCCTTGACAGCCTCTTCTGGTGATGAAAATCGTTGACCGCGTAATTGGTTCTTAATTTTTGGGAACAGAAAAAAGTCACAAGGTGCCAGGTCGGGACTGTATGCAGAATGACTCATGAGTTCTACATTTTTCGCCTTCAAAAAGTCGTTTGTCTGTCTGACCGTGTGAGAACTAGCATTGTCGTGGTGCAGGATGATACGGCGTTTACGGTTATTTTTACGGAGTTCGTCAATAACTTCCGGCAAACAAATGGTCGTGTACCAGTCACTATTCACTGTACGACGATTCTCTAAAGCAACAGTAGCCACGTGTCCAGTTTTATTAAAAAAAGAAGCAATCATCCGCTTAGATGCACTTTTCATGCGCGCCACTTTGGTTGGTTTCGGCTCATCTTGAAAGACCCATACGCTCGATTGCTGCTTTGTTTTGGGATCGTAGCAATAAATCCATGTTTCGTCACCTGTTACTATGTCCCACACCAAATTTGACGCACCTTCGTTGAATCTGGTAAGCATGGCACTGCACCAAGTGACGCGGTCCGTTTTTTGAGCCTCGGTCAAGTTGTGTGGGATCCACCGCGAGCACAGCTTTCTCACACTCAAATGTTTGTGTAGGATTAATTGTATTTGACTTATGCCTATTTCTAAGGATGCGCGAATTTCATGGTAGGTCACATGCCTGTCTGTTTCAATCATACGGCGCACAGCATTGATGTTTTTGTTGGTCACAGCGGTGGACGGCCGACCATCGCGAGATTCGTCACTGAGATTGATACGACCACGCTTGAATTCTGAAAACCAGCTATAAACAGTTGTCTTGCATGGTGCTTCATTGCCAAAAGCTGTTTCAAGCCGAGCGATGCTCTGTTGAGCTGTCAAATTACACTTAAAATCGTAGAAAATCATACTACGAAAATTTTCCCGAGTTAAATCCATGTTGATGCAGACACACAATTTTTTAAATGGCGCCACAAGGTAAAAACAAAAGACAGTCAGATGAAACAAACTGCATTCTACAGCCAAAGAGTTCTATTTTCAAATGTTGCAATAAATCTTTAAATATTGTTTATGTAAGTGGCCAGTTCCGGAAACTTACAGTGCGCCCTATGTATTCTTCGACTGATTAATAACCCTTGGACAAAAGTAAGTTTTTTAGATTTTTAAAGAATGTTTTATCATTTTCCTCTAGACGTAATTTTTTGGGTAGTTTATTAAATACTTTTATTGCACTAACATTTACTACTTTCTTTATTCATAAGTGTTTCTAATTATATGACCACCACTGTATATATATAAAATTACTCGCACTACGCCTATATATATATATATATATATATGCCTTATCTGGCATACAGGGCAAGGTATACATGGCTATCTTATATAAAAATATATTTTCATGCAAATAAATATGTTTTATTGCTCCCTCAAAAGGTAATTTAAAAGACAAACACGCAAAATGTTATCAGATGTTGAGATCATAAAGTTAATTTACTTGGGTTACTATAATTCAACTTGTACTGCATAATGTTTCTCCTTGAAATTCATTATATTTACTACTCATGTCATGAAATTTTTCAGGTTTCCTAATGCAACCGTTTTTCCAGGACCAGGTGGGGAGGTTACCCACTAAAATTTTTCATAGTAAAATTAAATATTTCGTAAATGAAACCGTTAATAGGAATGTTTTCCTATTAACAGTTCAAGAGTTGTCACAATGTTCTTTGACTACCTATCGAATGATACCCCACACTATAAAGTAGCCGAAATAAAAATTTAAATCCCCACTTTACACCTAGGGGAGGTACCCTAAAACAATATTCTTCATAATTTTATTTTACAGTTCGCTCAGCGTAAGTGATATACGTAGGTATAACATCGAGATATATGTACTAACGTACTAGAGAACATGCCTATGAAACTTAGAACATTGAGAAAATTGTATTTATTTTTAATTAGCACGTCATATAGCGGCTGATTTTGCAGTTAGCATAGTTAATTGTCATGGCAACATCATCAATGTCACATAATTATTTGAACGGCAACACAGACGAACTCATCGCATTGCCTAAAAATTGCCAGGTTGTGATATTTTCCCCAAGTTGACCCTTGGCAGGATTCTTGAATGTTCAAGTTAATTTATTCATTCATATCGAGTGGGCTACGTGGTCAATCGACTCTGTATATCCTGGTGTTACAGTTTTCGGCACCGCCTTTTGACTTCTGCCTGTCGTGAATGAATAAATAAACACGTGCACCATACGTTTATATAAGAGGTCCAGTGGTCTGAAAAATATTGTGATTACATTTATTTTACAAAATATGTGTATTTTTCGCACCACTGCTTCGGCGTTTTTGTGATTCGGGTGTCCAATTTTAATAATGGGACTCCAATTATCACGAGGGAGAAGAGAGGTAATTTCTTGAACAATAATATACATTAATGAAACTCGATGCCTCACTAGAATTATTTCGGTGTAACAGACGTAATTTAATGCCGGCTGTACACACACGCGAGACAGTACATGGGACCTCTTGTAGTGTCTCGGGGTCACTCGGAGTTCCTCGCCCGCTCTCACTCCGGTGATGGTATTTTTCTCTGTTTTTTTTCATACTCATCTGAGAGTGGAATACATGAAATTATAATTTAACAAAGATCTATGTATGTACTGTACTCTTGCAATTATATAAATTATCTTATCTGATCCTCTCGTAATTCACTGCTCCTAATGAGCAACAAGAGATCTGCGAGAGTGAAGATGGCGTGCCTCGCACTCGGACTTCTCCCCCGAATGTCTCGGACTTGAGCTCTCGGCGAGAATATGCTGAGTGCATAATATTATGTTTTGACGGTTATTGTGACAATACTTATTATAAAATAGTAGTAGGGCATACTTTTAAAATACAAAGTTGTTCGAAATTGAGTCCTTTATGATATGGCCTGTTACATAGGTAATTGTTTTGTTATATTTTTTAAATATTTCTCTATACTGAACAGTCTTGATTTGACCGTACCCTATGTGATGCGTCTTTTCCACATTTCCTACATGATAATTACATTTATAAACCACATAATTATTTAAGTTGAATTGTTCATTAAAATGATTTTTTATTTTCCCGACGACATTTATGGTTAAGGAAAACGTATTCATGCTACTGGCAACCCTAAACCTTGATTAATGGCGACGACTTGAACTTAGCTGTTTTTCGTGATTTTTTCAAGTTTCTCTGGAGACTTAATACCTCGAGTAGAATATTTTATTCCTCCGCCTTAGTTTCATGAGACATCATATTATAGTATCCTATTGTTAATTAATAAATAGTTATTTAATGTGTGATATTAGTAACTGTTCTTGTAAAGTGACTGAATTTGTGTTTTGTGCCGCATTTTTTGTTTCGTTGTTATCGAGCCTAGTGCCTATTTAGCCTAGAGACTCTTGTTTTGTGACCACTTGTTGTATACAGAGCCTAAATTAATTGTGTTTGTGATAAAATTAATAAACTAAATACACTAAAAGGTTTTTATTCCATCAATCCATTCAATACCTACTTTAGTATGCATATAATATGAGTAGCTATAGGTATACATACCTAGTATGCTATATATAGTATATGTGAGTATAGTTATGTATGGGTAAATTATTATTTCGGAAACTGCGTGCCAGAGGGCGTATTCAGTTCAACTGTCAAAGCTGAAGTTTCTCATCTATTTCAGTATCTACAATAGTCATCTATGCTAGAGAAGCTACGTAGAACATTTGCATTGTTCCAGTTTTGGTAATTTATCATTATAGCCGCTGCAGCACTGAAACAATAATACATCTCAAAACATCATTCAAAAATGCAGCGCTACATTTGCTACAAACGTGTATTTTTTTTTTAAAGATGTCTTCCCTATAGATAATGGCAGGTACGGTACAGAATGTATAATGTAGGTATTTTACCTATGTGGTTCCAAAATGATAAAAAAAGACAAATTGCATTTTGTGATTATTTATATTTGTTTCCTTTAATAATTAAACGATGCGAGTTTAGTTATCTTTTGTCTATTTGACGTGATGTATGGTTTTTTAGCAAATCTGAGACCATTTTTGCTTGGAGTTTATTAAGATTTATCAGTAACTGACAATTTTTTTTCTTGCCATCTTGGTTAAATAACAATCTCTTATTTACAAATCAGACAACATGCATTTAATGGTATATTTTACAATTACGCTGCCTACGCCTATAGTTAAAAATTAATTAGTTTTATAAGTTACTGAAACACATTGAACCCTCTATTTATAAAACTACTAAATCGATTTTAATGAATACATATATGCGGGGGAAAACATTCTTGAAATATGGTACTTAAAAAAACCAAAAATGTACAATTTCGATTAGGAGAAGTACCTATATTAGGAACATGTTAGATAAATACGGTTTTCACTATCAGGCTAACTTTGTCTTTAGTAACTTTTATATTCACTTAATATTCTTTTGGCATTATGACAGTCAAACTAATCTACCTACGACCTATATACATTTCACAGTAAATTAGCCTATGACGAATGATTTAAAATGGCGCGCGGCAATTATATTGGTCGTATTTACATTTAAAACAGTGAAATTAGATTACTTACCGATGAAAAGTTATTCCTTTGCGCTTTGCCGTATTCCTTGAATTATTGCTACAATACCTCAACACACACCCATGCATTTTTTTAAGATATTCAGTGTTTTTGATTTTTAATTGTCGTAAGCCCAAGGCGCGAAACAACTAGCAAGCGACTAAGTGAGTTGCGGCGTGATCACCGCAGTTGAACGGGACAAAGTAAGGAAGTGCGGTGTCTTCATATCTCGATGAGGTATACCAAATTTTAGCTTTCTAGGTTTAATAGTCTCTGAGAAAAACGTAGAATAGACAGACAGACATGATGAAACTATAGGGGTTCCTTGTGTTTACTACGGAACCCTAAAAACCGGGTAACTTCGAGTCAAGACTAGCGCACGAAAGGTTCTCTACCTACTACATTATGGCAACAATGTGTGTATATGAAAATATAATGTAAACAACGTCTTCCACTGTACAGTGTAAACATTAATTAAACTATTAATTTGATTTTAATATCATTTCCCGAAAACAAACTAGAAGTTCAAATATTTAAAAAAAAACAATTCAATCCAGAAACAACAAAAAAAACAGATTTTAACTTACAATAAAAGCATATCTGCGAAATAAAATATAATGAATGGATATATGAAAAAGAAAACTTACTCAAAATAATTTAAAAAAAAATGTTCTTCTCCAGACATCATGAACCTACCGTATCGCCGTCGTGGTCGGGTTATTTGAATAAATCACAGATTTAAAGCAGGTTTAAATTATATTTGTTCAGAAATGTCAAAACAAAAGTGCTATGAAATTGTGATGTCATCGTATAGTCTTTAATTGAACTAAATTATTAATTATAAATGAAAAAAAGAAAAGCGCGATAAACAACATAAAACTTGTGTAAATATGTATTTACTTAGAATGTATCTTTCACTGGTGAAAATATAGATGATCGTGAAGCGTATCCTATTGACGTCTATAAGTTGTAATTCTTTATCTTCCTCCGTGCTTCGGAAAGTACGTTAGTCGTTGGTGCGGGCTATTATAAGGCTTTCTGTAAAATCGAGTGTTGAACACTAACACAGGCCTTAACAGGCTGGTATCCAGGGCCGTAAAATAAATTAATAAAAAACACTGCTCATCAACGTTAGATTTCCCCGTAAAAACAGTAACGAAGGCCTGACGGCAAACGGACTACTTTTGATGATATCGTATTTTTACAAATGATCGATTGATGATGATAATTTACTTATACGTCATACTTCTTTATTTACAAAACTTGTCCGTCCTTAAGTTATGACATCGAGAATTAGGCTATAGGATTGTCAAAAAAAAAACATTCTCTCGAATTGAGAACCTCCTTGGATTTTGGAAATAGTTGAAAACAAAAATCAATACAGTATTATTAGCCAATTTAAGTGAAAAATAAAAGGTTACCTTGAGGTCCCTGGACTGGCTGACAAGCCACTTCTGTATGAACTGCTGCGGGTCCTTGCTGAAGCTAAGGAAGAACTCGCGGTTCGTCTTCAGCTGGTTGATGGTGTCCACCTAAGAAACACGCAAGAGATTAAACATATTTTTAATCCTTCTAAGTAAGTTCGTGACTGGTGTTATGAGATACTAACCCAACGATACTATATTTCATAAAAAATACAAATATCGATAAACATTAATAACCCGAGCCAATCAGAATGAAAAACAAGATGGAAAATGATCTTCAAATCAGATGATGATTGGTGGCTGTAGTACCTAGCGCACTTTTGTTATGCATGTTACTGTGTGAACCGACCGAGTGGAGTGTTTGAAATGTGGTAAGATGGTTGTGGTGCGAGCCCTAATGTTGCAAATGTAGCGAGTATCTAGTGGGTCACAAACTGTTAATTTTATATAAGTAATTTACCATTTTTGATTTAGTCATATGTTATAGATAGGGAAAACTTAAATTGGTTTTATTTTAGAATAAGCATATTGTACGAGCTCCTGCATTAGAATCCGTACAGATAATGGCAATATGGATGCAATTTAAATATGTCAGATGTAAGATAATCCCGGGTCGCGAAGACTGTCAAATGAAACGACGTTTTTTTTTTTAATGAAAGATGATGAATCTTTTTCAAAACAAAGAAAAGAAATAAACAATTTTTCTTGTGACTCGCAATGAAACGTGAAACTGAACATGACTCACGGTCTCGTGTATCTTGGCGTCGAGTCCCTGTATCTCCTGCTGGTTGGCCGTGCTTAGTAGGAAGTTGTTCATCTGGGCTTTGAGCGTGTCATCCACCTGCCAAATAAACATATTGTTTATTATTCATATTATGTGGGTTACATGGTTAATCAACCCTGTGCACCCAGACACTAACGTCACAGACTTTCGAAACCGCCTTTCAACCTCTGACTTGGTTCTTTAAAGATCCTCACTCACCGTAGCAACTCCACTGGTTGTCAACGGGTGGTCACCGAGTGTCCCCCGGGTGGATGCCTCAATTGAAGCAGTAAATGTTAGTCGGGCCGCGGGTGGGCAACGCGGGGCAAGCTTGCGAGGCTCTCCTGTGTTGATGAAGTGAGTGTTTGCCGATCGTACGCCATACAAATAATACTTACCGCTCGAGGCGAGGCGACGCTGGTCGGGTGTGGGTGGCTCCGGTGACCTTTATAGACCATCAGACCGCAGTCGGGACCAACGGCTTAACGCGCCTTCGAAAGCAAGGAATCATCATACATACATACCATCACGCCTTTTCTCCGTAGGGGTAGGCAGAGACCACGGATTTCCATTTACTACTATCCTTACAGACTTCCCTAGTTTTTTTTACGCTCATCACTCTCGTCATACACGCTCGTCGATTACGGGTACTCCTGACATCTCCATTTTTAAATATGTCTGCTATTTGATCGCAGTATGTTGTCCGAGGTCGGCCCTTACCGACTT
The DNA here is from genome assembly GCA_947363495.1 of Euzophera pinguis. Classification (NCBI taxonomy): domain Eukaryota; kingdom Metazoa; phylum Arthropoda; class Insecta; order Lepidoptera; family Pyralidae; genus Euzophera; species Euzophera pinguis. Next base: position 170,342 of record OX376159.1, read on the forward strand.
TTACTATCACCTTTGATTTGTAAATACCTTTCGTAAGTCTCCTTTCATCCATCCTACAACGTCACTACATCCAAGGAAACCTCATTAAAACTGTAAAGGGAGTGCCTCACCTCCACGTCGATGTCGTAGCAGGCAGTCTGCTTGGTGTCATGCGGAGGCTCCACTGCTATGACGTGGTTGATGACGATGGGGTCGGGAGCGTGCAGTAAGGCTCCGAGGCGGCCCGGGACTTCCGCCAGCTTCATGCGGGATGCGCCGAAGATCTGTATTACCGATAGATATGACGGCGCACAAGGGGAAACGAGGCATTTCATACGACACGAAGACTACATAAGAATCATTTTCAGTGAGTGAGCGGGATGGCGCAATTCAAGGTGTAAAGCGACATCTCGCTTGCTCGCTCGTTAATTAATTCAATAAATTGTAAGTTAATAGGTAATTGTGTGCTTATAGTTTAAAATTATCATCACGTGTACCGTGACTCCTCAGAAGGTGGTGGCTGAAAATCAGTGCTAGTCCTGCTTGCATGTCTAGCGTAACACTGAGCCGCCACCTATTGAGACGTCTGTCACGCATTTTATGTATGTACTTGTAAGACCTTTCAAGTGTTGTGATGGACTAATCAATAAAGATTTATTCTATTCTATTTTCAAAGGAAAGATCATCAACATGGGTTCTTACAAAAAGGGCGTTAAAGGATTTCTCGAGGGTCGGCAATGCGCACGTGATGCCACTGGTGCTGCGGGCGTCCATGGGCTACGGTGGCCACTTACCATCAGGTGGGCCGTATGCCTTTTTGCCAACTAAATTGTATAAAAAAAAAGAAGAGGTCCAGGAAGACCAAAGCTAGATGCGCATGAAGCAAATAAAGTAAATGTCGTATCAAAAACTAAATTATCTCGCTTATTATCGAGAGGAATGGAAGAAGCTCCAGCAACAAGAACTCTGCTTTTAAATTTATGATGATGATGTCGGCGCATTGTTTTAAGACGTTTTGAAGTGTACGCATTAGTGGTTTAGTTTCACATACAACACCACAGATTCAGAATTTTTTGACTACGCCAATAGATTGACTGCTTAGTAACAGAAACGAGACGAATTTGAAAACTGTTTGTGTGTGTGTGTCATACATGTGTGCCCTGTCAAATAGTGCTGAGCCCAGCCGAGCAATATAGACATCACTATGATCGATTTTCTTAACGTGAAAACATTGGCAAATTAAGTATGCAGTATTTTTTGGGATAAATTAGAATAAATTACATAATAAACATGCTACTGTATTTTTATTTTTAACGAGCACTCCGACTCGACTTCAAATAGGTGGACATTAATTATCTTTACTTTATTATAACTTTGAGACCAGTGGCCGATTCTCGCTCTACTGAAAACTGTATTGAAAGTGTTTACTACATATAGTTGAATATATTTGGAAACCCATTCTTCTCTGCCAACCATTTTAAGCCATTTTTCGCAAATATCTAAATTAGATAGAAATCTGAAAGGTAGGTGTTTAATAGAAATTGTAATATTACAATTACGAGAGATGAATGAGAATACGAACACGGGGCTTTGAGTAGAAATCCGCCATATTTTTTTGTGATATCTCAAATTAGACTTTATCTCTAAAGGCGTGAGAGATTTTCGAGAAATCCCGAATTCGACTTATCTCAGAGACTCATTTACCCGTGTTCGTAGCGGACTTTTTTCATAAACCGTGTCGGATTGCTGAATTTTAAATATATAGGTACGTTTAATACCAGTAGGTAGGTATTTATACCTCCCTAGCGTTTGAGTGCAATACTATCGGTAGTTTGGCAGCATCGATATCAATCCCTAAACTTCAAGATTTTAGGTTAAAAATTGTGAAAATTCACGTATTTATTTTTATCCAAATTTTAATTCTTATTCGACTTACACAATCGTGTGATAAAACTACGTGATATCCATACTAATATTATAAATGCGAAAGTCTGTCTGGCTTTCTGTCTGTCTGTTACGCTTTCACGGCCAAACCGCTGAACGGATTTTGATTAAATTTGGTATGAATATAGTTGAAGACCCGGGGTCAAACATAGGCTACTTTTTGACGCAGGCGGAGCTGCGGGAAACAGCTAGTTTCTCATATAATAGTGCGGAAAAACTATCGAAACAATTATGAAATCATGGATTTATACAGTGATAAACTTTGGTGGTACATATGTGTAAAATGTAAAATTATGTGGGTTTTATTTGTTACTTGAGTTAAATTTAGGCACTGCACATGAAACCATAATTATGCGCTTCTACTGAACACTTTTTAACACTAACGACTAGATACTTTGTTTATAATTTAAATATTTGTTTTTGACAAGAAATCCGTAAGGCTGCATTATTGTGTATATGAAATGGTCTCGCTCTCTATCTCATTCTAACATACGCATATCCTATATATTTCTCTTTCGCATTTCCCGTCTATTAGATCCATATTCTAAATACAACATACTGTAAAAATTTCCTTAAAAAAATATCATATTGAATTTTGAGATCTATCAAAAGCTTTTGACTGTATAGAACATATATTATTATGAAACAATGTGACAATATGAACATAGCCAATGCTGTTCTCAATGTACTGTCGAGATACCTAGATTACAATAGGCAAAAAATAACCGAACAACAAATTAATAATGTAAATTTTAATACTAAACCAATTTACAATAGATGTTTCTTAAGGCTCTATACTTGGTCCTCATGTTTTTGTGGCACTAGTTTGGTTTTTTTAAAGAAAGTAATATTTTTGTTAAAACAGAATTAGTTTTCAAAAAAAGTCAATGAATCCAAATCTAAGTGACAATTTACGATTACCTGTTCGAGATACTTGTCGCAGACGATGTACTCTCGCTCGTGCGGGTCTTGCAGCCGATGGGTCTTCACGTACTGCCACAGAGCGTTGACGATGACGGGTCTAGTTTGAGTGTGCACTCCTAGCAAACGTGCGAGACGCTGGTCTAACTTGAACTGCAGCGGCTGGTAGTCCAGCAGAAGGAGGATAGTGCAGCGCACATTCTTGTAGCCCGGGCGCTTCACCTGCAAACGACAACAATCGTCGTTCCTTGTTTAACACGTCGATTAATTCATATTGACTCCTTTGCAGGAGGTTATATTTGAAAAATGTGACTCATGTAAAATCTAAAAAATAGGTCTCCTGACTGTCAAAACAAACATGCAGTCTTTTAATTAATTCCCGAATCCACACAAAAAAAGGAATTTCCATCTTTCCAACTGCTTGTTTATCAAAATAGCAAACAATTATAACATCCTACTTATAAAAACTACCGCCTGAAATCTTATGACATCAAAGACAAATGTTAACTAAGTCTGCCTGCGACCATGAACGCTGTAAAGTGTTTGGAACGTCAGGTGTAAATAAATAAGTAATAAACGCGATAAAACCGTATTAAAATAGTTTAATTTAATGAATAACAATCGCGAAAACATAAGAAATCACTAAAACTTAGCTTATTACAAGTTAATAAGGTGAATTAACAATGAAACTAAAATAATCACCTGGAACCCATCAGTCTCCTGAGTGGTGAGAGTGCGATGCCACTCCACGAGGTGGTTGTCAGGTCCATATAACTCCTTGTCCAGCTCAATCACGAGGGATTTGAAGAATGATGAGAATTTACGCTTCACCTGCAAACCAACACAATAAAGATTCAGTTTTAATTTACATAGTTTTCTATTTTATTTTATGTACCCACATAGCGTTTAAGCCTGTACCTCGCTTTTCAACAGGATGGTGAAAAAGAATTGAAAAGAGTACCTTGTTGGGATCATTTTTAGAGTCGTCTAAGAGGCGACCTTCAACGCGAAGTTCCCACGACGCGACGGGATTTTCGCCTTGTCCTGAAAATAAAAAAAAATGCGTTCGTTTTTGAAGAATATCGAATTGTTATCAAGCAGACAAAAAATAACCAAAACTGTTCTAGTCAGAGTTAAAAATTACATTTTACTAGACATTTTGGAAAACAATATGTGTAAAGAGAAGCTTGAAACAAATGGGTGAAGGAATATAGAAAGTAAATAATAAAGACTATACAGAAAGACGATTTTTTGTTAACCGGGTAAAACATTACTAAAAATACTCAACTTACGCTTTCAGTCACAAACATGAAATAAGTTAAAAATAATTATTATTTCTATAAAATACAGTAAGTGATCTTGTAATAAATATACAACTAAGCTGGATTATCTCTTCCTTTTTGTATTAGTGAAATGGGAAAAGAAAGTAGGACATGAAGTTTACCAAAGTTACCTGGATAGAAAGTATTAGATATGAATATGCGCAGCTTCCGTTTCTGCTTCATGGGCCGCTTGAGGGCCTCCTGTATGTCGAGCCGCTTGCGCATGATGGTGGCGTCCAGCTTGCGCTCGAACGCCAGCAAGTCCATGTAGGCTTGCGACTCGGGCACCAGGTCGCGAACCTTACATAACATTACCAAATTCATCAGATAGTAGCATTGAAATTGGTATAACTAGTTATTCAATTGTAGTGAGGACCTCGATTGCCGAGCGCGGGCGTATCCGAAGGGAATGCACGTGTCAGACGGCGGCGTGGCGCGACTCGTATTTCATTGGTAGTCATTTAGGGGCATGTACTATCTAGAATTCCTTCGTGCTTCAGAAGGCACGTGAAGTATTTGGTCCTGGTTATTATTGATAGATGCCAATCGTTAGGCTGTCCATTAACACATATCTGATCATGTTCCTGTTGGTCTGGTTTCCCTGTCAAAAAATGTTATGGAGGTCAGACGGCAGTCGCTCCATTGTAATAACCACTGCCGCCTAATCAAGGACCTTGACTGACAGCGTGCTCGAGGTTCCAAAGCATGTTTGGATGAAGACGAAGAATACAAACAGAATAAGGCAAAGTTATTAAGGTCGCAGGCAAACGCTATAAGTCCGTCTTTTTATTCATTCTCTTAATATTAATTGGATTCTGTGCTGTATTTATTTCTATGTATGTACCTTTCAAAAATCAAGTGAGAAAACATTATCTCTCTGCAATTGAAGCTGATCCTGCTCATCGTTAGTCATTTTCTTCTCTTCTTTTATTTTTTATTATTGTATGTTGTATGTAGGTATATGATATGTATATATTCATTAAAGGTATAGTATGTATAAATTGATTGTAGGTTTATTTATTGACTGTTGTGTAAGGATGATAGTTTTAGTATTTTATTACTGTACCGCCTTTGTTTGTTTTCACTTTTTATCCTATCTACCCTAAGGTTGGCTGGAAGAAATTGCAATAGCGATAAGTCCGCCTTTGTACTCAATATTCTAAATGTATTACTTTTAATTTTAATTATGTGATTGGTACAATAAAGTGTATATCTATCTATCTATCTACCTAAATGGTGCAATTAATTGTTCAAGTGTTCATTCATTTATTCAAACGCTGGATGCTGGTGGCCAGCATCTAACATAGGTCAACAATCATTTTGGAAATAATTGGAAGATGCCTTTGTCTAGCAGTAGATTGACTGCGGTCGAAATGATGACGAAAGCAAAGTTGACAAGCATATTACCTTCTGTGGCAAGATCTTATCAGCGAGTCGCTTCTTGCGTTTAGCGTTGGGCTGCGAGCCTGCGGCGTACGCGTCGCCGTACATGGCGGGCTTGTGCGGCATCGGGGAGCGCACGTCGGGACGCTTGGCAGCGGCGGGGGGCGGCGGTGCGGGGGCCGAGCCGGGGGGGCGCGGCGTCGGCGGGGGGGGAGTGCCGTAGCCTGCCGGGGGGGGGGGACCGCCTGCCGCACGCGCCGCGCCAGCCACGCCCGGCGGCGGAGTGAACCCGCTGCGCGGCTGCAACCAACCAAACATGCATTTGACAATGTGTAACTACTGGATATTTAGCAACGCTGTCAATGGCCTGGTTCAATCTTCAGTCAGTTCGAGCTGAAAAATGTCCTTTTTCTAATTGACCTGGGTCCTAGATGTTTTTTATACAAAGTGTATTATCATTAAATGTAGTACTAATTAAATTGCAATAGCAATATGTCTGTTGCATGTTATCTTATGAGTCTCGAGTCTCTATAAACATACATATACATTTTTGTCAAGGTAAATACATGAACGTAAAATAAATAGGTAATAAGCTTATTGATGAATAACATGCACATATAGATTATTTTAATTTTGATATGTAACAATCACTAATACATAATCAGCATTAACAACAAATCGCAAATCAATAGCAGTTATTCGAGAATTAGCATTTAAAATCATTGTTCTATAAGTTTCTTATTTAAATTATCATTCTATGAATGTAATGCATATCACAATTTGTTTTTTTCCTTCATAATAATAATAATAATAAAAGCCTTTATTTACAGACAGATTAAAATATATACAGATACATATAATTTATTTTTGTTTATCGACTATCCTGTCCATGTGCCTTCCATTGGCAAAGGCCTCCTCCAACAGCTTCCACTCTTGTCTGTCACAGGTCACTCTTGTCCATGTCGCACCAGCCACGGCTTTTATATTGTCAACCCATCTTCAGAACGGTCTGCCCCTTTTTCTCTTGTTGTGACTTGTAAACAAGTTCATCATTCATTTTGACCACTTTTCCTTTCCTCTATATTCTGATGAGATGACACATCAAATGTTCAAGGAGTCGAGTTTACCTAAAGACTCAGGTTTTAAAAGTACTTGTTGTAACTACATACAATTGTATTATTTAATTTTTCTAACAAATATCATATAAGACAACTACAAACCAGAGATCTTAATTTTACCTCTATCCTACTGGTACGTACAGGTCCCCAAGTAGTTATACTTGGGAACGTTGTTAATTGATTCCAACTTTATTTTTGATAAATAAAACCAATCTTGTAACACTACAGATGTTTGTTTTACCATGGAATTGTCTTCGTAATCTTGATATTAGTATCATGTGGATAAAGATAAGTAATCGCTGTCCTTACCGGAAAATTAGGACCAGGGTAAGGCCTCTGTTGCATCGGTGAACCCGGGGGCTGCGCTGGGCCGGGATAGCGTTGTTGTGGCGGCATAGCACCCGGCGGCGGCGCCGGGGCCGGCCCGCCAGTGGGAAAGCGTTGAGCCATGATGAACTATTTCCTAATTTACAACACTTTAACCTTACTTGACTAAGTAGAATATCAATATTTAATATTAAAATATATTTTTTAAGATATGTCCATTTTGTAGAGGACGCGTTTGTTGCCTTCACTCACTACGTAATGACAGTTTATGACAGTGACGGCTTGGACATTTTCATTGACACATTTTGTTTTTTTTTTCCTTTTTTTTACGGCTTTTAGCAAAGTAAAATTAATGGTTTAGGGCGCAGACATATAAGACGTAAACAGACGGAAGGTATGCTATTACTTAGCGTAGCAAAAACACACACATGCAAAACTATGCAGCCTGGGCTGTATCTAGTCAAGGGTAAGATGTTTACGATAATGATCCCCATGATTTCAAGGAATGTATGAATGTTGTGTGGAGTGCATGATCTGAGATCATTTAAACGGTATTTACTCTATTATTTTATAGTGTTCACCGATCCAACACCGTAGATTACAAAATGGCATCACGGCCAAAAATTGCCACGCGTAGCCTAATATCTGTGTGTGAGTGAATGTTGCTGCAGGTGTAAAAAAGAGATATCGCCATAAAGATATAATCATAGATTTAGAATTTTTTTGACTACGAGTCTAAGGATATAATATATATACGTGAAAAAAGGATAACAACAATTACTTGCTACATAAGTATAATGTCTTATATGTCTGTGGTTTAGGGTTTATATTTGAGTTTTTAGAAATAACCATGTAAGAAAGAACGATACAAATTCATATTGCTATGAGTCAAGCAAGCATGGAGGTGTTGATCGTTCAAACGTGCTTTCCTAGTTGTGTTCTTAGCTTATTCTTCGGAGCCGAAGTTTTGGTTTAGAGGTATTTTTTACAACATAATGGAGCGACTGTCGTCAAGTCATGGAAGTAAAAAGTACCTAATTATTCAAGTTAGTCTAGTGAATAGACTCTAATCTAGACAGAGTAAGAAGGCTAAGAGAATCTTGAAGATTTTGGAGACAAAGTTTGATGTACTTAACGAAACCAAACACTGTACCACTTTCCAACACAAACACGTCACACAATAATGGTCGTTTACGAATACGTTTTGGAGCACGGCGGGAGCGATGGTGTTATATGCTCGACCGCCGCAAAGGGAATTACTTCCCGCCAGGCGAGGTGTTATGCCTGGGGAACCGCGGCTCCGACGATGTTCTGTCGGAGGTTGTATATATGCTCCAATTATCAGAAACTCTGATATCGCGTTTCAGTCCTCCATTCTAATTAGGCTTCTTGTATGGGAATTTCTGTTCTTTCTCTTTAGCGCCATCTGTTGCGTAGGAGTTGTAGTTATTTACTGTGCGATGGTGTCGCCACAGGACTCCCTCCCAAGACCGAAGGTCTGATAATCTTGATGTGCAGTCTGTGCTTAGGATGTAGCTTTTGCAAGTGCCAGTTGCTTGATGTCCCAGTGAGTCGGGAGTGTAGTTGTTTCTGCTCGATAATCCCAGTGAGTCGGGTGTGAGCGATTGCGTGCTCGTAGTCTGCGGTAAGTCGAGACTGTAGTTGAGCGATGTTGACTTGTTGGCGCCGGTGGATGTCTTGTGCAGAACTGCCACGCTGGTGTGCGGTGGCCGGCCGTGAGTACCAGACGTGGGCTGCGGTGGATGTGCCGGTCGCTGAAGTCCTTTGAGTTGTGAGGGTGGTTGCAGGACCAGGAAGCTCAGTGAGTCGGCTGCGATGGACCTGGAGATACCCTTGTAGTTGGCTTGCTGCTGACCAGAAGATGGATTAGGCTGGAGAGGATGAGAGATGTTCAAGATTGGAGAATGATGTTGTTGAAGAATGCTGCATCACGTCGGGGTCACCACTTTGGAGCACGGCGGGAGCGATGGTGTTATATGCTCGACCGCCGCAAAGGGAATTACTTCCCGCCAGGCGAGGTGTTATGCCTGGGGAACCGCGGCTCCGACGATGTTTTGTCGGAGGTTGTATATATGCTCCAATTATCAGAAACTCTGATATCGCGTTTCAGTCCTCCATTCTAATTAGGCTTCTTGTATGGGAATTTCTGTTCTTTCTCTCTAGCGCCATCTGTTGCGTAGGAGTTGTAGTTATTTACTGTGCGATGGTGTCGCCACAACGTATTCAATATTAATCAAACATTACTAGTAGTCGGAAAAACCCTTAATTTGGAAAATAAAAGGTAAACCTACCTGCAACAGACGTCCTGGAGCACTATTTTTGAAATGTATGACATAAAAATTTATAATATGTGGAATAAAAATCGTTCGATATCGGAAGAAAGTCATTCGATATCGAACAAAAATTATTGGACTCACCGATTTTGCTTGCACACTTTTCAAAAACAGCAATTTATTTACTAGCTGTTTCCCGCAGCTCCGCCTGCGTCAAAAAGTAGCCTATGTTTGACCCCGGTTCTTCAACTATATTCATACAAAATTTCATCAAAATCCGTTCAGCAGTTTGGCCGTGAAAGCGTAACAGACAGACAGACAGACTTTCGCATTTATAATATTAGTAATTATAATTATGGAAGTATGGATATAAACTTTATTACACATCAAAAAATATCACGATGTCTTTTTTAGGTTTGGAATTTAGTATTTTAAAAATTGAAGTGTCCTGCTTTTAGAAATTGCATTCTATTTTTTTTATCATCCGAATTGTTTGGATAAGACAAGAATTTCGCATTTTCTGGCATCTATCCAGAGAAAAGTTGGGGTCTATTCTTGAGCCAGAATACACAGTGCTCTATCTCTTCCCTTTTTTTTTATATGCAATCAGCTATGTTTAAAGCTTTAAGTAAACGTTTTTTTAGAGTGTGCGCTCCAGCGAGGACCTCTTACTCTTCTTCGGCCACTAATAATAAATGTTTTCTTTTAAGTCTTGTTCGGTAATCGCACGTTATCAGCTTGGCAGATCTGATTGGGTTGTCGCTCCAGTTTAACCCGATATCCTTGAATCGTCAATAGAATCTCTTCCTTCCATCTTCATGTTCAATTTATCGTGTATATCGTCATTCCTGATAAACCACGGTACATCACTGATTGATCTTAGTATTACATTCTGCATCCTTTGTATTATCGAGATGCTAAAGTTGCTACAACTTCCATATAACTAAGCCGTAAGTCCATAATAGCTTCAGGATTGTTTTATATATTAACAATTTGTTGTCAATCGACAAGACACTGTTGCGTCCGATTAGCTATTGAAGGTTTTTGAATCGAAAGTTGAGTTTCTTTCTTTTAGTTCTGACATGATTTATCCAGGTAAGGCGCCGGTCAAGATGGAGACCCAAGTATTTGACGCATTGTTTGTGAGGCAAGGTTGTTCCGTCAAGCTGTACAGGCGGGCAATCGCCTTTGCGCAGGGTGAACTGTGCACTGGCTTTAATTGTCCACCTCTTCAACCATCCGGATATATCATCAAGCTCGCGTTGTAATGTCTTTGAGGCTAAAACAGGATCCGAGCTGCTGGCCAAGATCGCATAGCATATGTAGCCGTAGTCACACCTTTTTGCACGGGTCTGCTGTGTAGATGGTGTACAGTGCTGGGCCCAAAACCGAGCCCTGCGGGCTTTTTATTTCATGTAGTGTACAACCAACCGGGCTACAAAATATGGGGGAGGTTTTAGCGAGACACCCTTAGGTAATGATACCAAGGAAGCAGTGCTCACTGGTTTATTGGTAATGGTAGTTGTTTTTTTAAAAAGGTCATAAAACAATCTAGTATAGTTGACCGAGCGAGCGAAGCAAGTAGGCATGTAGGAAATATCAATAGAATTTACAAGTTCGTTGGGCATCAAAATCGGTGTAGTAGTTTTGGAAATATTCATATAAATGTCCGCGTTTATATAGTAAACGAAACCATAACGCGTTTTAAATTTGGATAGCGCCATCTATATGTTACTTAGGGAATCAATTGTATTAGAAATGTCGAAATTAGTTCTAAGCAAGCGGTTGTAGATGATTTAAAAGCGAAAACATCGAAAAACTCAATATTATTTTTAAATCCGTTTAGTGATTTTTTTTGAAATAACTATAATAAAAATGTTCTGGATTATTGGTACCTAAATCGAGCTGGGGCAAAAACCACATTGTTTGTATGTATGTTTATACCGCGATAACTGCCGAACCGATGCTTTGATTTTGTTGAAACTTTGTAGGCATGTAGGAAATATCAATAGAATTTACAAGTTCGTTGGGCATCAAAATCGGTGTAGTAGTTTTGGAAATATTCATAAAAATGTCCGCGTTTATATAGTAAACGAAACCATAACGCGTTTTAAATTTGGATAGCGCCATCTATATGTTACTTAGGGAATTAATTGTATTAGAAATGTCGAAATTAGTTCTAAGCAAGCGGTTGTAGATGATTTAAAAGCGAAAACATCGAAAAACTCAATATTATTTTTAAATCCGTTTAGTGATTTTTTTTGAAATAACTATAATAAAAATGATCTGGATTAGTACCTAAATCGAGCTGGGGCAAAAACCACATTGTATGTATGTTTATACCGCGATAACTGCCGAACCGATGATGGTATGATTTTGTTGAAACTTTGTAGGCACGTAGGAAATATCAAAAGATTTTTCAAGTTCGTTTACTAATTTTGGAAATATTCATAAACATGTCCGCAATTATATAGTAAACGAAACCATAGCGCGTTTTAAATTCGGATAGCGCCATCTAGATAATACTTAGGAAATTAATTGTATTAGAAATGTCATATGTATGTATGTTTATACCGCGATAACTCTCGAGCCGTTAGTCCGATTTTGATAAAATTCAAAGTGTGTATAGTAGGAATCTATAGAAATTTTAAGTTCGTTTGGCATCAAAATCCGTTTAGTAGTTTTTGAGATATTGGCATTAATGTAAAAATAAATATTTATTGATAACTCCAAAGCTGTAAGTCCATTATCGTTGATAATTAGAATGTATGTACGAAACGTTATGATACGTACGATATTGATTTTTAAATCAATTGGTTCAGTAGTTCAGTAACAATAAAATAATAATAACTGTAAAACACCCAGAATTATAGAGATGATGTCGTCGAAGTAAACTAATCATATTTTTTCCAATTTACAAAAATAAGGTTTTCTCTCAAATTAGTGGGGTCATCGTGAAGATATTTTGAAGTCGGGATATTAATCTACAAGGGTGGGAGTAGAAGGATCAATGGACCTTATAGTCTAACGGACTAAAAACTAACGATACCAGAAGGAGGTGCTTTTTAAAGTAGATAAATCTCTCAAACATACAGGTCATGAAGAATTGATTGACCTACAAGGTTCTTCCAAATGCTTCTCAATTGGAGTTAATGTTGACAGCATAACTCTCCAACACAACCTCTCGTCCGGGCATCAACATCTGGCCCACGTAGAGGGCGGGCAACGGGTATAATTAAGATTTTACCGGCTAACGAGGCACGGCAAACAACAGCATTCCCAAGGAGAGTTGACGTCAGGCAGGCGGCCGGCTGTAAAATATTATCCAAATTATAGGAATGGTTACAACAAGAAGGAATGCGTCTATGAGATAGAGCGCCGCCGCAAATTGTCTCAAGATATGGAGAAGACAGACAGTTTAATTTCATCATGTCTGAACAGATTCATTTATTTTGTCTGAAAGGATATCCTTACTTTCAATGAATCAGGTCAATCAATTCCATAGAAATTCCAAATTCCGTAGAAACAAACATCTTTAATAAAATCGTTGAAAAACTATTTTAATACGGTTTTTATCGCGTTTATTACTTACTAGCTGTTTCCCGCAGCTCCGCCTGCGTCAAGAAGTAGCCTATGTTTGACCCCGGGTATTCAACTATAATCATACAAAATTTCATCAAAATCCGTTCAGCGGTTTGGCCGTGAAAGCGTAACAGACAGAAAGACAGACAGCGAAAGTCTGTTTCTAATATTAGTATGGATATTATAGTATATCTATAGTATGGATGGATAGTATAGTATGGAGTATGGATTAATAATATATTAATTATTAATAACCCCTCTAAAACAGCAGCTAAAAAAGTTTAATTTAACGTGTAACAATTCCGAAATTATACAAAATCATTAATTCGTAGGAAGTCAGTATGTCTAGCATATGAAAGAACGATAATACAATCATCCAAAGAAACTCAATTTAACATTTTTGATCCTTCATACTTTTAAATTCACTATCTTGATCTTAAAATATTTTTGTTTATGTTTTCTAAGACTAATCAACCCCATATTACTACGAAATCAATTCACGGCCATTAAAATGCTATTTTTGGGGTCAGTCTTACTTGGGTAAAATCCATGTAGCTTGAACTCCAATGAGATCAATCAATAGTTTACACCCTGGTGTTAGAGAGGTTAATTTACTCTGTTGGCCTTGGTCTACTTATATTTATCTTCTTCGTCTAAGCGTATTTCCCAATCGCGGCCTGAGCTTACGCTTCGGAACGTAAGGTATGTTGTTAATCGTGCTCCTAAATTTGGCAGTACTGGTTGGATCGACTGCCTTCTGACCTTCGGGATGAACAGAAACATGGTCAGAGGTGTTTTAGTGGCTGACACTGTCAGATTTTTCAGACAGAATACTTTAGACAGGTGTTCAGCGAAGGTGTTGGCTTTTTCCTGTAGTGATCTAGCCATGTTCTTTTTTAAGAGGAGGCGTTATCTTTATCCAATCCGGACTGCTGCCTAATCTGCGCAGCCTTCTTTTTTTAGGACATTATTCTTGATGTTTAAAGGGTAATCCATAGATCTCATTGGTTTTTAATGGTGTATTTGACCAGCACGACTGTTGGATCAGCCTTGTTATGTGTACCTTCATCAATATCATTAGGGTTAAGTGCTATATTCATTTTAATATTTTCATTAATGTACTCCCTAAAATGATTCCCAGTACCGACTGGTAGCGACCTTTATATTATAGGGTCCTCGTAGAGGAGGCAGTTGTCTCAATTACGCAGTGACTTATTGTAAGTAGTACTGGGGTATGATCCGATAAGATTCTACTTTGAGATATTCTTTTGTAAACCCTTTAGTAATTAAGTATTCAATCAGGTCAGGGAGCCTATTTTCCTGTGTAGACCAGTGCGTTGGTTCTGCAGTTGTTAGAGGGAGACACTTGATGTTATCTATAGATAGCCTGAGTTGCCTGCCCCGGGTGCTTGTGATTCTAGAACCCCAGTACGTATGTTTCACGTTCCAGTCTCCTCCAGCAATAAAACCATTTCCCAGAGAATTAAAAAAGGTTAAGAACATTGTTTAAGTTATTTTATGTCTAGGTGGGCAGTAAATGGCCGAGATATTATAATAACCTGTTTTATCCTCTACTGCCAATGTGGTTGCCTGTCTGTGTTCGGTTTTGTACTCAGGCATTAGGTGATATTTGATTGTCTTCCTTATGATCACTGCAGTGCCAGCGTGGGCTGTCCCATCCGGATGTGGTGTGAAGTATCAAATCAATCAAATCATTTATTTGCATAAAATAGGGTAAGTTTACAATGCGTAGGTGGTACATAAATATAAGTAGCAATCCTATTTAGCCATTTTGAACAGCATGCAAATTTATTTCGGAAGTATCTTGACACCTTTGAATACGAAACAAATTTTGGCAATACAGTGAGATACTAGCAAAAACGTCTAATTTATGTGTCTTCATAAATAGTTCTACTTCGTTCTTATTTGGTTTCAGACCATCCATGTCCATACTAATATTATAAATGCGAAAGTGTGTCTGTCTGTCTCTTACACTTTCACGGCCAAACCGCTGAACGGATTTTGATGCTTGGTATTAATATAGTTGAAGACCCGGGGTCAAACATAGGCTACTTTTTGTCGCAGGCGGAGCTGCGGGAAACAGCTAGTTTATAATATGTTGATTGTTGCTAATCAAATCAAATCAAAATATTTTATTGTGAAACACAGGTGAAAAGTTGTAAATGTAATAAAAAAGGGTAGTAGCACTGTGATCTGCCCAAAAAGAACGTACGATTTTTTTTAACACATGCAAACTCATAATTATACTTATTTATATAAAACAAAATAATATCATTTTTAGAATTACCTAGAATTATTATTACTTAATCTAATTTTCAGGTATGCAAATTATTATTCAAATAATCGTTTATATCATATTAACATTTTTTTGTCATTAAATTTTTAATTTTTTTTATTCAATTTTAATCAGTAGTTTAAGAATTATAACTACTCAAAGTTTCTTAATTTAGTCTCTCACTGTTTCACTGACACACTGAGTGACAGATCATCAAAACTCTAAGGCACTTCTAGCAGACATAGAAGCTTTACATTTTGAATACAATTAGTGTTTAGTGTATTAATTAAGGAGAAACTAAAACATCTTGCAACTTTGTAACGGTTTTCTAGATACACCAATTGCATAAATAACTTTGTAACGCCATATAAATATATAGAATTACAAAGTAACATTTGCAGTACATTAATCATTGTACCTTCTTCTTCGTTCGTATTTTTCCTAGTTGCATCCTCAGCTTACGCTTCAGAGCCTAGGATACGCTGTAAATCATGGTCAGCTGGATTATCGAGACTAGATATTACAATGAAGCGACTGCCGTCTGACCCGAGGTGTGTTAGACTTAACGTCCCTTCAATATTCAAAGCACGGAAAAGCTAGACATGCGCACGGTCGGTTATCGAGCTTCCCTAAATTAATCTGTAAAGAGTTCAAAGGTAACTTGTTAAATTTAAAAAAAACAAGAATGGGACGGGACATGCGACAGGTTTTATGTGAATATAAAATAATATTTTAGAGAAGTACTAAACAATCTTATTTAATATTATTATGGTATTAATTGTGACGTTGTGAGATGCATTATGTATGTATTCATGCAATTGCCAAGTCAATCAATTTTATTTAATACATAGAAGATTTTTAATAGGTATTGTTTGTCACCATAAAATTTTGTTAGGTTAGCTTATTACATAATAACATAGGACTTGGTATTACCTACATGGATCTCACAACTTTTACGGCAGAAGAACTGAGATGCGATGCTCGGCTTGGTATTTTTAAGTTTTGTTTTTGAAGGCATTATTAGATTGAATGCTTCCAGTGAAATTCGAGATTACAACTAACAAACCTAGACAACGGAGCTGCGTCATAAATGTAATGAATGCAAGAAACTCAAAGAAGAGTGTCTGTAGTAGAGTGCGCCGGCGCCTGAAGATAAACATGCAGCGTCAGAGTAGCAGCGTGGTGATGTGGTGCAGCGGCTGCAGGCGGAGTGTGGCGGCGTCGGGGCGGCGTGGGGCGTGCGGTCGCGCTCGGGCCGCCTCCGCTCGCACACCCATCCGCAGTCCGCGCCGTGCTTGCTCCGCGGACGCACGCGCGTCTGCCTGCCCGCGCCTCACTCGCCAGCTCGACCACGACCGGAGTGGCGGTTCGCATCTTACCGGGCAGCATTAGAGTCGTTTCGTTATTTTCTAATACTGTCAGGTAAAGATGTCGTCCGCGCTCCACGTTCTACGGAGGAATTTGGCCCGGCCGGCGGAACCGGTCGAGCGACGTCGATTTATATATACCGAAGCTGAAGACCAGGATGGCGGTTAGCGACCGCGTGCAGTTCAGGTAACCTGGAGCCGCCATCCGAGAGATCACCGATGGATCAGTGGCAGCTTCCCCGACTTCCAGAGATAGTTTGCCGAAGGCGGTTTTGGTGTCAGCCGTTGTAACTGCGTTACGTCACGTGTGTCGGACCGGTCTTCGATCGCTTTCCAATAGTCTTATCTGCTCCCACTGCGACGTGGAGCGATCGGTTCCCGCTTCCGCCTCCGCCTCCGCTGCCGCCCGCATTATCGCACTCGATGACTGGTGACAATACCTAATCACTAGGCAAGTTTATTAATTTATTCTATACAAACTAGTACTTCGATCACCTTTGGACCCATTGTTTCTTAATGAGGTAAAAAATGTCATTGCAAAGTAAAAATATCTCCAATATGTTGTTTTTGTACAAATTGTTCAAACATATCGACTGTGTTGTACCTACATTAGCTGTTCGTTACTAGCTATATCGTCTCTCAATTATTCAAACATGAAATTAAGCTCTATGTCCTCCTCACTAAGTGAAAACGTATGCACAGTGTGTTTATTACGTTTTATTAACATTCTGACTTAAGAAGGCATTATTAGATGCAACATTAATAGTACATGAGTACGTTACGTAGAAACTAGCGTAAGTAGAGTCAGAATTTGGATACTTAGCACTAAAAAGTTTCAACTTTCAAAGTCATGTTTACCCAAAAACTTTAAAAAGTAACGTCTACGTTACATAGAACGCTTGGATAATATTCAATCGGGCAGTAATAATAATACGGGCGCGCCGGAGCAAGGCAAGCACCGCTTCCGAAGTCGATGTTATCAACATAATCCGCGCACTGTTGCGTTTCCTCGTCCAAGCTCACGTAACCCACTTAACTAATTAAAATTCCTCGTGGCCGGCAATGAGCACGCGTTTTCAACTCAATAACTCCGCGCTAGGCGTCCGACCACCGTCGGAACTAACTTTATGCTGCCATGCTGCTCCGCGCCACGCCATGCTATGTTGTCCCAAAAAGAATTCACCAACCTATACAAAATGCTTTAAAAATTGGAATTTATAAGATCAAATCTCATCTTAAATCACGAGACATGTGGTTAATCTGTCTCATTAACACTGATCCGGAAAAGCAATCTCGTTGAAATGACGATATTGATAATAATTGAAGCTATAATCAACAGACCACGTTGCTAACCTATTTGTAAACATGAATTATTACTATTTACAATATAACTTCTTTCTAAGTGGTAATTGTATTAAAATTATTAATTTATTTGAATAATAGTATCTTATCATGATTACATGTCCTTAATACAATTTGGATTTTGAATATTTGAAATATGAATATATATATGCGCAACATTGCAGACACCACATTTATGAAATTGGGAATGTTAAATACAGTAAGTAAGACTGAAGGCATAAAAATTGTTGAAAATTGCACATAATTCACATAACCTAAACGGGTTTTCCACCTAAGAATTTAAAATCACCATTCCACTCGCATTCCTTTTCGTTTCCCAGCTTGTCTTACATTGGAATCTTCATCATGTCAGCCAGACTGATAAAAATTCACATGCTACTCCTCCTCCTGCCTCTTTCAAAGATTTACACATGGTCTGGTGAAGCGATCTGAGTCCTTCTCCCTGAGGATTTAGCAGATTTTGTCCAGAAAATACTTACCCAAAATTGTCAAGTTCAAGAAATGTATTAATTAGATGGCTAAAATCAAAACTCGCTTATATAAACTGGAAGAAAGTCTCTGTGGGTCAATTCACATACATACATTAGAATGTTACGAGTATAATAATAGCATTCTAATATCTGAATCTTTGGAATCTGCATATTAAATTGTTCTGGATATGCAGTCAGTTCAATTTGAGTTAATGGGTTAAAAGCAAATTGCTGATGATGATGACAAGCTTTGCTCGTAAATAAAAACACTACGGACTTTTGTGTTACTGATACTGTATTTTAAGCCACTGATAAATAAATATTGTAAGTACCACTTATAGTACAAAGTTCATTATTCTTTAAAAAGTCATTTAAAGCAGCACCCATTTCTTGCACTAGCAAGGATTTTGGGAACTCATGTCAAATATACATCAATTTTCATATTCTGAAATCATGTGCAAATCAAACAAAATTAAGTATGATTGTTTCCTAAATGAGAGTTGAGCACTACGGAAGTTTCAGTCACAGATGTTGTATAAGTCAACTAAGGCGATACTAAGCAGTCATCACCGGATGATAATGATTTTATTTCTGCTACCTTTTACATATTGTTATCAACGATTGTTTAAATTTGTCTTTCAGTCGGGAATTTAGCGCTCCTGCGCCTGAAGACTGAAGGTTTACCACGATCCCACCTGATGTTAGGTGCAGATGTGGTCTATGATGGAACTTGCTGGCTCATTAAGATTATCGTTAATGTGGTTTTGTGGATTGTGATCTGTTTGAATCTAAGTAAATAGTGCGTCGAGGCAATGTTTGAGGCTTGTGACGGTGCTCGCGGCAGACTCCGCGACTGCTTGAAATTCACCAGCCCGTCGATATGTTCGAGATGCGGTGCATTATTCATTAGCGGGTGGAAAGTTTTGGCTTTCCGAATATTAAGATGTGGGTCAAGGCGAGCCTTCACTGCAGCCTCCGCTATAATTTCTGCCCATTTAGATGCAACCTACATTCTGAGATTTTTAATTGGACGTTATCACTTCCGTCAGACCACTATTTTGATCATGTTAGAAATCGCTTTCTACTTCAGAGATATTTGAATTTCTATTAATTTATTATATAGTATCGTATCTACTTCAGAGACTTAAATGGTGACCATATGTGACGCTGACAAGTGTTCGTTTTACAACTGAAGCATGTGTTATGTAACAGGCTATGATGTTGAATCGAACGCCAACTGGAATTTAATAAATGACTTTCAACAATGTCGAAGCTGTGTGATATGATAAGTAGGCAGTCGATAGTCAAAGTGTCACGTGGTATCGCGGCGGAGTCAGAGGTCGCGCGTCGCTATCGCATTGTTTTCGTGGCGGAGCGCGAGGAGCTCGGAGTCGGGGGTTATCAGGCTCGGCCGGCTCCGCCAGCCGCCAGCATGCGGCGCCCTCATGTCGCTCAGCCTGGAGCCTGCTCATTACTGCTCGCTGCATCCGCCGGTATATCGAGGACTTCGGTCAGCCTACATTCGCTCGGAGAGTCGATAAGACGCCGGTGAAAGCCGCAGTAAATTAATCGCTCAGGTGGATTCCGCTTTCGAATTGAATTTTTATCGGTATCGGAGTGTCGCGTCGGGACCGGTTCTTAATTTCCTATAGGTAGGTGCGCGTTGTGCATCTATTTCGGGAGTCGTTGACCGCGGGTTTGGCACTGAGCGGCCGGTTTTATTCTGTTCGCGGCGATCGTTCCGGGACGGGAGTGTCCGCGTCCACTCGGTATTTCAGGCGATGACGTAACGCGGGAGTGCGTCGTCCCCAGGCGCCGGGAGGGACATGCCTAATCGGGCATAATGTTATTAATAAGCCGGGGGCGGGCCGAGACTCGCCCTCGCATAAAACAATGTTTATTGCCCATCGGACGCATGCGATGTCGGCACAAATATGATATCCCGCGACGTTGCACGCAGCATTGTTGTCGACGCACTATTTATATCGCGCTGCTAAAACGAGCGCGGGCAGCCACGGCTTCAGCACAGCACGCGAGCGTCCGTGATAAAACACGCGTCTCACACGAAAACACACTCTTTTCACCTGTAAGATGCTTTACTTCACCATTAAACATACTCGTATGCATTATGAAAATCGTTTCTAGACCGTTCCGTCCGACGTTCTACACCAGTATACACTGTATATGCCCAGTAATGGGCGTCAATTCTCTTATTTTACACTAGCTGTTTCCCGCAGCTCCACCTGCGTCAAAAAGTAGCCTATGTTTGACCCCGGGTCTTCAACTATATACATACCAAATTTCATCAAAATCCGTTCAGCTGTTCGGCCGTGAAAGCGTAACAGACAGACAGACAGACTTTCGCATTTATAATACTAGCTGTTTCTCGCAGCTCCGCCTGCGTCAAAAAGTAGCCTATGTTTGACCCCAGGTCTTCAACTATATACATACCAAATTTCATCAAAATCCGTTCAGCGGTTTGGCCGTGAAAGCGTGACAGACAGACAGACTTTCGCATTTATAATTTTAGTATGGATTAGTATGGATAGTGCACAATTAAATCGTAATTGTGCTTTTCAATTGTATTTGTACAATAAAGTTTTAATGAATAAATAAATACCTATATTGAGCATACCAAAAATGCATCGTAATTGAGTCGTAATTGAATATCAGTTGGATGGTCTTTAAAAGTTTATTAGTTGAATTGACCCCCTGGTTGCTCCCAAACATAACCCCACGTGTTTACAATGGCAGAAGATTCCTCAATCTTTATTAATTTACAAGAGACTACTATAGCCTTATTACTACAGATAAAGCGAGTAGTTTTTGTTCATAATCAAGCAACATGGAGAAATACATGATATAATGAGTTTTAATAGGACAGGCGATACTTTCGTTATCTAGAGCATGTGGCATATGGCGTCGTGTCGTGGGGGGAGGTGCAACGTAACAACAACGAACCGACAGATGACCGCTGTCGCTAACGCTTATGAATTGCACTGACCTTTCACGGGGAATGTTGTAACCAGTTATTGAAACATGATTTTCCAAAGACTAACGTGAGAAACGCTATCAAAATAGCTGGTCTACACGAGACTTTATCTAATTGGCCGACTTAAACGTGTAGACTCATAAATGGATCTATTTTTAGGGCGACCACAGATTCTACAATGTTTAGCCCAGTGATGATATAATAACACACTCATAACATAATGAGTTTGATGTCAATTGTCCTGTATTTTACGATGGTAACTAGCGCTAAAACGAATGCTCCCCTTTTCGAGATTTTGAAATATGATGAAATGTCCACTTAAGAACATAATAATTTACGTCCAGTAGGAGGCCCACATAAAAATGGTACAGCGGACATTGAGAAGATAGTGTCTTGAGAGAAAGAGTGAAAGAGATTGCATCAAGCTTTGTTAAGTAGCAGCTAGAAAGGAGAAGAAGGTTTCATTTTGGTTGAATTCTACATCAGCGAGATGTGTTATCATATCGCTAACTAAACATATATTATCAATATCACACCTAACAACTTCATTAAGAGTTTTTAAAACCCTATAATTTTTGTGAAACCATTTCAGTTTGTGATACTGAAAATCTTTCCCCACGGGACATATTAAGATCGAATGAATTTTTTTTAGGTAGTGTTGTTAATAACTTAAAAGAAAATACAGTACAATACCTAAATAAATAAATAGCAGGGAATAATACCTCTCAAGATATTTATTTATTTAACCTTCATTGTACAAATTACAATTTGTAAAGCACAATAGGCGGACTTAATGCTAAAAGCATTGTCTAACAGTCAACCTTTGGGTATAGCAGAGAGCTTAAATGTGGGTGTACTGAAAATACCACGGGAACGGCTTGTAAAATCTATACTTATACGAATAATCCATATTAATATTATAAATGCGAAAGTCTGTCTTTCTGCCTGTCTGTTTGCGTAACAGCGCTTTCACGGTCAAACCGCTGATGACGGATTTTGATGAAATTTTGTATGAATATATAGGTCACAGATAGGCTACTGCGGGAAAAAGCTAGTTCTCTATATCAGCTAAAATACAGTAATCTCTCTTGCATAATGACTAAGCGGTTAGTGAGTGTAGTCTCTACCGACTGCCCAGCAACATGTTCAAGTAATTAAACGTTATACAAAAGATAAAATATCTCAAAACAGTCGGTCACAGTAAAAGCGGTTGGGAATTGCTTGAAATTCCAGCCTCAGTACAGAGTAGGTAACTTGTTCGTGCTTACTCGTCGAGAATGAAGGTGTTTTATAGGCCAAGAGTGCATTCCGAGAATTTTAGTAGATTTTTGTAGATTTTGTGTGTTGCTGAGGGTCGGCTCGTAAAACTTATCTCCTTTCCTAACCCTAATGGAAGGCTCTACTTGCCTTTTCCATTACATACAGTAATCAGAAATTATAAATTATGACCAAAAGAAATATTTTTGGTTAATAATAAAAACATATTACTACTAATAGTAGTTGATATAAGACAACGTACGACTATCACGAATATATAATATTAATATAATAATAATCAGTGCCGCCAAATCTAGGACCATGAGTTATAGCGTACCTTAGGCTCCGAAGGGTAATGAACCTAGGAAAAACTCGCTTGTATGAAGAAGGGCTATTTCTTGTCTTCTTCTCTTGCCTTTTTTTCCTCAAAAATATGGCAAGGCCATTCAGTTAAAGACGCCAAGAAGATATTATATGGGCGGGTCTTGTCTGTCGCATTCACTTAACACGACAGGTCTTCTACCAAAATTAGAAAATACTTACCAGGGAAAATTTTACAAAGACAACAGTTATGTAACAGGGAGATGAATAAACCTGCGCCCAGTGTTATGACAAATTGATTGATAGTTTTGTTACGAGTACGATGTAGGTTTTTGTATAACTTTTAAATACAATTATTTGTACTAGATAGGACAAAAAAAAATTAAGAGCTGGGCTCCTGTCGGTAGAGTATCTTCCATTCTTATCTGTCATTAGCTACTTTCATAATTTTTTGAGACAACTTTCATTTTCTCTTTTATTTTCTTCCTGGACACCTTTTTCAATAACTACTGTTCTATTAAATCAAAATTTAAAGGAGTGAAATTGGAAAGCCGGTAGGTAGACAGGTATTTTGAGTTAAAATTCAGCATTCGTTAACATATTATTATCGTTTTAAAAACGCGGCCGCGGACTTGTTTGGTAATTGGAGCTGAGCGGGGTTCGCGAGGCGTCGGGGGCTCTGACAACATATAGAGTACAAGCTTCGAAATACCTTTTATTGATGATGATAAAAAATAAGTTTTAAGGTGGTTATAATGATTTATTATGTTTTCGCGATTGTTACACATTAAATTAAACTATTTTAATACGGTAATAACGTATTAAAATAGTTTAATGGTCCACAATGTTATATTTTACAATCGGTTAAAGAAATTCAACCATTTCTTTGGCGTATGGTAAAAGTACTCATACAAATTAAGTTTTGGTTTATATACTTGTTTGTGTCGCTTCATCCAAATGTATTCATAATAGTAATTGTTACTCAATATTGTGTTATTGTGATAGTATAAATATACTTATTAGATTTGAATATTATTGATTGTTTACGCATCATTCAAACAGTAATTAGTCCTATGCATGACAATCATAAAATTTATCTCGTATACTATTAAACGAGATAAATAAGAACTTTTGAATAAGCGCATCCTATTGATGTTTTACAGGGTCAATTGACCATGTGATCATTCGATATGAATGAATGACCATTTATGCGAATGAATAAACTCAAAAAATATGATAATTTCCGTGTAACATGACCAATGTAACTAAAAAGCTTGGACTCTGGTTCGTGTCCTCTTGCGCTGAAGGTTTCACATCAGAACTCGATACATTGCTGCGTGTGCACTTTGTCGTCACCCCGACACTGCGACTGCGATTACACTTTCCTTACAAGTCTTGTAAAACTGCTTTTGCACGATGCACGTTTTGGAAATTGAAGCGAGTCTGCACTTTCTCGCAAAACGTTTCAGCTTCAGTCATTTATTGACTGAGCGAGCAGAGCGAGCGGAAGTCCCCATTTCGAGACTGGCCAATTTTACTTTTGTGGGGAAATATGTTTGTTCCATACTAGAGGACACATTTCTAAATGGATCCTTACGAAATATAGCACACGTGTTCCATGATTTATTAATACAAAAATTTCGAGAGTATTTTTTAATTGGGGTAAAATAAAGGCAAGAAACGTGTTTTAACGTCATTTATTAATTGATTTCAAACATATTTGGCAAAGATCTCATCACATCTTAGATTGCCTTTATCTTAGTTTGGACCCTCCAAAGCACAAGGACCTCGAACCTCTTGAATTTCTCAATACAATTTACTAGTACAAAACATTTTTGTTACTGTTATTGGCAGTACGATGGACCTCGATTTTAAAAATAAAGAAAAGTTAAGTGAAAGACACTCAAAAAAAAAAATAGGAATGAGCTGTAAATTTGAATAATATCACTGTGTTCACACATTATATGAATATTTTTTGTTATTATTGTTAGATATCTGAATGATATTGCAAAACTGTAGATAAGATGTTATAAATTAGATATTTGAAATGTGTAGTGGTCTTAATTCATAAGGTCACTCGTAATGTAACAAACATTTTATGATGATTTCTTATGTTTTCGCGATTGTTATTCATTAAATTAAACTTACTTATGCGAAAACAAAAGGCGCCTCATAATTTATTGTAATATTATTATATAATAAAACATAGAGTAACAACTAAATTGAAATTAAATAGTGTCTAATAATAAAACAACTATAAACTTATATTTATATTTGAGACATTTTCGCAATTATGCAAATTTATTGTTACAGTTTTATTAGGAATAGAGATACCGACTGTGGTCCGTCGTACCAGCCAGTCTTTATTCAAACAATATTACAATATTTGCGTTCGATTTCTTTGGCGCTGAACACTAAGATGTTCCAATTCAAAATGTGTGCGGCAATGATAATTGTGGCGCACTTACAAAGAGGATTAAAAACTCATTACTGCCCGCTAAAAGTTTCTTATAGAAAACACCATCTTTGGTGCACATAAAGAAACAAAGTCGTCTTTTTTTAATAGTAGGGATGAAGATGTAATGCTCTAAGAAATAGCAGATTTCACTGTTTGATATTTATTTCAACATGTTAACTACCTACGTGCTGGGAAAAAAGTTGTAAGGACGGATAGATGGAAATTATCCTTTAAGGCTTCTGGTTTTCCTGGCATGGAGTCCTAAAAATAATAATTAAAAATGATAATATCGTAATGACTATTATTAATTCTGTGCTACCATACGTATATAAAGATTTTTACATAGTACCCAGAAACTTAGCCTGTTTGGATTTTGTGACTGCGCGTGTCATTTAATTATAATCATAAAAAAAATATGAAGGCAGTTGTTTGAAAAAAGAACAGAATAGTTTTTCATTGAGATAGAGAGGACTTTTCACAAAACCAATGAAGATAGGCTCGAAACTCCATTTCCCCGCCTTCACGGCCGCGCCGCGCAGGCCGCGTGCCCCCCCCCCCCCCCCCCCCCCCCCCCCCCCCCCCCGCCTCTGCGTCTACCAGGCGCACCTGTAAAAGACATCAACGGCGATCGCCCCACGTTGTGACGACACACTAATGTAGCACTAATTATTTCTTGAGCACATATTGTGATCTTTATTAAAATACGGGAAAACTAGAAATTTACCGGGATAATGTAAAAAAAAATATTCTTACCATTGAAAACTATACTCTAATAATTAGCAATTTCGTTGTTTGCGCGCAGGTTATACGCATTTAGGCCGTAGTTTAGAAAAATGGGCATATGGGCAAACCCAAAAAGAGTTGGTTGGACGTCACAATGCGAGCTAATAATATAAAAAAAAACTCTTTGCCAAGGATACCGAAGACGCGGTGATGCGAAGTAGGAGTGAAATCTGAAAAGCCGACTCTGGGCTCCAAAGCAACCAGCAGCAGAGAGAAAAAGAGGCTTGTGACGTCAACTGATATGAAGCAATTACAAAAACTAAAAATTCTATGGTAGCTTGTTCATGTGCTACAAAACTGTGTGTTAGTATCATTGATTTGGGTTACTGTTTGAGCAGCTGCCGGCGAAGGCTGCCTCTTGTTTGCGCGGCGCCGGCGACCCATCCTCGTAATGAACATCGTTGTAACATTGGATGACAGCTCTTAATACTGGCTGCGAAGAATTTGTTTTATTTACTTTATCTAATTACAGGCAAATGAGGACGGCGCGCTGGTATGTGTGAGCTTGACTCCTATTTAATTAAGTATAGCTCGACCAGGAAAATAGCAGCCATGGCCATATTGCGGAAAAATAATAACTAATTTCTTTTACTGGCAACTAGGTATTCAAGTAACATTCCGTCATCTCAATGTCATCTGCCAAAAAGAGACAGGAGTGGACGTTGTGTATGTTGTGATTATCAAATAAAAATATTTATCAGAATGGTAAAAATAATATATAGTAATGAGAGAAAAGTGATATAAAAGATGTTATCATATTTGATTCGAATGAAAACGAACGATTGATTTCTATTTCATTGAATGACATTGTCAATTTTGTTGTTGGCATGACACATACAACATGTTGCCACTTAAAGGCGAACAGTAGCGACGCCAATGCAGGGTTTTTTTTCCTGGTCGGGCTATAAAAAGTAAGTACTCTCTTTTGACTTGATAGTTATATAAATAAATTAAAAAAAACTTTCAAGTACCAAATGAAAATCTAAAATATTAAATTGTGGATATCCTGGCTTCCATATGTCAAGCAGTGAACTGATTGCGGCTGAAATGATGATGAAGTGTAAAAAGCTCAAATAACATGTTCTTCTTTAAATTTAAATTTGGGAAGATCAAAATTCTATGTTAAAATTTTGTTTAAAATAATTTATTGATTTAAAACATAATAATAATTCTATTACATATTTTATTTACGTCAATTTCAATCTTTAAATAAATAATTAATACTCTAACTCACAGTAAAAACATGCCAGTACAGCTTGCCAGGCATGCGGCTCCGTGCTTTGTAAATAACAACATTACTGCATTTAAACAACCTCTCGGTTACCGCTCTATTTGTTTGAGAGCTCTTGCATTTCGATGCGAGTGAGACTGACGTAATGAGGTTAAATCATTCGTAAATGTTGCTGTACAAAATGTATTCACAGTTTATCTTGTAGAGTCGATGTTGGAGAGTTCATGGATTGGTAGAGATGATTCCTGTAACAAAAATCACTTAGTATTGCTCTATCATCATTGAGTTAGTATCCTATAACACATGTCTATCTCGAATTCACTTTGGGGCTAACTCAATCTGTGTAATTTGTCCCTATACATATTTATTTATTATAGTAGTTTAGACCACAAGTTTGGACGATATCAAAGTGTTATTTTGACCATAAAACTGTAGTTTAAATTTGCAATGTCCTGACTGAAATAACATTTTTGGTCGATTCAAAGACATAGTAAACTATTATTTAAGTCTAAGATAACCACGGAGCACGGAGGCAGTCAAAATAAGCAAACACTAAAGATATTTTAAGGTCTGGCATCCACCTGATATATGGTAGTAACTGACATTATCTCTACTAAGAGATCTCGTGGAAGAAGTACAGGTTTCAAATATAGAGGTTAAACACTTTCGTCTTCCTCTGTTAAACAAATTTTGGTGGTCCTTTACAATTTATTTTTCTTTGTGTTTACATACAATTTTTACTCTAACGTTAAGACTCTAAAATATCTAAATAAATATATTGTATTTATTATGAATTTCAAATTTATGAAAAATATGTTGTCCCACATAATGCGATGTTTGCGCGCAGTCGTGACTCACACAGAAGTTTAATTTAAATAAAAATAGCTGATAAAAAATCCATAGTATAACTATGGATATAGTGGCTGCGTTCAAATTCAGACATGCAAACTTGTTTGGCGGTTGGTTGTACAATGTACATCAAACTGCATAGTATTACTAGTCTAAAACAGTCTCTATTCCTTTGCGCTAACGTAGATGCACGTGATCAATAGATCTGCCGCCCATTGCAAGTTATAGCTGGTTATTGGGTATTGGTGGTAGTGGTATTATGTGAGTCGGTTATCCTGAGCTAACGAAGCCTGTTGTATTTATAATTAGTCGATGTAACGGCTAGGCGAGGGGCGGGGCGCGGAGAGCGGGGAGCTGGCGGTAAAGGTCAGGCTGCGTGCACCTGCGCGCGCGCATTGTTGCACAATTTATCACCAACAGCGACTGTCTTGCGACGGCTGCAACTAGTGAAAAACCTTCTTTATTTCTAGAAAAACAACCTACCTCATGAAATATACCTATTTACAATAGCTCATTTTCATCATAGCAAATTATGAGTAGTTTTGCTGTACTCGCGGGGTTTACAAAGGGCTTGCCGAGAGAGAATGCGACCAAAAATCAACCATTCTTTAGGTTTTCACCTGTGGCACTTTTCTAGGCAGAAATGTGAAAATACATACAAGCTAAGTGTGCTAGACCTATTCATTGTCGCAGTCTTCTTGTGGCGACATGATGATGACAATGAATGAACGAATTATAAAATGATGATAGTTCTTTAGGTGAAAAATTAATCGAGCTTAAAGTCTACAGATGCAAGTCACCATGATGCGTGCGGCGGCCCTACAGACTACTACAACCTGGGTCGTGAATGGCCTACTTTACTTATTAATGGGCTTGCATCGTGACTGGGCTAGTCTCGCTGCACATGAGTATGACCCTCACTCTTACCCCTTCGGAAAACCGTATTTTAATTTAATTTTTTTCATAGGTTCTAGTGAATTAAGAGAGAGCTTATTACGTAGTTGTGTACGGCTCATGACCCTCACGACAGTCTGCTGTAAGAGATGCAGACATAAATTTATTATTTATCGAGTATATAATTTGGACATTCCATAATCTGAAAATTTCACTGAAACACCAACCTATTTTTTCTTCAAATATATTTTAGAGTTTTGAAACAAAATGAAATAAATTTATTTGCAGGCACACACACACTTGTTAGATAGGAACTTGTTTCATAGATTTTGTTTTTCTAGTGCTGCAATAATAACAAGCACTTAAAATAAAAAAGTTTAACATTCAACTGTTTCCATACAATAAAAACATTTTTAGAAAAAAAAATCTAAATTTATCCTATAGCTTGCAAAACAGGAGGACTCTGATACACAAAAATGACTTGAGGTTAGTAGATTTTTACGAATAAAGTTTCAAATTAGGTCCGTCTCTACATAGCCATTGAAGGAAGGGCGTCGCACGTGTGCGCGGCCCGGCGCCCGGCGACGTCAAGGCCGCCGCCGCGCGCCGCCGCGAATCGCGTAATAATCGCTCTATCGCGCTAATCGCGGGATAACGTATCACACCGCGCAGGATAAGCTACCGGCTGCCCGAGCGCGGTGCTCACTGTAGTTTATGAACATTTATTTCATTGAATTACAACTATTATTTTCAGACATTTCATATGAAGCGATTGTGTATACTTAAATTTATAATTATCTTATTTATAACACAAAATAATTGGACTCGTTGGTTATAGTTTGTAAATCAGAAAATATTTTTATTTATATAAACTTGACTGTACAAATTATATGATGCATAAATATAAAATCATGGTAGAATTTCTTCCACCGCCAAGCCACAAAAATTGTAGTTTTTAAAAGGTCAGACATTTTGCAGGTAAAATTTATGCTCATTCAGCAAATGCCTACAAAATAGTAAATGTCTCTGGTATAATTATCATCATTCTCTTTGACTCATGATAATCCACTTACCATAGCTGCATCCTATAGCAACTTTACATGTTGTGAGATTGGAGTTAAAATTATGCTTCTGGGAAATATTGTCAGTTATTCATTCATCATCATCATATTGAGTGGGATACATGGTCAATCAACCCTGCAGAACCAGGCGTCAGAGTTTTTCGGGATGGCGCGGCCTTTCGGCCTCTGACGTGGTTCCATTTATTCATATCGAGTGGGTTACATAGCCAATCGGCTCTGTACACCCTGGTGTCAGAATTTTTAGTAAAGTAAGTAGGATTCACTATCACCACATGCTAGAAAGATGCTCAAGGTAATTTTCTATCCGACTCTTTTTCTCATTCTGACACGTTCCCACGTGTCGATAAGAAGCACATTTAAGATGAAAATCATACGCCTTAGGAAGAAAAGGAGATCCATTCTCATTCCATCTCAAAGATTCTGTAGCCTAGTAGCCGCTAAGAGCTGGTCAGTGGTCAGCAGGCTGGCAGGTGCAGGCGCCGCGTGACGCGTCCTCCGGTCGGCGACCCCGCGGCCGTGGGCGCTTGCGATAAACTTTATATGTTGGCTGCTCACGCGCACATATGTGTACACCATACCGCCGCCGCCGGCTGGTTATGTCCAATACCGTTACAATTCTTGCTCAGATCCTAGCGGGCTGTGGGCCGCGGGGAGGGGACGGCGTAGCAGCATTCATTATGAAAAATTTAATTTGTTACAATTATATTTTAAAGATGAGTTACTATCGTGCCATTCGTTTTAATTAACAACTAATATGCTTTGATTTATAAATATTTGTCTTGACGAAACTAATTTGTTTTCACAATTAATATATCTTTGGTTAAATAAAATATGTATGGTTAGACTTTGCCTGGGGCTATACTATAGTGTGATCTTGTTTGTAATCTCTTTATATTTTATTATTACCCTTGAAAATAAAACCATGAACTCGAATCGTGATACTAAACCACTTTCTCAAAGGACAATAAAATAAACCAAAATATTTTTATTAGTTAGTCCTTCCATATTTGCATATAATTTAAACAATCAATTGACACGAGATGAGAAGGCCCCCGGAGAAAGTAAACTTAGTAAATGGTTTTATTTTCAAACCTATAAGAAAATAATAATCGTTTACTATAGGGAAATCATGATTAGGAAATCCTTATTTCCCATAAGTAGTAAGTATTAGGAATTCTTTGCTATCAAAACCATTTAAAGAAGTTTGTAAAATTATGTGATAATATACAGTAATATAAAAATAATAAAAATGGAGATTGGTTTTGCGGGCGTCCAAGGGTTATGATGACCACTTACCATCAGGTGGGCCGTATGCTTTGTTTTTATATCATAACAAGTCACAAATAATTATTTTTTAACAATTTGAATATTTTGTCAGTAAATTATGAATAACATTATTTTACTTTATTATATCTCTGTACCAAATGTTACCAAACTGCGAAAGTGGCATATGAAGAATATTTTGCATTGAAAATTGTACGATAATTATAGATTCATAATTAGATATTAATTTGTCACATACCGATGTAAAACTATACTAAGGAAGTACAGTCAGCAAAAATAGTCGCACGTGTCATATTTCAGACGAATACGAGTAGAATTAAATAAATACAAGACCTTCCTTGTTGATTCTGTGATAAAATAGTGATATCAAGTTGTAATTTATCTCAAGAGATAATCATTCTATTGTTACTTAGATAGTGATAGTATAACAATAAGTGATTGGCCATTCTGTCATCATCATTTCGTGTAGGTTACGAGTACATTGTCTATCAACCATGTATACTCTGGTGTCAGAGTTGTTCGGAATCGCTATTCTGTGTCCATAAATATATGTTAATACCTATAATTTGTAATAAATTGTTTGTCAAGTTTTTTAGTTACTGTGGATACATTTTGTGAAATATTTATTACTACCGGCTAAAGGTTGCAGATAAGTTGGAATGGCATTGATGAAAAAGAGTATAGGTGAAAAATCGATATTAGTCGAAGAACTGAAGACACATCTCGTGACGGTAGGCTGAAAAGAAATTACTTGGCACCGAGGATAAGCATTGCCATATAATTTGGCAATACTGCCAGCCTTTTGGACACACTAACGCTGGTCAATATTTTGGCGGAACTGTACGATTTATAATAATTTTCGTAGTTTGAATATTTAGTTTAGATAAACTAAACTTAGTTCATAGTCTTCTTTAGTTTTAATTTGTTGTTTATTTGAGTTTAATGCATAAATTTCTGTACCTATTTATTTGTATTTTTCTATTACTGTCAGCATTTGTATGTTACGGTTATAACTTTTTGTTATATAATTGATGGGTACAACGATATTTGTTCAGTAATTCAATTAAATGTAAGTGATACGCCGCAAATTTGTTTCATTATACTACACACTTGTTTCCCTCTGCGTGGCACTTTTTATATATTCAAAAACCAACAGACTCTCGGTCTCCAACTATCACCACGCCAAATTTCATCTGAATCGGTTAATTTGTTATATATTTTTTAATATCAAATTATCTGGACGAAGTGAAAAGAAATATGAGCTTCAATTTACACACTTTCAGGTTGTAATTTGTGCGAGATGCAGCGCTGGGTTACTCATAAATTTATGCACTGTTTGGCCTACAATAACGCAATGTATAGAGTGCATGGTGCATACATTACCGCTCGGCGAGAATGTTATTTATTACTTTTATTTATAGGAATCGGCCACGGGAACCGTAATCGGATTCCTGCCGAAGGAGTTCTCTTTTTACATTGGTTTCTCATTAACTTAAATTCATTCAACAGTAATAAATATTGAACTCCATGCAAATAACTGTACGTGGAGCTATAAAAGTGAATTTTACATTTATTTTTCAATGCGCTTTAGTTTATGGGATGGGATCCTGGAGTTTAAACCCTCATTTGCGAAGGATTATAAAAGGCACTGGGAGCAAAACTACAAGACAAGTTTCAATAAGTATTTACATGGTATTTTATAGCTTCTGTTTTGTAAACGCAGAAGTTACTGTTTAGTCAAACATACGTTTGTTTAGTTAGAATACAGCTTTTTAACATGGGACCAACAATCTCTATTGGTCTGTTTTATCAAAGTACTCTCGTAATTATAGTATTTTTGCTTGTGGCATAATAAATAAACAAAAAAGAAGTGATTTCTTATGTTTTCGCGATTGTTATTCATTAAATTAAACTATTTTAATACGGTTTTATCGAGTTTATTTCTTATTTATTTACACCTGACGTTTTAAACACTTTACAGCGTTCATGGTCGCAGGCAGACTAAGTTAACATTTGTCTTTGATGTCATAAGATTACAAACTACCGCCTGAATTTTTTTATTGGGAACTATTCCGATTCACGCAGTATTGGCTCACAGTATCTAAGGGTCTTGCAGTCTGCTTCCGAGTTTGCGATTTTATTAAGTTAATGACTGGGTCCCAAGCTGGCGGTACCTGCCATCCATCCTCTCTATTGAAATTAGGATGTTTTTTAATTTCAATAGCTTCACGTAACATCCTTGGAATGAATCTGTTTTCCTGTGCAAGGACTTGAGGATTATCAAAACGCATATAGTGGTTGGGTTTGTCTAGAGCATGTTCACAGACAGCAGACTTAGTTGAGCGTCTTTTTTTCATGTCAGCAATATGTTCTTTTATACGAGTATTAATGCTTCTCTTTGTTTGCCCAATGTATGATAAACCACAGTCACAGTCAATTTTATGAACTCCAGCATCTTGCAATGGGATATTGGATTTTACAGGTCTTAAAAATTGGTTTATTTTCTTATGCGGCTTGTAGGTCTTAATAGGTCTTGATTGAAGCTCGCCTAAGTATGGTACCAATCTTGTCCGTGACTCCCTTTATGTATGGTAAGATGGTAGGAAAACGATCAACTGTGTGCGGCTTGGGTCGACTTCTGTGACATATGTGTGGGAGGCTGAGATTGTTGCTTCTTAAGACAGACTTGACTCGGTGAAGCTCCTCTTTAAGATGGCGGGTGTCACAGATGCCGTGTGCTCTCTTGCCTACGGTAGCTAACTGACATGGATGATGATAAAACCGTATTAAAATAGTTTAATTTAATGAAAAAAGAAGTGACTAACATAACTGATGTCAGACTTTTACAACTTTCTGATTGACTGGTCTGAAGACAGTAGCAGCCAAAAGATGGAAATAATCAGGAGAAATAATTTAATTGTTTTAGAGGCGCCATGGAAATCATTATCCATAATATAAATTCTTAAAACAAAACTCTTAGCACCTTGTTATGTTAAATTTGCTTTGATTTGAAAAGTAAGGTGAAATCAATCAGAGAGAGTTAATATACTCGTACGAGGAGGCTCTACAACAGATGGACTGGGAAGGTAGCAGGATAAAATAAGAAAGGAAAGTAAGTGAATCGATTGTTGTTGCCGATTGTTTTATGATTAAAATTTTCCAAATCCGTATCTATTCGTACATTCCTCGTTTCTCATCGATATATTATTTAGGCTTTATATTGCCCAAACCATAATATCCATAAACCATTTATTTCGCTAAAATGTGTTGTATAAGAAGAACTTTGCAATAGTTTAGTAGTTAATAGGTATGTGACTGTAATAGAGACTG
The DNA here is from genome assembly GCA_947363495.1 of Euzophera pinguis. Taxonomy (NCBI): domain Eukaryota; kingdom Metazoa; phylum Arthropoda; class Insecta; order Lepidoptera; family Pyralidae; genus Euzophera; species Euzophera pinguis. Next base: position 205,188 of record OX376159.1, read on the forward strand.
GCTGAGACTAATATTTAAATACACGTTCCTTATTTCTTTTCAAATTGTCAAAAGAAAAAAGAAACAGCTTTTCATAAGCACAGACATATAAGGCAAACCCTGGGAATAGTTTAGTAGATATAGTACGACTGTGATAGAGGCTGCCTTTGACTAATCCATACTTCCATACTATTCATACTAATATTATAAATGCGAAAGTCTGTCTGTCTGTTACGCTTTCACGGCCAAACCGCTAAACGGATTTTAATTAAATTTGGTATGAATATAGTTGAAGACCCGGGATCAAACATGGGCTACTTTTTGATGCAGGTGGAGCTGCGGAAAACAGCTAGTATTTAAATATACGTTCCTCTTTTCTCTTAAAATTGTCGAATATAAAAAAAGTCAGTTTAACATTAGCACCGACTTATAAGGCAAACCTGGGAATAGTTTAGTAAATATAGTACGACTGTGATAGAGGCGTTTGTGGCGCGGCGGCAGGTGGCGCGACAGCCTTGAGGCTCGTGGGAACGCTGACATTAGCATACGCCGGCCGCGAGCCGAGCTCACACTCTATGTGGAATTCGTCTCATCGATCTCAATATCTATGCTGAGCATGATGACTATATTTGGTAAAGGAGAGTTTGTTTGTTAGGGATAGTTTGGGAACTATTAATCGATATCAAAAAGTTATGGTGTCTATAATAACTGGATTCTTTGCATTCTTCCCTGTCGGAGATTTATTAATTGGATTTCATTCCGTGTTTCGGATGGAATGTACGAATGGTCGTAAGGCGGTTCCGAAAAGCTCTGATACTAGAGTGTACAGGGTCGATTGACCATGCAACCCACTCGATATGAATAATTTGGCTATTCTAAAAAGAATATATTTCTGTGTTTTTGGCTATCGAGATCCTTCGACTAGACCACAGAGCTCAGAGCAAGCGTCGGTCGTCGTTGGCGGTATTCGGGGCTCGGTGTCGCGACCCGCGCATTAACATTTAAATTTATGTCACCATTATCTTTCGTAAACACCGCTTTTGTCGAATCACTGCGGTTGACGTTTGTTTGGGCAACAAATGCACAGTAGCACATCGTACTTTTTATACGTTGTAAACAAACATGCGGCCAGCTTGATGGTAAGCGGTGATTCAGGTGACCGCCTGAATAGTTATTACAGAGCTGTAGCGTGTGAACTAGAAAGTAACAAAATCAAGATCCAGATAAAAATTGAGGTAGAGGTTGCTTTAAACTGATTAGTGTGGAAATCTATGCGAGGCATCCATGTCCAGCTGTGGCTGTAAGCATCGTCGTAATTATGTCTTTGAATACACTTAGAAGTGTGATGTTTCATCTTTTATAAGCTCAACCAGAGAAATATCTCACACTCGTAAGTATGAAGTCGTTGAAGTATTTCTTTTTGATCCATGCTTTTTTTCTTACATTTTATGCTCGTAAATTGCCAGTTTGCATAACTGTCGGTCCTTATGCGCCCCCTTCATAACAATAGTTACTAAGTGGTAGTAAGTAAATGATCAATACTTTAAATAATCAGCATAAATAGTAGGTTAGGAATATGATATCCATCAAGCGCCATAAATTAAGTTTTCTGCTTGCGCGTATATGGAGTGACTTAGTCAAAAGTCTAAGTCATGTTTATATATTTATTAAAACTTCAATACAAAATATGTAATAAGCCGTAAACATTATCCACCAGCCAACAAACAGGTAATATTGAGAAAGATTATAGGTGTTAGTGTAAAACATATAGTACTTAGATTTACTTTTGCAGAACAGTGAAATCGAAGTGAAACCTTTCGGCTGATAATTCAATTATTGCAAGTAGCTAGTTAAATCGTTTTTTCTTGTATTTGACCGCAAAATTTTGCGAAAACAGTGTTTTCACTGATCATATTACACTTAGCATCATTCATTCATATTGTTACATGGCCAATCGACCTTGAACACCCAAGTGTTTTTCTGTACCGCCTTTCGGCCTCTGACCTGATTCCTTTAACGACCACCAAATGGCAGCCGGGACTAACGTTATCTATTCGTGCCCTTTAAGATGATAGGTTTATTTAAACAATACAGTAGCATATAGCAGTAGGCAATGTATTGCATGTTGGCAGTGGAGCGCAAGCCCGGGGGCGCGGAACATGTAATCTGTTATGTTTGAGCCAATGTGCAGTGTTATGTCATGTGATTGGGTTAGATGGCCTCAATTCATGTGGATCTAGGCATTATATTAACCAGCTTTAGAAATTTAAGGTTACCCTAATATTATCTGACTAACATTTTTTTAAGTCTCTAATAAGTGGACAAACTAAATTTAAAAAAAGTAGTTAAAGCGCAAGCTACAATCGGCTTTCGTTGAATCTTTATGGCTTTCAAATCATATTATTTCGCTTAATTTTTATAATTATAAGTATTTATTCCTAACAACGTGATAATTGTCATCAGCATCCTGAGCATGATCGCGAGTCTGCTAGACTGTAAGTACGTAAACCATTGCCATTTCAGCTAGATTGATGAGGAAATGGGATACGTAATATTTTTTTTCCTCATTTATTCAGTAAATATCAAAATATACACATACAACAGTTACCGAACCGCGAAAACCTCGAAGGGTTTATCTGTGTTCGGTGAGTCGCTATTACATTTAGACAGAAAGTATTTTTTCAAACTTAATTTAAATTTTTTAAAGTTATTGTTATACAACTCCTGAAGTTCTGAAGGAAGCATTATTTAGATAGTTTGTTATCATATAATTAGGAATTCTTGTCCCATACAGATTATTAAATTTTGGAAGACTATATTTATTTAAACAACAAAGTGTTCTTATGTAGGTAACCGCATTTTTCCATTAAACAAATTTTTTGACATGATTCAGTTAAAATTTGATATTGAATTTTATCATAGACAATCATTATATCGCAATATTTAAATAACTCCTCATCATCCTTAGCTAGCTTTTAAAAGATTTTATTTGGAATAATTATTTTATTTTATTTATTTATTAATACTTTATTGTTTCACAAAGTACACATATACTTATAGCAATTGGCGGACTTAATGCTAAGAGCATTCTCTACCAGCCAACCATTGGGAGAAACGGAAAGATAGTTTGGCGTATCATCATCATGTATATAACATGTATTTCTGTTTTTGAAAATTACTCACAAACTTAGAATAAGTTCATACTAACATCTTGTGAGATTGTGTTTCTTGAAGAAATAATATTTCATTCATTCATTTATAAGTTTTTGAAATAGAGAGACTAGAATTTCTAAGGAAATGGGAGAAATATCGGTATTTTTGGAAACTGGGGCCCTATTTTTGAAAAAATCATTAGAATGGCCGATTTTGCGTAAATCACACTCTCAAAAATAGCACCCCTGATTCAATATTGATTCGACTGGCTCCATCTGATGGGTGTGAAAGAGAGATTGGCCAAAAACGAATTGTATGATGACTTGTGAGTGTTTGACAAGAATTGGAAGGAGCTAGCATTGGATTGAGAAATATGGAACAAAAGAGGAAATGCTGTTTGCCCAGCAGTGGGACACAGAATACCTAAAACTCTTGTACGCAAGGAACGCGCACGCCGATTATACTTTCTTCTTCATTATACTAAAGAAATGGTTAAGAAAATTATTATGTTTTTACGACGATGCAGTTGTGAAATAGTCAACATTTTTATTCATAAGCGTAAGAGCAGGTTGATGTCTAGGTGGGGGGAGGAAGGGGGGAGGTCTGTCGATGTTTCCGGTTCAGCCTGTTTGGCCTACCTACGCGACGCGACCTCGGAATATCTAGAGTACAGAAATCAAACTCATCTGTTGAACTACTGAATTGATTGATTTTAGTAACTTTTATTACGAGAAAATATGAATTAGGGTTGGTTCAAAATCGTCAAAAGTGAGTATTTCTTCTTCTCATCTTAGCGAGTCGACTCTGGCAGTTGTTATACTTTTGAGGACCAGAAATCCGCCACCGACAACTCAGTAATTATAAATACGTCAAAATCAGAATCATTGATTGTCAAACTGGTTATCACAATTGTCAGAACATGTTACATGTATTTGGAGTCAAGAACCTGTCTGATTAATATCTTTTATACTCTGCAATACTTTTATGCGTAACCGTTGTTGGTAGAGTCAACTGTGTTTTTAATTTTAGCTTATCTTTTAATCGCATTTAGGACTTTATAAGAAAGTAAATACAAAGTTGTTCAGTAAAATTAAAATACTTAATCATGATTTAAAAAACACCAGGATGTGAAGTGTGGATCAGTATGTGTGTGATGATCATTTATCCTATTTTCATTAAGGTTGACTGGAAGAGATTGCCTTGGCGATAAGTCCGCTTTTGTGCCTCATTGTATTTGTTAATCAGTTTCTGTATTGTTTTCTTTTTTTGGTGCAATAAAGAGTATTTGTATTGTATTGTATGTGATGTAGAGTTAAAATATTAATATGTGCCCAATTGCCCATGCCCAGTAGAGTACTAGCTGCTGAAACGACGACAACAATGACATGACAAATAAATCGGTCCTTGTTATTTAAATATAGTAATATGCGCATAATATCTGTGCTCTCGTTAGTTTGTGCTGAAGCAGAGTATTATGAATATTTAGCGCGCTAAGATTAGACTTCAACGACACGCTGAGGCTGCGAAGTTGCCATTTTTTTACCTCGCAGTATGCGGCGCGCCACATATTCAAATCGAGCCGTTAAAAACGGTTTTGTATTTCTATGTAATTATAATATACCTAGGATACCTATTCAGGAATGGTACAATAGTACTAAAACAGCATTTATTATTCTTCCTCAAAAAGTTATTTACTTTCTTATTTTTTCAGTTAAAATTATGTTAAAAAAGTAAAGAGACTAAAAAATTATCAAAAATTTTTATGTGATTGTGAAATTTTGTGAAACAATTGGATTTAATTTCTGTTGTACATTATTATTGTACTAAAACCATTTTAGAGTTCTGACTTTTGTAGGCTACTACATAATTTATCATCTTCAATAGAATTTACTTATTTATCATGATTCATTCTCCAAAGCCTTCTAAAGTAAATAAGTCAAGTCAAGCGGAATGCAATGAACTGTGTAAGCCAAAAGTAACCATTGGCACATTACACCTGAGTGCATATAGTTGTGTCGGTAATAATGCGTCCTTTGGCACACATTATGCCCTGCCGAGAACCTGTCCGATATTTATATGTCAGACCACAGATTATACAAGTAACTGACCACAGCTTACATACTGGTAAAGAGCTTCGCTTGTAAGCGCAGTTGCCGTTCAACTTTAAAACTTAGCTTTTGTCATTAAACTTTGCAGGAATATCTTTATGAGTTGATAACAATCAAGATTTTAATGATTCTGATAAATGAGTAACAATAAATTTAAATTACCTCTCCAATAAAATTATTTAAATGATGCTATTAACAATTAGTCGGTAAAAACAGTCAAATTCGTAAGTACATTTTATTTATTATATCGGAAGTTCTTATGTACCTATGTTTTCACAAATAAATTATTTGATTTGATTTGATTTATTTAATATTTCTTCATCGGTGCCTCACTGCTGAAGATCACTATCACATATGAGTTTCCCAGCTACGCGATCCTCCGAACTATGGACCGCTCTATGTACGCTGCTCCCTGCAACCTGTCTCACACGTGGGCAAGTCCGCCACTGTTTGTTTTCTTTTTTACTTCTGCTTCTATTCTTTGCCCGGTCTACAGCATCCATTTTAGTGGGGTTTTTAGCATACATGTTATATCATTCTTGCGACGTCAAGCCAACTCTATTCGAGCTTGCTTCTTTTGCTCGAAGAAGAAAATTATACTTTTTATTATTGAACGCTGCCTTTAATCATAAAAATGTTAAAATGATGATGGTGACATGACGTATTATATTGCAAGACACAGCTAGTTGTGTACAAAGCCTTCCTTATTTAAACTTGTTTCAAGATAGCAGCTGAGCGAATCAGGACCTCAGGTACAGTTAGCCGGCCCAGTTGGCCAGGACTCGATCTGATAGCAATCGGCTTCGATGATTTCGACCAGATACTAAGTAGGCACTTATTATATGTCGTCGTCGAGTCGAATCCAATCATTTGTAAGGTTTTACAAAAGCCTGAATACGACTGAGTACGGATTATTTTATCAATTACTTGAATTTTAAAAATAGCTTTTCAGGCTGCACTGCTTTACTTAAAGATAATCATGTCCATGCTACTCTAACGATAAATAAGTATGATCAAGCATTGTTTAAAGATCTAGTTACAGGCAATCGTCATGGATCTGAGAATGAGTTTACAGGAATATAAACCTCCTCTTATTTTTCCTGTCACATGTTCTATGAAGATTCTAGTACTAAATTTCAAACTTTTTTATTTTTTCAATTCAATTCATCAAATATATTACACGAGTGCAGGTGAGATATATAATTGAGTTGAATTATGAAATAATAAAACTGGACGTATGGAGCCACACATTAGCATTTTTAATTTGATTAATGTGTTGTGCGTCAACACACGCAGCCGCATGGTTGTCATCATGAAAATAGATATTGTACCTGATTTCCTTTCCTTTTTCTGACGCTGTTTTTATATCGGAACTAAGTTGGAAATCAAGCGCGCTTAGGATGCTGAGTTATGGCTTCACCACATAAAAAATAATAGTACTTGACACAAGCACTACATTTTCTCCTTTTTAGATCCGATCTGAAATTTCTTCTAGGCTTACGCTTCAGAGCCCAAAATCATTACGTATGGATATAGTTTTCTATGTAGTATATGTATATCTTGTACCTAAGATTTTTTTGCTTATTGTACCCTCTTCTGTACCCACATGTCTGTTTCCTTTGTTTCATGGGTTGACTGGAAGAGATTACTATTTGGGATAAGTCCTCCTTTTGTTGTGTCCTGTATTCTACTTATATGTTGTTTTCGTTTAGGATTTTTACATAAATAGATGTGCAAACATCATTTTTCCTATGCGTTAGTTCTTACTTTACAATGAAGTACAACATGTATGTAGTCTGAACGTCGCAAATCGAATGGCTCATGTGCCAGTCGGACGCAATCACAAACTGATAATGATCGAAAGGGCCAGGAGACAACTACCTTAATTTGAAGGCGCGAGGATGAAACAAATGAATGGTAGTCAGAAAAATTTATAAGCCTCGTGATAAGGATAATGGTGTTTTTAGCGGGCGCGGCAGCGGGGCGGGGTGCGGCGGGCGGCGCGGTGTCATTTCACTAATTAACTCGTTGGGAGCGGCGCCACTCCATTACCGATGTTTATTGTGACAATTATTCCACCTGGGCTGCCTGTGCTCGACCCTCGCCCTTGCCTACTTCTCGAAACTCTTGATATTTCTAGGCTTAATAAGACGACTATGGGTGTCGATGAGTATCCATATTTATCGTCTTTTTGGTTCAGTTACTTAGTCGTAACGCAATATGAAAATAGATAGAGTTTCATTAGACATTAAAATAATACTTAGTGTAGAAAAAATGCATAGATAAAATGCACACGCTTTTGATAGGAATGACTTCATCCCTGCATGGCCATGGATGTAGATTCATTATATCTAGATATGTCTCCGCTAATCCTCCCATTTCTATAATGATGAACGGCTTGCTTCCGGAGCTGACCTGCGAGCTTTTTTAGGTCATCTGACCATATAATCGGCGGGTGTCTAAAATATAGACACAGATGTGAAGTATCAGGGTATGCAGTTTTTCCCGGTAGGTACTTTTCATAAGTTTTTCATCCAGTAGCACGAATAAAAGTGTTAATGTGTCATAATGCTACGCCAGTACTATTATTTCTGTGATATTTCAACACGTATGGCTAGCAAGCTGAAGTTTGTAACGCTAAATGGCAACATTCAGAGTCGGAATTGCTATTTTAGTGCGCGTTAACTACGTAATGCAGATTTTAACAGCGGCGATAACTAACCTAACGCAATAAGGATCTCCACAATACTTACAAGTTACGGCTAGACTTTCGCTACCACTCTCGGCTTATAGTAATGACTTTATTAAAGCAACAAATGTAAATATCTGTTCAACTTTCGAACTGTCAATTATTATTAATTTGATCACCCGATGATTGTAATTTTGTTAGATAAAAGCGCACCTCGCTGAACTCTTTTTTTATGCGATACTCATGCGTTGATCAACTACGAACGAGTAGAATTGAAGACATTGTTCATACTTCCCGAAATGACTTTGTGTGTATATCCCAATGTAGTTTGGAGATTCCGGAAATCGTTACATTAAAAGGTAAACTAAAAATGTACACTGTATCAAAATAGTTAATATCTTGATGCAAGTCACAGACAGCAGCTAGTAGGTAATATATCCCGCACCAAGTCGTGCTTAGACACCCTAAGGTAGCTCCTGATTTACCGGCACTCGCATGGTATTGGTGGCAAATGCGTGCGCTAAATATTTCACTTATCATGTTCACTGCGCTCGTCGCTAGGCGACCTGACCAACATTTCATGATCAGTATTTTTTTGCATTAGCATTGACTAATTAGATGAAATCATGGAATACGATTATCTTCCCTTAAGGTTTGGAGATTATAAGACACATCTTTTAAAACTTTGGTAATTACTAGAGTAATTTTAGTGCAATCCTTAGTTATCTTATTACACAGTAGGTATTTTTACAATATTTTAGTGAGTGCTGCTGCTGAAATTGATAGTACAGTGTTTTGTCTTGCCTGTTGAGCCCACCACTCATGCGCAAACTTAAGATCATTGGGCATAGTATCCAGTAATTTCACTGAAAGTTTTTCCCATCAAACCAAATCCAAGCATGCGTTGAAATGATTCAGAGGAACCCGTTCAGCTGATTAGTAAGTCAGTTAGTCAATATTATATGAAAAGTAGCTGGCAATAAACTAGATTCCGTTGATTCAGGATAAAGAAGTTTAGCGACGACAGAGAGATGCTTTTTCTCAGCATTGGGATAATACAATATGGTTTAAATTGGGCCTCTCCGTCGAGTAAAGTTAATTATTTCTTACCAACAGTGCACTATTCAGACGAGTGTTAGTAGTTTTTTAGCAAAGGAAAAAGCAAAATTACTTAATAAAAAGATGGAAATGTGAACATAATCGCTGGCTTTGTCAGGCGACCCACATGAACGTCTGATGCGCGTATGCCTAATGCCTAGTTCGGAGTTGTTGCCAAGCGACCTATATTATCACTTATGGTTTTTTATAACTTTTGGGTTTGAAAATTATTCACATTTACATCTTAAGGAACTATTAAGGTCTTAATTTGTGCCTTTGTCTGAGTGGTGGCAAATTCCCCATCCCCATGATATCATCCTCAATTATGGTTGACGTATAAAACTTTTGACTAACTGGGCACAATTGCACAAGATGGCCGTTCATATAGAAACGCGGACCGATTTTGATAAAAATATAAGCTACTATTGACGAGGGAAGAGCTGCGGGAAACAGCTAGTATAATAAATTTATTTACGTGAATAAACACTAGGAAAATTTAGTTTTATAGAAGAGAGGCGCTGATAGCGCGGGTGAGCCGGGGTGAGCGGACATCACAATTATATCAACAGCTCCTTGCTTTAATTGCCTGTCGCAAAATGGCCACAATACAGATATAAAACTCAACATTGGAGTCAGAAGCGTTTACATAAAGCAGTAAACGGTATGACTTCACAGGAACTATTTCTTGCTATTTAGTTATGTTAATTTCTCATTTACCTCTGGTTAACTGGTAGTGACTAAATTGTTATAGTAAATTACAAGTAACATCTTTATCCTAATCCGGTGCTGGGTTGGTTCTTGAGCATCTTATAATTTAGCTTTTCTAGGTTATCAGATTGGGTAGGTTTACCGTTTTTGATTTGTGTTACTAGTGAGCCAGAAAGTGAATGGGCATCTGCTACTTTTATAACCTTCTGGGATACTATCTTTTTTGACCACATGAGTTTAGTATCACAATCACATTCCCATATTATAAGCGAAATACATTTTTTTCTGTCATTGATAGCCAGCGTCTACTGAAAACTAAGTCATTATGATATTTACATTCCTTGTGGAAACGTTGTGTTGTGTTAAAAATTGGTTGGTAAAGGGTTGTTTTTACAGCATTAATGAATTTATGAATTATGATAAAATTGACATGATAACTATTTAATCTATTTAATTTAAATAACAAAATGACATTTCAATACAACTGGTATTTTGTGCAAGGTAAAAAATAAATAAATAAAAAACTTTCATCAAATATAACATTGACATTATTGTATCTAGGCATTATAAACTGATATTAATTAAATTGTAATCAAGAATAAAATTTATCATCTGCTCCTACATTTGTTGAATTACTCCGTATAGTCATTTATAAACATAAAATAAAAAAAAAATTTTTTTTGCTTGCCAGTAATGGTGAAACATGTAGATCCTTCACTAATTATTACATCTAACATAAAATCATTGTTATTATGTTTTCGCAAAATAAATATTTCATTTTATTTGTAATACGCACCCCTGTCTAATAATATTCAACTTCGACAATCTCATCCCAGGGACGAGATAAAGGGAGGGACGAGATCCCCTAAGTTGTTTGTTTCTCTCTTTCGTTTGATTTTTTTACTTCTGCACTTTCGATGTTTTCACTTATTGTGGCGACATCACGACCTAATTTAATCGTGCCGTGATACTAGAGCAACATCTGAAAACAACATGTGCCACATCAATGTACAAATATGTTTCAATATCATGAGACGGCAACAACTTTTAGCTCTGTGTGAGATGTAATGTCATATTTTATTTTAGCGTAATCCCGAATACAACTTTATATCTAGCAAACTGTAACTAATAAACGATATTTACTTTTGTCTTAGCCTCATTTTACCTAGAGCCCAATAGATGTTGTGCGTATGGTTTAACTGCCTCCGTGATCAAGTGGTTAAGTAAGTAAAAAGATAATTACATACACAAATATGTTGTCTGTAACAAAAATGTACAATAGGCGGCCTTATCGCTATTGCAATTTCTTCCAGGCTTCCTTTAGGTTAGAAAAAAAAAGAGATTTAGATGGTGGTGCATTGCATAGGAATCCAAACAAGGCCTTTGCCTTAGACCCATATTGTATTGAGTTGTTTTCTGTTTGGTTAGGACATTGCACGCGTGAAAAATTATGATTCCCTGCTTCTGAAGGCCGTTGGTTCTCACTAAATCGTTATTGTTAAAGCTGTCAGAGGCCAAAAGGCAGTACTTTAAAATCTCTGACACCAGGATATACATGGTCGATTAATCATGCAATGTGGCTATGTCTACCCCGAATCATATATTTGAGTGAATGAATATGATGATGAACGAGGTATTAGTAACTATGGCATTTTACTTTTAATTACGCGAGCGTAGCTGCGAACAAGAATCAAGTCATTAATATGGAAACTATTAACGACATTGCAGTATTAAGATTAGTAGAGCATTAGGATTGTTGTTGAATTGAAATGTATGTTTGTTAATGTGTGTGTTTTTAAGTCTGTGTGCGTCAGCGGCGATAAGGGGTCGAGCGATAACCCTCGAAGAGTCGAAGCGATAGCCCTGGCAGCCCTGACTACATTCCGTGGCTTCGCCTGTCACATGACGTGGTGTATCTAAGCGGTGAACTGGCATCATCACCTAAGAAAAGATGATGAAGCCAAGGTGAGAAACAGTAGGAGAGGCGTCGATGATTGAGGAGCTCGATAGCCGAGCGCGACGCGCGTACCCGTAACGAATGGGCGTGTAATGCTACGGCGAGAAGCGGCCCGTATTGGATTGGTCACCATTTAATGGCATTTTCTATCACGAGCTCCTCCAATCTTCGGTATACACGTTAAATCGTTGGTCCCGGTTGTTATCGATAGATGGCAGTCGATAGGCTGTGTAAGATAGGTAGATGCCTTTAGACAGCCTGAAAAATATGACAGTGTTGGCCACTAACACGCTTTGAGTTATGTTCCTGTTGGTCTGGTTTCCCTGTTAAAGAAGGGTTACGGATGGCAGATGGCAGTTGCTCCATTGTGATAACCATTTCCGCCAAACCACAAGGCACAGCGTACCTACGGCTCCGAAATGTAAGATGAGGACTTAACTAGGAAAACATACTTAGATTTAAGCAGAGAACTAGCATCATCACCTAGGGAGAGGAGAAATTTATTAGTAAGACGTCGGAAGAGGAGACAACGTGAATACAATTGGTAAAAGGCATAGCAAAAAATGACAATAACTGGCAATGGCAAATACTTGTTTGAAAAATAACAACAATCCTCCATGCATGCGAACATACGAGCATGAACTAAACTAAAATAAATAATATGGAGAGAGTAGCTATAACAATGTATATATCATGACATGTCACAATGTCGGAGTGCATATCAGCGCTGACGCAGTCCGTGCCATTCCAATCAATTACATGCCAACATTCCTTGAATACGAATTGTTGCATTATATATATTTATTTTATTATCTTTACCTTTGCACAAAGAAAATTGCACTTGTATCGTGTGAGACGTATGGCAAAAGCATTCTCTGCTAGTCAGTATCAGTACTATTGATACTTACCTCGTATCATTGGCACATAGAGCACTATCCATCAGTAAAATAATAAAAAAAACATGATTTCTGAAAATAAGTGTTTCGCATGGTGTGCACACAGTTCTGCAAAGAAAAATCGAGTTCAATTTCCACAAGAAGCATACTAAGTAACTGTTTTCAGTTTAATTAGTTAGAAAATTGCAGGATTGAATCAATTGTGATTGCTTAATAAATAAAATATGATTTTATGGAAAATTGTAGTCATTGGTTCAGCCATTTGGTGGTCGTGAGAGCGACCATAGGGATGCGTAGGGTCGTTTGACCCTGTGACTCACATGATATGAATGAATATATTCCTTAGTCAAGTAGCATATTTAGCAGGCGACTCTAATATAAGTTTAATCATCTACCTAAAACAGAGACTGCGTCAATGTAACACATAATGTCAGTTTAATATATAAGTATTTTATAGTAAGTGATTCAAGTTTAATTCATTTAGATCCGTGTGTCATATTGTTTCTATTTAAATATTGTTTATAAATATACTTTATGATTCATGTGTGTGTTCTGATGTGTAATGACCAATCGGGAGGTAAAGCAAACAATTAGGGCTGCATTTCTAAACAATTAAATAAAAAAAAAATGATTTTTCGTTTTTACATAACTTACATAACTTTTTACTTGTTACATAGTAATTTGTGATCCTGCAACTAGATTACCAGTCAAGTAAGATATCTAATGATAGTCGTAGCTTTTAAAATTATAAAGCAAGGTCTATCTTTGCATATAATGTATTTTATCTAAAACCTCTTGGTTGACTGGTAGAAAAAGCCTTTGCCTTTAAGTTCGCCCTTTACGTTATTGTAATGTAGTTAAATAAATAAATAAAATTTGCTTCAACATAATTTCGACAATAGTTTTAATTGGCATTACTTATGGCCTGCCATAGAAATAACTTGTTTATGGTTCAAAAATTAATGTGAATGAGTAATAGTCGTCAACGATTCCTATAACTAAAAAGTCGAAACATTGGGTATCCCTATCCAATGTTTCGACTTTTTATTTTATAAATAAGCATATATAACGATGAATTCAAATTACGGCTCATAAAAACTAAGCTAGGTATGCTTAAACATAATTTTCCTTTAAACGGCTTTAAATGGCTCATTCTTCAAAAACGATTTATATTTAATTTCTGTATTTACTGTAATGCTATTTTCTGTGCAATAAAGTTATTAAAAACAAACAAACAAAAGATTCTTCACGTCATTTTCGGGTATTTTTGGAATTTAACGATTTAGTCAATTGTAATACAAAACCATAAAATATACAATAAAACATATTCAAAATTGTATGAGACATCGAAATTTAACCAAAAATAAATTTGGAAATGCTTTTAAAAATTTTGCTGCCGTGGTAAAAGACGAAGCAAACCATGAAAATGACTCGCTTTAAAAGTGTTTGTTATTACGAAATATTTCTCAAACTGAAGACTATCACTGCATAACAAGTAGGTATATTTTTAAAAACACGGCGCTATATTAATTAAGCACTGATTATCATAAACTATCCTGAATAATTAACCAATTCTCCTTCGAAATAAAACGTCCAAAATCACCTCCTTAAGTCTTTAACTTTAATCGTCATCTTTTTTTCTTTTCTCTCTTCTTTATTCATTCCCCCGACTGCGCCAGAAGGAGGGTTATGTTTTTCGAGTGTTTGTATGTATAATTGTTTGGCACGCCCTACAGCCTGAACCTTAACGGCTCAATGGATTTTAGATTGAGAGGTGTTGTTAGATTCGTATTAACTGTGAGAGTAACACTGGGAACATAAAATTAAAAAAACACAATGGCGGATTTTTTTGGGAGTTTTGTTTCCAAATTATACTGAAAGGTAGTCGGGTGTTTAAGTTTTTTAAATTATCGTTATCTTGTTTTATTGTAGCTATTCGTTGTCTTTTGTATGAACTCTGACACATCATCATATTCCTAAAGCACAAATAATCGCCTCATTCAAAGATCAAGTTAAGTCTCACTACCTTTCTAAGATTCAATAAGCTTGTCGCTTAATTTATGTCACTACTATCCTACTTGTTTTATGTATTTTATTTATTTAAGTATTTTATGTAGGTTTATATATACAAAAATATCTATGTAAGTTTATTATCTGTTAAGTTGTAGATAACATCTTAGCTTTCTGCACCGCTTGCTCAAGTCTTTTTGTTCTCTGCTCCTTTCTACCATAAGGTTGGCTGAAAGAGATTGCATTAGCGATTTGCCTTTATACTAATTTCTCTAAATACTAATTGGTTTCTGTGCTGAGTCTTTTTTTATATGTATGTAAATGGTATAATAAAGTATTAATTCATTTACAAGCACTTAATAAATTATTTTGCGTGCTTCCGCCACCAGTTAGTTCATGCAAACTATTGCCGGCCGGCACCCACCCACTACTATTAGTCCCAACATGCCCGCCACCACTAGCTTGCACATGCAACACG
Source organism: Euzophera pinguis (assembly GCA_947363495.1). Classification (NCBI taxonomy): domain Eukaryota; kingdom Metazoa; phylum Arthropoda; class Insecta; order Lepidoptera; family Pyralidae; genus Euzophera; species Euzophera pinguis. Next base: position 220,264 of record OX376159.1, read on the forward strand.
TATAAACGTCGTTTATACGTCGGACTATTAACAGCTTGGTCTAGTGCCTGAAGATGCCTCGCGTAGAGGCGAAACACGTGTTGCATGTGCAAGCTAGTGGTGGCGGGCATGTTGGGACTAATAGTAGTGGGTGGGTGCCGGCCGGCAATAGTTTGCATGAACTAACTGGTGGCGGAAGCACGCAAAATAATTTATTAAGTGCTTGTAACTTTAACTTCAGCAAAGTAACGCCTGAATCGGTTAAATATATTAATTCATTTATCCTAAAAATTAGCTTCTTGATACTTGCACCATCCCGGTTGCATCCTTAGCTATTTATTTCGAAGCCCAAAGTCCTTCGAAAAGGTATTTTAGCATCTATTAACTAAGGAGTTATACTTATATATTTATGTTGTTTGGGATGAATACCTAAGGCCTATGAGGTCCCACAAAATCTATGACGCTATCGCCCTTAGATTAGTTTGAAGTTAACCGTTACCAGAAGGATGGCCTCTATTACACAAAAAAATAGCATTGCCTGTGGAAATGCTTCAAATCTTCTTGGCACTTTACCTTGGGGCAACGATCCGTCAGGACCTGTGTTTTTGTACATTTTAGGTTAATTTATTAGATTAGTTTTTCGTGTTTATATTCTTCTCTTCGATTTACTTGTAAAACATTTTTAAATTTGAATCTCCAACTAAAATTTCAATGAAAAACATACTAGTTTTCCAAATAATTCCAATATGTACGCGTAAGATTTACTTTTCTTTAACATAAAAGGTAATAACAATAAGAGGTGTCGTAAGTCCGCTTATGAAAATCTCAAACCGGTGTAGGCCTATAGCCCAAGACCAAAAGGAAACTATTAATCTTCTGAATCGAGAAACTATGCATTCTGAGCTCCATTCCATGGTATTCTGCATGACTTTATTGAATCGGTAAGTCATGCTACCTTTGTATTATCGTTTTATCTTAAATGCAGGAGTTGTACTTCGACTGAGAGGCAAGAAGCCAGATTATCTAGGGTGATAGAGGTACTAGATACTGGCTCAAAACTTTCCACTGGCCATTTTTATCAGTCAGCAAAAAGTGTAATTGATGCACAACCTAACAACTGCCATCTAGCGAGGCTAAACCTTACTTAACGTGGTAATATTTTAAAGAATGTGTTCATAACAGCAACATCGGTAACCGCAAACATTACATTGAGGATAATTATTCTGTCCAGGTTGCCGTCTTTCTGAACAAGGTTTGCTCGCTTTCAAAATATGACGGTTTCCCTGTCAACCGTCGTTGTTACGTAAGTGCTTATCGAGTCATTTTTAAACTCGTAACTCTTTCAAAAATTATCGTTACATCGGTCGCTATACATTTCAGTAATCTCCCTAAAAAGCACTACGGTTATCTGTTATCTTCGTTAACTAAACCAATATAAAAGAATAGTACCATACTCGTATAACCTTTGAAAAGGGTCTGCTCTCTTTCTAGCGAGTTTTTGACGGGAGTGACTCCTTCTTAACCTTGACATTACCCCACGCAAATGATGAATTTTATTTAACATTTTGATAGATTAATAAATATTATTATATACTTATAATATATAATAATATTTATTAATTTTAATTATATATAATATTTATAAGTTTATATATAATTATATATAGTAATAATTTATAATTATATTTAATCAAGCTACTATATCTTTTGTAATAAAACCTACTAAAACTTAAGTTTTTGGGTCCACGAAACTCCCCTATCTATGATGAAAATTGGATGTCGTATATGTATAATTTCGATCGAAGAATTTTAGGTAGTTACTCATGGTCTAAATAATATGGTTATATGTACAAGCTAAGAAAAAATAACATAATCTTACTAAAAAATTGTATCTTTGCACTCCTTAAGACGTTTGCAAAATTTTCTGCCCACTGATACTAAAGCACTACTGGCTCGCTCGCTCCTTATACCTGTTCTGGATTATGCTGATGTCGCGTTCCTGGACCTTACAGACGAACTCACTGCTAAACTAGAGCGACTACAGAACTCGTGCATTCGTTACGTATTTGGGCTAAGGAAATATGACCATATCTCCGAGTTTCGCAAGCGTCTGAACTGGTTGCCAATACGGATACGTCGTAAACTACATATTGTCTCTTTTCTTTATAATGTCTTGTTTAATCCTTCTTCCCCTGAATATCTCAGATCAAATTTCTCCTTCCGGGATCTTGATCCCCGTCTGCGAGCATCTCACCACCTAAAGTTGAACATACCTGTATACTCCTCACAGTGTTACGCCAACTCCTTCTCAATTCTCGCTGCAAATCTCTGGAACAAGCTTCCTTTGGAGATAAAAGAGCTGTCTTCTCACTCTTTCAAATCTCGGGTTAAGGAATACTACGAACGTTCGGACTTGAGCTGAGCTTACTGTTTTTATGTGTAATTGAATTTGTATGTTAGATGTAAGTCTATGCACCTAAGATTTCTTTGCGTGTTGTGCCCTCTTCTGTGCCCATATGTCTATGTCCTATGTTAGTTTGGTTGACTGGAAGAGATCCCTATTTGGGATAAGTCCGCCTTTTGTTGTAACCTGTATTCTGATACTATGTTCTTTGTGTACAATAAAGATTTTTACATATATACATACATACAAAAATAGTAATTAGACAACCGCCCTTAGCTAGATATTGTGTGATCGATGCAATTAGTAATATATATTGTTCACTACAATCGTGTAGGTATGTAGCTAAGGAAAACACGATTGTAGTAATTAATAAAAATATAAGTTTATTTCCAAATATTACGTGTTTCTATCATTCATACAAATTATACAGTTGATTTTAATTTAAATAAATTGTTTTTTGCATATTACAACTATAAAGCTACCTAAGCTTGCTGACGCCGTAGGTGACAAGAGGGCTTGCTCATTCCTAGCGCAAATAATTGCAATTGCAATTCAACGCGGGAATGCAGCCAGTGTTCTTGGCACCATGCCACACGGACATTGCTCAGATTTTAATTTTTAGTTTTTTTTTAGGTTAATTTGTTTGTATATTAATATTTGTGTACATAAAAGGTAATTAATAAAAAAAACAAAAAAAACTATTAACAAATATTTTTATGTATAAAACATTGGTATATCTTAAAACATTAGGAAGTTATAACAATTTGTTGAAAGTGCGCGGCGAGTGTAACACGCGAAGAACAACAAAATTGCCGCACTGCACCGACCCCTGTCGGTTAAATTTAAGTGTAGCCTCTCATCTTTGGCTACACTTCGGATAAACCTAAGTGTAGCCGATTTCTGTTGGCTAATCTTAAATTCAAGATTATTTTCCGTATTTGACTATTTATCTACACTAATATTATAAAGAGGAAAGATTTGTATTTTTGTGTGTATGTTTGTAATGAATAAACTCAAAAACTACTGTGCGATTTCAAAAATACTTTCACCATTAAAAAGCTACATTCACCCTGAGTAACATAGGCTATATACCGCAGGCGGAGCTACGGGAAACAGCTAGTGACTTATATTTTTGAATAACTTAGCTAGATAGTAGATATTATTATATATAGAATTTATTACGCGAGCTCCTAAATATAATGCAAACGCACATAAGGAAGGGATTTTGAAAAATGTTTATCCTATAGGGATGAAGTAGGTGTAGAAAGTATGGAAATCTTTAAATCAACTACGATTTTGATAATTATTGAGATTCATGTTCTTAAAAACAAATCATTGAATCATTTTTCATGGTTTAATAAAAAAATTCCTCTAAGGGTGCAAAATAATAGGCGTGTGAATGTTTATCTAAATATAAAGAGGAAATGTTCTCACTGACGTATAGACGCATGCACAGACATGAATGTGAATTTCAAATTTCAATTTGTCTGCCTGTCTGTTATCTTTACAAACGACTAGACGGAAATTTGGCATAAATTTGAACCATGCCGATGTATTTAATAGGCAACTTAAGGTCGCAAGAACCGAAGAAGCCGCGAGCGGGAGCTAGTAGATTAATAAGATATGAGCGTGTGACCATAAAATTTGACCCGTTGAAGAATTAGCCAAATAACTAAATGTCAGGTAGTGAATACATTTGAGACTAATCATACTGACGGCTTTACCAGGCAGGCAGGGCACTGGCTATAGGCACAGCCTGTAAACTATGAATTAAGAGTGTTAGGGGGGTGTGGGGTACTCACTTCTATAGGTACCGCATTTTTTTGACGTATGGATACCATACAACAATATTTTTTGTTTAAAATCTACAAATACATGTAAAATATTTTAATAAGTAAACATATAAAAATTTAAACGAACTATCTTATCTATGGCCCGCGCGAGGGTCACCCGTTGCCTCTTTTAGGCCTCTACTGATCTCCCTGTGAAGACCCCGCGCACCGGCGCCCCACGGGCCTAGTGTTACGACACCAAAGGCTGTGAACTCGTACTGAGTGCCGAGACAACTATATTTATTGGCCTTGAACTTCGCAGCCGCACCGGCCTGCTTGCTGGTGGCTAGGATGTAGGTAGCTGCCAAGGTAACGGAGCACGTGGCGTCCCAAACGAGGGCTTGACCCATCATCCAAGGTATCAATGACATCCCGTCAGGGCGCTTGCCATTGTCCCGCACAATGTGTGTGTGGCTCCAGAACTGCTACTACTTTGGCACTAATGAGCGCCTCTCAGGATATTTTATAAAGCTTTGACAAAAAATATAATGTCAATTTTGTCAAAGCTTTAAAAAAAAAATAAAAAAATCTTTTAAAGGCGGAAAGAGAAATTCGGGCCGGTCGTATTCGTAGAGGCCGGTCATAACTTATGAGTGAGGATGGAGACTGGGGAAAATTGAGCGGTAAAACTTGAATGGGATAACAGTATTTTACCGCTCATTTTTCTCCCATTATCTCGAGCGTAATATCCCAGGATTGTCACAGGTTGTAAAGAGGGATTTACCCTCCGTTAGCACTGTTAATAATTCTGTGTCTACACGCCAATAATTAGCAGGTGTCGCAAGAAAAATTAAATTTGATATTCTTTAAGCCATTATTCATATATAGTTATACAATGGACCCTAATATGATTCCCTGGATCGAATTTGGTTTACTACTCATATTTTTAACTTAATCTTGGAGGATGAAGAGCATAGATAAGTAAAGCGCTACAATTTATACAATATTCGTGCTAAAATTTATATAGACTTCATAATTCTGATCAGGTACCTGACATCTATAGCTTATCACTTAATACTTTTAAATACAAAATTTATAAATTGATTCATTGATTTAAGTATGAATGTCTTAGTCATTCTTATTTACTTTATATAATTACTTATTCAGTACCTAATGCAAATCTTGTCCTAACATTAATAGTATACACATAATATACATGCTGTCCTGTGTTTACACATATACATGTTTCCACCGTTTGATATAAATTTCAACTCATTTGTAGTGTTCTCATTTATATGTATTTATAGTTTTGTCAAGCGCTAAAGTTAAACATGCTGTGCCCGCTAATCTCTTGGTTTTCCAACTAGCCCATGAACCCATGTAATATTTATTAAGTCATGTTTTGTTGTAAAACTGTATAGTGTGCCAATAAATAAAATAAAAAAAAAAAAAAAAAAAACGATATTTGTGTACCAGGGGATCCCCAAATACAATGATTAGTGAAATGACAGACATGCTATAGTCGGAAATGGAACACGTGAGGGCGCGCCACAGGTCGGGGTCGGCAACCGAGCCACAGGTGGGGCGACCGCCCGCCCGCCCTCGCAAACGGACGCACCCTTGTTCGTGACAGTCAGAGCCTACAACTTTTGGTGGCCGGTCAGTTTTTGAATGTCGCTTCAATGTCTTGTAGCTATAACGTGTATATTCTTTAAAAACCTTCTTTTTACTGCAGAGCGTTTAGAGTTCTCCCAAACCACTGGTCCAAACGCTACGTTAACGGATTGAACAACGGGGACGTGACTGTACCTATAGTCCAAATACTACATTGAATTGGTCGCTATTAGTGTCATTTCCTATCTTGAGGTCCTCCGTACTTCGAAAGGTACTTCAAGCTGTTGGTCCCGGCTATTATTGATAGATGGCAGTCGTTTGGTTGTGTCAGTTCCTTTTTAGCAGCCTAAAAAATAATTTATATCGATGTCGTTTCAATGTCTGTACCTATGACTTCGTATATTGTTAAGCTTGTTCTAGTCTGATTCCAGGGCGTTTAGGTATAAGGATTAATATTTTCTTTACTTCACCGAAAGTGAGTCAATATCAACACGACTTGTGCCACGCTGCTAACGTTACGCTAATAGTATTTACATGTAAGAGTTAAATACAGTGTACTTTGCCTCAGAACGGAAATTAATATTTTGTTATGTGTGTGTGGAACAACGAGAGTGTCTGTGAGATGGTGTTACGTAACAAATGTGTGCGTCGGGGACATGTGTTGCTGGAATTACATGTGGGCTATAACGAAGGACAGAAGTTATGAATGGATGAAAATATTTATCTTCGCTTAATTTTTTATAGGTGCCATTAGCACATCCCGCCTAAGAAAAAAGTGAAGATAGTAAAAGAATAAGGAGATTTATAAGAATTTAAAAATTAACATACAGACTTACAATAATATTTATGTATGTCTCCATTTAAAGTAAATACAGGTTTTAGGAGATTTATGGCATGAATTTTAACTTTTCAAGGATTCATGTTTGTTTTCCGACGGAGCCGATATGGAAATTTCTCAGTGTCGATAAAGTTTAATCCTACAAGAGATTCTTCTTTTCGAACACAAGCCATAATAACAAATTCCGAAGTAATTCTTAGCCGATATAAAATTAAATTATGCCGATAGACTAGGAGTACCTACGAGCTGTCTCAGAGCCAGTTTAGTGTTGTATATATTATTCAAATTGGAAAACTCTGTAAAAGAACCGGTCGACCTTCGCGGGAAGAAATGTGTGACGAGCTGCCAGCGCCCGCGCCGCTCGCACTTCGCTTGCTTAGACGTTAGATACCTATATCTTTTTATGGTTTTTGCTATAACACTTATTACGAAGAAATGCACTGATTGTAGCTATTAATCTACTTATTTAAGAGCTGTTGAGAGAGGGGTAGGTAGAGACTACGGATTTCAATTTGCTACGATCCTTACAGATTTCCTCGCTTCTTCTACCTTCATCACTCTCGTCATATACGCTTGTCGATTACGGGCACTCCTGACATCTCCCTTTTTTAATATGTCTGCGATTTGGTCGCAGTATGTTCTCCAAGGCCGGCCCCTACCGACTTTTCCTGTCACCTTTGATTTTTAAATACCTTTAGTAAGTCTCCTTTCATCCATCCTTTCTACATACACAAACCATCTTAACATCCCTTTTTCTATCTTTGTCACTACATCATTATTCACACCAAACCTTTTACTTATCTCACTATTTCTAATTTTATCGCTCAGACGTACGCCACACATACTCCGTAAAGCTCTCGTTTCAACTGCTTTCACTCTGCTTTAATTATTTTTCTGCCAGACCCAAACTACCATACATGAGAGTTGGCATTAACACTGCTCTATGAACAGCCAGACGTGCATTTTTGGATGTAACTCTACTGCTCATAAAGGAATGCAATGCCCCATTTACCTGATTACCCGCAGCCACTCTTTTTTCAATATCACCTTCATGCTTTCCATTTCTCATAAAAATACAATTTTTAAATGTATCGGATTTCTTCATTAGATTCACTCATCTTGACAGAAAGAAAAACAAATTAAAATCACACATTTCCCTACTTTGAATTTGGAATTACTCGTATCTTCTTTAAAATGTAAACTTTCATTGATACCAAAATCAGCCAGATACAAATAGTATAGCCAAAGAGATTTTATTACAAGTTTATACATACTATATGCGAAAAGACTTTTTCCCCAACCTAATATTACCGGTCCTTTAATTTAATCTGTACTTTAATCAACTTGTGAAAAACATCTACGATGGAAATGCATATTAGTAAGACAGAGGGGAAGCTGAAGTTAAAACAATATTTATATGGACGCGCGTCACTACGATCAGCAAATACTGAGTAAACAGCGCCTATTAAATCATTATCCAAATCATTACAGTAGGCACAGTCCGACACATTATGCACCAAAGGGTACGTTTACATTCGGTTATCTCAAGCCCCGATGAATGTATAATAGGCCTGCCACTCTGTCACTACAGAACACAAATAATGTAGAAGTACAGTTGGCTCCTCAGTTCAGGCATGATCACAAATTTTAAGTTTATTTTATTCATCTCATGTAGATTCCAATAAAAACAACACGTGTGCCAAAATGATCCGTTCTGAAATGTGAACTCTAAATAAACATATTTCCCCACAAAACAAAATAGTCCAGTGTCCAAATAGAGACATTCGCTCGCTTCGCTCTGTAATTCATAGATAAAACAGAAACATTTAGCGTGGCCAAATCCCAAAAGATAACCACAACACAATACGATTCATTACGCTAGGTATCGACGAGAATACCATGCACTGATCAGGATGAACCAAGTGATTTTTAACTTTGTATTAACAAAACTTTATTTCTTCACTTTCTTCATTTTGTGTCATTCGCCTGGCAACATGTCAAGGATTCTGAATAATACATCGATTGCCATGCGCATTTATACGCTTTTTATTGATACGATTCGGTTAACATTGAACTTGAAACGGGGAGTGTGCGCACACGCATTTGAAAGTCAATGTGATGGTGTAGCACTGCCAGGTAAACCGGGATTGCGGGATGGCATACTGATCGAGATTATTAGGATTTTGGAACGATCGGCATCGAATATTTCGGGCATGCGGCGAGTAGATTGCAGAGCTCCTAGAAAGAGATGTTGTGTGAACATATGGTTGGAGATGGTTGAAACTCCCAATGTAAGTGAAGTCAAGAATAATCTAGTGGTTCTGTGAGAAATGTAGACCTCGCGAGCCCTTACAACCACGAAATAACAAATGTTTTACCGTTTCCCTGACTTAGCAAAGCCTTTTAAGAGTTTTGAAACCAACATATTAATGCTGGATAAAATAGAAAGACTCATCCTTTACCCATAAGCTCCACCGTTAAAATCATCACAAAATATTCATTCATGACTAAATTCTATGGACTCTTTAGAGTCTAGACTCTGGATCGACCCATGACTCTCCGATATCGCCAACATTATTTTTCTCGCCGATGTGGTCACGAGGCGTTATCTCTGCGGTTTTTTGTGCCCAGCGTCAATATCAACTTTAAGCAAAATACTCATTTTTATTTTTATATGACCCCAATCATTCGTGGTCAATATGAGTGAAGGAGCTCGCTCATCCAATCCTAGCGTCCCTTTTTGTGACAACAGCGAATGGGTTCGTTTACTCCGATGGCTCAGCAATCCAAAGAGGATCTGGCCTCCGACTCAAGAGATCTCTACTGTTCCTTGTTCTGCACCTCATGCCAGTCGGCTCTTTGGAAGGCTTCCAGATCCTTCACGGCCTAAGGGCGTTAAGGATATATTATAGTATTTATGTATAATTTTAGATAATAAATACAATGTCATATAGACTCTAAAACAAAGTTTTAAAATGCGATATCAGGGGGAACCGATCAGTTATCTGAAATTGACTTTGCCGAATCTCACTTGACCCAACTCGTTTCATCGACGTCTTGTTTGCTGTATGTATTGTTTGGTATATATAAAAGCATAATATGACATATGTACCATTTTATTTAACTATATTTTACCGATTTAAAAAAAAACTTTTTGCTAATGGCCGAAGTTCTTTTGAACTTTTTTTTTTGGCAGATGATTTATTTATAATGCTATCACATCGCTAAAAAAACTTTGTTTAGTGGGAAGGGGTGGTGCAGGGGGGCTATAAAAAATACTTTAAATAAAACCGTAGCTTAGTTCGGTTAGGTTGGGTTAGGCTTGTGACCACCCGGGGGACACCCCACAGAACTAGCGTCCACGTCGCGTCCCCTGGAAACGTCGCGTCCTGTCCACCGTAACGGAGTGGCAGGCCGACGGCTAATAAGTTCTGTGCAGCCGGCGCAATATTGCATACAATGAGTGACTCGCAGCCACTGCGAGACGCCTCCGGGCGTTTCGTGAAAAAAGGCCCTTCTCAGGGCCAACCAAAGGGAAGGAAAAAAAAAGGGGGGGGAAACCATTCGGATGGGGGGGGTAACGGGAAGGGTTCGGATAGGTCGAGGTCCGAACACGAGAGGAGACGGGAGGAGTCTGAGGTGTCCGATGGCTCAGCGGTTGGCCAGCGAAGGCTGGGAAGCCTGCTAGGCAGCTTGGGCTCCATCACCTCGCTCCCGGAGTCGGTGCTCGGTGCCAAGCGCCTGTACTCAGAGGTGGCGAGCGGCTCCGACACCGAGGTTGGTGCGCCGCGACCGAAACTGGCGGTATCGAAGAAGGGGAAGGCTCGGGGGGCATCTAATGCCACGAGGGCCCGGGCTGAGGCACGGAGGACCCAGGAGGAGGATGCTGAGGCCTCCTTCTCGGCCACGTTGGAAACTCGGGCATTCAGGAAGGCAGGACCCCCGAGTGGGGATAAGGGCATGGAGGCGGCCCCCATTGAGGTGCGGGACTTCGGTTCCATGGGAGCCGAAGGCCTCATGGACACCGCGGTGGAGAGGCTCGGTCTAATAACCAGCCTCGTCCGGAAGACCACTGCCCTCAAAGGGGGCTATAGTGCAAAAATCTTGCGGGCCTCCTCGGATATCCGGGATATCGTCGATACCCTGGTGGCACGTAATGAGTCGGATGAGGTTCGGCGCCTCAAAGCCGACAATGGCCGCCTCCAAAGAGAGGTGGCCAATATGAAGGCAGAGGTCGCTGCGCTCCGCCGGGGGTTCGAGGAGTCCCGTCGCGAGGTCGGCCAGGCTGCGCGGACTGCAGAGAGGCAAGCCGCTCCTCTGATGGAGGAGGAGCTTGTGCAGAGGCTGGAGGCCTCCATGGAGAGAATGATTGGTGTCCGCCTGGCAGACATAGAGTCTCGCCTACCTCGCAAGGTCACCCGCCCACCGCTGGCGGGCGACAACTCCGAGGTGGCGAGGTCTGCGAGGGCGGCCATTGCGGAGGCCTCCGGTTTTAGCCGGGAGCCGCAGCCTGCGCAGCCAGCGGCGGTGGAGGACTTGGAGGTTCTGGCCCCAGCGCGCCCGGCCTCCAAACAGCAGAGACGCAAGGGGGCGGCTGAAAAGGCGGCGGAGTGGGGGCCCTTCGGGCCATCGACCTCAACCGCGGCCGAGGCATCCCCGGAGCTCCCCTGGGTGGAAGTGCGAGGGAAGGGGAAGGGTGTGGGGAAAAAGTCCCAGCCCAAACCCACCACAGCACCCACGACGACACCCATGGGGAGACCCACGGCGGCTCCCGCAACTGTGCGTAAAGCGCCTCCAAAGACGGCGCCACCGAAGGCGAAGAAACTGTCGGTCCCGAGCTCCTCGGCTGTAATTCTCAAGTTACAGCCGGAGGCAGCGGAAAACGGGGCCTCTTACGCTTCTGCCCTTCTGAAGGCCGAGCAGGACGTGAACCTGGAGGAGCTGGGCATTGGCTCGCTTCGGATTCGCCCTAGTGCGACCGGAGCGAGGCTAATTGAAATTCCCGGCTCCTCCAGTTCAGACAAGGCTGACGCCCTTGCCTCGGCCTTGAGGGTGGCGCTGTCCGGCGTCGCGGAAGTGTCCAGGCCCGTCAAAACCGCGGACTTCCGCGTGACGGGCCTGAACGATGCGGCTACAGCGCGGCGGATAAAAGCCGCGGTCGCAAGGGTTGGGGGCTGCACGGAGGAGCAGGTCTGGGTGGGCGAAATCCGCCCAGACTGGCGGGGCTCTCGCTCCGCCCTAATGCGCTGCCCGGTCACGACAGCCAAGAAGCTGATCGAGGCGGGCAGCATGAGCGTTGGTTGGAGCTCCGTGCGGCTCCAGCACTTGGCGGCGCGACCCATGCACTGCTACAAGTGCATGGGGAAGGGGCACACTGCGGCGCTGTGCCCATCGCAGACCGACCGCAGTCGGCTCTGCTACAGGTGCGGGGAGGCAGGACATTTGTCCGCTTCCTGCACCGCGACGCCCCGCTGCGCTGTATGCCGCGACGCCGGAAAGCCGGCGGAACATGTAATGGGGGGTAGGTCCTGCAACCCCCCGTCAGTCCGCGGCAAAGGGCCGTCCTCTTCTCCGCAAGAGGGCACCACACAGGCGGCGCCAGCTGGCCAAATGGAGGAGTGATGGGGTTCGCCTTCCTCCAGGCCAACCTTAACCACTGCGCCAGGTCGCAGGATCTCCTCCTGCAATCCATGGCGCAGTGGGACATCGATGTCGCGGTGGTCTCGGAGCCGTACGCGGTTCCCTCCCTACCCCACTGGGCAGGGGATCTGGATGGCTCCGTGGCCATCGTGGCCAAGTCTGGCGCTGCCTCTCCTCTCACGCTCCGGAGGAGAGGGCAAGGTTTTGTGGTGGCGGTTCGGGGAGAGTACGCCATTATTGGCGTTTACTTTTCCCCGAACCGGGATTTGCCGGCCCTGGAGCAGTTTCTGGACGCTCTGGGGCCGGAGGTAAGGCGGCTAGCGCCCCTAAAGGTCCTCGTGGCCGGCGACTTCAACGCCAAATCCACGGCGTGGGGGAACCCGGCCACCGAGCCCAAGGGGCGAAAAGTTGAAGAATGGGCGCTGGCCGCGGGGCTGTCCCTTCTGAATAGGGGGACAGTCCAAACGTGCGTGCGGCGGACGGGGGGTTCGGTGGTGGACTTGACGTTTGCCACCCCGGCCGCCGCGCGCACCGTGACGGGCTGGAGGGTGGAAGAGGGGGTGGAGACACTTTCGGACCACCTGTATATACGGTTCGAGGTGTCTGCCGCCCCCGGAAGTCAGGCGGCATCGTCGTCACGGGTGCGCAGTCGATTCCCGCGCTGGGCGCTCACGCGGCTCGACCTCGAGCTGGCGGAAGAGGCGGCTATCGTTGGCCGCTGGAGCCTCCCGTCTCTCGTGGGAATGGGGGTAGACGAAGCGGCTGGCCGCTTTAGCGACGCTTGCACTGCAGTGTGCAGGGCGGCCATGCCTAGCGTCAGTCGCCCCCCCCCCTAGACGGGCGGTGTACTGGTGGTCGACGGAGATTGCCGCTCTCCGAGCCGCCTGCAACGGGGCCCGTAGAGCGTACGGCCGGAGTCGACGGCGCAACCCCCGTGACGAGGAGAGGGATGACCAGCTGTATGCGGTGTATGTCCAGAAACGTGTGGAGCTACAGCTGGCCATCAGTCGGGCCAAGGAGGAAGCCTTCGAGGAGCTGGTGGAGGGCATAGAAAGGGACCCGTGGGGACGCCCGTACAAGTGGGCGCGAGACAAATTGCGTCCACAGGCGGCCCCACTGACGGAGACCCTTCAGCCAGCTCTGCTGGAGGGGATTGTCGGGGAGCTATTCCCCGGCAATCCGCGGGGGTTTTCCCCGCCAAAAATGGCCCGACGGCCGCCTGACGAAGCGGAGGCTGATCCGCCTCCCGTCACCGACGTCGAAATGGAGGTGGTCCAAGACCGCCTCCGGACCAAGAAGAGGGCACCGGGTCCAGACGGGGTGCACGGGAGGATGCTTGCGCTGATCCTCGTGCACCTCGGAGAGAGGTTTCGGGAGCTGCTCGACCGCTGTTTGAGGGAGGGGCGGTTTCCGAAACTCTGGAAAGAGGGTCGACTCTGCCTTATTCCGAAGGGGAGCCGGCCCCTGGACTCGGCTTCGGCGGTGCGACCTCTGGTCCTGCTGAGCGAGGCTGCGAAGGCCTTGGAGAGCGTCGTGGCTTCGCGCCTCGTTCGGCACGTGGAGGACGGCCCGGGACCGCGTCTCTCTGACGCGCAGTACGGGTTCCGGGCCGAGAGGTCGACCGTCGATGCCCTCAAGCGTCTACGTTCGGTGACGGAGGAGGCGGATCGGGATGGAAAGGTGACCCTGGCGACGTCGCTCGACATCGCCAACGCCTTCAACAGCATCCCGCATAGTGTAATACGGGAGGCGCTCGAGTATTTCGGAGTGCCCCCGTATCTGCGGAGGCTGTTGGGGGCGTACCTGGAGGAGCGCTTCGTCCTGTTCGAGGACAGGGGGGGTCGGATGGTTCGGCGCAGCGTCGGATGCGGTGTCCCGCAGGGGTCGATTCTCGGCCCTATACTGTGGGACATCGCGTACGACTGGGTCCTGCGGTGCCGGCTTCCCCCCGGGACTGGTGTCATCTGTTACGCGGATGACACTCTCTTTACGTCCCGGGGTGCGAATTTCGGTGAGGCGGCGCGGTCGGCCGAAACGGGTCTTGCCCTATTGGTCGACCGCATAGAGAGGCTTGGGCTTCGGGTCCGTCTGGACTAGACCGAAGTCCTCCTCTTCCGCGGGGCCCGGACGCGAGGACCCCCCCCAGGAGCGCGCCTCCGGGTGGGTCAGGTGGAGTTGAGGGTGAGCACCCAGATGAAATATCTGGGGCTCATCCTCGACGGACGATGGTCTTTCGGCCCCCACTTTCGCGAGTTGGGGCCGAAGATCATCAGGACGGCTGCTTCGCTCGGCCGACTCCTCCCCAACCTGGGTGGACCGAGCGAAGCAGTAAGGAGGCTCTACTCTGGCGTCTGCCGGAGCATGGCGATGTACGGTGCCCCCATCTGGGTGGACGCCCTCACCGCGACGAACAAACGCCTTCTGCGACAGGCGCAGAAGGTGATCGCGGTGAGGGTGATACGGGGATACCGTACAGTAGCCTTCTCTGCGGCCACGGCCCTCGCGGGCGACCCGCCGTGGGAGTTGGTAGCGGAGGCGCTCGCCGAAGTGTACCACTTTGTGGCGCACAGGAGGGAAATCGGCGAGCGCCCCTCGGCGGAGATCGTGCGGCGGGTGCGCCTGCGAGCGCAGGTGGAACTCGTGCGGAGGTGGGAGGCGGACCTGGCGCAGGCGGCGTTCGGTGTCCGCACAGTGGAGGCCCTGCGTCAGGTCCTGGAGAAGTGGATGATGAGGCGGCGCAAGCCTCTCACCTTCCGCATGACGCAGGTGCTCACCGGGCACGGTTGCTTCGGTGAGTACCTGCACCGCGTGGCCCGGAGGGAGGCCGAGCCTCGCTGCCACGACTGTGGCGAGGCTCAGGACACCGCTCAACATGTCCTTGAGCGGTGTCCCAGGTGGAGCCGGCAGCGCCAGGAGCTGGCCGCCGCGCTGGGCGGGACGGACCTGTCGCTCCCGAGTGTCGCCAACGCGATGCTCGAGAGCGACAGCGCCTGGAATGCAATGGCCTCCTTCTGCGAGGTCGTCATGTCGCAGAGGGAGGCCGAGGAAAGGGACCGCGAGGACGATCCCCTCGCGGACCCGATCCGACGGCGAAGAGGGGGGGTGCGTCGCAGGCGCTACTTGGCGCGCCTGGAAGCGCCCCCATAAGCGGTGGGACTGGAGCAGTCCCACCCGGTGGCAGAGGTCCTCCAGGTGTCGGAGGGCCTCTGAGAGTGGTGAGTCCGGTTTCTGGTGAGAAACCGGCCAGTCGCAGAGGCGTCTTGTGCTAGTCAGATCCGAGGCGCCTCCCTGCAATGCGGCCGATGGCACCCGCAGGGGTTTAGTGGGTAGTCTGGGCCGGCTTCGGCCCAGGAGTCCCACACTCTGTGCGTAAACGCATTCCCCTGCGAAATCAAAAAAAAAAAAAAAAAAAAAAAAAAAAAAAAAAAAAAAAAAAAAAAAAAAAAAAAGGCTTGTGACCACCCGGGGTGCAGGGCAGGAAACCTCCTCGAGTGCCCGGTCCTTTGAAGCTTTGCATTCTCATTTGATCCCAGGGATCCGGTGAGAGGGCGGGCTGACAAGGGATTCGGGACGATGCACCCTGGGTGACAGTTAATAACTATCGGTAGTCGGGGTCTTGTTGACTGTCGGCCAATTTCTGCCAACAGACCACTCCATCGCCGTCTATGATGAGACGGCGAACGGATGTGCGTCTGGGGGACGGGCGTGGCCCATTTATGGGCCACTGTCTGATTTGGGGAGGTGGCCGAAAGGCCAATGGTTGGGGCCGAAAGGCCATGGCTGGAGGGCGTCGTGGTAGAATGCTAACGCGACCCAATAGCGCCCTCAACAGCCGGTGCGGAAACGCCGGAGGGGTTTTAGTGGGTAGTCCAGGCACTCTGCCTGGGAGTCCCACACTCAGTGCGTAAATGCATTTCCCCTCCGTTAACAAAAAAAAAAAAAAGGCTTGTGATCACCCATAGCGGAGCGACCGGAGCTTCAAACTGCTGCTCTATAAAATTACATGGCTATTGATTAAAAATTAATGTACTTATCTATATCGATATATTGAATTGTATATATCTCTATTATCTTATAGAATATATTATCTATTATATTAGAACAAAAGTTATTCGGCAGAACGGTGAAAAGTTTTGCGATCCAATGTCATGTTGGAGTGACAAAAAAAAAGAATTGATGATAGGTCAACTGATATAGTGACAAATGATATTTTGACGAAGTAAAAAAAAGAAACGAAAAAGGTTGAAACTTTCTTGGTAAAATGAAAATCTAAAAAGAAAAAATCGACTTTATGATAGGTAACCGATATCAGGGTTTTTATACTTCATTTCATCATTATCATTTCGTGTAGGGTTACATTGTTGATCGACCATGTACACCTTTAGGTGTCAGAGTTGTGCGGAACCGCCTCTCGGCCTCGGACGTGGTTCCTTGTACGACTACCAGATGACAACCGGGACCAACGGCTTAACGTGCCTTCCAAAACACGGATGTACTTTTACTAATTTGAGTACTTTTAATAATTCTATGCCAGGGTGTAGTAGAAAGTGATCTATTACGAACGTGGACTAATAGGAGTAGCCTTGCATTCGATTAGCATATTATGGAATTTGCGTTGGTGGATGCGATTCAATCAGAAATCAATCGAACCGAAATTATTTAGGTATTTATTATAAGAATACAAGTACCAACTAACTAACGTAGTATATATGTAAAAGTAGTATACATTTACATTTATTACTATATAGTGGATATAAAGTAGATTATGTCATGATTGTGAAAAATAGGAATCCTGTGCTATGATTGAAGCGCGGGCAAGAGTCACGGCCGCAGCGATGGAGCAAGCACCCAGCATCAGACGCCGTCTCTAATATATACTCTTACAACAACTCTTACATATGTATGGGGCAGAGTTTGTAGTACATAAGGTCGAGAAACATCGGCAACACTTGTGAAATCTAGTCTCCTAAAAATTAGTATTTACAAAGACAATGTTTATATAATATACATTGTCTCACAATGCAACTTACTTTGCATTGAAATAATTGTTAGTTTATACATTAATAGTAGAATTGGTTCGTACTTTTTCTTTTCAGCTATAAGGATTATTATAAAAAAAATCTATATCGTTATGAATCTGCCTACTAAAATAGAATTCATGCCTTGCTTATTCAAGTAAAAGTCTAGACCAAGGATTTATCTATTTAAACTTTATATTGGCTAAAATACATTTGTATAGCAGAATAGGCGAACTTAATGCTAAAAGCATTGTCTAACAGTCAACCTTCAGGTTTAACGGAGAAGGGATTATGATCATGAGCAATATTTATAACATTGTCAACGTGGTATTTTAATAAACATTTCACATTTTGTCAAAGAGCAGTTCTTTTATATGTATACAGTTGTAATTTATATATTTTTTTGTCGATGTGTAAAATACTGGCAACACACACGGAAAAGATTAGTATCCTGATATGGATGGCAGCCGGTTAATAAAAACGCGATCGGAAATCTCGAATGAATATGAATGATCCAAAGAAGGGCCAGCTTTTTACTGATGCGACTTAGTAACGTGTAAAAAACTGATAAGATAGTATCGATATATAAATGCGATTGCGTTCCCCAGGGCTGACAACGTTCGGCCTATTTTATTTTATTCATGTATACCGGATTCGGTGGAGTTCAAAAGTTCAGCGTTTCTTTATTCAACTGGAGTTTAAAACATTGAGTTTACAGAACATTCAAATACAAATTAAAGATAATATGGGATTTGAGTATAGGAATGAAATTGAAAGAATGTGTGAATTGTTTTACATGTATATTTTTATTTATTTTTTATTGTAGTTGTATTATATTGTATTGCGATCGTATTATCTTGAATACGTACTTACTAATTTAGTGATTTCTCCTTCTTTTTCTGTTGATATCTTGATCATTCATGATCGTTAAAGAGGGGCCCCATTCTAAATTACTAATTCCTCCTATAGATGACACCTTTCATTAGCAAAAGTACTCCTAAAGGCGGTCAGTCAAAAAAAGGGGCAAATATATTATAATAAAATGTGGATGGATTAGATGCTGCTGGTACGGAACTCTTAGTACGTGGATCCGACCCTACTTGACCGGTGTTTTTTTCAATCATTCGTTTAAATTATATTCAGAACTAAAAATTCACTAGTTAAACTCTCTAGACTATCGTTTCGGAGGGCAATAAAGTATATTCTAGCGTCAAATTGTTGTAACACATCTGTAATACAATTAGTTTATGACGCTGGAATGTAAAGCCACGTCGACGCAACATAAGGTCATAGTTTTGTGCATACAAACTCACTTACTTACGTGTTCTCTTCCAACTGCTTTAGTGTATCTATGTGGGACAGTGGAGTTTTGAGAAAGCATTGTACACAATACTGAATTTGCCAATAGATCAATGTTGTATATGGCTGACATCAGTGTAGTACCTAAGTCATATCTAGTGACGATTGTAGGTTTTTTTTATACAATTAAGTAGGCAAAAAGGCATACGGCCCACCTGATGGTAAGTGGTCACCGTAGCCCATGAACGCCCGCAAGACCAGGGACATCACGTGCGTATTGCCGACCCTTGAGAAATCCTTTAACGCCCTTTTTCAAAGACCCCATGTTGTAATCTCTTGGGAAAACCATGTTGGGGAGCTCATTCCACAGTCTCAGCGTACGTGGGAGAAAATTTCTATTAAAGTTGTATGTCCTTTAAGATTGAAATGGAGACTTCGCCAAATTTTTTAGATCGACTAAATAAGCGCTACGTATAGAACAAACTTCCATAAATATTACCTATTTTAAAAGTTTTTTCTCTACCAATACTGCCACCTCTCTCACATGTAACATTGTGTCTGTATATTACACCAAACAAATAAAGGAAATCAATTTATATTGTAGAATTGGATTATGTGTCTTAAATAAAAAGTAACAATTTTTTTAAGTACCTAACCTGAGTTTCGCTGTGTACATAATTGTCTAATCAAGCGCTAAAGTGAGAGAAAGAAAGAGCCAAAGTTCTTTGATCGGTTTGTAACAAAGAGATTATGGTGACATTTGGATTGTGTAAATTGTGTAACAGGGGTCGCAGTCTGTTTGCTCGTTTGCTCGCCAAACTAGAGTAATGGGGCTGACACAGTTCGCTGTTTGGTCAAGTGTCCCGACACCCGACACTGCCTGCCGCGCCACGCCCGCCATCGGTGGAATATTCAAAAGTGACTGCAAATATCCTATCGTAGATACAATGATAGAGTAGATCATTTCATCGAGTTGTAACGGGTTATATGCTACCGATTTTTTAAATTATGTGAGTAATTAGACATATGGCCTTCCTGATACCCATAACGTCTATTATACCAGGAATATCCAAAGTTTTACACTTTAAAGTGAAAATTAACTTACCTACCGAAATAAATATTTTACTGTCACGCAATACAAATCCTCAGGAATCTTTTTACTCCTATTTTAAAAGGCCTCATCTTGTCTCTAGAAAGCTCATTTTACATTTTCATTCCTGGTTTTAGTGCTAATACAATAATGTGAACATGATTTGTATCTTTGTTTCTAGACCATATCTTTTAACAATACCTATAACTATACTTAGGTATCGAACAGATGAGGAGCTCCATAGTCGAGCGCGACCCGTTTATCTGTAGCAAATGCGCGTGTCAAGCGACGGCGTGACAAGACCATTATTGGATTGGTCGCCATTTAGTGGCATTTTCTATCTCGAGCCCCTCCGTGCTGCGAAAGGCTGGCTAAGCCGTTAGTCCCTGTTGTTATCGATGGATGGCAGTCGTCGTTACCCACACCCCGGGTCTGTCACACCACTGTAAAAACCAGTTCCACCAAATCTAGGAGCATGACTTACAGCGTACCCTAGGCTCCGAAGCGTAAGCTGACAACGCAACTAGGAATACACGCTAGGATGATGATGATGAGGTATCGAACAGATGTATTAAACCCTAATATGAATGAAGGATATACAGAGACAGCACGACATTGAATATCGTGGTGTTTTTAGGCTGACTCCTCTTCTAAACGTTTTAAAATTGGTAACTTATAGTAGTAGTATACGAATATATATCTATAAGCAGTTTTAGGCAAATGAAATATCGATGTTTTATTTTCCTCATTCGGATAGCGTACATATTTACTACATAACTATTCTGCGATAATTTAATTTAATTTATAATACAACAGATTGTTAATCAATTTACGTCCTTTTTTCCGGACTGACAGTTCCCTTAGCTTTGGCATTATTTTTATTAGATTAGAATACAACTAGAAAAAACCTATACGTAGAACCTATACAAAGGCAAACATTTATATTATTCTATCAATTATTTACGTAACTGTTGACGAAAACAATGGTCACTACGGAAAAATCCGCATCTCCATTAGCAAATAGCTACAATATCCTAATTATGTCTCAATACGGAATGAATGCCGACCGATAAGCGGTTACTAAGTAAATATCATCATAAGTTAGTGTCTCTAGTTAATTGTTGCGCCATGGGACCCCAGGACCCAAGATAGGAGCTCTCCAGATAGCCGCTTCGAGAAGCGAGGTCAGGGGGCAATACTTATCATAACTACGCGATACTTCATATTATATTAAGCTTTATTACACTAAACATAAGAGATATTTTCGGATGCAATCACTGCGTTATCGGTCTTCGTTATTTTCCGATTAGTGATTAATATAAATATTCGATGCTCTATTTCTGTGCTCAATGGTGACGGACAGATAAGAGGACGTGTTTGTGGGGAGTGATAAGCTTCGTTATCGGAGTTACGAGCTGCCCCCTCCCCTTCCCCGTCCACCCCCGGCACCCTGTGGACATAAGTTTACCCTCGGAGACATTTGTACACAAGTAAACAAGTGATACCGGACGCAAATTCTTTGACCTGCATTGTGTTCGATGTTTTAGGTTTTAATGATGCATATTCCGGCTTGATTTTACTCGTGTCTCGAAATAAAAAGTTTATTTGCTTAATATAAAAGTTGAACTCTTGAATTAGTGAGGGATTTCACTAATAGGCAATAACATTGTTAGTATCAATATTTCTTAGTCTTGATTTAGGGTTTTCATCTCTATATCTTTTTATTTCTTAATATTTAATCCACTTTCATGTCGAACTAATTTACTAGTAATCATGTATTAAGTTCAAAATAAACAAACTATACATTGTTAAATTTTGTTCACGCGTGACAGCGTTTTCAAAAAGTTTTCAAAATTAACATGGAACTCATAACTTACATAATCAATGACTTTATCACCATTTCACATCCGATCCGTCAAGTAACAAGTGTCACATATACCTACTATATATTTATATTTCAATCTAAGCATCCGACTCTCTTTACTATGTTACTTGTGAGAACTGATAAAAATTGATCGATAAATAAAATTATGATAAAACGGTCATAATTTACAAGGTAACTAAAACGTTAACTTTTTCAGAAAGTTTGTCAGACTGGTAGGTAAGTCTTCAAAATTAGAACAAGTAATGCCATCTAGTGGATTACGCTGGAACGCATAAATGCGTGGTAGAAAGCAAAACGCGCTGACTGCTATGTAGACGTGTTCCTTGCTTGTTTCATACTAGATACTAGTTCGTCAGTTAAATTACAGATGGCGCCATGATTTATTTTATAATCTTCACAAACATGGTACTATATTGTATTATCTTTACATAGTTATTATTATAGATAAAGAAATCATCATCATATCTTGATATATGATCAATCGGCCATGTAAATCCAGGTGTCAGAGTTGTTCGGAACCGCCTCTAGGCTTCTGACATGGCTCCTCCGCCGTGATGAACGGCTTAACATGCCTTCCGAAGCACGGAATCATCAAACAAAATTGAAAATAGTCGCAAAGTGTAATGTAAAAATTCACTTTCACTCTTTAAGTAGTACTTTGATACTCGTAGGATAAATGGTAAAACCTTCATTCCATTTGCAATATCTGGAAACCTCTCAAAATGAAGCGAAGGGGGTAATTTTACGGTTTCCGGTACAATCAAAACAATGATTTGAGGCTCGGAAACAAAGGAGTTTAACATAAATGCAATAATTTGGGGTATTCTGCCAGAAACAAAGGCAGTCCTGAAGGATTACCGTTAACACTGCATTCATAGAATGTTTTGACGTATGATTTATTATTTAATTCCGTATTATCTATGGTGGTTCAAGTTATTCAAACCAAGCAACTTTGATCTATCATAATACACATGTTGATAGATTGCCATAGATTGATATAATACTATCTTTTTCCCGCAGCTCCGCCTGCGCCAAAAAGTAGCCTATGTTTGACCCCGGGTCTTCAACTATATTCATACCAAATTTCATCAAAATCCGTTGAGCGGTTGCCGTGAAAGCGTCACAGACAGTCAGACTTGAGTTCTCATAACTTGTAGCACTGGACCTTTTTTTTTTTTTTTTTGTTAACGGAGGGGAAATGCATTTACGCACAAAGTGTGGGACTCGCCGAGCTGCTAGCCAGCCCGGAATACCCACTAAAACCCCTCCGGCGTTTCCGCACCGGCTGTTGAGGGCGCCATGGGGTCGCGTTAGCATTCTACCACGACGTCCTCCAGCCATGGCCTTTCGGCCCCCTCTGTTTGGCCTTTCGGCCCCCTCCCCAAATCGGACGTGGCCCATAAATGGACCACGCCCGTCCCCCAGACCCACATCCATTCGCCGTCTCATCATAGACGGCGGTGGAGTGGGCAGTTGGCAGAAATTGGCCGACAGTCAACAAGACCCCGACTACCAGGGAGTTGTTAACTGTCACCCAGGGTGCATCGTTCCGAATCCCTTGTCAGCCCGCCCTCTCACCGGATCCTTGGGATCAAGTGAGAATGCAAAGCTTTCAAAGGACCGGGCACTCGAGGAGGTTCTCTGCCTTGCACCCCAGCACTGGACCTACCTCATCAGCTGCGTTGCTACGACCGGTAAAAAAAAATCTGCTTTTTTTTATTGTTGCCGGTGTGAAGCAAAATTTATTTATTTTTTTATTTAAGTATTTAAACTTTATTGTACAAATACAATTGTTAAGCATAATAGGTTTTTTATTATCATTATCTAACAGTCCACCTTTGGGTCAAGCAGAGAGCTTTATGTGGGTGTAAAATAAAGTTAAATTAACAGATAATTGATGGTAGTAATAAGTACCTAACGACGAAGTTTGTGCTGATAATCCTTTTGTTATTATTAAAATAAATTATACACAAATTAGATAAATGCCCAAAAATATACTCATCTTTCAAAGTTCATCGTTAAATAATATTTAAGAGATTTTTAAAGAAAGTTTGATCCGCCAATGTATCTGATCATCATCATCATCATCCTAGCGCGTATTCCTTGTTGCGTCGTCAGCTTACGCTTCGGAGCATAGGGTACGCTGTAAGTCATGTTCCTAGATTTGGCAGTACTGGTTATTACAAAGGAGCGACTGCCGTCTAACCTCCGTAACCCTTTTTACAGGGAAACCAGATCAACAGGAATATGTGTTAGTGGCCAAAACTGACGGATTTTTTCAGGCTGCCCCAAGGCATCTGACACAGCCTAAAGACTGCTATCTATCGACAACAACCGGGACCAATGGCTTAACGCGCCTTCCGAAGCACGTCCTCCGTGCTTCGGATAGAAAATGCCACTAAATGGCGACCAATCCAATAGTGGTCACGTCACGCCGTCACTTGACACACGCATTCGCTACGGATACGCGTGTCGCGCTCGACTAACGTGCTCCTCAGCCAATGTATCTGATAATATTATACCTATTATTTAATTGCGTTTGTGATTCTCGTTACTGAGCCAAAGAAGTAAGTGTCCAAAAGATTTTTCAATACACTAAACTGATGAAATTTTGACGCCAAGTTATTTCCATGCGAGTTAAATGCAGACTTCTACTCGTTGTGTTACAAGATGCTTGTATGTATTTCATTACGAGTTTGCATACAACAACCAATTACATTTTATTGAAGTTTAAAACTTCAGGATTGAGCAAGTTGGACACAAAAAACAAATATAATTTCACGACTGACTGGTGTGTGCTACTCAAACTTTGCATATAATAAAAACACAATTTGAACTGAATACGAAATATAGTTTTCTTTTACGACTTTTATCTTAGCTCATAATAAAAAAGCGAGATCTTAATTGATATTTTATTCCAGAAGCTGTAAAAGACGCAGACCTCTTTTCAATGATAATATAATATTACAGAATTTTTCTAAAAGGGTTTCTTTGGCTTTTTTGGACATTAAATATTCTTGAGTGGATTAAAATTTCATAACCTTAATTGACACTGATAAAACTAACAAGTTTAACCTCTATCGATCATTTGATAGCATTTTTAAAATTGAACTTTAGACAGATACTATCTTTGGATGCTTAGCTCTACTTTTTAAAATTTAAAAACAATATGTATAAAAGGGAATATCGGTCGCTGCGCGGATCGGAGGGGGGTGGAGTCGACACACTATTATCAAATTCACTTTGCTATTTTACAGTGCGCCGTCCGTTTATTTCTTACAGTCATTTGTTACAAAATTATTTATTTTTGTTTATATAGGCAAAGATTTGAAGCTTCAAACCTTTGTTATAGAATAAGTTTTAGTCCGATGTTAATGTTTTTTTTTTTTTAACAAACTTGTTCTAGATATTATAACATAAGTATTTATAAAAACTATTTACAACAAATAAGCCCACTATGTCTGTTCACGGCATAAAAATATTTGATTTCATTGAAGTTTCCACAGGTAATCAATCAGCCTATTGAAGAAATAAATAATGGGCACTTCCGCGACTGGATCTGTTAATAAAAAATCTAAAGTTTTAAGCGTAAAATCGAATAAATTTCTCAAGAATAGAAACGTGAACCTGAACAAATATTACAACGGTCGCGACAAAATAATCGGATCGCGACTCCGGATGGATTCCACCCGGGTGGACGCGGAATAACTTTCACCCGTACGCCCGGGCGGATGCGAAGTACCAGCGAGTGAATCCGTGTGCAAAAATAATTGCCTACTACATCCGATACTATTGACTTTCTCGCTTTATGGCAAATATATATATATATTTATATAGTTATTCACGTACTATCCAATGGTACAGGTGGTCCGGCGGGACTTTACTGTTATATTTTGAAATTCTTGACTTTAATCTTGGATTAATAATTGGTCTCGCGCGCTCGACTAGATACCGCGCTGTGAAGAAAAATCAGTTTCCAGAATGCGGCCACTTAATAGGAAAGTGTGTGTAAAACAATGTGCAAAGACGCACACTAGCGTCGATTATGGTGTTGCCAGCTACTTGACTGGTGCCCGACCAATGGGAAAATTATTAATTGCTGTGGTCTTGTTACGTATCCTTTAAAATGAAATTAAAATAAAACTGGCCAAGTGTGAGTCGGTTCTGTACTATTTTTTATTTTTCTCCTCCTAAACAAATTTAAAATTATCTCATAGGTTTTCCAGTAATTTATGAATCGAAATTCTGGAATCGATAGTTTCGGAGATAAGGCCTACCTTACCATTTCCCCTAGGAAATGGTTAGTTTTTGTTTACTTTATTTTATATTCTAATATAGAATCCTAAAATTGCAAAAAAACTTTCTTTTGATTTATTATTACATAGTACAGTATGTTAAATGTTACTTTAATTTTCTATTTAGCTTGGAGCTAATTGATTACTGACCTCTTTTTAGTTGTAACCCGGGTTTAAATACAGATAAATAAATAGACATACAGATCCTATTAATATTATAAACGCGAAAGTTTGTAAGTATGGATGGATGTTTGTTACTCTTTCACAACTAAACCGCTGAATTGATTTTCATGAAATTTGGTACGGATATAGTTCAAGACCCGGAGTCAAACATAGGCTACCTTTTGACGCAGGCGGAGCTGCGGTAAACATCTTGTACATACGAGTAGATATTATCATGGCCTTTTTCCATACAGTAGTGTTGCCGGAAAATCGATTACACTTCGAATAATAATTGATTCTTTGATAGTTGAAAATATAATCTAAGGTATCGATAGTGATCATATATCGATAGTATCGATATTGATGCTATCGATTATATATTTCTGTAATTTTTTTCTGTATGAGTTGAATGACGATGATTTGTGCTATGTCCGCTGTACATCCCGTCGCCGAGTTCCGGTATATCTGTATAGTATCGGTGCCTAAAATGCTTGGTATTGATGTTAATCCATTAATCGATTATTTTTCATAAATTCTATAAAATCAATACTACAGATTAGATTATATCGATACTACAGATACATAATCGATTTATAACCATTGATATAAACGATTACCTATGTTGATTAAATCGATATAATTTATATCGACCCATTTCAATAATCGACTAATTGTTTGATATTGCAGTTAATAATCGATTAATTGTCAAAAATCGATTAAATTTATTATATCAATACTTTCGATATCCTAGATTATTTAAGAAAAACCCCAAATTCGATTAATCGATTATCCGGCAACAATACCCTACGGGGTACCAACTACCTAAAGGCCATATTTAGAATGTTGGTGAGCGTAAAGTGGAAATGGAATCAAAATAGTGATAGGTTGCTAGTCGCATCGCATACTGATAGGTATGGTTCTTCGATTTTCGCCCACTTCCTCGGCTTCTCCCAGATCAGCATTAAAGAAATAAGATGTTAAAGACAGACAAAATTGTCAGAAAAAGTCAAAATTACAACATCCCTCTTTTGGGGTCGGGAGTTAAAAAACAAAATATCTAAATAATAAAAATCGAAACCTCGAGGAATTTGGGATTATTTAATACACGGCAACATTGAGCACCGAGCGGTACTTCGCGCCATATTTTAGGGTTATATTATTTTCGTGAGTAATTTATGTCCATATTTCGAAATTATACAATACTTATTGATGGTATGTAATCCCAGTATCTTCCTTATTCCTTTTAATATTATTCTTACACAGTTTGACTACGCAAACTGTACATCAGTGATTCCCAAAGTGGTCCAGGTGGACCCCCAGGGGTCCACGGGAGACTTGCTGGGGGTCTACGTAGGCGTGAACAAAAAATGGGGGTCCATAAGATGTTAATGGGGGTCCACGAAAATTTATCTGCTTTTGATAGTAAAGAGCAAAAATGTAAGCATAGTTTTTATAAGGGCCTACCTACATTGTTTTAAGTACCTATCTAAGCAGATAATATTTTAATAAGGCAAGCGACTGTTACTTGTCCAAACTTGTGTATTCGATATTACGTACAATTTCGTGTACAGACTTGCAAAGCGCTATCCGCCCGACAATGCTTAATGCTTGTTCAGACATGAACTTGATCAACACTATAAATACTTGATGCCAAAGGCAACCAAACGCATTCATTTGTTTCCGGAATTTCGAAAACAAGGCGGAATTTGGAAAAAAGTTGTGAGAAAATTTATATCTGTGTTTGCTAGTGCCGGAGAAAAGTAAGTAACCTACCTTTTTTTGTTATAGTACTTAAGTATTTTGTTTACGTGTACTAGTCGGTTGATCACAACGGCCTGTATAGATAGGTAACTTAGTAACTTACAGATATTTTAATTGTCCTCTTTCGATTTGAAAACAAACACAGCACGTTTTATTCAATTGTTTTTTCACGAGAGAAGCACTGCCTCTCTAAAAAGGCCGAATAAGCAATATTGCAGAGCAATTAATTTTGTAATTTTTCTTGCAAATAACTACTAATTTTATAAAACAGTAATTTCATAATCATGTTAAATTGATTTTGAAGTAACTATTTTATCAAAACTATTCCTTTTCGGAAAGAGCGAGCGGTGCGCGGGCGACGGGAAAAGGGCGGGGCTTGAACTTCGATGCCTGTTTGTCACGTTTTAACAATGAAGCCGCAGACAAAAAATACGCAAATACACGGAGCGCGTGAACTCATTGATTTAATAAAATGTTAGTTATCGTTTTTATGGACAATTTTGGGATTTCGACGTTTATTTTTTCCTACACAAATATGATCAGTATTCGATACTGAGTACACTAATTTTTATTTATACTATTAAAAATTAGTGGTAAATTATGTACTTTAAAATTGATACCGTTTTGTGAAAACGTTTGTATTTGTCTCAGCGGTTTATTAGTTGGTCCCTTTACAAGCCGTAATTCTATTTCCGCGTGCTGACAAAGGCTGCGGTGTGATACCTATATTCAGAAAAAAACTTGGTTACTAAAACATTTTTTTTACAGGTAAGGTAACTGACACGAAACATGGCTACAGCAAAGAAAAAATGTCGACAATATAGTGTCGATTATTTGAAATATGGTTTTGTTCCATCAGAGGCAGACAAACAATTGCCCATGTGCCTATTATGCAACAAAGTTTTGAGCAATGACTCTATGAAACCATCAAAGCTCGAAGATCATCTAAAAAGGTGTCATACTGATAAAATAGGTAAAGATTTAAAATATTTTCAAACATTGAAAGAAAAATATGGAAAGAGACCCACCATGCACAGTATGTTCGCTTCAACATCTCAAAGTAACGATGATGGCTTGCGGGCATCTTACAATATCTCATTACTTATAGCAAAATCTGGAAAACCGCACACTATCGGAGAACAATTAATTTTACCCGCTGTTGAAGAGGTTTTAAAAACTGTTTTGCACAAATCTCCATTTGACGTACTAAAAAGAATTCCATTAAGTAACAATACTGTACAAAGACGCATTGATGAAATGAGCTCTGATATCGAAAGCTTTTTGTGCAATCATCTGCAAAAAACTCATTTTTCTATACAACTGGACGAGTCAACGTTACCCAGTAATGAAGCATTACTATTGGCATATGTCCGATTTATTGTTGAGGAAGAAATTCACGAAGAATTGCTATTTGCCAGAACTTTGGAGACTGACACTAAAGGCGAATCAATATTTAATGTCCTGAGTAATTTTTTTACGGAAAAATCGATCCCATTTACAAACATTATTTCAGTGGCAACAGACGGAGCTCCTGCAATGGTCGGGCGATATCGTGGGTTTATAAGTCATCTCAAAAGAATTATACCAGGACTTACAGCTATTCATTGCGTAATCCACCGACAACATCTTGTGGCAAAACATTTAAGTGACAGGTTGAACCAATCTCTTCATTTTGTAATAAAAGCTGTCAACAAAATCAGAAGCAATGCATTGAATACACGTTTATTTGCTCAATTGTGCGACGAAAATGATGAAGACTTCCAACGACTGCTCTTACATACTGAAGTACGCTGGTTGTCGAAAGGTGCATGCTTAACGAGATTTTACTCTGTTTTCGATTCCATATTAGAGTTCTTAGAAAGTAGAGATCCAGATTTAAAAGAAAACTTGATCAAATTCAAAGCAGACATTGCGTATTTGACAGATTTGTTTAAAAAATTTAATGATATTAACTTGCAGTTACAAGGGGACAGCCTGAATTTAATAAAAACAAAGGGGATAATTTCGGCTTTTCTTGGGAAATTGAAATTTATGAAGCAAAACATTAGTCGGCGCGAATTCTCTCAATTTCCAAACTTGTCGCAGGTAGAATGTATTGATGAGGATATCCATACCTACAGTCAACATTTAAGTGCCCTGCATGATGACTTCAAAACCAGGTTTGAAGATATACTGACGATGGATATACCACCATGGATAATAAATCCATTTGATGAAACGGAAGTGGCCAATGTTGTATTACAAGAGGAGCTGCTCGAGCTAAGCACTAATGAGGAGCTGAAGGTGAAATTTAGAAAAGGCTACCCAACATTTTGGCTGCAAGCAGAAATACCCGAAAAATATCCTGGACTGTGGGAAATCGCAAGGAAATTTTTAATAGCTTTTCCCTCGTCATATCTTGTCGAAAGGAGTTTTAGTGCCGTTACAAACCTCTTAACAAAAAAAAAGGAGCAAATTAAACATCACAGAGCGGGGGGATTTGCGGTTATTGCTCACAAAAATAAAGCCAAACATTGATCGTTTGCTGACACTCCATCAGATACATCCTTCCCATTAATTAAAATTATGACCTGAACCTATATTACCTTAATATTTTTTTCTTGTAATTCTATTCTTTTAATAAATAAAGTGATATAAAATGTACCATTTTTCGTTTTTATTTTACATATCGAAATATAGGGACAGAACTCAGAAGTGACACAATTTTTATTTTTTGGCGACTTTAAGAATGTGGTAGAAATGTAGCAGCAGGGGGTCCACCGAAACCAGTAAAATTTTGAAAGTGGTCCACGAGAAAAATAAGTTTGGGAACTACTGCTGTACATTTTGCGCCTACTTTTACATTAAATTTTATATTTATCTAGACATTTAACTCACTCATCGGTCGCGGCATGACTGACGCGGGTATGCCGCAACCATGCCGAATTCGGCGTGGTTTTAGTTGCGAATTTTTGTAGTATGCCGATGGTATCTAGTCGTAGCGCCGCGGAGACCAATTATTAATCTATGACTTTAATGTTAACGACTTGACCATAAAAATAAATTATCTATCACTGCTAAATGAATAATAGTTTAAATTAATGTGTAACAATCGAAATTCTACTACTAAATAGCTTAGATATGTCAGACACAGTGTCAAGCCCTTAGATTAATAATTGGTCTCCGCGGCGCGATAATTTATTTTTTTGTAAAGTGAAATTAGGCAGTTATTTTTAAAGCGATATATTGGAGTGTTAACTTGTGTGAAATATGTCAATCAAAATTAATTTTATAAAATAATAACGAACTTATGTATTTTATAAAGAGCTCGTAAAACAGCGACGATTGGACGCATTAATTACATAATTAATTGGCGTTCTGGGGGCGCTCATTAAATAATAATTTGTCGTGTTGGACAAAAGAACACCAGCCTAAACCATGACTATGATATTGCAATTTACTTAAAAAGAACTGAACTGAGTTCAAGGTTCTAGAGACACCCTTATAGAAAATCTAACATTATTAATATTCGACATTTCCGAAAATTTTATAGCCCAATTAACATAACAATTTTTTTTATCAAGGACATCGCACAGAATATAAAACCCTCGTTTTGGAGACCAAAATCACTTAGTAAGTAAGGGAAGTTAGATTAGTTAAATGATATGATGTGCTTTCACTTTGTAAATATAGAGTTTACTTTTCTTCACTCTATCCGGATGGACTATTTCGTTGTCGAATTAAATTTTACTTTTAAGGACAACACGAGTAAACTTTTTTGCATCCAGGAAGTTAAGACGGCAGCTCTCATCGAAGACTGAGTTAAAAGTTAGCAGGAAACAAAACCGGGAGCATCGTGTTTGCAACAATGCGAAGAGGCAATTTCAATAGTCCTGCAGTCGTCGGGAGCAATGAGCAGATATAGTGAATAGGGCAGGAAAAACTATAAAGAACTGAAGGACCTTGAGAGATCAATCCGAGATTTCTCGAAAAGACATGGCGGCTGATTACAGAAAACCGTAGTCTATGGACGCCTGCAACAGCAGAAACCTCGCGTGCGCTTTACATGATAATGTTTTTACAGAAAAACCAGTTTCTCTCTGTTACTATGTATGTAGTCAATTCCTACTAGCCTCATTACAAGTTGTCGAGAACAAGCGTGGTCTGGTGCGAAGCGGGATTATCCGGTTGGAACCGGTTACGGGTCGAATTATCCAGACATTTCCTGAGAGAAGCAACGAGAATCCGTCAGGAAAATTGGTTGTGGTTTAATGCTCGCTCGACGGCAAATTATTTCGCATTAACATATCGTGGTAATTGTATTAAATTGTTATAAGAAATTTGCTATTCTTCAGTGTAATAGCTTTAGACATACAACAGTAAATTTTTAGTTCAATATAACTGAGATTAATTTACCATTACAACAAATCTAATCTTGGTGGTACATTTGATACAGTTTAAATCCCCAGGTTCGAATACAACAGTTTTTCCAGCTAAATATTTAGCTATAAATCCGAAAGTTTCCCGATATAGACACTGTGTGGGCGGGACTCCGGGGAACGTGTGAAGACTTCCCATAAATTACCTGCGGGAGCAAATTCAAATGGGGTCAATTTAACTAGTATTGAATAGTTTTCTCTATTTTCTATAAAAATGCTATAATATACAGGTTTAAGTCAGCTTTAAGTTAAAACAAAGTTAGCGTCAACATCATCATAAATTTATGAACTAGGTTCTTATTGGTGGATTTTCTGCCACTCTTGTCTGTCATCTATCATTAGCTTTAGCTAAACACGTACACTTCACATAAATCTACACACAAGTTCACATAAACTTCGCATAAATCTATAGCATTTTGATTCTGGCCAGCCGCCTGACTGTACAACATTTCTTTGTATATTACGAAAAGTGATTCATTTCTTCGCTTCTGCATTAGGGAATCAACCCTGAAAAATGTATATCTAAAAAGTCAACAGTAAATCTATAGCCCTACAAGCGTTACAATATATTTGTAAGCCCGGGGCACATTACGTAACACGGTTTGACAGAGACAAACTCCCGGATCCTGAAAAATGCTGGCCGTTATCCGAACCGTCCATCACGGCCACGGCCAGGGCTGCCTAAGATTGAAACTGCCATATTTATGGAAAAAATAAAGATATATCTTATATTTCTTTACACGATAACATATACGATATTAGTATTGTTAAAAGTCCAGAAATGAAACGAAATTTTAATTATTTAGAAACAATTTATTCTACACTAACACATCATCACGCCATCATATTGTCATCTGTCATTCTTCAAATTTCCCGCCCGCAGCGCACCATAGACTGCACAGAACAGATGATGATGTTTACTTCTTTATAGTATGTATATTTAAGTCTCAGCGACGGCGCTGGGTTTGTCATCTGGAGAGAATGGCTCACCCACCGTGACAATTGGCGAGCAATCACGCAGAACAGATCACTCTGGCGCTTTCTCATTTCCGCGGCCAAGATCCACTTCGGGTCGCTGGGCCAGCGGAGTAAGTACATGTACGATGGTTGTCTACACTAATATTATAAAGAGGAAAGATTTGTATTTTGTGTGTATGTTTGTAATGAATAAATTCAAAAACTACTGTGCCGATTTCAAAAATTCTTTCACCATTGGAAAGCTACATTCTCCTTGAGTAACATATGCTATATACCGCAGGTGGAGCTGCGGGAAACAGCTAGTCAAGCATAAAACGCGAAATTTGGTGATCACCGTTTACGGGATATCTTGGTTTTACTAGTAAGTCTATTAAGTAAAGGCATTAGTGCACTTTTTGTGACCAGAATATTCGAAAATTAGAAAGTATTACTTTAATTTAAAAATCCATTATAGCTGATAACCCTAACGCTAACCCGCGTGACCTTGACCTTTAGTATGCACACAAACCCAATCGTGACGTCACGACCGCTCCAAAGTTCAATGTTTGCCGTGGTTAGGTTTCGCGAGCTGCAACACATTTGGGAAACTTACTCGTACATAATCGCCTGCTGCCAAGACAATGTATTTAACTTCTTGCATTAAAAAGACGATTTGATGAATTTTATAACAGCATCATTGAAGGTGGTAAAATTAGTAGGAAAGGGAAGATAGTGTACCTATCAGAGTGTTCCAATGTATAGAATTGAAATTAAAAAGAATTACTACATTTTTTTTTTACTTTATCTGAAATTTGTAGGTAGTGAAAACTATGGTATGATAAGGAATAAAACAAAGAAAAACAATTAATATTATAATTGAAGGCTCCACAATTCAAACAAATAGTTTGTAGTTTATTATTGTAAATTAAATAATATACCTGGTATTAACAATCCAATTATCTGCTTAAGGCTGGCACAGCAAGAACAATTTCAAAATTAGTTATCTGGCGAACACCACAAACACGTTACACTTAATTAGTTTAGTTGCAGGAGAAATACTAAACCTAGCACCAGCTAACTTGATACAGGAAAAAGAGACCTCAATAAGTGACACTCCCTTTTTTATCATAATTCACCCTCCAAACCCCAACCCCTCCAACCACTAGTCATTACCAACTAACAAACATAAATTAAATTGGCAACAGCTTATTATTTAAGAAATTAAGGTATTCAAAAGAATATTTAGTAATATGTTTATTAAACGTTAAAAGTATTTTTAATATTAATTTTTGCGTTTTACATAGAAATATGCAAAAGATAGAAAGTAAAACATTGCCATTAAAAAAAATACAAACAACCAAGCCATATGAACAGAGACTAAAGGAACTGAACCTCACAACACTCGAATCGCGCAGAAGAAGAGGCTGTCTTATTGAGACTTTAAAAATACTGAACGGATCTTATAACGTATCTGATCTGAAGATACTGTACACATTCTTTGAAAACAAGCGTCTGAGAGATCATTTGCTAAAGATGTGTTGTATAAAAGCAAAAAGAAAATCATTGAGGAACTTTTTAATTAACCAAGTAGTCAAGGATTGCAACAAGCTCCCGGAGAATGATAAAAATGCACCATCAGTTAACAGCTTCAAAAATAGACTAGACAGATACCAATTCTCCAAACAAGAAGACGCACACACATCAGCTTAAAGCTACTAGTGTGATCCACAATTAATAATAATAATAATAACCAAAATGTTAATAATAATAATAATAACCCCCCCAGGGGACCACCTTGTCGTGGTGGGGGGGCTTACGGAAGACAGTTGTATAGAACAGCAGATCAGCCCATCTTGATCAACCCCAATTTGGGTGTTCAACTGACTGAAAACCAATAACATCATGGTACTTTAACACTGCTTCTTAACCAACGGTCCCAAACTAAACCTACCAAATATGAATATGGATAAAAGAAGATATAATTTGCGGTCGCTTCCCGGGGGTCGCCGGGGCGCACTTGGAGCCGATGCTGAGTGCCACAGTATGCGAACCATCGGCGACGGGAGGCTGAGCAGGCGGGCTCCCCTCGAACAATCATCTACAGCCGATTTTCATTCATTATCATCCCCAGACCATGCAATAGAACACATTCCATCGCCAGCTTCATCACCTTCATCCTTATTTCCTTCCATTGCTTCATCTCCAGCATCTTACTTAAATAGAGACCCTTCTCCAACCTCATCAATTTCATTATCATCACTTTCACAACCCAGTTGGGATGTTGTGCAGGAGGCAACTCTCGCCAAATCACCTGCACCCGCCATGACTGGTTCACGTGTACGCAAAAAATGGACAAAAGAAATTAATATTTTTATAATGCGTACTTATCTTACTATTAATAGCTTAGAGACAAAAAATCTCCGAAATTATCTCTCACCCTTATATGAAAAATTTGTTGAAAAATACCCAGACCTTGATGTCAGTAAACAACGAGTAGGAGACCAGAGAAGAGCAATAGTTCGAAACCGATATTTGTCAAATGAAGAAATTGCACTAATACGAATAGAGGTCGAAAGAGAACAACAAAATACATTACAATTTAACAATCACTCAACCTTAATACTACATCACTCTAATCAAGGCGAACGGATGAAATGGCCAGATGATGTGAATGAGTCTATAATGGACGCTTATTACACTATAACTGAACTTGACACAAACAGAACAGCTTACAGACAGACTTTATACCAGACCGTTATCTTGAAACATCCTGAAATAGCTCATGTATCCGAACAGAGAATTGCAGATCAACGAAGAGTAATAGTTAATAATAAACTTCTTAGTGCAGAGAAATTGCAAGAAATACGTGACAAAGTAGCCAAACAGTTAGCCACAGACACCTTACCTGATAACGCTCATCCCATAATAGTCACATCATCGCAACAAATAAACAATATAACTTTAGAGAATAATGATAGTACATTTAATCAAGATATAGCATTACCCACACAACAAATAGAAACACAGAACACAGAAGAAAACACACACACATTAACGCCGGAATTAGAATTTCAAATTGAACAAGAATTTAAAAAGCTATTAGAGAACTATATGAACACAGACCCCACCCAAAGACCTCACATACCTAAGCAACGACCATCGAAAAAATTTGCGTCCATAGTGAGCGCCTTAAATAGAAGAGTTTTGCCAAAATACATAGATACTGAGACAGATTATTTAACATTACAAACTGTCATATATTGCGGAGCTTTAACTGCGGCAAAGATAAATGGATGTAAAATATTTGACAAACAAAATTTAAAAAAGAATCCTTATAAACCTGCCTGGGAAAAACGCTTAGAGGAAAAAATTAAAGATTTAAGAGTTGAGAGCTGGAAGACTCACAGAATATATAAATGGAAATGGTGGTCCAGAATTAGAAAGGCAAATAGAAATTATAAAACAACAATACCAAATACACTCGCAACATGAAAACCAAAACATAGATCTGACACAATTTCTAGACACCATAAAACAAAAAATAAATGTAGCTGCTAACAGATTACGCAGATACAAAGAAACAAACAAGAGGAAGCAGCAAAATAAACAGTTCACTAATAATGAGAAAATATTTTACAGAGGCCTGGGACAAAAGGAAAATAATAATGCCACTAACACACCACAACCTGAAGCACTCCATACATTCTGGTCAAATATATGGTCTAATCCGGTCACACACCAAAATAATACATGGATTGAACAGGACAAACTACTTATGGGAGATGTACCAAATATGCAGTTCAACAACGTAACAATTGAAACTTTACAATCTGTTATAGCTAAAAGTCACAACTGGAAAGCCACAGGATCGGATAATATACATAATTACTGGTATAAAAAATTCACTATTGTACATAATATCTTACTTAAACATATCAATAACTTTATATTATGCCCAGAAACAGTACCACCATATTTGACACAAGGGCTTACATACATGCTTCCAAAAGACAATACTGACACAGAAAATCCATCTAAATATCGACCTATAACGTGCCTACAAACTATTTACAAAATTATGACATCCTGTATTAACGAATCGATATATTCTCATATTCTAGATAACAAAATTCTGGCTGATGAACAAAAAGGTTGTCGTCGGAATAGTAGGGGCTGTAAAGAACAATTGATTATAGACGCGATAGTATCCAAACAGGCATACAACAGAAAACGAAATATATACACCATGTATATAGATTATCAAAAGGCGTATGATTCCATCCCTCACTCTTGGCTGTTATACATTTTAGAACACTATAAAATCCACCCTACAATCATACATTTTTTAAAAAACCTTATGCTGACCTGGAACACAAAACTCATACTAAGCAATAACAATTCTAATATAGAAACAGAGGTTATTAAAATACGAAGGGGCATTTTTCAAGGTGATGCATTAAGCCCACTCTGGTTTTGTTTGGCACTTAATCCTCTCTCCAGTCTATTACAAAACAGCGGTAAAGGCTTTCAAATCAAATCGGAAAACACTAGTTACATTTTATCTCACCTCTTCTATATGGACGATATAAAACTTTTCGGGCAGTCATTAGAAGACATAAATATACTAGCAGGTATAACACAGACTTTTTCTTCAGATATAAATATGAACTTCGGTATAGATAAATGTAAGATACAATCAGTACGAAGGGGGAAAATAGAAAATAATCCATACGTACTCCAGAATAAAGAGATCATAGAACCGTTAGATATGAATACAGGTTATAAATACTTAGGATACCAACAAAGTCAACAAATACATCACAAGGAAATAAAACAAAAACTAACAAACGAATTTCGAACAAGGTTACATCGCATTTTCAATAGTCTTCTTAACGCGCGAAATACCATCAAAGCTATCAATAGTTACGCAGTACCCATCCTCACTTACTCGTTTGGAATAATAAACTGGTCCCAAACTGATCTTAAAAACCTTCAGCGCACCATCAACACACTCATGACTAAGTACCGAAAACATCACCCCCGATCGTGCATACAGAGACTTACATTACCGAAACACGAAGGAGGCAGAGGATTAATTGACATACAAAACTTACATAATAAACAAATAACAACACTCCGATCTTATTTCCATTCACAACAAACGCCTATACATATAGCAATCACACAGACAGATAAAAAATATACGCCTTTAAATTTAACAGATATTACCAAACAGACAAAAGAAATCATAAACACAGTACAACAAAAATTGGACGCATGGACCCTGAAATCCCTTCACGGCAGGCATCGCCTCGACTTGACCAATCCAAACGTTGACAAAGCTGCGTCAAACGCCTGGCTCAAGCGAGGAGAGCTGTTCCCGCAAACGGAAGGGTTCATTTTAGCCATACAGGACCAAGTAATAGATACTAAAAACTATAGAAAGTACATAATCAAGGACGTAAATGCACAAAATGATACATGTCGACACTGCCATAGTAGTCCTGAAACAATACAGCATATTACTGGTGCCTGCAGAGTCATAACGCAGACAGATTACAAACACCGACACGATCAGGTTGCATCCATTATTCACCAATATCTAGCTTCTAAATATAAATTAATTAACGAAAAAACCGCATACTATAAATACACACCCCAAGTAGTTCTGGATTCATCTGAATATAAGTTATATTGGGACAGGACTATTCTGACAGACAAGACTATACACCACAATAGACCGGACATCACACTCTATGATAAAAACAAAAAAACAGTATATCTAATAGATATTGCGATTCCCAATACCCACAATATTACATCCAGTTACACCGAAAAAATTACAAAGTATACCGGGTTAGCAATAGAACTGAAAACACAGTGGCGCGTAGATACAGTTAAAACAGTCCCTATCATAATTTCATCCACAGGAGTCATACCTAAAACATTACATACTAGTTTAAAAGCTTTAAATATCCATCCCCTTACCTACATACTCATGCAAAAAGCAGTAATACAAAACACGTGTCGTATTGTTAGAAAATTTCTTTCTTCGTACTCATGAAACCACTTGCGTTTGGCCACAAGCCCGCGTAAGCAGGAAAATCCCCAAAAACAAAAAAAAAAAAAACAAAATTGGGAGAAAAAACAACAAAATAAACAAAAATAATAATAAAGAAAACTTAACATATTAAAAAGG
Organism: Euzophera pinguis; assembly: GCA_947363495.1. Classification (NCBI taxonomy): domain Eukaryota; kingdom Metazoa; phylum Arthropoda; class Insecta; order Lepidoptera; family Pyralidae; genus Euzophera; species Euzophera pinguis. The sequence goes on from OX376159.1 coordinate 259,595, forward strand.
AATTATAAATTGAAAAATAGAGATAACATAAAATATAAGTACTTATCAAAGGCATAGCAACATGAAGCAAATAAAGGAGAAAGTAAACGTCGTGTCGTATCGAAAACTAGAGGAACTCGCTAATAATCAACAAGAATGAAAGGAAGTCCATCGACAAGAGCCCAGCTCTAACATTTATGATGATAATGAATACTTGTCGCACTTTCAAATGTGTTCGCAAGTGCTGCTCGTCATCAAAGTAGGTATTTTCGGGATTTTCAATCGTTTTGATTTCTACCACAGATCTATCAATAAATTGACATTTCATTACTTCGACAGAACGTAATGATTTATTATCATGTTTGTTACTGACTTGGTAAACTCTAGCCAAATTACAATGATAAGTACATGAGAAAAAGTCTCTTTTAATAAAAATATGAATAAAATAGCTAAATTCGAGAATCTATAACACGGCTATACATATAATTTACCTGCCATCTCCAATACATTGTAAGATGAAAAATTATCGCGATAACAACAAAGACGTGAAATCTTTTCCCGGAGCTCGTAGCATCAATAAATCGCCTTCAGATAAACTCCTGATTGTAATGTTCCCACGGCCTTATTGTGGCTGTGGTCCTTGGAAACTGGCTGTGAGTGCTCTATTGTGATCTTATTTCTATGAATTACCTTCTATGATGGTTCGGTTTTATGTAATAATATAAATTTACCATGTGTTAGGGTTCGGTGGAAGTTGTTGAGGATGGAACTTGAGAACCTCTTGCTTTTTTTATTTTATTTTATTTTCACTTTTGGAATACTATCGACTATTTATACATGGTTGCTACAATATAGTTCAAAAAAGTCATTTAAAAGTCTCCACTGATAGAATTATCATAATCTAATTTTGAACCGACAATTTGACAATTTTTTTTTAAATGAGTTAAAATTATGATGAGTTATAGCTATTAATCTTTTACGTTTTGTTTAAAAAACTCATGTCGCAATCTCTTTGCAATAATTATACAGTAAAAAAATATAAAGCATACTGGGCACTAATAAAAAAGTGGTTTTTAAAACAAAACAATAAAACATTAGTTGGTCATGTTGTCGTAGAAACAAATTGAATTTTGATTTATTGTAAAAAATTAATAGTTCATTTAAGATCAATTAATTATAACAAGCACATATTCATTTCATTTTAATGCAAAAGTAAATATATTAAGTGTTTACTAAAAGTGCCTTCTGTTTAACTCGTCCCAAGTCGACACCTCACCTACAAATTTCAGCAGCAGCGTCAACCATTCTTGACAGGTTTAATGAAACTCAAGTAGCAATATAAATACTCCTTTTTATGTGGGCAAGCTACCCATCTCCATCGAATTTAGCGTATACTTTAGAACTCTTCAATAACCAATATTCTAAATTTTGCCACACAGCTTATCATAATGGAAAAACTGTCATTTGACCTCCACAACAGAGAACCAAATCAAGAAGGTCCAGTTGAGTGTGTCGTAGTGGTCATCTCTCTATTATCTTTATACTTCAGGCTGCTTAAAAGCATCTGTCTCAACTAACGGCTGCTATTGAGCGATAACAGCCAGGACTCACGGCATCATCAGCCTTTCGAAGCACGGAACAGCTCAAAATGGATGGGATATATGCCACTAGTGGCGACTCATCCAAGATAGGCCAGGCTGCACTCACCATCATTTGACACGCGCGATCGCAAGCCCAAAATACATGTATGTAAAGAACATAGTAACAGAATACAGGGTTGAACAAAAGGCGGACTTATCCCAAATAGGGATCTCTTCCAGTCAAGAAAAGAAACAAAAGACATACACATATGGGCACAGAGGAAACACGCAAAAAAACTTAGGTACATAGTGTACAGAAACTTACATCTGACATATAAATAATAAATTGGCGTACTTTTATTCTCATGACTGTAACTCAAGATTTAGAAGCGATAATCTGTTTTGCTACATATATCCATCAATCCTATGAACAAATAGGTAATATTCGTGTTTCCTAGTTCAGGTTCAGCCGCTTTCAGCGCTTCTTTTCAACTCGATCCAGCGCTCCACAATGCTGCTTTTACCGGCTCATCAATCATGACATCACGGTACAATGCGCGCCGTGACCTGACTGCCGGTTTTAGGGTTCCGTGGAAAATTTACTAAACCAAATCTAGCGACTGACTTGTTTAATGATTATGCAGATGAATAGTATGCCTTCTTTAAAAAAATATCCAGGAACAAATCACACAGATGGAGTTAGCCTTAGGGTAGTAGTAAGTCTATGTCGTAGCCAAAAAATGCTGCCGATTCTGTTGAATATAGTTACAGTTTCGAAATGGAGATTCTTGGCGCCAAAATGTGCGTTTTATTTTTTGTTTAATCATAATCATTAATCATAATCATTTATTCTTTTGTAAACAAGTTGAAGTTGTTTATATGCACCTAGAATAATGAATTGTGATATTTTGTTTTAATAATTTCTAACTCTATCGTCTACTTACCGAATAAAGTAGGGTTTTAATTGACGACTAAAATATACCTCAACAAATCGCCTGAAAAACTTCAATCCCCCTTCACATTTGTTGTACGAACAATCGGTTGGAAACAAAGAGCATCGAAACCTCCTACAAATGACGTTTCTTCTCGGGAAACGGCCACGATTTATTTCGGTTTAAAATAGTTCGACTCGCCTATTATGTCCAACGAGAATCATTCGACTCACCTATATTACATACGTCCTAACGATCGGAACTTGCTTTTGGTAAATAAATACGTTATTTAGTTACCGTGATTCGGGCCCTGGGCGATAGGCGAGTAGAACGATTTTTAACCGACAAAATCGTGGCCGTTTTCCAAATACAGATGAGTAATTCTGTAAAAAATGTTTTTTTTTTTCAAACTTATAGCTTATAATTTATTACGTTATATTGAAATAATATCTACTAACTACGAAATAAATCTAATTAAATCGAAATAATAAGAATTTAAATAAATTAAAATGTATTAAAAAGATTTAAAATGAATTTCAACGAATTGAAACAAATTATTAAAAAAAAAAACTAATCAAAATTAATGAAATTCAAGCATATTTGTCCGACTATCTCACGAATGTCTCATACGTTATGCCAAAAAGTAACTTTTTTCCAAACGTTATTTTGGTAGTGGCCCGTACGTTCCTTTTGTCAAAAAATGGCGCTACCGTTGCAACGCAGAAAGTTCGACCAAACATGATGCGGTCAACAAAGTTCACGATAAAAATTATATATTTTTTGTTTTTCTAGAGTTATTTAACCTACGAGGGCTATTTTTGAGTACCTATGTGTGATAATAATGCTTGTGTATTTTTGTAGCTGTTTTGAAAGAGCGAAATAGGCTGTTACTTGTTCCTCATTAATATAGATAGTAGAAAGTTTAGCCTATTTTATGCGAATATTTTTTTTTTTTTAATTTTGTGAAATGGTTTTGTCGATTGAAAATAGTTCGGTTTCGAATTACTGTTATTCGACATAATTGGTGAGTTTTACATACTCAAAAATAGCCCTCGCGTTCTGAAATTGATTTTAGTTTGAACATTTGCGTCATTTAAAATACCGCGATTGCCTTCCAGGTCTCGCCATGACATTCACGAGAAGAAAAATTTTGATCTTTTTGATCCAACATAGCGTATTATTTCCTCGTTCAAAACCCGAATATATTTTTAATTCCTGCGGAAATGAGACACTCTACGAAATAAATACAATAAATACTATTAACCAAATAGTTACGCTACGGGTACTACTTTTGATTCTAAAATTCCGACACCATCTCAACAAAATCTAGAAATGTCAAGCGTCGAAAAAGTGCAATTATTCACAGGCACACATGCGTTAGATTTTTCCAGTCGCCTAAGCACCGCAGTCGTTTGACTCTCCCTCCCCGGGTCATCAATCATTTCCTCACAAGAGCGGCTCCATTTTGCAGTGAATGACAAAATATTTGGATGATCGGTTTCGGAAGGACGGCTGAATACACCATTGTGTTGCCTAAAGTTAACATTTGCACAGTCAATTGCTACTTTTATCTTTATTATTGAACATATATCATTTTTTTGTGTTATTCAGAGAATTCGAATTTTTGTAGATACGATGTTAATGATGATCTTCAGCTGATTTCGTCCGTAGCGCCAACCTCAATGCAACTTGTAACAGACTAAAGTAGGGAACTTTAATTGTATTTTATTGGCACAAAAAAGTGTTTATCATCATTGTACTTTTTGGTGTCGACTCTAATATTGGCAAGCCCTTCCACATTTTTGTCGGATACCGTATCCAATGTCATTTGCGTCAGTCATTAAACACTCTTTCTAGGTCTATTCGGGTTCTAAGCCACACCCGGAACCTAGATAATGTTCTAGATGTGGCTTCGTAGCGCTTTATCTTTTTAGGTTACTCTTGATAAAAAACAAAACTAATAGTGGTCTTATTTTTTTCTTTTAAATATTGCAAAAAAAGATTACATATCTTAACACTTTTGTAAGTAGCCGCCCTTCTCAAAATAATACCTAGCTAAAAGGGTTGACGGGACCTCCAAAATAAGTAACCTGTAAATATCTGGATAAACAAATTATGACGCCATCGCACCCAATGTTGCGGGCTACGCAGAACAGACAGAAATGTTTAGTCATTTGATCGATGGTCCCCAAAAGGCTTGTTTTGTTGACCCTCCACTTTCAAACAGTTACCAAATTGATATTATGATATTACCAATATCATAATGTATTTCAGGATGTTTGTTACTCAATAGCCCTCTTACGTCTATTAGATTTGAAGGAAATTTGTTTTGCATTGGACATGTAATAGATATTGTTTCTACGTCGTTATGAAGTTTGATTTAGGTATTTATTATATTATTATGTTTTTAAGACGATATGAATATCTGTTGCTTATGAAAGGTTTTGTTTGTTTCAGAAAAGTTAAAAAATGTCGTCTTGTTTCTTACAGCGCTATTCTTGTAAGATTGTGTTGTCATCTAGAGTAAGTGAAACCGCATGATACAACACAGTTATTCTTAACAGATATTGCAAACGTACACAAAACATTTTAGTTGCGCGTCAGCAGAATTAATATTTGTATTGGCTAGTTACAACTCAAGTTTGCAGACGTCTCGTTTTAAACTACTATACGACGTCCGTTCTGAGTTCTGAATCTCCCGATGCAAACTGAATCACCTTTTTACGGCTCTCCAGCAAACCCTCCCTTTGTGCGGTTGTTTATGGTGCTGACTGTATGTTTCGCATCAAAATTATGGACCGCACGTATAAATTGGCTAAAAGACACGTACGTATTTACATTTGGGAGTAAATGCACAAAGCGTTGTGGAAATTTCGGATTTTACGTGAGATAAATAAATTCATAGGCCCATGTGTAAAGTTTATGTTACAAAAAATAGAAAATAATCTAAAATAGAGCGTAGCGTCCATTCTTGACTTTGTAACCTTTACCAAGGTCAAGTAATTCTTCACGTATCCCTGGGCCCGGCCATATATTAGGCCCCGTCTGTGCCAGGGACATTTTAATACAAGGTACACCAACATAAATCAGGCAACATTCCGCGTGCCGCCGTGATGACGGTCGCCAATTATGTCCTGCGGGGTTACCGATGTGCCAACTTTACATGCAAATACCATTCTCGGATCATACTTTAATTAATACCTAACGGATCTGCCTGACATTGCGAGGTACTGAGATGGGCGATAATTATGAAAGATTAAGATACAATTTACAATTTGTTTTTCGCCTCAGAATTTCGTCCCATCAATAAAGAGCCATCTATGAAAATTCAAGTTTACTGTTAAATAATGTTAAGGTCGGCTGTTAGATAATGCTTTTAGCATTAAGCCCGCCTATTGTGATACACAATTGTATATTTTGTACTTTTATATTTATTTTGTATTTATTTTAATTAATTTACTTCCCTAAGGGAATAATCTTGCCTAACATACATACCTACCATCACGCCTTTTTCCCGTAGGGGTTAGCAGAGACTACGGATTTCCGTTTGCTACGATCCTTACAGACTTTCCTCGCTTCTTCTACGCTCATCACTCTCGTCCTACTCGCTCGTCGATTACGGCTACTCCTGACATCTCCATTTTTTAATATTGGTTGGGGAAAAAGTCTTTTCGCATATAATATGTATGAACTTGTAATAAAATCTCTTTGGGCTATACCACAGGCTATATTATTGGTATCTGGCTGGTTTTGGTATCATTAAAAGTTTAAATCTTATAGAATATAATTCCAAATGTATTATTCCAAACTTGTCGGGCGCTAGAATAGAACACTCTGGCGCTCTCTCTTGACGAGGCCGAGATCCACTTTGGGTCAGTAGTAAGTGTGACATTATCGGGCGCTAGAATAGAACACTCTGGCGCTCTCTCTTGACGACGCCGAGATCCACTTTGGGTCAGTAGTAAGTGTGACATTATCGGGCGCTAGAATAGAACACTCTGGCGTTCTCTCTTGACGAGGCCGAGATCCACTTTGGGTCAGTAGTAAGTGTGACATTATCGGGCGCTAGAATAGAACACTCTGGCGCTCTCTCTTGACGAGGCCGAGATCCACTTTGGGTCAGTAGTAAGTGTGACATTATCGGGCGCTAGAATAGAACACTCTGGCGCTCTCTCTTGACGACGCCGAGATCCACTTTGGGTCAGTAGTAAGTGTGACATTATCGGGCGCTAGAATAGAACACTCTGGCGCTCTCTCTTGACGAGGCCGAGATCCACTTTGGGTCAGTAGTAAGTGTGACATTATCGGGCGCTAGAATAGAACACTCTGGCGCTCTCTCTTGACGAGGCCGAGATCCACTTTGGGTCAGCAGTAAGTGTGACATTATCGGGCGCTAGAATAGAACACTCTGGCGCTCTCTCTTGACGAGGCCGAGATCCACTTTGGGTCAGTAGTAAGTGTGACATTATCGGGCGCTAGAATAGAACACTCTGGCGCTCTCTCTTGACGAGGCCGAGATCCACTTTGGGTCAGTAGTAAGTGTGACATTATCGGGCGCTAGAATAGAACACTCTGGCGCTCTCTCTTGACGAGGCCGAGATCCACTTTGGGTCAGTAGTAAGTGTGACATTATCGGGCGCTAGAATAGAACACTCTGGCGCTCTCTCTTGACGAGGCCGAGATCCACTATGGGTCAGTAGTAAGTGTGACATTATCGGGCGCTAGAATAGAACACTCTGGCGCTCTCTCTTGACGAGGCCGAGATCCACTTTGGGTCAGTAGTAAGTGTGACATTATCGGGCGCTAGAATAAAACACTCTGGAGCTCCCTCTTTTGTCGAGGGCAAGATCCAATTCGGGTCACTGAATTATCAGAATAATAAATGTGACAGTACGAGTATTCATTGCAAAATGTTCACAATGCAAAATGAAGATTTATAAGTTTTCCTTCGTGTGTAGATACGTGGAAATCAGAAAAATATTCTCGAGCGACATGTTCGTTGTCTAGTTAGCAAATTGCTTTACATGTTCACAGCCTCGAAATACAGTAGTCATTTTTTTTTATGCTTCCAGCCTCTAATATTTTATCAAATCAATTTGAACCACTAAGTGGCAATGTTTTTTGCAATTGACTGCTTTACCCTCATCCTCAACTTTACAGGAGTCTGGGGATTTGGAAATTGAGCATCATGAGACTTGTCATAAAACTTAACCCGTTTGAATTGAAAACATATTATATGTGTTTAAATGGAACTCGTTTCTTTTTTTCGTATATTCTTGTATACTAATTTTTATGCAAGCAATATCCGATTACAGGCTAGCTCTCTTCTAATAAATTTGTGGCTTGTGTTTTTGATATGTGCTTTTATTTATTGAAATGAAATGAAATATTTATTTTGCGAAAACATGGTAACAGTAATTTTTATTTGTTTACTTAATATGTAATTGATAGACTCAAAGCTAATATTACGAAACATATTGAGAACAATTTTAAACCTGTTATTAAGTCACGTCGGCTAGCATACTTTGAAGTTTAGCGCATAGAGTAGGAGGAAAGAAATTGACAATTTTCCAACCGGCCCTACCTGCTAACTTATTTACCAGGTACGTGTACAGTAAATAGCAGAAATGCAGACCTTTGACGTTATTAACATAGAATAATATAAGTTATTGTTGTGATGGAAAGAAAAAGTTTTGCTAGTCCCTACAAGTTCTTACACTACATCGTCCAGTAAAACGCGTTAAGTTTAAACGGATAAGGTTATTGGAATGTTTATATTTTTATTTTTTTATATGTCAGGTCTGGATTATTTTTCTTTCTTTTGAGTCTTTAGTTATTCTGAAGTTATTTTTGATCAAAAGATAATAAGTGTTGAAATCTTCAAGTACCAAAAAAGAGTTGTAAATAACTCTTTTTTGTAATATTAAATTTATTTCATTTCTATAGGTTACACGATCAGTCAGATTAGCGCCTGTCTCTGGTGCTAGTGTTTACCTACTTATGAAGTATCATTTCCTAAGAAGTTTTCCTGATAATCAAAATGAAGTATAGGCAGCATAATGTCATCGCTCGTATCTTCACAGATAAAAAAAAAACAAAATTCGGTAAATTTCTCCGTAATGTGTTTACACGAGTGACGAGTGACACTTCAGTTCAGGCTCAGAATAAACATTTTGGCTTTAGACATGCTGTTTCTTTTTATTTTTTAAAGATCTAGACGTCTACTCATGTGGTCGCTGAACGGCCGAGAGAGACTGCATTTATGATCGTTATTTAATAACAACAGATTTAGATATTAATTCAAATGAAAATTAAAAATGAGGGACTGTTAGTTTTTTGATTCAGATCAAATATTTTCTAGTATACCTATTGGTAGTCAAGCCTAAGGTGCGAGAAAGATGTAAGAAAAAAACTACTGTAAAAGTTGTACAAGCCAAGCAAGATAAGCAGGCAGATATATCGGTTTTTGGTTGCTGTATATGTTTTAAAGTGGATTCGTTAAACATCAAATTTGAAAAAATATTTCTATAAATTCTTACTTTAAGCTTCAGATACCTTAAAGTATATTGAGTAATGACCAAGGTTTATTCCACTAAATTACTAAATAAAAAGCTTAATTTAATCCCAAGGTAATTATAAATATTATTTTTTTTATGGAAAATTGGGAATAATCCCGTTATCGGGATAATAAAACGTCGGTAAAAAAAAATGCTTCCCCACTTGCGCTTTGGAAGTGGTAGTAAACTTAACATAAGTAATTTGACGTCAATAAGAATAAGTCTGGCCATCCAAAGGGTAAATGTCGCCAGCCTCTTGGGTACTTTACCGAGCGATGACAGCGATTTGGGCTTTATATTCTATTTAAATTAAAATCTTCGTTTAGTTGTCTTTATTTATTTTTATTTCGCATATTGTAAATATTCACCTACACTTAGGTAAATATACTTACGCAAAATATAATTCCGTAAATTTATAAAGAGAAAATTTCCGTAAATTAGAAAAAATCCCGAGGCGCGGCTCTTTTCTCAGTAGTAGTATTGTCGACGGGAGCTTTCGACACAAAAAGCATCCAAGTTCAGCTCAGGAAATAGAAACTGTTAAACTGGTAGACAGCTCCTTGCAGATGTATGAGACGGAAGAAACGAGGCATATCAATGTCTAAGTACAATCTATAATAAGAATTAAATGTGATTTACTTTTAAGTAACGATTTAGATAAAGCCTAAAATTGGTATTAATTGAAGTTTTATATAAAAATAAAACCAGTTTATTAATACTTTAAACTCGATTTAGCTACAAAAAGTACATTTAATGTGAATAACCTTCCCCCCTATTGCAGCCTCTTGAGGTTCGGAATCCATACCAAATTCATTGAATCGGTTCAATGTTCAATTTGGCATTTACAATATTATTATGGATTTTATGTAATACGAGCTTGGATCTCAATTTATTGATAATTAATCGCAGATATGGCACAACTTTCCAATTTTAATATTTACGGAAGCTGACGAAACGTCTTTATTACGACTCTCTGTCGTTTATAAAATTTATTACAGGTGTCTCAAATAGATTATTCGCGAATCCTGTGCGGAATCGATTTCGTATAAAACGGTATACGTAACACATTCCAAGCCTTCTCTACAGAAAAAATAATATTACCTACAGGACATAACGTTCATACAACTCGCCGTGAACATTACACTCACACAAACGAATCGTAGTGATACGTGCTCACCGTACTGTAACACTCCAGTCTGGATAAACGGTTTCCATGTAACTAGTGAGAATACATTTTTTTGAAGTATGAAGAAAAAACAACTAATAAGCGAAATTAACTGGTTTTAGGTGAAACGTAAAGAGAGCAGTCTGGAGGCAACTTATTTAATGTAATTGTAGTGACTATCGCGCACTCTGGAAATACTGTGGTTACGACGCTCAGCATTGAAGGACCGATGAAGAAGAAGTAAAACGCTCGCGGTAAGCTTGTTTGATGAATCATACGCGCGTTGTATGCACCTTATGTTATTTAGGTATTATTTATTCTGTGCCTTCTCCCTGCTCGCGCGGTCGTCAACCCGCCATTAACTCCATTCAACTCATTAATTTCCTCGCTTGTATCGGCTTACACATTATAAAGCGAGATACGAGTAAGTAGGCTGAAGAAACGCCTTGTTGTTTTCAACTTCACTAATAAATGACCGGAAAATTCCGAAAATAGTGGGAAAAGTTTTAGAGCGCTGCGTGATGTAATTAATTTAACAATGCGAAATAATGTGGAATTGATCATTTCAGAGACAACTTTACAAAAATATGTTGATAGTTTCTCTGTTTTTGGTGACTATGTATTTGATCTCTCTAATTTGTAGTCCCTAGATCAGTACCTATGCATTCGTAACGCTTCCCATTTGCGATCTTGAATAGTGCCGGTAGTTACATAATGACACGAGGTTTAAGCTTGTGGATTCAAATTCTTCAATACATTTTTTTAAACATATTGTCTCCTAGCTGTTTCCAGCGGCTTCGCCTGCGCCTAAAATTAGTCTATATAAGATTTAGGGCCTATAGCTATATCTGCACCAAATTTCATCAAAATCGCATTTATAATAATTATTACTTAGTATGGAATGTGTAGTTATATGGACATTAGATAACATGCCTATAATAAATGGTCTAAGATTTTCCTTTCACATTCATGAATGATGATTGTTGACATACATACAAACCAAGTTTCAATCTCAGTGAGAGATTAATCGTCGTATTGGTCGCTTCACCGCGCACCTCGTCAGTTGGCTTTCTCTCCACTGAAACCAGACCAGATACAGGAAGTTATGTGTTACTGTTTACAACTGCACCACTAACCCACAGGATATTACAATTTTGTGTTTTTGCTGAACCGGAAAACAACACTTGAGGGGAACAGATAAAATATGTGTCTTATTTTGCTTCTCACAATGCAACTTCCAACAAGTTTTGATAAACAGAAAAAATAGGTCGCAAAACAAAGTTATGGCAACAGCTTATGATTTCTTCGATCCTTTTTATAACAGACTAGCTGTGCCAGCGACTTCGTCCGCGTTACGTTCGATTACATACTTTTCTTTTTATGTGATGCTGCCGAACTTCTGCTGCGTTAGTACTTATTATCCGTTGTTGCAGTTTCACAAATACTGCAACGGAATCCTGTTTCGCATGGGTGACAAAATCGTCAAAATGAACATTTCCCAACTAGTGCTATTTTTGAGAAGTATGACTCGACATCGAATGATTTTCGTTGGACACAAAGAAATGTTCCTTTCACTATAATATAGGTACTGGGCGAAATGAGACAAGTAGTTACAGTAGAAGCGTTTATTCGAGACTGCACATAAGAAGCTTAAACAAATCTACCTACATTACATCCCTCCACCCTTAGTTGGCTTCCGAATAGATCCAAGAACAACTTAAATGACAACAATAAATTTTAATCTACGAATCACAAAACATCGCTGAAAGAAAAAAAGAACAACTTACAACTTATGATAGGGTTACGTACTCAACTATAATAATTCACTCTTATAACTGTTTCATTTTACATTTATGTATAGGGCGAGAATGGGGCAGTACAGGAGCGGTAGGTGGACAGATATAAACTGGACCTCGGGTGCGTTTTCAGCCGACGCTGAAGAGGCCGGCGGCTCGGCACTACCAGTGGGAATTACAAGCGAACTTCTTGTCCTACGTTTCAACTGATCGATATACCTGTGTGATATTTTACTATCGTTACCTCTAACTAGAAAATCGCTAGAACCCTTGCAACCTTCTATAGCACCAGGCAACCACTTCTCACCCTTTTTAAATACTGGCCGTACCACACTTCGTCCTCTGCCTTTAACGTCCTGTCCACTCTCCCTGCGTTATCTACTTGTCGCTGCTGCGCAAGACGGACCCTACACTCTATATCCGGCTTCAAAGCGTCGAGTCTGGTTCTCATGTGTCGCCCTGTCATTAAATAAGCCGGACTAGCGCCAGTCATACAGTGTTCGATGTTCCTATAATATAACAAAAACGTATTAAGTGCCCTCTCTACGTCCGTTTTTTCTACATTAGCCTTTCTAATCACTCTCTTCAACGTCTCAACCGCGTTTTCGGCGGATCCGTTGAACGCTGGATAGTACGGCGCCGTGAATATATGTTCGGTCCGTCACTATGCAGAAAATCCGCAAATTCATTACTGGTAAAGGAGGGTCCATTGTCAGAAACGATTTGCCTAGGAATCCCCCACCTACTCCAAAGCTCCCTAAGCTTAGCTATAGTGTAGGTTGCAGCCGTACTTGGTACTAAGAAAATCTCTACCCATTCGGACGTAGCATCGATCACTACCAAGTACGTTTTCCTTTCTATCGGCCTCAAGAAGTCCATATGTAGACGAGACCAGGGCTTATCAGGCCACGGCCAGGGTCGCGGTGAGGCCCGCGGCGGCGAGGCACACTCTCTCACGCGCAGCACTCGCTCGGCACTCGCGCTCCACCGCCTCGTCGATGCCGGCCCACCACACGAAGCTACGAGTTAACGATTTAGATTTTATGATACCCATGTGTGGCTCGTGTATGATCTTTAAGATTCTGCCTTGGCAACCGGCCGGAACCACCATGGTGACCCCACATAACACAACCTAGATCCTCATACAGCTCGGCTTTCCTATTAAAATTAGGTTGTAAATTCTTAATATCGCATTTACTAGGGCTATATGTGTCATTGTCGTGAATACGTGATATACCTAAATATTCTATCTGTTATAAAAATATAGTACCTAAATAAATTAAGAATTTAGTAATCTCTCGTAACTTCGAACTTAGTAAGTAACGACACTCATGAGGAGAAAGAGAAGTGCTAGTCTACTTTTAAGCAATGAGCACTCGTTCACTTAGTTGTTGCATTAACCTAAATCAGTTCGAGGGGTTTATTCTCGCATCCTATTTTAGAGGGAAAAAGCAATGAACATTTTTTTTCAACGATAATTGAACCGTCGAGCAGAAGCGCTCAGATACCAACAAAAGATTCCCCGTTAATTGGAGATAGTCGCTGAGACGGTAAAAGCCTTGAAACTTTTTAATTGTACGAGATAAAGCAGGTAAAACGGAAAATTGTTGAATAGCAAATACGTACAGTGGGCAACATTGAAAAGTATACCACCTTACCCTCACACTTATATCTTAAGTAGTATATTTTGTTATATGGTCTACTATACCATTGTTGCGGAATTGACAGCAATTTATTTTCAACTGGTTTTACGTCTCGAATCCTGTAATCCAAGGTTTCAGATTGTAATTAACAGCAAATTTACCACAAGACTTGGTTTCTAATTGACTGCGTGTACTGGGTTGAGCCAGAGACCATCTATTTAATGAAGAACGTAAGTATTTTTTATTTTATTAGTTAATTATAACCACGAAAAAATAAAAAATATGAAACATATCTATGTTTTATATTATATATATGCCTTTTTATCGGTTGAATTCTTTGTTAAAACCTACCTAATACATTTTGTAGGAAAGTGGGCCTAGAGCTCCGAAGCAAATAGCTGCGGAAACAACCCGTAATGCGCTAAGATGAGAAAGAGAGAAACTCAATACATTTAGGAAACACTATTTAATTATTAGGAAGAATATGTATATTTGGCTAAATAGGAATTTTTGTAGTTATTAGTATAGAGCTTTGTTAGTAATTAACAACTTTTAAACTACTTATGCGTATTGGATACTAATTATGTCTTTTTGTGCCTAGAACCACCTACGCGTTACGGTGCTCGTCGCTCGGATAGACGAGTGCGTATGGGTAAGTTTTGCCAGCATTTTGAACTGCCCCATAAATGACCGATGCTGGGCCCAAGCGGCACTTCCAATTTGTCATAGTGGTCTAGGCATAAGAAAAATTTCCAGTGTGGCATTGCCAGCTTTCTTGTCCTCAGTTCAAAGCACGCTCAATCTCGTCGGTAAAATTTTATCCTCGACGCTTTCTGGCGTAGAGGTTGCGTGCTTGAACGAGGTCAGGAGTGCCTGGCTCAGTGTTATTGGTCCTGATGCCTATCTACCCCTAAATTTGGCTTCTAGCTAGCTAGAACGAAGGAATCTACTAGAGACCAGTGACAGTCTGGCTGAGCGGTCTCGTCTCTTAGCAGCTGTGAGTCAGAGGCGGGGTACTGGTTGAACGCTGTCCCATCGACTAGCTTTGGTACGTTGATGGATAGGACTGAGCCCCATCGCTGTCGTTACGGGGAAGACGTAGTCCTCCTGGGACACCACGGCCTGGCTTATCGCCGCAGCGCAGGCCGCATTTCACGTCATGCTGCTCTTAATGACGTCATTCGCCGGGTCCTTTCAAGTGCCGGTGTGCCAGCAGGCTCAAGCACGAATATTACTCGAGATGACGGGAAGAGGCCCGAGGGTATGACGCTCATACCATGGCGAAATGGGCGGTCGCTCGTATGGGATGCTACTTGTATTGACACAGTAGCGCCATCTCACATACGAGCGACCTCCTGTATGGCGGGTGCGACTGCGACGACGGCGACGGAAGCCAACAAGAGGCGTAAATATTATAATTATTATTAGTATTTCATATGTGAATAAATAAATTTGCTATTTATAAGTAAATGGTTAAAAAACTACATAAACAGCTGTTGAGGTTGTCTAGTTGATAGTTTGCAAATATAATTATAACATCAAATAGAGAGAAAATATGACATTTAGTTTGAGCGGAACCCGAGCTCCGAACCTTCATGTAACACAACCGGGGTAAACGCTATGACAATGATGAGTAAACCACAGAGATACCAGCTGTTTCAAATTTATCGCTCGGTAGCCCGCTGTAATGAAGTTTTCAGCTACAGACCGCCTGTCTGTCTGTCTGTCGGTTGATTAATGGCAGGACGAGATGATTCCCGGATTTACACCGACAATTGACAATGTTCGGAACACGAATTATATAAAAACGTAGATTATTGTACAGATGAGTAACTATTTTGAAAAAGTGGGAATTTTGTGGATAAACGGCACATGTGCCGAAACTGTATTTTCTCCTAAACATTGTTTTTGGGTTTTTAAAAGAGGTGAAATTATCACCCCTCGGTCGGCAACGTGTTTGTGATAATCCTTGTATTACTGACGTCCATAAGCTACTATTACTACTTTACATTAACGTGGGCTGTATGTCTGTTTAAATAAATCGGTTGGCTAAATTGACCAAAGACAATAACACTGGAATGACTGCATACGAAATGGACATAGGACACAAAATCGTAACACACTCTGAGCTTATATTAAGATTTCTACGAATCTGATATTGCTATACTTATATTCTGTTAAACATAATAATTAAAAATCGAAGTTAATTGCTACAGGCTGATAATAATCAAAATAATATAATCCCTATGGTAGATCTGAGGGTTACTATTCCCGAAAACGAAGAAACGTACTATAATAAGTTCATTTTAGAACACTTTATAAGAATTTTTATCGTCATTGTCAGTTCAAAATTTTGAACCTATACATTTTAGAATGAAATTAGTGATTTTATTAATTTAGCCTTCAGTTAAAACTCATCTCATTCATATCTCTTCACTAAAATTTACAAAATCACTTTAATTTCTTAGACAAAATTCGAGCAAACATATTAAAGCAAAGTGACATTGCCAATCCAGTCAGAAGGTTGTTTTCCACTATATCTGTTCTACATATTAATGAGAGTAATGTAAAGATCAAAGCGAAATCTAGGCTTCTCATATATAACCAGTTATTAATACACACGACGGGTGTTATATGTAACTTATAAATTTAGCTATAAGTTCCAATGAAATCCCTTGTCGGACGTTTGGGTTTCGTTTCATCGCATCAAAGTTTTAGAGGTGTTTGTAAGATGTATGTAGAGAAACTTTTTAGTCAATACAAACATGAAACTTCCAGTCCAGGGTTTCCGCAAAACATAGCACACATCGATAGAGGGACGAGATCGCCTTATAAAATGGTTAAAACGGGTGAAAGTGGTCTCAGAGTCAAATTCCCTCTGGCGGGGGACGAGTTTACTCCTATCAAAAATAAAATTGGAAAAGTGGTCCCAGGGACGAGATCAAGATTCCCCCTAACTCAGATTGACTTTTGCCCCTTTCCTATGAGTGTAGACTGACTAAATCGCGTTATGATTAGACATAACGCATAATTGATTGTAGGTTTATTTATTGACTGTTGTGTAAGGATGATAGTGTTAGTATTTTATTACTGTACCGCCTTTGTTTGTTTTCACTTTTTATCCTATCTATCCTAAGGTTGGCTGGAAGAAATTCCAATAGCGATAAGTCCGCCTTTGTACTCAATATTCTAAATGTATTACTTTTAATTTTAATTTTGTGATTGGTACAATAAAGTGTATATCTATCTATCTATAACGCAAAGGCCCATATAGATTAGGACCTGCCAGGTTTTAGACCGATAGAGAATATAACTCAACAGGCTACTTAACTGTGTTGATTTTGGGTAATATTTTTATATGGAACTATTCATACATAGGCTTGTTACTTTTTTTATTTTTGAACGGATTGTGAAAATTCTTTTTCGTTTCGAATTGTGATACTAAAATTGTAGTTTTTAATAATACAAAATAATTGCGTAGAATTGCCTATAAATGTAAATTGGTTTAAAAAAATGGGTGGAAAAATAGAAATGTTAATTGAAAAAATAAGAAAAAGATTTAGAGTTAATTGTTAAAATTACTAATACTATATTTACGCGAGATAACACTATCAATAATATAGAAATAATAAAAAAATCACAAAAAGTAACCTTAATTATTTCAAACAAACCCTCCTTCATTGTGAACAAGTAAATAGTTAACAAACTTCTTTGTTGTGCAAAACTCTAGAGAACAACTTTAGTTTCACCTTTGAACAATTGTTTTGGCGTTGCTAACATAGGCGTTTTAGAAATGCGTGCCTCAAGGCATTCAATTGGAACCTGCGCTGTTTATAATTTTAGAATTTTATGCTTATTGTAGGGACCTTTATCTCGCCGCGTATTGATTTTTAAATTATTTAAATATCTTTAAAGCTATAATAACCTGTAAAACACAGCACATTGGCGAAATGTTACATATCGACTTCGGTTCGGGAAGTAAACCAATTTTAACTTTTTCATTAATAAATTACATTTGTGTAGTTGTCAGTCAGTCCTTTAGATGTATGGTCATATTATCGTATCGCTCGATTATCATGGGAGCACAGAACTGTAATTACCTTACTGCACTGAAATTAGATTGTCTGTATACACGTATCGTCACGACACGATGTGATTAGTTCGTACCTAATTATTATCATTATGATCTAAAAGCACGTATTTATTATCACACGTACTTATTTAGGCGTATTCTCAAAAAAAATCATTACTTTTAATAAAAGACAATTTCACCAGGCAGTTTCCCGTACCACTCTAAACTGGAAAAAATGAGACCTCTCAAAGCCAACTTCAAACCCGATTTTAAAAAAATCGGTCGTGGATGACAGTTCTGTCACTTTTATATTAGAATAGGACTGAGTACTTCTGCAAATTTGCATGGAGGCAAGGCCGAGCCAAGCGAGATAGAAATAGTGGAGGATCCTGTCTCTCTCTAGCAAATATAAGCTTTATCACGTTGTTACTTGTGTAAAATAGGGTGAACACGCTCCTCTGGAAAAAAGGAGGTGCTAACCTCCTCCCAAGTAGTTCTGTACAGACTTTAAGGAAGTTGGAGTCAAGTCGTAAATAACATTTCGTAGATATGACGTCTCCCCTATTGACTCCCTCGGGGAAGACAAGGAAACTTTACTAGTGTCCTTGGCTCCACTAGATAAGCAGGACGGCTCATCGTAATACGCCAAGTGTTGTCCACTCTAAGTTAGGTCGCACCTGCTTTTGATTAACTCGCTTAATCGTCACCAACAATAACGTCCCGCTAAACTATCGAGCTAGCTTCGTAAACTTTGTAAATACTGCACTTTTGTGCAGTATTTACGAAGTTTAAAAGATTTTGTCCCAATTAAAAACATTATCATGGTTACCCAATTTAAGAGAGATAGATACCTCCACTATAGCTATATTTTTCTGCTCGGGTTTTAGGTCAAAGAGCTCAGTGCTGTTAAATATAGTCCATGTATATTATTAGAATGACTGAATCGTAGTACAGCTGCCCAAAGTTGAAAACAAGCAACCAAATTTTACAGGAGAGCCGAATAACTATTTTTATTTTCAAATTGCTGTATCTCCCAAACTAGTAGCAATATTTTCGTAATTCTTTCTAGATTAGTATCGTAAAAGCCTGATTTACCATATGCTTTCTTTACATATATATATTGGAAGTAGTTTTGGATACAAACTCAAAAATATTTTTTACTTTGGTAAAATAATGAAAATAAATAGTTTTTTCCACAATGAATACAAGTAAGTGTCAGTTACTTGGGTTGAAGATTGCAATAAAAGTTTAGAGTTGAAAACAAGCAACTGTTATGATGTTTGTTTTCATCGTTGAATTTATGACATTTTTTTTTGTTTATTTAGAAATAGTCCATTACATAAAATTAATTATTTGAACTAAATAATTGAGT
This sequence comes from Euzophera pinguis, assembly GCA_947363495.1. Classification (NCBI taxonomy): domain Eukaryota; kingdom Metazoa; phylum Arthropoda; class Insecta; order Lepidoptera; family Pyralidae; genus Euzophera; species Euzophera pinguis. The sequence continues at coordinate 278,691 of OX376159.1, forward strand.
CAGTAAGTCGATATAGAGAGGTTGTTTATTTTTTAGCATTTAGGTTGCTTTTAAAGTTAAGTTATTATTTGGTTTACCACTTTTTAACTCCACCTACCACTGGTTAACTCTTAACTTACTTCGTGGAAACATATAAGCTACCTATTAAATATATAAGCAAAATATTTTGTCTTAAGTCAATTAATGTGCGTTCTTCATGATATTATGTAAAGTTCAATCATTATAACTGAAACGAATAGTTTTAATTCATTGCTACATGTAAAACTGAAAGCTGCACTTTGCTAACGCTATGCTGAGAAAAAGGTCACAGGCAAGCGCTGGATGCAGACCGCTTCCAATCGATCCACCAAATCTTTCGATGGAAATTTTGGAACAGAAATGATTGGCAGTTTGGGTCTAATGCTGATACTGAGACTACCTACAATGTTTTCTTTGTTTCCGATTTATTTCGACGCTACTCAATACTCATACCGGTCAATGTTATTTTTTATTTATTTAATTTGTGTAATAATTCGGTGAACTTTCAGTGGAGGTTGTGACCTGAACACAATGACGTCTTCCTTTTTATTGCGAGCAGTCAGCGGCCCATATAATTGCTCAAATCGAGTGGAACTAATACTGCAAAAATATCTGAATTCACTTATAATGATGTAAATATTTTGATTACATACTCTAGCTTTTACGGTTACCTTTAGTTACTAAATAACTGAAAATTAAAAACTCACACCCGCCGTTGAAAGCTGGTTAAAATGCTTAGACATAGAGGTGTAAACCATGAAGGACACATGCCATAAGTAATAATGATGATGATGATTAAGAAATGTTTCCGTGATCTGAGGTAAGTTCTTCCCTCCTTTCTTTTTTGTGCCAAAATTTGAGATCCACGCGCATATAATATAAAGTCTCAGGCCAACAACAGAAACAACCACTTATATTATACCGTCTTAGAAACTGATAGTATAAAGAAAAGGGTCAGTTTACCACCAAGAATACATACCATCAAACGCAACGCCCCGTCCATTGAAACGCGAGTCGAGGAATCTAAGTTTAATGACCTCAATAAAAGGCCGAATTGCCCATAAAATATGATGCGCCCCATTGTAACCACATAAAGCAGGAATGGCCTTTTTAATAGTGGAGACGATTTAGGAGCTTTCTAAGATTTATTTCCTGAACAATCCATAACATTTAAATTGAATGAAAAGCGTTCATATCACAATATTCACAATTTTGCTTGTGATAGACTTTATATGTACGGATACTGTGGAAATTGTAATGAATATTGGGTAACAAATTTAAAAAAATAAGATTTTCTCCAACTTGCAATGAGTTAAAAGTTACTATTAAAACACCCTGCAAATATTTTACAGTATTTTGTAACTCAACCACTTCAAGAAAAAGTGAAACCCGAGAAAAATTTTTGGGTATGGTATGGGATACAAATGAAAATCTGGAGGGAGTGTTATCACTGTAAAAATGATAGAATTTAACTAGTTAAAATTGCTGTCATTGATTTTAGTACGAATAATTGCCAAATATTTTCCTTATTAGTAAACAATAATAAAAAAGTGTACCTATCGTACAATCTGTTCGTAAATTTCACTTCAAACTTTCCGACAAATTTGAGTGCTAGCTAACTTCACCCTTTAGCTAACGAGGGACTTTTTAATGTAACATCTTCATATTTAACGGCTTATGAATAACAAGAGCGGACTTAAGGCACAACTTGGAGCTGGATAACGATCAGCGCTGATAACTTGGAAACTTTCTAGACATCTTGTCTTTGTGGTATTCTATTGCTTCCATTAAATTCAACTTGGCTAAACTTCGTGTGAGGTCAATTAATGAGTAATTGATTGATGGAACTATGGCCTGAATGCCAAAGTGATAGAAATAGATACAATATTACAATATATCTTTATCGCCCACATATAGCAATAAATGATTGTACAATCAATAGCTTTAAATTATGGAGCAAAGGTGGATTTATTGCTAAGCAATCTCTTCCAGGCTTAAATACCTGCTAAGTTATTTAAGCAACTGCTTAAATAACTTAGCAGGTATTTAAGCAGTTGCTTAAAATTTGTGTTTTTTGAGTGGTGGAATTGGCTTCCTAAATATGTGTATAATTTGGCTTTAGTTTATTTATACAGCTACTCACTATACTTACAGTTTCCCAAAACGTGTAGTGAGCTAGCTAGGTAACTAGGTTGAATGAGACAAAAAAAAATTATTCATGCGGAAAAATAACTTCTTTCGTGGTCGTCAAATAAAAAAAAAACAAATATAAACAAATATACCATATACAGTTAAAGTGTTTGTTAAGTACTGCGGGTCTAAAATCGCCACTTTGCGCGAATCACAATATGATCACAATATTAATGACATTGCAAATCCTAAAATGGCCATAATTTGGCAGTTCATAATATGAATCACCAATTCATTTTATGCAATTCTGCTGTTTAAAAGTTTTATATGGAATTCCGTAAAATGGATTACTTTTACAGAATTGCTTTACTGTCACATAGCAGAATCATAAAAAGTTACTCTTCAGCAACATCTACAGTTTATTTCTACAAATTTCACATAAATTTGCTCAATTATGGAGTGAGAATACTTTGTAATTTTGATTTTAGGGTAAAGTTCGTCAATTTTTAAAACTGTTTGGATTAATTATTATCATCCATAGTTGTTTAAATTCGTCAAATACTAATAAGGTTTCGTATTAAATTGTTATTATTTCGTAAAAAACAATGGTTTGTCTGAAAAATTTTAGAACATGCTCGTGTAAGACTTAGGAATTCTAGACGCATCCAGCTAGACGTCGCCGTTGTCGCAGTGCAAATCGAGCGACCACACTGATACTCATAATCATGAAGTATAAGGGGACTACCATGACATATTAAATCTATCTAAACGCGAGTGAGTTGACGCGATAGCGCTGTGTGGGATGTAATGTAGGGTATACATCCAAGTATCGCCTTTCATTTCTTTACACACTGTTGTGCGCCATTTCAATAACTTATTCGCATTTAGATGGAATAAAGAGATGATAGTAAGCCCCGACTAAAATAGATGCAAAAATTAAGTAGGACCTGAAAGACGTGTATCCACGGCCGTAAAACCCACATTTTTTTTGACTTATGACAGTAGTTGATTGGCATTAACGGACATTATAGACTTAACGTTATTGCCACTATTAAAAATAATTATTTCAGTAGTCTTTATTTTGTTGATTGCGTGCGCAAAACCCAATTTACTGACTTCAAATTAACAATAATCTTAATTTCCTGTTCCACAGTACGTTTATATATAAATAATTATAACCTGTATCATCAGTAATATCAAAGAATTAAATAAAAATAATGAATCGGTTTATAATGGGTAAATAACCGGTACTCATTTTATTGCTATGTCAATAATAACACGACAAATGATTCACGAAATGAACTGAATTGTTGATGAATTGCAAATTAAGTGTGTCCATTTTACAAAAGAAAGAAGAATTGCAGAGGAATTGCTAGGAATTCACGAAATGAATTCGTTTTGATGAATTGCTCAAAGTGGCGATTTTAGACCTACTGTAAACATTTAAGAGACAAACAAATATATACAACATTATATGCAAAAATTGTCTACAGAATACAACATTTAAAATGAAAATATATTCCAATGTGTCAAAATGTTAAGATAATCGAGATTAGAAATTTAAATGAAATGTATAGACAAACTTGTTTTGTAAGTTCTTTACGGATTTCAGATACTTATTATCTCAAATTAATTTAAATATTATATGTTAAGTTAAGTTAACATAAATTAAACATTCATTTTACGAATTTACGACGGTTAAGATCTTAACATTGAAATATTTTAAGTCTATCGTTACTTAAGTATATAGTGTTATTTATACGGTGCTTTTCATTTTCCAGTATGTAATATATGATATGCTGTTCTTTATGTTTCGCGTACCTGTAGGCTTTGATAGTACAATCCATATCCATACTTAATATTATAAATGCGAAAGTCTGTCTGTCTGTTACGATTTCACGGCCAAACCGCTTAACAGATTGTGATGAAATTTGGTTTGAATATAGTTGAAAACTCGGGTTTAAACATAGGCTACATATTGACGCAGGCGGAGCTGCAGGAAACAGATAGTACTTAATAAGTATGTTACATAAGTCTGTTAATATTACAAATTCAAGTTTCACTTGCAATGGCAAAAATAATTTGAAATTTTAAAATCTATATACACTTCAATACTTTCTTAGATCTAGTTAACACATTTAAAATGCTTGTGAACTTGTGTTTGTAATTATTAATATTACAGAGCCTTTGTTAAACTTGCTATAAATTGCTAGTTTAAGTTGTAATTTTTCCACACAAAGGGTGTGTTGATAACTTTTTAATGAAACAAGTTGTACCTAACTTCGCCTGGGTAGGGTTTTAACATCCGAATAAAATTTGTTTTTATGTTTTTGGACATATTTTATATCAATAGACATATTATTTAATAAACATTTTTTTTAAATAAAATTTTATATCAATATAACTCATAATACATTAACTAACTACATAATTTAACTAACAATATTACTAAACTAATAACATTGAGATTCCTTTCCCTCTCAATCATTGAATAAGTTTTTTTATAAGATATTTTTTTTTTATTATCACTTCTTGTAAGTCCGCAATTTTAAAGAGACGTCGCTGTAACCTATACCAACTAACGTAAACCCTAATAACCTAATTGTCAATGGAAGGCGTGGTGTCATGCGATCACTAAAACTTTCAAAAAGTAAAACAAATTGTTATGTAGAATCATTTAGAAAAACACATTCGCCGTTTTTTTTAAAAATGAGTAGAGCATTGTCTTTAAATTCAATCCATTTTTTTTATTTTTCTATTTTTGTGATAGCCCTGTTTATTTCTAGGTTAAGCGGTCGGTTTGATCTAATAAAATCTTAATCAGACTTTCATTAGAAGCTTCATTAGCACCTTGAATTAGTAGACGACTGTCAATTTAGTTTGTGCTTAATTTATTTTAATAAATAATAATGTTATATAATTTACAGCTTTTGGTATAGTTTTAAACTAATTAAAATTACATATTCTTTTCTGCATTAAAATAAGTTTCTTGTATTACAAACAGGTAGTTATAGCCGAGCGCGACGCGCGTATCCGTAGCGAATGCGCGTGTCATGCGAAAGCGAGACGCGACTCTTAATGGATTGGTCGTCATTTAGTGACATTTTCTATCTCGAGCTTCTCCGTGATTCGGAAAGCTGTTATAGCGGTTGTTATCTATAGAAGACGGTCGTGAGACAGTGTCAGCCTTTAGGTAGCCTGAAAAATCTGACAGTGTTGGCCACTAACACACTCAGACGGCAGTCGCTCCATTGTGATAATCAGTGCTGCCAAATCTAGGACCATTAGTTACAGCGTTCTCTAGGTTACGAAGCGTAAGCAGTGGACGCAACTAGGAGAAACACACTTTGACGAAGAAGACTATAAACTGCTAGTTTTAAGTCAAGTTTAAGTAGTTAGTTTAGCTAATAGATATAATCATTGTTCTATACGATATCTTATGAAAGCTGATGGTCTGGTCATGGCCCACGAGAAGAGAACTATGTTCAATTATGTCGGAGATCACTGACTGGACAGAAAAAATTACACATAAATGGGAAAATAACGCATTCCATATCGCCGGCGCCCTACAGCGGCTATAAAGACGGCGACTCACGGCGCGACTTTACGGCGCATTAAAAATAAGCCTGCACTTTACAGGAAATCCTACTTGCCCTCTAAAGGCTATCGCACAATATAAATATGTTTTTCGCAATTGTAGAGTTTTAGTACTTACTATTCATTAATTTATTTAGGACTAGCTGTTTCCGGCAGCTTGGCCCGCGTGAAAAAAGAGCATATGTTTGACCCCGGGTCAACTATATCCATATCTAATTTCATCAAAATCGGTCCAGAGGTTCAGCTCTGAAAGCGTAACAGACAGACAGACAGAATTTATAACTACTATATATTTGTCATCATCATCCTAGCGTGTAGGTATTCCTAGTTACGTCGTCAGCTTACGCTTCGGAGCCTAGGTCGGAGGTAGGAGTCATGGTCGTAGATTTGGCGGAACTGGTAATTACAATGGAGCGACTGCCGTCTTACCTCTGTAACCCCTATTTACAGGGAAACCAGACCAACAGGACCATGACCTGAGGTGTGTTAGTGACCAACACTGTCAGAATTTTTCAGGCTGCCCTTAGGCATCTGACACAGCCTCACGACTGCTATCTGTCGATAACAACCGGGACCAACGTGCCTTCCGAAGCACGGAGGAGCTCAAGATAGAAAATGTCACTAAAATGGCGATCAATCCAATAGTGGTCGCGTCACGTCGTCGCTTGACACGCGCATTCGCTACCGATACGCGGGTTGCGCTCGACTAACGAGCTCCTCGTTATCGTTATCGTCCTCCTCGTATTTCTACTAAATATTAAAGTAAGGATTATTTCCATTGCGGGGTAGAAGCTCAAGATATGAATATCTTCTTAATAGCTATTCATATTAACACTGTTTTGCTAAATTGGCTTGAGGCCTTCAGGCCTATGTGATATAAGCAGCGACACGGATTGATTTTTATCCAAACCGTGTGAAAAGAGTCTAGTCGAAGTTTGATGCACGCATTATAAACTTCATACGCAATTATGATTATTCTTTACAATCTATACAGCACAGACAAAGTAGGTACCCAAATTATGCATTACTGTTTAGATTGTGCGAGAGACTGGCGTCTGAACTAAGTAGAGCTTGTATCTTAGCACACCATCCTCTCCCCACTACGTGTGTTAAACGAATAGATAAATCAGTTTAAGCTGAGATATTTGAAATAGGAATAATAACATACTTCTCTAGAGTTTCATAACGTTTCAATATGTCGTCTTCCAGGCAGGCACGGGCAGACTTATTTGATCTTGCTTTGTAGCGAACTGCAAAAAGAATGAAAGGAATATTAAAAGTTTTAAAAGCAAATAGGGAAAATAGTTACGTGGAATCGCAACGCTTATTAAAAAAAAACAAACAAGAAAGCAAATTACAGAAAACACGTCGTATTTCCAATGTTTCTCGATAGCGCCCCAAGCCGTATGAAATGAAAATAAATGTTCCCAATAAGTATGATTTTTGTTTATGTTGCTGCCTCGGAGAGTACTTTAAAAATGAAAGCAAAAATTCTTGATTTGAAATGTTTTGACCAAAACCATTTGTTACGTTCAGAACAAATACAATGGCAAATACTTAAGTTCCAAATATAGGTATTAACACATAGTACAAATATGTGAAAATTAAATAATATATCTCCCTTTTATTACTTAATATTATAACTGAATCCGCTAAAATAACTCGAAAATCTTCATTTGTCTAGACTCCATCATTCCCAGAGTTAGATTCGTCTGTACACAATAGCTAAACTGCGGCAATATTTTGGATCAACTAATCTCTAATTTTGCGAACAAACAACGAAGCTCCATTCAAATTGATTCCGTTCAAACAAGGCAGGGATCGAGCGAAACACCGACATCTCCCGGGGGAGCGATAATGCTGTTTATTGCCGAGTAATAAAGTCGCTAGTTGTGTGGCGATGGTGGCAGGTTTATGACACCTTTGGACGTGTAGTTATTAGCTCGTTGCACTGGGACAGACTCGTAAACAAGACTCGTAATGGTGAAATGTATAAGTTATTCTTAAAAAAAGATGTCACTATCTGCTTATATTTCCTTTGTTTATAGCTGCGTCAAACTTAATAATATTACAATATTAGTTGTATGTTATAACCGAAATTAATCAGCAAAATTAACATGTCAAAGTTTATCAAATCAAAATTTTATAACATTTAGCTTTACTAGTTTCAGAATTACTCGGCTGTAACCATTGAGAAAGAAACTTTTGATTTCGTAGGATTCAGTTTTGATAATTTTCGGCTATACTACACATCAGTAAGTTCGATGGCAGAATTGCCATCCCAATTACTTTATATAACTTTAAATTTTAAACTCTTATATTTTTACAAGTCTACTCTATTTTTTACCATTCAATGAAACCTCGCGCTGCGGCAGGAAATTAAAAAAGAACATGAGATCTATTATCTCGGCCACATAGAGTATTGTATGCATTTCTTTATGAAAAGCCAGACAAATGCAAAAATCTTTTCTTGTTCTGTAAACGACATAAAATAAATAAGTACCAAAATTAAGTGAAGCTTTACTTGGATTTTGTTGTGTTCTTTGTTATTGAAAAATAATTATTAATTATTATTATTTAAAAAAAAATTGGTATTGAACAACACACAAGATAGGCCCATTATATAGCGATCTTAGTTATCTACGAAGATGTGAGGGGACAGGAGAGCACACTTTACTCACCATAGTCAGGCTATGTAATAAAATATTTTTTGAAAAATTTACGGACAAAAACGCCATACGATTGACTATATAGCACGAAAACAAAGAAAAATCTTTAATTTTGCTTTCTTTTAAGAATGTATGATAACTGCAGAATTTGTTGACCGCTTGAACACAAAATGGCCCCAAAAACATAAATATCGAATTTTACGGCGGCTTCACGCCTTTCATTTAGCCCAGAAAGGACCCGGCGACCCTTGGGAACCATACTTTATCTAACCAAAACTACTTACTTATATATTTAGGATGACTAAATCAATCCTTGAATTTAATAAGAAATTGAAGGTCAAATGACCTGAAGAAGATCGCAGGCAGACACTGAAAGTAGACCGCTTTTAACCGGTCATTCTTTTACTCACAAACAAACTTACAAAAAGTATCTTTTTGCGCCGATATTTAAGTATTTGATATTTGATACCCCTAATGGTTTACGTATGATTTACTTGCTTGGCCACCGATGGTTCACCAACCCACTTGAAGTACAGATTTGATTTTGGAGCTCGCTAGTTAATAGACTATTAATGAACTAGCGAGCTCACAAGTGTGAATGAATAATTTTTTATTAGCAAGTGAGTAAGGTACAAAATGTGTTAGGTTGATACAAGTAGTAGGGTAAAATTGGGGATCCTGGATCAACATGCGGGCCTCGCTCCGCTCGGCCCGCATGTTGACCCCAGGATCCCCAATTTTATTTGTTTAACCCCACTAATTATAAACTATTTTTATGATGAATTTGACTTTCATCTTATATCTAATTTTAGGAAATGTCTGTATTAAAAGATGTCTGTATTAAATTCTGCCTAGGAATGTAAGATTGTTTTCGTACTACATCTATTTATTGGGTTAAAAATGGGTGAAACAAAATAAAATGCGAAATACATACTAATCAGTTTTTTTATTATCAATACACCAATTTCTTAAACATAATACATTTTTTAAAGTACATATTGATGGATGATTTGAACAACTAAATACATTGTTATTTGTTGAATATGCTTTATATAAATTATTAAAATTGGGGCAACCCTTATCTTCTAAATTATAAATATTATTTGCACCTGTTATGTCTTTTATCCAAGTCATTTTTTCAATACCTTTACAATAAACGATTTTATCTTTAAGATAATTTTGAACAATACTTTTGTGCTTCGTATATGGTATAAATCCTTCATCCCACCGTACTTTTCGATTTTGCTCTAACCAACACACGTTTCGCTTTTCAGCGCTAGTAAGATTGCGAAATGGGAACGGCGGTGATATTAAAAAAAAATTTAGCTTATTGGCATATATGACAGCTACTTCTTTTACAATAAATACGTTGTTATCGATTTTAAAACCTTGAACATCCACGATAGCAAACATGTTTTAATAGTAAATATTTTCCGATTTAATAAAACAATAACTTAAGATAGTTTTCGGACAATATTACTTAAAGGCTTATATTCAATAAGTCTGTCATTAATTATTAAACAATAAGCACAGGTGTTATTCGGTATATCTTGAGAGGTTTCAATTTCCAATCGGACATCAACTGGACCTGTTTTTAAATTCTCGTTCTGTCTAGAACAATCGATTACAAATAACGGCGCCTTTTCTTTAAATTTGTATAGATCAAGCAAGGGGTCTGTAGGACGGTTATAAAACAACTGACGGAATTGAACATACATCTCATATAATATACTGTACTTCTCCTCATCAAACTTAACGTTGAGAGAATCATATGGATAATATTGAGAATTTAGGAATAATGTGACGTTAGTCAGCGTGCAATGATCAAATAACTGTCTGTCGTTTTACAATTTTTTCTATTTGTTTGCAAGCCAAAAATTACGTATCGCGGTTTTTCCAATTGAGATGTAGTCTTTACGGCCCACGAATGCTTTTTTGTTGTTGGTAGTAATGGATATTCATATAAATCCCAGTTTCTGAATGCTATTTGAATGGGATTATCTTTTTCTAATTGCTTCAATAGTATTAGTCTCTGCTTATCAGAAACTTTGATATGAGGTACGCGCCATTGAATCCTGTGTATATTAATGTCTACAGTATCATTAGCATCCATAACAATACTGTTTAGATTTGAACTAGTTCTATTAAATATAAGTTCATGCTTACAATTCATTACAATTTTGTTATAATCTTCTGCAAAGCCTAATATTTTATTTAATGGTATAAGAATGCTAAAATTGCCATTATTATTACTTTTATTCAAGTCCTCGTCAGTTTTCCATCCCCACGCAGCTGCTGCCTTACTCTCACAGCTACTCATTGATATATATGATTTTAATGATGTAGTTATTCCAGCGTTTCTTATACGATCAATTTCTACACCATTTATTTCATATCTTATATCTTGGAAGAGAAATAATATAGCATTATTAGTAAACTTGACATTCTTTTTCTGAATTTTACCGCTGGCGTCCGCATGACTCACTATAGCACTTCCTTCGATGTAAATAGAGCTGGCTGACGGTAATACATATATATCTTGATGATGGATCGGTATTCGTATTTCATCATTCGTATTGAAACTGTTATTATATGGATTGTAAGTATGTATTTCATAACTCTCAATTGAATTATCAAATTGAGTTGAATCATTTATGTTCAGGATAGTCATGTTGTAAAACCGAGTGCCTTTAGAAATTCTTTATTATTTTTATTAATTTTTTTACGAGTCACAGCACGTCTAACTTGTTTCACTGCAGTCTTCGAAATAGATTTCTTAACTTTCTTTACTTGAAATTTATAAACGTTATTACAATTATTTTTATGAAAAACAATCATTTTATTTTTCTTAAATGAAGACACAATTGAATGTTTTCTCCGCGGAAATTAATACGTTTCCCATCTAAGTCCACCACTTTTACAGTTACAGATGAAATAATATTTTGAGTAATTGGAAAGTATATAACGTTATTTGGTATTTCGACAAATCTATGACTGGGTGGGATGTTTGGCACGAATTCGTAAATGATATGCGATGGAATACCATTAGTGTAAGACCCTTGTATAAGATCACATTCGATCCTTATAACAGACACTGGTAGAATGTTGATTGGAGTCGTTGACTCATGCCATTTATTTGCTTCCAATTTCACTTTTGGAAAACCAAGTAAAGATCCTATACTATTTTCTACACCAAAATCTACAACTTCACTACAGAATAACAAACATGACATAGTATTATTATTCGGTTTTATTATTAGCTCACATTTATTTTTAATTCTGTCATTTAGATATTCATATAAATCTTGCAAATCATAAATTCCAGTTGGCACCTTAATTTTTTGTTTATTTTCTCCGTACACGAATAAATTATTGCGATCACTTATATTAGGTATAGAATTGAAAGAAGAAAAATATAATAAACCGCACTCGTATGCACCATCTAAAATAAATGGAGGAATAAAATTCGTTTCCAAAACAGAGTTATTTCCAGTAATAGTGAGCGTAACAGACATTGTGATGAACTGACTTTTATTCTGCATGCATCAATATTTATTTGTCGTAATGGTTGTGATGGCGCCAAAAATTATTAAGAAATCTTATACAAAGATGTCCACAATTAAATGGGTTATTTCCTTGGAAATTTGTATAGTTATAATTAAATTTAGATCCCATGTATTTCACAAATTCTCGAGGTGGTTTTAAGTCACCATAACTATCAAAATATTCTATATAATCATTAAATTTTGCATAGGCTACCCAATGAGTACCAGGATTTTCAGATTTATCTAAATTGATAATACCACATTCTTTCTTAAATGGATGAATTGGTAATTCATTTCTCATATACACCCCTCTGAAATAAGGTATATTTTTTGAATGTTTTAAAATATCAAAGTTAGATAGTGCTCGATTCGGTAGCCTAATATTTAGTTTTTTTCTATCCTTGAATATATTCCTAAACCTTGTCCATAAAGTTTAATGTGTAATCCGCTTCCAATACATAAAGATTTCAATTTTTCGTGAGACTCTTTTTGAAATAATTTCTTAGCAGATTTAATAGCATTGATAGCTTTTAATACACCTACTGGACCACCTGCTAAGCTTCCAGCAGCAGCAAGGCCTGCGAAAATTGGAATCAATGGTAATACCCCACCAGTCTTTGGTACTGGAATAACACGAGGTACTTCAACAGGTAACTCCGATGCTAATTCTTTCGCAGCCGCAATAGCTAACTCAATTGCAGCTTTTTTACATTTTGGTTTTATATTACGTAGGTGCTTTTTTGTTTTAGAAATCATATTTTTAAAAACTTTGCTGAAACCAGCCCCAGAGGTTTTCGTTCTTGTCTTTACTGTCTTTGGAGATGCAGATTTAGTTTTAAGAGACTTTTTCTTTGTTTTTACTTTCGGCTCCATTGTGATTGTTAGGATATTTATTTTACTCTACAATTTATTGGATGTAACCTCTACCTTCTCTCACACCTAAATGCAGAATGAAGATTATTTTTCTTCGAATTAATATATATGCTTAAACGACGCTTGATTTCTTTATCCAGCTATTTTCAGCTACAGGCAGACCTAACCATTTAACAAATAACAGATCCCTTTTCTTTTTCAAAACTTTTTCTACCAAATAAATATCAGGATGTTTAGTTTTTTGTAGTTCTTGCGTATAAAATGCGCCTAAAATTCGTCTCTGTCTAATATCTTTTAAAAGATATGTAATAGGACTTGTGTTCTGCACCATAAATATTTTAAATATTTCTGTTGACCAATTTGGAGTATATCCTTTCTCAAATGTCCCTTTATATTTACTTATACGAACGCAATCGCCAACTTTAAATCTTTGACGTTCTTTTTTTAATGAAGATAGTTGCAAGGTTTTATATCTTTTTATTAATACATCTTTGTTCTTTTTATTAACTTTATTTGGCGGCTGTTGAATTGTTCTGTGAAAAGTTGAGTTATATTCTTTAACAAGATTTTCTAGAATATGACCACTCCATTTATAATTGCCTTGTAAACTAAAATATTTGTAAATTTTATTTTTTATGGTTCTGATAAATCTTTCAACTATTGATGCTTTCTTCACGGAAAAAGTAGAATAATGATTTATATTATATTTTTCTACCAACTTTTTGAAATCCGAATTATAAAACTCCTTTCCTAAATCTGTTTGAAGATTTTTTGGAACGCGACCTTTTTCTAGTAATGTTCTAAACGCTCTAGTTAAACTTATTTTGTCTTTATTTTTGAGGGGATATGCCCAGGCATACTTTGAAAATGCATCGATTATTGTTAAAATGTATTTATAGTTTGAATTTTCGTTAGAATAAGATTGCATATCAATTAAATCGGCTTGCCACAAATCATCTATATCTTTGAGTATAACATGTCTTCGGGGAAAATTGTATCTTACTGGTTTATGTATTTCATTGACTACATCTGATTTACTCATTTTTTATTTATTTTTTGTTTTGCAACATCTAGATTCTTTTTTAAACTATTTATTTCAATATTTAACAATGCTGTTAAATCATCGAGAGTTTTGAATTTCTTTAAGAACCCGTTAGTTATGTTATCCACATACTCTTTAGTAGCACAATCATTTGGATCTACGGGCGCTCTAATATGTTTTATGATTTTATACTCCGCATCAAATATATTATTCAGTGAAGAACTGCGCATTTTTTGCCTTTTGTGAATATGATGACCGAATTTGTTGACATTCATGTTCAACGTCTATACTACAACTGATCTTAATTTAGACAAATCACTTTTTATAATGCCAGCTTCTTTAAGTTCTTCAATTATTGAAATGATTTCATTGTCATGACTCGTGTTACCAGCATCTTTAGAAGCAATCAAAATTTTCAATCTTTCAACTAATTCATTAGGATCATCCCAATAAATAAAATCGGTATTCTTTTTATACGATTTTAAAGTTAATAGATTACCACGTGTTTTATTTTCCTTGCAATTATTTTCAAAGATTAGAGGTTTAATAACGTGACAATATTTCATTCCTTTATCACCTTTGATCTGACCTGATGAATGATAATCTCTTTTGTGAACATTTGTAAAAGATAAAATATCTTTATATACTAATTTGTCTTTATCAGAAATAATTTTCAAATTGGGTTTACTTTGAAAAAGTAATTCCCTTAATCCTGGAGTTACTTCATAACTATTTTCTCCTATTTTAACCATCTCTATTTTATTGGAAGAATCATTAACAGCGTCTGTAAATGTAACCAACGTATTGCCTATCATCAATTTGCCATTATCGTTGCGTACACCAAAAGGCACACATAATTCATTTTTTTTAAGATCTAACGGAGTTTTAATATTCTCTGAAGTGATCGGTGTCTTATTAGGGGATTTTATTTCCAATGATTCATCCATTTCCTTTTGCTGTTTCATATTAAAATCTTCATTACCATATTTTTTATAAGTATTTTCATATTTAACAGTTTGAGGTTGTGCCAATGATTGTATGGAATTTGTTACAGGTTTAAATAACTTGCAGCGTTGTAGTTCTAAGTCATCTTCTCTTTCTCGCAACCATTTTACTTTTTGTTTAATGGCTTTAACTGATTTAATTAAGTCATTTTTAATATTTCCATTCATTTTTGACATTCGCTTTATCAACGTGAAAGTCAAAATTAAAGTAACCCGTGAAGCATTGTATTAGACATTATATAGGCGCCTAATAATTAGTCAAAATTTACAAATATGTCAAAAGTTTTGCGATATCTGCCTTTGTTTAATTCACAATCTTTATTGATCAACAAAAACATATACGGATCTTTCCATATATTAGAGCACAATTTTTTGAATTCATGCCAGCTCATATCAGAATTAACATGCTCTTGGTAAATATGTTTAAAGTTTATTTCATCTTGCTTAAAAACAATTAAGACATTAACATTGTCTCTAATTAATTGTTTTGGTATTTTTGAATATGTTTGAGACAAATAAAAGCAATCAATGCCCTTATGCCGCCCCATTGAAAAATAATTCCGAATATTTACTTGATTTTCACATATTACATCGTCAAATATAAAGACAGAATTTTTATGAACTTCATTTGGAGAAATAAGATCTTCATCATTTTTTAAAATAAATATTTTAACATCTGGAACAGATTGTAAAATATGATCTAAAAGTAAATACTTTGGTTGAAAAGTAGTTTTAGAATATAAATAAACATTTTGAAACTTAAGCCCATTTTCATGCAATAATAAGGAAATCATCACGTTCGTCTTGCCACAGTTGGAGGGTCCGCAAATAATACAGCGAATTGTATTCGGCAATAATTCTCCATGTCGTTTATAAGGTAATGTCTGTAGTTCAGAATCTATATGCGTTATCTCTAGAGACACGACCTGTTTGACCAACTTCATTATTGTCAATGTATACAAATATATATGCAATGGTTATATAATACATATAGATATATATGTTAATTAATACAAAATATAAATAAATATAAAAGTTATGATAAATCATTTAGGTATGATATCGATTTCTGTTGCATCGTCGTGACATGTCGAGATTCTGCGCCCATAAAAGGAATTACATTCCAACGACGCTGCAGAGATCGAAATCAATCTTAAGTAAATTCATTATAGCTTTATCTTTGCGCCTGTTACGACACATCGATTCTTCTGAAATAATTGGTGAGTTAATTTTATATTTCAATATTTATTAGAACATTTTAAAAACTTTGCGACTATCTTTGACAATCTACGCTGTGTATTTATAAAATATTTTTCTTAATTGTTTCAGATAATGTCCAACGCTGAGGAAACTCGTGTTTCTAACCTTCCAGCTCGCACTATCAGCAATGAATATTATTATGCACAAGATCTTTTACAAGATTTTGAAGACGAGCGCCTAAAAGATCTGCCTCCAAATAAACTAATGAAGACAAAGAAACCTCAGAAAAAAAGGAAATTTCAGGATCTACAAGGCCCATCTTCATCTTCATCATATATAATTCGCCAAGGAAGTGCTGTGAAGCGAGGACGTCATCTTATCAAAATTTACATATGTGAACTGAACGAGCAGGAAGAAAGTGAAAAATGTGAAAAAAGTGAAAATAATGACATTAGCATAAATGTAAGTGCGCAATATGTGGTCGACGACATTTATGATGATGTGATGGAGGCTGCAAATAAAGTTATTAAAAGAATAGGAGAAAGGCTGTACGAAGTGTATATATAATAATAATACGTATACGTGTAATATGCATAATATAGTGTGTACCAAAATAACAGTAAGTAATATTATTGATTTAAGTATTTTTTTATTTTAGATTAACTTTGTAACAGATATAGATGACATCATAATATTTCATGTTTTAATTAATTGTTATAAAACTGAATTTAAATATATACCTATAATAAAATCAATGTAATAAATAACAGATAAAACAAATATATAGTTAATCAAGTAAAGAGCTATATAAAATTTTGTGTAACAAAAATATATAGGATTCTTAATTTGTAATATAGGATTAAGTATTATCCGCATAAATATAAAACAGCGCAAAGATAAAGCTATAATCATTGTAAACTAGCCACTACACATTATCACAAACTTTGTATCATTGTAAACTATGTAATATGTACAGTCAAACGTCATAAGTGCAGTCATACCTCGAAGACCTTATGCCTATTCTTAATGATCATAATGCCTTGTAGATTCTGACTGCATTTTTGACTCTTGACTATATCTAAGTAGATAGATAAGATATATCTGAATAAAAGCAATTTTATATTTATAAATAAATGCATTTAAACTTTTGTCAGTCTTATTACGACTCCAGCATCCTGCATATGCCTATGCTTGATCTGAAAACATTCAAAGATAAAGTAATTTTTGTAATAAATTGATCAAGATAAAAAAAAAAATTGCAGCAAGATATTAATTAAGCATAAACGATCACCTTTTCAAGTACAAGCTTCAAAGTAACATTATTTGAAATATAACATGAATTCAACCATGAATGTAATTGTTGATGTAGAAGGCTTTATGAATGAGAAAAATCAGTTCATACCTAAAGAAATAGCAATTTTGTCGAAGGAGCATGTTATGATATTACTATTAATGCCGCCATATCCCTATTATAAGTTGACGAAAAAGGAACGTTCAACTGTTACATGGATTGAAAGATTTAGAGAATTTTATTGGAATGAAGGTTTTATTCTATACAATCAATACAAGTATATTTTAAAAGTAAAAGATTTTTTTAAAAACAAAAATATATTAACTAAAGGCACTGAAAAAGTTATTTGGTTAAAAAATATGTTAGACACTGCTAATGTATATAATTTAGAAGACTTTGGCTGTCCTCATTTAGAAATATTGTATGATCGCTATTGTTCAAGCATTCAACGTTGTATCTATCATAAAGATATGTGTGCTTATAAAAATGTCCATTGTTTGTACACATGGTATAAAGATAATTATGATAAAATCAAAATAAATGTTTAATAAACTATAATGATGGTGTTTTATTTTCGATCGTGAAGAAATGAATTCAAATCAAATTACGTCAATAAGCATGCTGTAACAGCACATCAGATGGTACTAACACAGTATTAAGAGTAAAGTATTAGCTCTTATTTATTGCAATAGCAGAATTACAGGTGCCGCCTTTGCGAAAAAATAAGACTAATCAACTTACGTCACTAAGCATGCTGTAACAGCACGTCGCATTGTACTACTTTTGATTAATGCAATGGTACCTGTGATAACAGGTGGCGCTTTACAAAGAAATAAATTCGTACTAGCTTTTAATTAATGCAATGGTACCTGTGATAACAGATGGCGCTCTGCAAAGAAATAAATTCCAAAATGCAAAATTATATTATAATTGTTATGTTCCAATTTAAAGTATGACCTAATGATGTTGTTTTGCCTAGAAGCGGTCTGTATTTTGATTTTGGAATATAGAAATGAAATAAAATTATAAATTTGTAAATATCTTTATTTTATTAGAGTACAAAAGCTGATATGGAGGTACATATAAATAGAACAAAGTTTCAATTTAAAAAGTATAAATATTGTTATATTATCAATACCATAAGAATTAGCAAAAGAAAGGGTTTTTAAAATATGGTTTTATAATGTCCCCAAGGTAAAGTGTTACAACCATCATCCATAATTTGCCTTTTATCATCATCTCTATTAAGCACAAGTTTGTTAATCTTTTGAGTAAAAATAATATGATTTTTAGATCTAATAATAAACATGTTTTCTCTAAGAGTCTTATTATCCATCAATGCTTTTTATATTTATTTATGTCAAGTTTATTTGTAACAGATTTTTTAATTCCCTTTGCTTTTCTTATTAAATTACTCCTAGATTCTATACAGTACAATTTTGCTCTTAATCCAACGAATTCGGAAATAACATCACCACCCATTTCATCTTTAAAAAATCCAGGTATTTTGCAATTTAATTTAGGCATATCAAAAAGCTCGTTATCAAAGTTACTCGTATCAAAGTACTTATTGTTATTTTTCATATCTTCATAAAAGTCTGCTGTATTGACCAGATACAAGAGACTATCTGTATCAGTATAACAAAGTTTAATAGAATCTTTGTATATACGTTTCATTACAGAATAATGAAAATGATATAAATGTCCTTTAGCTAATTCTAAAATTGAAAATCCTATGTAAATTGGTCGATCCAGCAAAATTTTTGTTAGTTCTAACTGAATAGCTATTAACGACTCAGAAATAAAAGAAAAATTTTTAAAGTAAGGAGCACTTGTATATTTTTCTGCACCACAAACTTTATTTGTCTTATTTGATCTATCATTCCATGTGTTAACTAATTTTACGTCGACTTGTTTTCTTTTATTTTCTATAGTCTTTCCGAAAATTGAATTGTTCTGTTTTTTAAAAAAGTCTTTCTCAAAATCTGACCCAGCTTTTTGTCTAAGTGTAGTATTTAATAATATATATGGTGCTAAAAATGCATATTGATCAAATGACAAAATCCTGTGAATGTTTAATAAAATGAGTCCATTTTTTAAACATTGCTTTAAATGCATAAAATGAATGACATACTTTCGTTTATCATACAAATTGGCTATTAATTTTAGATTTTTACTACCTGGTGGCGCAAACTTCTCAGCTGCAAATGGTAAATCAGAATGATCGTCATGTAATTTGGCAGGATAGTGTAAGTCTACTTCCAAAATATATCCAGTATTACTATTATTTGAAATATTCATTACATTGAACTCATCTATCTCTCTTTTGGTAATAAATTTAAAGTTTCCAGTAGGTAATTTTTGCATCATAGCATAACCATATAAATTTACGCAATCAAGATAAACTAAGAAACTGTTAGGTTTATTGGTATCATAGTTTGATAGATATTTATTGTTTGCTCTAGCATATCTTAACGAACATTGAGCCAAACCTCCTCGGATTCCTTTTTCTAACATCTGATACATTTCTATATTTGAAATTAAATCTAATTCAATATTAGTGTACAGTAACATCGCATCCCAACTCAAAGAAGGTGATGACACATAATAACATGGGTCAAGGTTGTAATACTTTAAACTCATATCGCGAAATTTTTCAAAAACATCACACAATAGTAGAACATCGCATTTGAGATATAAGTCTGTATATTCTCCCAAGTTGGATATATTAAAATCTTTCCAAACTTGTAAAGCATGGTTGTAATCTTCATCAGAAACTGTTTGGGATGAAAGATTACTGTAAAATTTTGATTGGTCTGGTAACTTGTTTTCTTTATAACGATCCTCCGAGTCAATATAATCATAACAGTAGATACCTTTCTTTCTTACTAAATTAAATAAATGATCATCGAAAAAATGCTGTCGCAAATTTTTAAAATCATCTGATTGCATTGATTTAACCAAATTATCTAAACTTGAACTCAAAAAATTAAAAGAATCAATAAATTTTAATTGAGCCGAAGTATTTTGATCGATCGGAATAAATTTAGTAATTGAAATATATTTTTCCTTATTTTTAGGTATTAGATTTATTCGCCCGCAAGAAGTAGAAAGTTCTTTTATGAATAAATGACAGTCATAGCCTGAAAGGTTATGAAATATGATCGGTATATACGGACATTTTCTTGCATTTAAATTACACTGATTATGCGCAGGACCTCTATATTTTCCAGTAAAGTGATCATGATCTACCACTACAACATCAGTTTCATTAAACTCTTTCTTGCATAAATGACATTTTTTTTCATTTTCAAAAGATTCACGTTCTCTTTTAGTAATTATCAAAGGCTTTGATTCTAAAAGTAATCCGTAGAGCGTTTTAACATCTTTGCTAATTGATTTAATAAATTTTTTTGAACAATCTTGCCCTCTGTATGAAACGAATTTGTTTAGCTCAGGTCTAGAATGACTAAAAATATAGTATGCAAAAGAACTAGCCTCATGAATTTGAACATTTTCAACACATGCAGTCTTATCATTATCTGAATATTCTCTTAATAAACTCTCAAAATCACCGTATATTACAATTGGAATTTTTTGAGAATTACGATAATTAGAAAAACTTATTTGAATATTTTCTTCAGGTAGTACAGTTTGTACTCTTGCACAATCATGATTAGCTAGTTTTTCAGGTGAATCATAGTATATGAAACATTCTTCACATAAGTATATGCGTGACTTATGTTTGGTCAATTGTTTGCGCACAAGTTTGTCAAATTTTTTTATTAAACAATAATGATATTTATTATTTTTTTCGACACACAATAAGTTAGCATGCATTATTTTTCTTTTTATAGTTTTATACAATGGTCCAGTTACATGATTTTTTTTATCTAAACCGTAAATATTCACGCTCACATGTGTATTTATTTTTTCAAATAATTGAATATCCTCTAAAGTTGGAGGAAACGACATATTAGTTGTATTTAATACTTTTGAATAATGAGGATATGACGCTATTCTAGTAGGGTTATTTTTAGTTGGGTATAAATGTGCAACAATGCTCCATACGAAACAATGTTCATCTGTATTTTTTATATTCAGGCAAGATTTTGTTCTTTGAATTGTTTGCGGCAATGGTATGTACGTCCCGGCTTTCAAAGGATTATATTTTAAAATGTTTAACTCTATATGACTTATTGACTCAATAGTCCAGCCTGATTCACAGAGCTCGAACTCGGAACATTTATTTATTATTTTCTCAGAAAACATGTTATAAAAATTTACTAAATCTGTATTTTGATGAATAACTTCATATTTAGTGTTAAATGATTTAAGAGATGATTCATTATTTTTCGGTAAAGTATATAAAACATATAGCTCGAAATTGACTTTAACAGATGTATGTCGTGTTAACATTTTTTTATCAGATGCTGAGATGTGTGTGAAATATCATCTAAAAATATTTCAGGGGATATAGTAAAACTATGGGGACTGATTTGGTAAGTAACAATTTTGTTTTTAAAAGCGCAAGCTATTACGCGAACATTGTCGAATTCAGTTTGGAGTAAACAATTAGACTTGTGAATATTAGATCTCTTATGCGAGGAATGTTGTTTCACATTCATGTTACAGGGTTTGCAAAAGTACATTTTGCACGATTAAGATTTTAACTTTACAGGTAATTAAGAATATTCTGTTTTAAATTAGATTAATTAGATTAAATGGTTAAGTTTTATTTACGTTTTCTTATTATTTAATAATTTTAGCAAATATAAAATGTTATTTATACCTACAATATTCTATTCTGAGAAAACAATTTATTATGAATTATTGTCTTTAAAAAATTATATGAGTATACGGTTAAATAAGCACATTAATATTTATATTTAGCTCGAAGTTTATGACCAATAGGTACGCAAAAAACGGTCAGATGCATGTGCTCATTTGGCGGGATACAATATTGGTCGCGTATTACGGAAATCTTCTTTCACCATTGCCACCAGCTGGGTAGCCGCCTTCCAAGTTGCTGAATTGTCAGGCACCGCCGTTTTGAAGCTTATTAGTGAATGCTTCCAACGGCTTTCAGCGGCGACGGACTCCAGCTCGTGGCAGTTCGAGATGCGGACTTCTATATAATATCCGCCGCGCTTGGTAGGGTCGCTTTGGTATGAGTACCCCGAAGCCATGCGTCGCTGCAGGTAACTTTTCAAGGTCGGAGCACGTATAGTTTCATAGTCTTCATCCTGAAACCAGTAATAAATAGGTACTTACACTTAAATAAAACAATGCACATATATATATATATATATAATAAATCTCATCTTTATCAAGTTGGGATTGAATAGAAAATCCCAGTACCTATAATCAGTTGACTAATAGGTACTTAAGAATCAAAATCGAGTTTAAATAATTCTAGCTGCACCCCGGGGCTTCGCTCCTGTGGTAATTTTGACATAAAAAAGCACCCTATATGCTATTCTCAGTATTTTTCTACCCGCGTACAAAATTTCATCGAAATCCGTCCAGTAGGTTTCATTCTAGCTTATGCCCACAACTTCATCCGCGCGAAATTTATTGTTGTAAATGTCTCAGGTTCTAAGCGACGTATCATAATATTCATAATGCGAAAACCTGCACTAGATTTTAAGTTCAAAATTTAACAATACACGGCAAAACCGTATCACTTTTCATCTACTAGTTTTTGCGTGATACGCGTGCAAATATACAGACAAATAGATGAATAAAAATAATCAAGACTCACCTCGGACGACTCATGTATGACTCGTTTGCGTTTCCTGCTGAAACCGTCAGGAAACTCTTCGGAAAGTAGCGGCCTGGTGCTGCCAGAGGTTGCAGGCCCTCGCTCCGACTCAGAGTCCGACTCAGCAAACTCTGGTTGTTTCTTCGCCTTCGGAGTTCGGCTGGCTTTCGGCTTGGAGGCTTTCGACTTGTTAGTCCTCTTCTTTGGCGCGGTAGATTGCCCTTCACCGTCCGAGTCAAAAGGATTGGAATACCTGAAATCATAATTTATGCATAAATTTACAGCGTAATCAGCGGGCTGGAGATATGACTTGTAATCCGCAGCCTGTATCTATTATTTATTCATTGTAGTTACAAATTAAAAAAAAAAAATTAAAATAAATCTAATAGATACATACATACTTACTAGCTTCTTTGCTTGCTGGTATTACGGACACAGAACTGAACAGAGATGCAGCCGCACGATGCACCCACCAAAAAAGAGTATGGTGAAAATATTCTTTGTCGACAAATATTTATAAAACTAAATTATAAGACCTTGTCCACAAGCAAGTCTCTTTCCTAGTTTAATATTTTACAATAATAAATAATACAATGAACTTTTACGATAATGAATCTTATTTTTATTACACATATGATATACTATCGTTTAAACTGTGTGAACTTTAGAGACTCATAGATGAACGATACCTAATTTAACTATCCCGACGCCGCATTGTCGCTGCAATTCGAGATTCAATTTTAATATGGTCAACATATGTACTTATGAGTAAATCTAATTGATGGAAAACGATTCAACTAAGAGAGGTCTTAAAATGCTTATTTTAACATTGGTTTCTGCCAGTGTGACGATTGTAAATCAAGTTATTTAATTTGGGCTAACTAGAAATCATAAAATTTCGTAAAACTAAAGTTAAAATCTTTTGTTGTGTACATAGCATAGTACATAGCATATATGCGCGCATTTATTTTACCCGACTGTGAGAAAAGGGTTATGTTTTTCACTCGTATCTTGTGTTTATGTTTGTAATATTCTTTATTATTTAATATCTTTTAACGTTAACTTTCTTTTTATACAGGACGGATTTTTAGTTTTTAAAGAATTAGATAGGTACTAATACAGAGTTTTAATTGAGTAGCATACAGCTCCTTATTTGTCGCTAGATGACGGGCGATCGTGACGTGCTATGACGTGAACTCTGAGCGACGTCGCGTCACAGTCACGTCACATGTGCAATTTTATCTCATGCATTTAGTGCAAGGGAATACATGCCTTATGTTTATAATATTTCATACCATCTATCAAGATTGTAATTGTGCTCATAAAGTAGCTTTTCTGCATCGTGATGTTAAAGTTTTTTGCTTGAGACGATATATATATAAAATTTTAGGCGATAATGTTGGGACTCCTAGTAGCGATGCTTTGTTATCTGTGGTGTTACGGCACAATTGGGGCACAGTTACATTGCAAAGCGAACAGAGCGAGGGAATGTTGCTAACGGTCGGAACTGCCCCCAATCAGATCCTGCCTGTGTGACGTCTTCCCTCTTCCCGAATAGAAATGAAATAACACAAACAACGGGAAGCGCGCTTGAGAGCCTCTCCTTCGAAACCGAAAGCCAAAATCGACCTCGAGGAAGGCTCGAAAAGCGCGCGCCCGTTTTGCTCTTGAATATTTTTTGTTTAGTCATCTATTTTTTTTTTTTTAATTCTCGATAACTGATTACAGTTATCGAGTTAATATGTTATGTTACACAAGACTTGATAGAATTTAATGCAGACATCTTTTTATACAGACATTTCCTAAAATTAGATATAAGATGAAAGTCAAATTCATCATAAAAATAATTTATAATTAGTGGGGTTAAACAAATATAATTGGGGATTCTGGTCATCATGTAGACCGAGCGAAGCGAGGTCTACATGATGATCCAGAATCCCCAATTATACCCTACTGATACAATTTATGATCATCTTATTCGACAATATATAAATAGCATGCAAACAACCACCTCAGCGTGCACTGAGGTCAAGAGCTAAATATTGTGTTGTTATATAATTAAGGTCAAACAAAGGTTGCACTAAGTGAATTGCAACATGTATATTACACAGCAGGATCCGCTGGGAAATTCCCGAAGACAGCTGATGCTTCATATAACTTGACGCAGTCGTTTACATGTATAATTCTGTAGTACAACTCTGTGTTACTCAACAAGGTTGCATTGCAAATCATATTGCTATATCGATGACTCTTCTACTAGATCTTCTTTAAAATGGCTATTGACTGCACTATATAGTAAAGTCTTCCGAAACATGTTTCATAAAAAAATAAATACTTGATCATGATAATTGAAGACCTTTGAAAGTATTTTTTCTACAATGCACCTTAAATTAGCCATTCTCGAGAAACTTTAAGCATAAGCACTTATCAAATTACGAGTATTTTACGTGCTTCCGCTACCAGCTAGTTCATGCAAACTATTGCCGGCCGGCACCCACCCACTACTGTTAGTGTCAACATGCCCACCATCATTAGTGTGCACATTTTGCGACACGTGTTTCGCCTCTACGCGAGTCATCTTCAGGCACTATACCAAGCTGTTAATAGTTCACGCAAAATAATTTGGTAAATGCTTGTAACTTTAACTTCCGCAAAGTAACGCCTGAATCAATTAAATAACTTTGAGCATAGTTAAGCTTATAATATCAACAGATTTTTTTCCAGGAAATTATTATATATATATTTATTACACATACCCATTTTAAAATTAATTAAATTGATGGGACGGTTCAGCGACCGCTCTTTTTGAGTATTTTAATATCAAATTATAAAAAATTTGCTTCATTTAATTCACGTAGATAATTTTATTCACATACGAAAATATTTTAAAGAAATGTACCAAGAGTAATCTTCATTTGATTAGAATCTATTTATTTAGAGATAATTTATCGAGTAATTTTATCAGAGTTTCTTATTAATTATCAAACACGAGTTTATTCAATAATGTACAACTTTTAATGAAATGTAAACGAAAAATAAACGAATACAGAAAAACCAACAGTGTTGCGATCTTACAGAGATGTCGCATGCTATCACTGTGTTAAATAAAAAACATATTTTAAGATGGGGTAATATATTGCACTTTTTTTTTACACTACTAAGTAGGCAAACAGGCGTACGGCCCACCTGATGGTAAGTGGTTACCGTAGCCTATGAACGCCTGGAACATGCCGGAGATGTCACGAGCGAGTTGCCGATCTGTTCGCTATCAGCACAGCGACTGGAGCCTGACGATCCTACTCGCCAGTAAATAATACCACCCACTTAGTTTGTATGAATCAAAGCGCAACTATTAATATTTCACAGGTTGTACCTAATATTGCCAGCATATAAACTGCCTCCGATCGAACCAAACTACCGGATCCTGGGACTGAGTTCCTAACAACTTTAGGATCACTGCTCTAAACTTTTATAATGTGGTAAGTTCAGCCGTTGGGGCGATACAAATGCGAGCAAGTAGCAGCTTATTTTAACCTTAGTATTGATACAGATCACGTCTATTCCCTGAGGAGTTCAAGCCAAGTACAAGATTCTATTTATTACTAGCTTTCGCCCACGATTTCTTACGCTTTACTGTATATCACTTTGTAGGTTTTTTTTTCCAGCGGAATGAAAGGTAATTAGATAGATAGATAGATCTTTATTCACAAAACATGGTACAATTATATTGGTGGTAACAATTAATTATTAGATTCACATGTTTGCCATATCAAGTGGCGTGCGAATACATAGTAGATTAAATGAACATTTTATGAAACGTAAGCCTAAAGAAACTATTAATAAAAATAAAAACAATCAAAGACAGTGATAAACAAAACAACTTGGCAATGTTTATAGTCAACAATGGTCCAAAAATTCATTGATACTATAGAATGTCCGTTCAAGCAACCAAGTTCTTAGACTCTTTTTAAATAAGTGAATCTCCAGCTGTTTTATTTCGTTTGGTAGTTTGTTATAGATTTTGTTAGGAATATTAAGGAAAAACACTATTTATTTTTTATAAAACTTTTATTTCTCAAGATCAAATTAATTCAGCCGCCATTACAAGTGAGAGAGCGAGAGAGAGAATCACTTTCTTTTGTCTTGCAGGAAGTGCTGACACAATTATAAAAACAAACGAAGCACAGACTAAAAATATTATTTTTGCATTGCCAACATTAACACCCTCCCTCAATGCAAAAACACCAAAAAAAAACTATAAGAGTACAAAATAAAAATTAACTTCTCGTCACCTAACACAACCTTCCTAAACTAAACCACATCTTAGAGAAAACTTAGAAAGTAAATTATTATTCAACGCTTTTGTTAACATGTCAGCAACCTGATCCTCAGTTTTAACATATTCGACAGAAATTTTCTTATTAGTAATCAAATCTTTCACAAAATGAAATCTTATTTCAACATGTTTTAAACCTTTTATACAATTAGTACTTGCTATTTTAATAGCTGACTGGTTGTCACACAATATCTTTGTAGGGCTAGTACAACAAACATTGAAATCTCTGAGTAAATTAACTAACCAACATGCCTCACTGGCTGCCATACTAAGTGCTATATACTCTGACTCAGCCGATGACAAACTTACTGAATTTTGTTTCCTAGAACACCAAGTGATTAAACAATTTGAATACATAAAGCAATACCCTGTTGTAGACCTTCTATCTTTCTGATCCCCTGCCCAATCTGCATCACAATAACCAGTCAAACTATCATTGTTACATTTATATGCTAACTTATAATTAATACTATATTTCACAAATCTTAACACTCTCTTTAAACATGACAACAATACATCACTTGCCTTATTCTGATACCTACTGAGTATCGATACAGCCACACACAAGTCTGGTCTCGTCCCTGAGACTGCATACATTAAAGAGCCTATTATTTGTCGACACAAATTTTCTGTTTCTTTATCTCTACTTTCACTATTATTTTCTAACAACTTAACATTAAAATTAATATCCATTGGGGTTGACATAGGCTTACAATTTTCCATTTTGAATCTTTTCAGTACACTTTCTAAAAAACTTTTCTGACTCAATTCTGTTACACCTGTCTCTAAATTCTGTTTTATATTTATACCTAAAAATTCTGACACTAATCCTAAATCCTTCATTTTGAATTCCTGATTCAATTTTGACTTTACATATAATATTTCGGTTTCATTAGTACCAAACAAGACTAAATCATCGACATACAGTAATAAATATGTACTGTCCTCTTTGTTACATTTAGAATATAAACATGGATCACTTTGTGATCTTACAAACCCAACACTAGTAATTGCAGAATGAAACTTATTATTCCAATACTTAGGAGACTTTTTGAGTCCATAAAGACTTTTATTTAATTTAACAATATTTTTACCATCTGGTAAGCAAAGATAAACCTCTTCTTCTAAGTCCCCATACAGAAAAGCCCCTGTAACATCTAATTGATGGATAGGTAATTTTAATTTTGTTGCTACAGCTACAAACAACCTCAATGTAGACAACTTTGCCACTGGGGCATACAACTCATTTAAATTAAACTGATCATTTTGTTCAAAACCACGAGCTACTAACCTAGCTTTGTACTGCATATTATTATTACAATGTTTTATTTTAAAAACCCATTTACTACTAATTACCTTTCTTTTTTCTGGCTGTCCAGTGCACGGGGTCCAAGTGTTGTTTTCCTTCAAAGTCTTAAGCTCTTTATCAATTGCCTCCTGCCATTTATTTGCACCGTCCCGCTGCATTGCCTCTTCATAAGTTGTAGGGTCGTCATCCGCAGTATACACATTATTACACTGGTAAAATGATGTCTGTTTTCTAATACGCTTCCCGACTATGTACTTTTCTTGTTGTATTTCAGACTGTGTACTTTCCTTATCTGTACCATTGTGGTCCTCATCTTCTAATAATTTTTCTTCCCCACATGACTGATACTCCAAGTTCTGCTCTATTTCCTTTCCGCCATCATAATTTCCTTCATTTTCCGTCGCATTTGTTTCTGCTGTGTGTTCATCTTCTTCACCAGCATGAGTACTTGTCTCAGACATGACTAAGGGGGCCTCTACTACATCTGAACTGTTTTGATTGCCTTTCTGTATAAACACCACGTCTCTTCTTACGTCAACAACATTCTTATGAGGAAAGTATATCCTAAATCCCTTGACATTTTCTCCATATCCAATCATAATTCCCTTTTCTCCTTTTGAATCAAATTTTCTTCTTTTTTCCTTGGGAATATGTGAGTAAACAGGAGAGCCAAAAAACCTCAAAGTATGTATGTCAAATTCTTTGTTTGTCCACAATTCATATGGTGTTTTGTCTGGCACAGAGCTCTTAGCTGTCCTGTTCAAAATGTAAGCTGCAGTGTTGACCGCTTCTGCCCACAGCCTTTTAGGTAGTTTCTTCGAACACAACATAGTTCTAGCAGCTTCAATCAATGTGCGATTTTCCCTTTCTGCTTTTCCATTCTGTTCTGATGTGTAAATTACTGTCTTTTGATGTGTAATACCTCTTTTTTTAAATATATCTACAACTTCCTTATTTACATATTCTAGGCCATTATCGCTTCTAAATATTTTAATCTTATTTCCTGTCTCATTCTCCGACTTAACTATGTAATCTTCTATACACTTCTTAACTTCATGCTTTCCTTTCACAAAATACACCGTTCGGTAGTTTGAGTAATCATCCTTAAACAATACAATGTATCTGGCACCTCCAACAGATTGAACTTCCATTGGTCCACATACATCCGAGTGGATCAGCTGACATGTCTGGGTAGTTTTACTGTCGCTGCTGCCAAACGGTAGGCGATGTATTTTTCCCTCCAGGCATCCTTCGCAGCTACCAACAACACTGTTATCCTGCACCTTGATGTTATTGTTCTTCAGTATATTTCTCACATAATCCATATTCTGATGTGCAAGCTTTTCATGCCATTCTATTAAATTCGCAGCACTGCAAGCTACTGGTGCGTCTTTGTAACGAAAATCCATGTAATACAGCTTTCCAACCCGTTTTCCTATTGCCGCGACTTTGTTTTGTTTGGTAAACACGCACGAAGTGACATTGACAGACATGACATAACCTCTCGCGGTAGCACTTGTCACAGAGAATAAGTTTATTTTTAAATCTGGCACATAGAGTACATTGTCTATGGTCGAGTTCACCCACAAGTCACCATTGAAAACTTGTGCCGCCATCTGTCCGTGGCCTAACACACTGAGTTCTGTCCCATCGCCGATAACAACAGATTTACACGACTCACTTGTAAATGTTGTAAACATAGACCGATCACAGCACATATGTTCGCTCGCTCCGGAATCAATTAGCCATCTACATTGTTTATAGTGTTCATATTGTCCACCAGAACCACTGAAACTTTGACTGAAACAGTTTAACGCCATAAACGCATTACTGCCACTGTTATTTTCTTTTTGCTTTTTGAAACGACACTGATTCTTGAAGTGTCCAGGCTTTTTACAGTAATAACACAGTTTATTGTCCGACCGAGCACTTACACCACCATTGTTTCTACAGTCACTCGCATAATGTCCCATCTTGTTACACTTAAAACACTTTATGTTCTTTTGATTTTTAGCAGCAAACGCCGACGACGTAGACTGGGATTTAGACGTTCCCTCTCGTTCCCGGATCCTCTCCTCTTCCACCAATAACCTTGCCACAAGATTATCGTAATTTTGTTTCTCATCGGGCGCTGACTCCCACGCAGACACGAAGTGACTGTATTCCTCAGGAAGGGACATGAGCACCTTAGTAATTACAAACTTGTCTGATATCTCTTCACCCAACTGTTTAAGCAGGTTTTGCATCTCCTGTATTTTCGACAAAAATACAGCCATAGAAGTCCCGTCTTCGTACTTGTATTGAAAAAATCTCTGCTGCACGATGTGAATGCTCGTCTCACTCTTCTGTTCAAAAACACTATGAAGCTTCTGCCACATCTGCGCTGAAGTGGTACAGGTGATGATGTGCAGCATCACATCCTCGGCCATCCGTGTGACTAATATGGTTTGGGCTTTTGAATCCTTTGTGTCCCATGCTTTACTATCAGCAGCACCTTCAGCCTTCACGCATCGTCCTTCCACAATGTCAAAAAGCCCTTGCCCTCGCAGTAAAACCGAAGTCTGGAATTTCCAAATGTTCCAATTGGCGGCTCCCACCAACTTGATGGTATTGTGCAATTCCTTAATTGTCTCCATCTTGCTTTTCTTCCTGCAAACCTTCCCTGCTCGGTCCTTTGAGCAAGTTTTCCTTTTTTTGTCTCGGCCGACCGGCGTGCACGCGGCGTCTTAACCTCCAAACGTAGCGGGCGACGAAACTAAGTTGCGGCCGATGTAGTTCGCAGTGAAAATAGTGTTCTCCAATCCCCGACTGATTATGTGCCTGCTGGGCCCATAACCTGTTAGGAATATTAAGGAAAAACACTATTTATTTTTTATAAAACTTTTATTTCTCAAGATCAAATTAATTCAGCCGCCATTACAAGTGAGAGAGCGAGAGAGAGAATCACTTTCTTTTGTCTTGCAGGAAGTGCTGACACAATTATAAAAACAAACGAAGCACAGACTAAAAATATTATTTTTGCATTGCCAACATTAACAGATTTTTACACACATATTATGAGGACAATATGAGCATTTTTTAGATTTTGACATACTGTCTAATACGACCCTGTGAGGATTTCTTTGCGGTCTATTATTTAAGTCTATTGCCTTATTAAATAAACTAATGTATGTATGTACAAAAACACACGTTTCATATATATATAAAGGGACGGTAATGTCAGCATGCCAATTTTTTTGAATAAAGGTTTGCATGTGCACCTTGGAGGGACTCCACATATAGCCCTTACACATTTTTTCTGAGCAATAAATGCTTTAATATATTCCGTACTACGTGAGGCGCACTATAAGTTTCCGGAATGAATATGAAAAAATACTATTAAAGGTACAAAATTAATTTATTGTTTTTCAAAATAATCTCCCTTGGCGTCTATGCACTTTTTCATTCGATGAAACCAGTTTTGAAAACTTTTGTGCCACTCCTCTGTGGTGACCTCTGAAACGTATTTTTCATACTCCTCGACAGCCTCTTCTGGTGATGAAAATCGTTGACCGCGTAATTGGTTCATAATTTTTGGGAACAGAAAAAAGTCACAAGGTGCCAGGTCGGGACTGTATGCAGGATGACTCATGAGTTCTACATTTTTCGCCTTCAAAAAGTCGTTTGTCTGTCTGGCTGTGTGAGAACTGGCATTGTCGTGGTGCAGGATGATACGGCGTTTACGGTTATTTTTACGGAGTTCCTCAATAACTTCCGGCAAACAAATGGTCGTCTACCAGTCACTATTCACTGTACGACGATTCTCTAAAGCAACAGTAGCTACGTGTCCAATTTTATTAAAAAAAAGAAGCAATCATCCGCTTAGATGCACTTTTCACGCGCGCCACTTTGGTTGGTTTCGGCTCATCTTGAAAGACCCACGCTCGATTGCTGCTTTTTTTGGGATCGTAGCAATAAATCCATGTTTCGTCACCTGTTACTATGTCCCACACCAAATTTGACGCACCTTCGTTGAATCTGGTAAGCATGGCACTGCACCAAGTGACGCGGTCCGTTTTTTGAGCCTCGGTCAAGTTGTGTGGGATCCACCGCGAGCACAGCTTTCTCACACCCAAATGTTTGTGTAGGATTAATTGTATTTGACTCATGCCTATTTCTAAGGATGCGCAAATTTCATGGTAGGTCACATGCCTGTCTGTTTCAATCATACGGCGCACAGCATTGATGTTTTTGTTGGTCACAGCGGTGGACGGCCGACCATCGCGAGATTCGTCACTGAGATTGATACGACCACGCTTGAATTCTGCAAACCAGCTATAAACAGTTGTCTTGCATGGTGCTTCATTGCCAAAAGCTGTTTCAAGCCGAGCGATGCTCTGTTGAGCTGTCAAATTACACTTAAAATCGTAGAAAATCATACTACGAAAATTTTCCCGAGTTAAATCCATGTTGATGCAGACACACAATTTTTTAAATGGCGCCACAAGGTAAAAACAAAAGACAGTCAGATGAAACAAACTGCATTCTACAGCCAAAGAGTTCTATTTTCAAATGTTGCAATAAATTTTTAAATATTGTTTATGTAAGTGGCCAGTTTCGGAAACTTACAGTGCGCCCTATGTATAACCCCAGAGAACTATGCCGTAACGCAAAACAGATCCTACAAAAGCATGATACGATGTTATGGCAGTTTTCATGTCAGTAACCTTTTTGACTTGATAAAGTGCATAAACAAATTGATGGGTTCTCCTGGTTATTATCTCTAGTTGATTTTTCCAATTTAGGTCTTGATCAATTATCACGCCCAAAAATTTTGCACTTGGAACATTATTTATTTTATTAATATTTAATGTAAAGTTGCAATGTTGATGTTTCGAATTATTGAATTGAATGTAATTTGATTTGTTTAGATTTATATTTCAATTATTTTCACGCATCCATTGTAAAATTTCATCAATTGTATCATTAATGTCTTTTTCATGTTCAATTATTGCGTTATTTTTGCTTTTTTTTGCATTAGTAGATATAATTATAGAAATATCGTCGGCATATAGAATACACCTATGATTTGTTATATTAATAATGTCATTGATATATAAAATAAATAAGAGCGGTCCCAGCACACTTCC
The DNA here is from genome assembly GCA_947363495.1 of Euzophera pinguis. NCBI lineage: Eukaryota > Metazoa > Arthropoda > Insecta > Lepidoptera > Pyralidae > Euzophera > Euzophera pinguis. Next base: position 312,598 of record OX376159.1, read on the forward strand.
CTGTGGAACCCCACACTTTATATTTCTGTAGGATGATATATAAGAGTTCCTTTCATTATTTGATATTCTATTAATTATGACACCTTGATATCGATTCTTTAGGTAGGAAGAAATCCATTGTAGAGCGATTCCTCGAATACCCATTCTTTTTAACTTTTCCAAAAGCCTTTCGTGTGACACAAAGTCAAATGCTTTTGACAAGTCGAAGAATAGTCCAGTCGTTAAACAGTTATTATTTAAACTAGTTAAGATTGAATTCACAAGTGTATAAATAGCCAATGAAGTTGATTTACGTTTCTGAAAACCAAACTGGTTTTTACTAATTAAGTTGTATTTGTTGCAAAAATTCATCAGCTTTTTATACACACATTTTTCAAAAACTTTGGAAAATATAGAAATGAGAGTTATTGGGCGATAGTTATTAATGTTACTTTTTATACCATTCTTAAACAATGGTTTCACTAAGGAAAGTTTGAGTGCATTAGGGAAGGTGCCTGAAATAAAGGACAAGTTTATTAGGTGTGTGAGTATAGAAATAATTTCAGGGGTGCAAGCTTTTACAATTTTTGTACTTATCCCGTCATATCCTTCGGAATTTGTGTTTCGTAAGGATTTTATTTCCTTTTTGACTTCTTCCTCTAATACCAGGCCCATAAATATTGAATTAGATAATATTTCATTTGAACATGTCTTGCGTATATTATTAGATGATGAGTTATCATCAGTCAAATCAATGAAAAAATTATTGAATGCGTTTGCAATGTCATCAGGTTTATTTATTTGTTTGTTATTTAATTTAATTTCTTTGATATCGTCATTAAAAGTTACATCAGATATTTCTCTTTTTATTACTGACCTGACTCGTACTCTTATCTATCATGGCAATATTAGATTTCTTTTTAGCTTTAGTAATACATCTTTTTAGTAGTTGTGAATACGTTAAATAACTATTCTTATTCATTGCTGTTTTATTTGTATAATAACGATATCTTAGTAATCTTTTATTCTTACTGCTTATTTTCAGTCCTCTACTAATCCAATTTTTATTACTGCTTGTATTGCTGTTAATTTTAATTTTAATTTTTGGAAAGCAAAGGTTATAGAACAAACAGAAAAGTTCATGGAAACTATTAAACGCAGTGTCAAGATCTTGCTTTTTATAAATATCTGTCCAGGAAAGGCTACCTAGACATTCTCTGAATTTTCTAATATTATCTGGACTATAATTCTTTTTATAAATCATGTAGGACTTTGGTTTTGTAAATAGTTTTTGTGTTTGGAAACTGAGTAATTGCGCTGTTTCATGATCAGAAAGATAGAGTGGCAGAACTTCGGCTGAAGCATCTTCAATATTACTTAATATATGATCCAGGCACGAGCTCTTGCGCGTCGGAACATCAATATGGATTTTTAGTGAATAATTTGAACATAAATCCCTTAAATATTTGCTTCCTGTACTTTCAATTAGAGTGTTGATGTTCATATCGCCAAGAATGACTACTTTAGAATTTAATTTATTCTTATTAGACAATTCATGTAATAGGTTGCTAAGTTTGTCCAAGAATACAATCGCATCTGAGTTGGGAGTCCTATAAACACAAATAATAATTAATTTTATGTGCGGGACCTCTATTCCACATACTTCAAAGGTCGATTTAGCTTTATATTTATCGGGCAATGTGAATTTATTATAAATCAGTCCTTTTTTTACCAAAATACATGACCCGCCTCTACGTTTAGCCCTGTTATATGAAGTAGCAAACTCAAAGTCATTAAATTTTACAAATTTTTCATATCCGTCTTTTAAAAATGATTCAGTGAAACACATTACATCGGGTAATTTATCCTTTTCCTTGAGTTCCTTAAGTGTAAGCTCCAGTAATTCTTTTTTATCTAAAATACTAGCAATATTTTGATGGAAAATTTTGAACACATTTTTCTTTTTAGTAATATTTAAACTTTTTTTAGGGACGAAAAAAATTGCTTGACTTGTCAATTGCTGGAAAATAGTAAGGCAATGTCCCTTTTTTTGTAACAGTAGCTTTTAAATTCTCCATACGTTCCTTGGACTGTTGACGCTTGAAATAATAGGTTATTTTACCTCTACATGGATCATTACACTCATTCTGATCATTACATTTAACATTACTTGTCATATTGTTAACAAAAAGTTTTTTTAGCTCTTTTACATTTAGATATTTATTGTTATAATCTAAACAGTCAATAGCATAGTTAAGAGCTTCGCACATGTAACGCAAATTGTTAAATTTAGATTTTACAAAGCAACAATTTTTATAGATGGAGCATATGTTATTTATTACATTATTTACATTGTTCACGTTAATATAATCATTATTAAATATATTCATTATAAATATGTTATTATTACTAAATTTATTGATAAGTTGCTTTAATTGTGAAGTTAATATTCTAATGTCATAATCATTCTCGCCTATGCATATTACAAGTTTATCATTACATTTCATTTTGAGATTAAAACAATTTTTTAAGACGTCTGAACTTAAAGCATCGGATTTAATTTCTGAAATAACAGCATATTCTTCATATTTTGAATTGTCTCTTTCGTTAGGTACTCTATGTCTTGAAAAAAAACACATCTTAATATATATCAGTCCGTAATGGGAGCCTATAATATGGTACTTACTTAAATGTTGGTTTGGATATGAAAAAATCATATAAGAAAATAAACTTCCCTTCACAATGAAAAAGGTAAATAAGTAGAACGAACAGTCAAAAATGTCCAGGGTTAAAAAAGTAATTCATGTTGTAAATAATACGTATTTTAATGAAATAATAAATCTAAATGTGATTGTAGAGCTATGTGTGCAGATGAGATGACGTCGGATTTATGTCGCATTGCCATAACTGTGCGATAAACATGATCGCCGATAAAACAAGAGTGGCGTCAGCATGTGTACGCGGCCATATTTGAAGCTCGTCTCGCGTGTCCTATTTTGAAATATATGACATATATGTCGAATGAAAATCGTGCGAAATTGAACAAAAACCTTCGATATCCAACAAAAAATTTTCGACTTACCTATTTCGCGTGAGTCACACTTTTTAACAATAGCACTCCTAATGAACAAGCGGGTTGTTAGGACGTGATGGGGTCGAATGTTTGAAATGTTGCTATAACCCGTTTGATTGGTCTTTGTTCATGGCATAGAGTTGATTCTCATGATAATGATAAGTTGATTCTGGGATTAATTTTATGGAAGTCGATGTTGCCAAGTTACTTTGCTTAATTTTGTCTTTAAATATATCGTGAAGCGCAACCGATCGCCGCAACTGTAGACAAATGTACAGAGATCACAAATCAGGTCGGTTTAATGTTCACTATGATCAGCGTAGATTTGTCTATTTTTACACTACGTCACTTCTGTGATAAAGCCTCATGATCATGATCTTCTGCGAAGGGCTATCACTTGACAGTCCATACTGTTGGCTCCTTGCTTTTTTAATTTTTAATTAAATTAAATTTATTTATGTACTTTTGCTTCAAGTTCAAATCGGAGTGGATTTTTTGATTTATTATATATTTTTTTAGGTTACTTTCACGATTTATGATCAGTCAGTCAAATAGTACAAATTATGTATCAAAACTTTATTTTTTGTTTTGTATTTCAGTTTTACTTATTCATAGATAAACTCTGTCTTTCTATCTACAATAAACAAGATCAGTCCACCGTCCACAATTACAATTCGAATAAAATCTATCAATAACAATATTATGTCCAAAAATATTTGACAATCAGTGGTGTGTTATATACGGCATTATCATTTTTCGTGAATATAGAGATAAAAAAACAAACGTTTCATTTATTTTCCAGTATTTTTGGAAACAGACATATTTATACAAGCTTGGTTTTTGATTAGTATTGATTGAAAATTCTTGTTAAACATTAATACCCTACTAGCTTTTACCCGCAACTTCGTTTGCGATATTCAGGTAAGTAGTTATATTAATTAGCCTATATTATATATCATGCGTACATATTTGTGAACGTATTTAATAATTTTATGAAGACAAGGCCACGTTTAGCAGGTTGGTGGACGTACAGTTGACTATAGAATCTTAATAGTAATGGTTTGCTAGCCACGTCGCATATAGAAGTAGGTAATTTCCTAGGTTCGCCCTTTTCCCTCGACCTGCTCCTATGGTTTGCGCGGGAAGAGATGCAGCTGGCACATTATATGTTAATTCTTTTCTCCCAGGCCAGCATGAAGAAAATAATATTTATAAAAATATTTGGTTTATTTTAAAGGTCTATACTTAATGAGCTACAAAAGAAACCATAGCGCGTTTCAATTTGGCTTATGGCGCCATCTCTTAGCAATAATTAGAACTAATCGAAACTAATACATATATATTTATGCCTCTGTTTTTAACCACCGACGAAAACACGACATGGTATGTGTGTGTGTGTGTAAGGGTCTGTGTGTGTGTGTGTGTGTCTATGTGGTTCTGAGTCTTTCTGTGTCATCGTACCTCCCGCACGGATGAACCGATTTAGATTTTTTTTTTGTTTGAATGGTGTTTTATTAGTCGGGAGTGTTCTTAGCTATGTTTGGTGCAATTTGATTCAGCAAGACCGCCGCCACACAATAGCCAAATTATATATCTTTTTACAATGAGTTATAAAATGAAAGGGCAAATAACGAACTGACTTTCTGGACTGCCGGGGAGGTTTTAAATTTTAAATTTTAGTTAGATAATTTCTGCATTCGCGTTACCCACTTGTCGACCACGGCACATCCGTGCGCGCACGGCCCGCTAGATAGAAGAGTTTCGACAGGTTCGAATCCGATACACTGCGAGTAGGTATCGTCAATACTAACTTTGCGCCCCCGATTAACCCTCTAAGGGATGAATTTTGAAAAAAATATTTTACTCGTGTTTCATGCCTTTCAGTAAAGAACCTTCATGCTGAATTTAATTCGAATAACTTCAAAAACGGCAAAGTTTCATACTAACTTTGCACCCCCGTTTTACCCCCTTAGGGGATGAATTTCCAAAAATCCTTTCTTAGTGCTCCCTTACGTTATAAAAGGAACCCCTGTGCAAAATTTCAAGTTCCTAACCCTTATAGTTTAGGCCCCGCGTTGATATGTCAGTCAGTCAGTCAGCTTCTCCTTTTATATATATAAGATTTAATTTATTATTTGTGGCTTTTTTTTTTAAATTATGATATTTAATATAATTTGTATATTTATGAACTCGAATTTTCAGTTTGATCTATTGTGTCATACAAAAGGTATTTTCAACAGTTTGGTGAGATCCGGAAAATAGCCTACTTGTCTCTATCTCATCCTTTCTCTATCTTATGATTTTCCAATAGCATTCTCAGTTTCGTTCCAAATTACCATTCTGGTCGCCTGATAGAAAGCACCAAGCACCGCCTATGGATGTCTTACTTTGTTTGAAAATCAGTTGTAGGTTCGTTATAACGGCATTATTTTTCGTGAACGTAGAGATCCAGACATCCAACCAAATAAATAAACAATTTATTCCTTTCTAAATTATCACACACATGTTGTACATTAGAATTGAACAAACTAAACTAAATAAAAGCTAAGAAAATTCAAACTAATACTTCTTCTCCACTTGCGCTTTGGAAGTTTTTGTAAACCTAATTTAAGTAAAACTTGACGTTATTAAGTGATACTTTTATAACCTATTGAAAATAAAGGATTTCATTTCATTTATAAAAAAAGGTAGGTATTTTGAACAGTAGAGGCAAATAATTTGCAAATGAATGAATTAACCAGTTCACTATACGAAACGAATGTAAATTCTCTATCACAGAGGCTTGTTTACGAGGGCCTGTCGGAAGACCTCGTAACTCGATTGCCGCCGGATAGTAATGCAATCTCCTGGACCACGGGATTTACTGGACATCCTATTTCCGTAAATTTCGTTTCTGTATTCATTAGTGATGATAAAGCCAAAGATTTTTTTTTTAATTAGCCATTAAAAATCTGGGTGCGACGCGGCGGTTAGGGTACTATCATAATAGTACGCTTTGAATCATGGTGCTGGATTTGGCAGTACCTATTTAAATTGAGTAATTGCCGTCTAACCTCTAATTTATTCATGTATCTACCTATATCTTTGTGTCAGATCTTTTGGCCTATAACGTGATTCTTTTAACGTTTCATCTATAATGAAACGACAGTTCACTATCTAGTATGAAGTTGCTTAAATTCGTCTTTTCTAAAAACTTTTCTCATGAAAACTTGAAAAAGTGAAAGAAAGAAAGAAAACATTTATTTGCATTGAAAGAGTGCAATCAGGTATTACACATCACAAATAAAAATGAAATTAGAATAAGATCAAACCTAACATTGGGCATGATTCTTTATGGAATCAACAGGCTGGTCCGATCTTAATAAAATGAAAGCAAAGCCTAAAAGCCCGTAACTCCATTACAGTGCCAATCTCGCAATGTAAAAATTACTTAGGCTCTGAGTGAAATTCATTACTTTATATCAAAAACTCTGAGTAAGAATTATTGAGCTATTTCTGAGGAGTGAAGTCTGTATGGTCTCTCTCTCCTTTTCATGGTTTTTATATGTGTACTTTATTTGTAATTTTTATTATGTTATTCAAATGGGTCGGAATGACAATCAACTATTAATTCTGTAGTATCTTAACTGCCTTACGTTAACAATTAATCAAATTATTTATTTATTGTGAAAACACAGCAATTCAGAACCACTATAATTTTGCTTTATCTTAAATTAATGAATTATTACATTCCAATTAATTCTAATCTTAACTTTGACTTAATAGAAGAAGCGAGGGAAGTCTGTAAGGATCGTAGCAAATGGAAATCCGTAGTCTTTGCCTTCCCCTACGGGAAAAAGGCGTGATGGTATGTATGTATGCACTCGTATGTATGTTAACTTTGACTTGATTTGAAATGAGTTTGTATGTATTGTTGTCTCTATAAGCTTTATTTTACTTTGGACATTTTAACTCGGCGACAAGTATTGTTTCATGAGATTCAAGTGCACCTTCGAAGCCTCCGGTACAAATCTAAAAAAAACTGAATATGTACATTTTGGCGCCAAAAATCTGCTATTTAGATTTTTACAATTTTGACCTACATACTCGCGCAAAAAGGTCAAATCTAACGTATTATTAATCAAAATCGGTTTAGCATTTTTTTTTTTTGCTACGAGGGATCAAAGGAGTAGACGTACATATAGGTTAAATACATAACCCTCCTTTTGACTTTGCCACAGTCGAATATTTATTAAACAAATACCACGTTCTACTATTTCCGTTTAAATTCAAGTTGTTTTTGTTTGCCCGGTGGATTAGTATTGGCGAAGTTTCTCGTAAACCGAGTGTATCAATACGGAGGCCGCAAACTGTAAAGTTAATTAACTCGGCCTTTGTGGCTGAGTGGAGGCTGGAACTCGCGCAATCCGCTAACTCATTTATTTCATTTACTATGCGATAGTGGTTTTTCAAGTACAACACAGTTTTTCGCGTACAGTACGCTTCAAACGGAATTTCCTCCCTCGTACACTGCGATTATGGAATGAACTCCCTGCCATGGTTTTCCCTAGTGACTATAACATGGGAGCCTTCAAAAAGGGCGTGAAAAAATTCCTTTAGGGTCGGCAACGCTCTCGTGACATCGCCGGTGTTGCAGGCGTCCGTAGGCTACGGTAACCACTTACCATCAGGTGGGCCGTACGCCTGTTTGTCTACTTAGTTGCAAGAAAAAAAGTTAGACTGACGTAGAGGCCGTATACAAAAACTTTATAACAAACTTAACAGTCGTAGCTTGTTGCAAATGCTACGATGTTTCTTAGCGGTCTACGGACGTGCTACGGAATGTTATGATTATGACTTCAATAAAAGCTCGGTCATTCTTTAATATAACCGTGACATTGGAAACTATTATATTTCACATTGTTATATTGACTTGGCCATCTGCATTTTTATACTTTCTTGGAGAAGTGATTACATATATTTAAGACAATATATTTTACTTTATACTAGGAAAAATATTTAAAAGAATAATAAAAAGAGTGTGCGGTATATATTTTTTGCTACAAAATTTTGAAGTATTTCTCTACAAGTACTAGTAATTTATTTAAAGACAATGGAAGAAGGTAAATTAGCTGAATATTTTAGGATTAAGATCTGATTTGTTTACAGTTTATCTATATAACTTTACTTTGCAACATTATACATTGGAAAGCTATTAAACGAAATAAGATCAAGGCGGATATCGTAAAAGATTAGATTTTAATAATAATTACAAAATAGCTTCTAAAAGCTACTTACTTTCATAAAACAACGATAGAAAAGCGCTATAAAACAACAACGATTTGAACCCTTTTTATGCGCGCCGTAAAATTTATGACCATAAAAATAAGGCTTTATCGGAGGTATAAAGCTTTCTATGAGATGTTGAGTATGAATATAGAATTCCTTGATAAGTGATTTCTATGAAAGAGACTTTAGAATACTATCCTAGTAATATCGGCAAGTATTTTTAAAGTTTCTAGTGTACAATACAATAATGGATACGAGATTCTTGTTAAATATCTCTAGATGTCCCACTGCTGGGCAAAGGCCACCCCTTTAGCTTTCCACGCATCTCGGCCAAGTGACATTTGGTGTCATCCACTGACAAATTAGGTCAGCCCGCCATCTTTTACGTGGTCTTCGTCTAGGTCTAAATTCTGGGTTCTCGAGGGACGAGAAAAATAAAGCTGATTTTTCATTTGTTGTACTGTAACAGACAGGGAAAACTACAACCATACTTTTGTATTTTTTTTGCATTTCAACAAAAGAGCCACATACACTCTTCAACTAGCTAAAAAAAGTTTTATTCAAAAAGAAACAACAAGTTTAATTTTTTAAAAAGGTAGAAGATGACCGCCTGCAACGTGGAGGCCAACCGTTGCCAAGGATTCGGAACGGGTTGAACTGAGCACTCAGACAACCCAGGACAGACTTACAATACAATACAATATAACTTTATTGCCCACATCTAGGAAATCACAAAACTGAAATTACTTACGTAAACGTACGAGGTGTGTCGACCCCAAATGAAGGGATAAGGCACGGAAGAAAAAGATTTAAAAACATACATAGGGATCTAGCCAAACAATGTTGTTTAAAAATATTCATTGCAGATATTTTTAAAGTGTTCATTTTAAAATATTAGGTTTTTAGTTTCAATATGTCTAGATTACCAAAAACAATCTATTAAAATAATAAAAATAATCTATAAAAATTGCACGTATTAACATTAAGCTCTTTTTCTGCTTGAGGGATAAATAAACAGCATATTTATTTCATTGTGTGTGGAGGTGCCCTAGGAAGCCCCGAATAGCTGTTATTTAATGTTTTTATGTATTTAACTGGTGGTGAAATCCGACAAGAAGTCAAAGAGGCATATTTATAAGGCGTAGCCCACAGCAACTGAGTTTTCCAGAGTAGCTATTGGCCAAGAAGCGACATTGCTACGCGGTTGCTAAACTACAAGAGTAACTTCACCCATGTTTGTTTACAAAGAGAATGTCACGAACGACTTATGGAATATGATCATCTTTTTAGCTAATTCTGTGGCAATACGTAATTTGTTTTATATATATTAGATAAGGTTCATATTTTATATTGCTCCTGGGCAAACGTTTGTTGCCTCTTTTATGCAGTGCTGTGTGTGTAGCAAGCAAATCTTTCACCACACTTCGAGGTTTATTCATCGACCCAGTCACACTACGCATTGCTGTCGGTCTCCGGCTCGGTGCCGAAGTTTGCGCACACCACAGCTGCACCGCCTGTGGAGCCACTGTGGACCGGTTTGGTCATCATGGCCTTTCTTGCTCCTCGGGCGCCGGTCGCCAATCCCATCATGCTGCGCTCAATGACATCCTACAAAAGGCGCTCAGTAGTGCTGGCGTCCCTGCGGCTCTCGAGCCACAAATAGTACGGGATGACGGCAAGCGCTCTGATGGGATGTCCTTGATACCCTGGAGGATGGGTCGCGCGCTTGTTTGGGACGCTACCTGTTCCGAAACCCTTGCGACTTCATTCCTTCAGAGTACTAGCAGACATGCTGGTGCGGCAGCGGACGCTCGGGAACGTTTCAAAATAAATAAATACAGTTGTCTCGGCATACACTACGAATTTGTAGCTTTTCTTGTCGAGACACTGGGTTCGTGGGGCAAAGGCGCACAGGGGCTTCATAAGGAGCTCAGCAAACGCCTAAAAGAGATAACAGGCGACCCTCGCGCGGGCAGCTTTCTCGCTCAACTGATAGCCATCGCTATTCAGCGCGGGAATGCTGCATGCCACTTTAGATTATATTTAGTTTTTAAGTTTTCTTTTTGTTTTAGATATAGTTTACTTTTATTAAGTTAGATTATTTTTTTAATATAAATTAATTACTATTGTCTGTTATAATTAAATAAATGTTTTTTTATCTATTAAATATTTGACAGAAAATTAAGACCAAACTTTTTTTTTAAACAATTAAGTAGGCAAGCAGGCTTACGGCCCACCTGATGTTAAGTGGTTACCGTAGCCTATGAACGTCTGCAACACCGGAGATGTCACGAGCGCGTTGCCGACCCTGTAAGAATTTTTAATATAAATAAAATAAATAATTCAAAAAGTGATAAAAGTTGAGCGAGCTTCGAGACAAGTGCTCTAGTTTTACGAGCTACTAACGATACTATGTTTTACACCAAGTTTGTAATATACTGAGATCTTCGAAGGAAACCAATTTGATCTCGTGTGACGACGCGTGATAATGCGATACGACGAGCTTATTGAAATTCCTCGTGTCTGTTTGATATTCACAGATTTTTATAACATTTTTATAGACGTCTGTTTATTGATCCTGTCATAAACAATGTTTGTGAGAAAACTGCAGATTTTTTCTAAAATAATACGACTTTTATAGTTTATAAATGATCTTAGGTATTGCATTTGAATGAGGATTTGTAAAATATTATTGAAATGGCAAAACAATGTTACATTTTTATGTTTGTTAGTCTGATGCGTTAATAAAAATCATCAAAACAAATACATACATTTGTTTTCATAAAATGTTACATTTCTAATTTACGTTTATCAATAACAAAACTGGAAAAATAATGTACATTTGAAAAATTTATAGTGAATTGGTTCACCAGGATGTATGCGTAAAATTAATCCACTTTCAATAAAAAAAAATAAGAAAAAACCTAGAAACAGTTTGGTTTATTTTAAAATGGTTTATTTATTTATTAAAACTTTATTGTTCCACAAAGTACATATATACTTATAAAAATTGGCGGACTTAATGCTTAGAGCATTCTCTACCAGTCAACCATTGGGAGAAACGGAAAGATAGTTTGGCGTAAAAAAGTTAAGGGGGAAGAAAAAACCTTAAGTTCATACACTACGTAAACATACATAAAATATACACAAATACTATTTCATTTTTAATATATACATATACCTCCACAAATACCAATGATGAAGTCAAGTCACATTGAGAAGTTTTCATTAACTGAGCGAGTCCAAAATGTGCGCACGTACCCGCTTTTTAAATAAAAAAATATTAGGACTTTCCTTATTATCAGCATGTAAAGCATTCCAAAGTTGATGGTTCAGTTTTAAGTACGCATCACGTTTTAAAAAATTGGCTAGAGTTTAAAAAGTCAGCTGCAGTTCATTGGTAATCCAGAGGGATACAAGTAATAACAAAACTTTAGAAAATGTCTATCTTCTTCTTCGTCCAAGCGTGATTTCTCAGTTACCTCAGCTTAGGATTCAGAGCTACGGGTACGCTGTAAATCACCATCCTTGATTAGGTAGTATAGTAGTGGTAGTATTGATTATAAAAAATAAAATGCTCGCTTTAAAGACTTAGGTGATTTTTACCTAGATCTTTAAAAAAACCACCAATTTAAAAAAAAATATTGATGCCTCTGGTACGTCAGTGCTCGTTTCTCATAAAGGATTAGTGAGGGCGGCCTTCAATGTTCAGCGTTTCACAGCTCTGGCACTGTAGACGCGGATCATGCGTGTCACTCTAGGATTATATTGAAGCTCCCAGACTGAAATATATTATGTCATTGTGTAGGTACATAATGATGTGTTTTTACAAGAGTTTATCAAATTATTTTGCGTGCTTATTTGTGTTATTTTAATTTATCAGTCTATCGTATATTATTTCAAAATAAATTATTTATTTAGAATATCAGTTTTTTTTCTCTTTTTCATCTTAATAATATTTTTCGGATAGCGAAAGTGCGCTTCCTCAACAGCTCGACTCTGTTTAGAGTTCAACTTTTATGGATTATACAGATCAATTAGACTTATGCTACAAATTAAAAATATCTATGTAAATATTTGATATATGCGTACGAACTTACATAGTTTGTTAAAATAAAGTTATTTATTTCTTCTTGTTACAGCGGAATTTGGCTAGTTTTAAAGTTAGCTAGTTAAGTTAGTTAAAGCTAGTTAGTTAAATAATTAACTATGACAAAAACGTGCTCTAATTTTGAAGGCTCAATGGAACTAGTTGGGACAAATAGATTGTTTAATTAAGGCATAATTATATTGTACAGTGGTCTACATACAGAAGTATCACTCCCGAGTTACGTCAAAGTCGTTAAAATGTCCATGTGCCTGTGCCGTGGAATGACTCTCTCTATAATCAATAATGATGATCGTGGCCCCGACAAACAACTTTTTGAACAAGTTCTCGCCACTTGTCCGCGCATCGGACTGCTGTCACCACAGATGTATTCAGTTGGCTCTTAATCTGATCCGACCACCGTAGTGGGATTCCCCTCTCCGTATTTTGCCGTGAATCTATCGCGGAATGACTAGGCGTAGTAAATATCAAATTCGTTAAAAGACCCGGTAGAAAGTTTACGTGTAATGTTTAGAAGGTACCATTCATTGAGACCTATTATAGTACAGTAAGCAGTTGCTTTGTACCGAAATTTATCTGAAACACTGAATGAATATCACTCTCTAAGTTAATGATGTACCTACACGCTTTATGATGCAGTTCGCTGCGTGAGCCAACTGTCAAAGGGGCATTACCCTGAGCTGCCGCGTTGATGATCTACGCAATTAATCTTTATGAGTATTGAAGACCTGCGCTTGCTTGTTTATTAGTCATTAATCATTATACCTCTTTTGTAAACACGGATAAACATTATCATATTTGAATTTACTTAAGTTTATTTTCATTTAATGGCTAAAGATATTACTACTAATTAAAAATTAGGATTAGGCTGGACAATTGGATATGTTTGTCTCATGTCGTCAGATAGATGAGTCCAATAAGCAACATTCTGAGTTCATTAAAAACATGTACTACCACGCAACTTATTTCGCTTCTGTTATTAACAAGAAGTTATAAAATCGGAATAAAAATTATTCTCAAATTCTTTACCAGACAACGAAAAAAAAAATTATTCCTTTGAGGAAGGGAAAAATTATGATTATATTAAGTAACACATTTTAGTGTTTTCTTTCTTTTTTTTATTTTTTCCCTTTTCTATACAATTAAGTAGACAACCAGGCGTACGGATGGTAAGTGGTTACCGTAGCCTATGAACGCCTGCAACACCAGGGATGTCACGAGCGCGTTGCCGACGTAAGGGAGTTCATTCCATAATCGCAGTGTCTCACAATTCCCTGTGTAAATAAATTGTTTCTCTTTTATTTTATACGAGTATATTAACTTTAAAAGGTTGGTAAAGTAACGACGAAACTGGGACTAAAGGGGTTTGAAGATTTTACTATGGAGCGTGGCATACCTACTGCCGCCATTTTGTTTTTTCTTCAAAATCGCGGCCAGCCATGAAACCTTTATAAATCAATAGCTGATATTAATACCAGCATAAAATATTAAGAAATCAACCCTCGTAAAGTGTCAGGTTTCTGAGTTATAAAGTGTTAAAGTTGACCACGTGATTTCTATTTCATTTTGAATAGCAACTATAAACCCATATATTTGGAATAACAATGGGTAAATATTTATAACATTTACTTTGGCCATAATTTTTGATGACAGGGATACAATGTTGCGGCTACACTACGACTCCCTGTTCAAACAACTAACTCAATTCTAAACATCAATCATCGCTACCAAAATGTATGATCAACTACCTGACCCACACTCCGCTGCCACTACGCACGCTGCCGCTAACCGTCTGCCCCACCACGCGTTGCTAATACAATAAGATTCTCATATTTTTTATATGGAACGACTAACTACACATAGGTAAGATGCAAAAAGTCAAAGGTGACGTACCCTTCATTGTTCATTACTGTTTTCCTCTTTTTTGTTTGATGCGTTGCAAGGAAGAAACAAAATCGTAGGTCAATATTGCACATGTCTCGTTGGCAAAAGAACTTTAGGATGTTGTTTACACGTGATAACGCTATATATGGTTCATGGCATGGGCAAGATATCAAGAAACAGTTCCTAACCCTCCCGCCGGGTTTCTAGACCATGTGATAGTCCGTAATATTAGAGACTTTAATGATTGGAATGTTAGTGTTATACAAATATCACTTGTATTAACATTATATTGGTTTGTTTGTGATTCATTCCCATTTCAAAAACTTCTAATCCTAATAAAAATGTTTCTCACTTATACATGAAAGTTAAAAAAGTGTTTTTTGTTACCGATGTGACGAATATTAATTTAAGCTTTTAATCTCAGAATTGTTTAAATTGTATAATAAAAAAATGACACGTAAAATTGTTTGATAGGCAATAAAAATGTTCCTAAAACCGGACTTTTAATTTTTCTAACCCTTTTTGTGCCAATGTTATTATACTGTAAATTAATTTTTAAATGACAATTTTAATTTGGACATAATTGTTTAATAACTGACATGAATATAATTAATTTGTAATGACTATTTAAAATAATTCGGATGATAAATTGAGAATACTTAAATTGTAATATATTTGTTTAAGAATTTGCACACCTTTATCGGTAAAATGTATATGGGAACATTATATTATTATTTAACAAGACATGTAATACCTACATTTTATGCAAATAAATATTTTGATTGATTGATTGATTGAATGTATTTAAAAAAAAGAGACAAGTTGCATATTTATACTTTTCTTTTATTTACTTTAAAACTGTCGTATTGATAGTTAAATCAAATGAAGATCTCACATTCACACAAGGTTAGACGGTTATAAAATAAGTTATTAAGTACAAAGAGTAGATTATATTAAATGTATAAATGTTTAAATAACGTTTAGATATAATGCAACATACATATTTGTTCTAAACGTCATTTTTCATCGTCGTAATACACTCGAACACATACACTCAGCTTAAAAATATGTATGTCACGTGATCAACTTTGACGGTTATTATCTCGGAAACCTGACACTTTACGGGGGGTTTTGTATTAATATTTATTGTTGGTATTAACGTCAGCTATCGATTTTTTAAAGTTTCATAACTGGCCGCGATTTTGAAAAAAAATCAAAATGGCGGCAGTAGGTATGCCACAAATCTTCAATCCCCTTTATAAAGTTCTCAATCTCGATAAATTGATAATTTATCGGTTAATTACTCGACTAACAAATTAAGGCTCATCGATTGTGTTTTTAATTAATTCGGCTGAATGCGATAATCAAGAAGGAGGTCGATTTGACGAAGAAAGATTGGCGCGCCTACGAAATATCGAACATTCTTATTCGAGATGTTTTCCGATCGAAGTAATTAATGGGAGTTTGGTTCGGAGATAAGGACGTCTGCCACGGGCGCGTGCTTCATGGTTTACAACTTGGCCTGAAACTAAAGGATTCAGCTGGTCCCGTTTCTTTATAAAATTTCTAAGATCAAACACTTGCCAAATTATTTTGCATGAACTAACTTTTAGTACGCAACATAATGTGATAAGTGCTTGAAACTTTAACTTCGTAAAGTGATGTTGATTCAATATACTTTTATGGTGTAGATGAATGATTGTTACTTTAATTAATTTAAAGAAAGATTGATCAATCAAATGCCAATTTATTTTTTATTAAACTATAAATATAAATTTTCAAAATTTAATTTTTTTTATATCTTAATCAAAGTGTTTAGTAAATAAAAGAAAACTTAACTGTCTGACTCAACATTGCATGTAGTACAAATCTTTAGTGCTAAATAAACTATTGTCCAGAGCAGACGTGCATCTCATTCATAAAAAATACCTCACACCGTTCCACTCATTATTAAACCTAAGCATCATACATTTATGTCATACATCAGTTGATATACCTATTTTATTGCTTGAGATGTGTTACTTTTCAAAACAAATAAATAATAAATTTGTTTAATTCAAATGCACGATAGGTTTATTAAATGGTCTATAAAAAGAAACGCATTAATTAAAAACCATATTTAAATAGTTTGATCGAAAGTATATATTTAATGGGACAGGATGAAAATAGGCTTAGACGAAACTCATTTAGCACTGCGGTCATTTGGCCTATTCAAATACTGACTAAGAAGAGATATCGGATTCCTTTCAGGGGAAATAGTTTTATTACAATGAAACTTTAGTCGTGTTCTACATATTATTATTATCTTAATGTAGTTTTGCTAAAGAGCCTTATTGAGGTCTTAATACTAAATGTACTTACACTGTAGTGGAGCTACGATAGTCTAATTAAAAAGATAACTGTCAATGCCAAAATCAATTGTCAGATTCAACTGACATCTGTCAGGTCCACAACATCAAACCTATTCGGAAATATCCCTCTCTTGATCAAGCGCCGGAGTCGTGAAGACACTAGAAGAAACTACCTAAGTCTATATACCATTCACTAAGAGTTGTAACTATAAAATTAAATATAATAAACCCCTTGAAGACCAAACAGGTGTTTGATTGAAACACAACAACATTACATGGCGCAGTCGCAAAAGAACATCAGGACCAAAAAATAAGGTACGAAAACCGCATGGGACGCACGTGCTTGGGCGCATACCTACAGCTTGCAGCATCACAAACTTGCATCAATTATATACCAAAAACATCCGATTGAGGACTATTTAAAAGAAATTTTTACATATTATAATCAAAAATAATACTTAACAATGACCGAAGAAAATGCAAGTATTGCAAACAACGTGGGTGCGATTGAATACCGCATGCCACAAAGCCTGAATTTGGATGAAATTGAGCAATGCTGGCCACGTTGGCTGCGATTCAAGCAAGCTTTTAAAATATTTATATTGGCTGCAGGTTTTGAACGCTTGTCTGAGGCAAGAAAGGCAGCAATATTGTTGAATTGTGTGGGGCAACAGGCTCAGGACTTATACTTCAATGTACTTAGAAACAAAGAGACTGAAGATAAAGTCAGATTAGAAGAAATTATTACAGTCTTCGACGAATACTTTAAACCAAAGCAAAACGAGGTGATAAACAGCTACAACTTTAACAACAGGAAACAGGAAGATGGCGAAACTTTTGATGCCTTTTATACTCAGATAAGAAAGATGGCAGAAAATTGTAATTTTGAAACCCAAAAGGATAGGATGCTACGGGACAGGATAGTCATCGGCGTTAGGGACCAACGCCTACAACAAAAACTTCTGGAGGTTAAAGACCTGACTTTGAACAAGGCAGTGGACATCAGCAGGTCTATGGAGCTCTCAAAAGAATATATAAAGACGCTGGCCCACCTGGAGATCCACACTGTTCAGAAGACTACATCACAACATCGAGGCGGAGCATCTTCATCACCAACAACACACCGAGCTAAGTATTCTAATATTAACAATAGTAAGATTAATAATAATAGCTCAAAAAATATAAGTAAATTTAGCAGTAATAATTATGATATTAAAGACTTTTATTTATGTAAGAAATGTAATAATAAACATGGACCAAAGAGTTGTCCTGCCTTTGGAAAAAAGTGTAATAACTGTCACAAATTTAACCATTTCAGTGTTGGTTGTACATTTTCTAAAAAGGTTCACAATATTGTTGATGCTGAAGACTTATGACTAGTATGCTCCATAAATCTTAACAAAAATGAATGGACTGAGTCCATTATAGTCGAAAATAACATAATCAACTTCAAATGTGACACTGGGGCACAAATTAATGTCATAAGTATACACGACCTTAAAATGATAGTCGATGATGACGAACAAATAAAACTGTCTGAGACTAAAATAATTCTTGAGGTCTTCGGGGGTGCCAAAATAAAGCCATTGGGGATGGTTCAATTACATATCTCTCGTGTTGACAATGATCATAAGATTAAAACTGATTTTGTAATTATTAAAGAGAAAGTCAAGCCAATCCTGGGACTTAAGTCGTTAATAGCATTGGGGTTGCTAAATAATAGTAAAATTAAATTAAAGAAAACTGAGAGTATTACAACAACAAATTTTAATAACAAAGAAACCATTATTAACAATAATTATGAACTGTTCCAGGGTGTGGGTGAATTTAAAAATCCTCTTAAGCTGCGTGTTCAACCTGGAGTGGAGCCAGTGGTAAGACCGCCTCGGCGAGTACCACACGCACTGAGGAGTCGCCTTGCTGACAAGTTGGACGCTCTGGTGAAGCACAAAGTTATAGCAAAGGTAGATCACCCTAAGAATTTTGTAAGCAATTTAGTTATAGTAGAAAAAAAAGATGGTTCATTAAGAATTTGCCTAGATCCTAAAGATCTAAATAAAGTATTAATTAAAGAACATCATTTAATACCTACTATTGATGAAATAATACCTAAGCTCACAAATAAGAAAATTTTCTCAGTATTAGATATGTCTGAAGGATTTTATAATATAAAATTAGATGAGGAGTCTAGTGACTTATGTACGTTCAATACACCTTTTGGTTGTTACAAATTTTTAAGATTACCTTTTGGCATAGCTATAGCTTCAGAAATATTTCAAAAATACAGTGAAGATGCCTTTGGAGACATCCCGGGTGTTGTAATATACTGTGATGATATTTTAATATGTTCAGATAATGAGGAAAGTCATGATGCAATATTAAAGAAAGTATTTAAGAGAGCAAAAGAATATAATGTTCGTTTCAATATGGGTAAATTTCAGTATAAAGTAAAACAAGTCAAGTACTTTGGCCATATATTTTCAGAAATGGGGATGAAAATTGACCCTGAAAGAATAGAATCCATTATAAAAATTAAAAGTCCTGTAAATAAAAAGGAACTACAAACATTCCTAGGAATGGTAAATTATTTACGTAAATTTGTACCTAACATGGCTAATATTGCAACACCACTGCAATTGTTATTAAAAAAAGATGTTACTTGGTTATGGACTGAAGTTCATGAAAATGCATTTAAGAATATTAAGAAAATGATAAGTGAAGCACCAATTTTGCAAAATTTTGATTCTAATTTACCAATTGTAATTCAAAGTGATGCTTCTAAGGATGGCTTAGGATGTTGTCTCCTTCAAAATGGTAAACCGGTTTGTTTTGCATCTAGAAGTTTGACACCGGCGGAAATAAATTTTTCACAAATTGAAAAAGAATTATTAAGTATAGTATGGGCAACCCGTAAATTTCATTATTACATTTACGGACGGAAATTCACTGTAGTAAATGATCACAAGCCATTAGAAAGAATACTACAAAGGCATTTACATGAAATTCCTTCTCCAAGACTACAAAGATTAAAATTAAAATTGGCAAAATATAATTTTGAATTTCAATACTTGCAAGGTAAATTTATGTACATAGCAGATCTGTTATCACGCTCATATCAAGAATGTAAAAATGTAGATGAATCATATATGTATGAAGTAATCCACTGCATAGGACTTTCTAATTATTTAGAGTGTACTGAAGAACAAAAAACAATGCTCATTAAGGAAAGCGAGCAAGATTATGAGTTGTCACAACTAAGAGAATATATTAAAAATGGTTGGCCTGAAAATAATAAAAGTATTCCAGATAATTTACACTTTTATCATAAATTAAAATCAGATTTAATAGTTGACAACCATCTGATATTTTATAATGAAAGATTGATTGTTCCAAAAAATTTGAGATTGTCTTTTCTTAAAATGTTACATGAGGGCCATTTAGGAATGACTAAAATGAAACAGTTGGCTAGAAAACTGTATTACTGGCCCCAAATTGATTCACATATTGATGAATTTGTCAGAAAATGTTTTACCTGTCAGATGTACCATAATAATAATATAAAAGAACCAATGTTACCACATGATATACCAACTTTGCCATTTTTTAAATTAGGTATTGATATCATGGATTTCAAAAATAAAAGTTACTTAGTGATTTATGATTATTTTTCTAAATGGTTAGATATAAAATTCATATCAAATAAAAGTGCAAAGATAATAAATAACAAATTATTAGACATATTTTGTAATTTTGGCATACCCAATGAGATTGTGTCCGATCATATACCTTTTGATTCGAAGGAATGTAAAATGTTTGCTAAGGAATGGGGATTTAAATTTACATACAGCAGTCCTAGATATCCTCAGTCAAATGGAATGGCGGAAAAAGGAGTACAAATTGCTAAAAAAATACTATTAAAATGTCATGAAGATAAAACTGATTATCGCATAGCTTTACTGCAATACAGGGCCTCACCCGTATCTGGCACAAATTTTTCTCCTAGTGAATTATTAATGTGTAGAAATCTTAAAACAAAGCTAATTGTAAACCATAATTATTTGAAACAGAAACTGAATTATAATGTAGACAAACAATTCAATAAAACAGTAAATAGAAATATTAGAAATTATAATAAAACAACTAGATACAAAGATAAGTTCTTTATTGGGCAAAACATATGGTTTAAAAAGAATGTGGATAAAAATGTATGGCAAGAAGGTATAATATCACAAATTAATGATTACAGATCATACACTGTACTAGATAAGTATAATGTTAAGTATATAAGAACTTCTTATCACATACGTCCAGCTTAACGCTTTGTGTGTCACCAGGTGTCCAGCTAAAAGGCACAATTCATCACTCCATGTTGAAATGTAGTTCTGGTAGATATTGTTAACATAATTCTTTATTGTATAATACATCTTGAAACAAAGATGAATAAAATGTCATAATCATAAGTAAAGGGCATTTACTTTAAAAGGGGATGAAGAGTTCATCTTTTGAAAAATATGTTTAAAATCACTATGTAACAATTAATAGTAGGAACTAGATAATTAGTTTTTGTTTATTTGTTTTTAGAATGTATGGTTATTTTAAAATCTAAGTTCTGTAATAAAATAGAAATGTGTATTCTTAGATGTGCAATGAGCACATGAATATTGTAATAGTTTTAAATTTTCTTTTAAAAGGGGATGATGTAGTGGAGCTACGATAGTCTAATTAAAAAGATAACTGTCAATGCCAAAATCAATTGTCAGATTCAACTGACATCTGTCAGGTCCACAACATCAAACCTATTCGGAAATATGGCTCTTGATCAAGCGCCGGAGTCGTGAAGACACTAGAAGAAACTACCTAAGTCTATATACCATTCACTAAGAGTTGTAACTATAAAATTAAATATAATAAACCCCTTGAAGACCAAACAGGTGTTTGATTGAAACACAACAACATTACATGGCGCAGTCGCAAAAGAACATCAGGACCAAAAAATAAGGTACGAAAACCGCATGGGACGCACGTGCTTGGGCGCATACCTACAGCTTGCAGCATCACAAACTTGCATCAATTATATACCAAAAACATCCGATTGAGGACTATTTAAAAGAAATTTTTACATATTATAATCAAAAATAATACTTAACAATGACCGAAGAAAATGCAAGTATTGCAAACAACGTGGGTGCGATTGAATACCGCATGCCACAAAGCCTGAATTTGGATGAAATTGAGCAATGCTGGCCACGTTGGCTGCGATTCAAGCAAGCTTTTAAAATATTTATATTGGCTGCAGGTTTTGAACGCTTGTCTGAGGCAAGAAAGGCAGCAATATTGTTGAATTGTGTGGGGCAACAGGCTCAGGACTTATACTTCAATGTACTTAGAAACAAAGAGACTGAAGATAAAGTCAGATTAGAAGAAATTATTACAGTCTTCGACGAATACTTTAAACCAAAGCAAAACGAGGTGATAAACAGCTACAACTTTAACAACAGGAAACAGGAAGATGGCGAAACTTTTGATGCCTTTTATACTCAGATAAGAAAGATGGCAGAAAATTGTAATTTTGAAACCCAAAAGGATAGGATGCTACGGGACAGGATAGTCATCGGCGTTAGGGACCAACGCCTACAACAAAAACTTCTGGAGGTTAAAGACCTGACTTTGAACAAGGCAGTGGACATCAGCAGGTCTATGGAGCTCTCAAAAGAATATATAAAGACGCTGGCCCACCTGGAGATCCACACTGTTCAGAAGACTACATCACAACATCGAGGCGGAGCATCTTCATCACCAACAACACACCGAGCTAAGTATTCTAATATTAACAATAGTAAGATTAATAATAATAGCTCAAAAAATATAAGTAAATTTAGCAGTAATAATTATGATATTAAAGACTTTTATTTATGTAAGAAATGTAATAATAAACATGGACCAAAGAGTTGTCCTGCCTTTGGAAAAAAGTGTAATAACTGTCACAAATTTAACCATTTCAGTGTTGGTTGTACATTTTCTAAAAAGGTTCACAATATTGTTGATGCTGAAGACTTATGACTAGTATGCTCCATAAATCTTAACAAAAATGAATGGACTGAGTCCATTATAGTCGAAAATAACATAATCAACTTCAAATGTGACACTGGGGCACAAATTAATGTCATAAGTATACACGACCTTAAAATGATAGTCGATGATGACGAACAAATAAAACTGTCTGAGACTAAAATAATTCTTGAGGTCTTCGGGGGTGCCAAAATAAAGCCATTGGGGATGGTTCAATTACATATCTCTCGTGTTGACAATGATCATAAGATTAAAACTGATTTTGTAATTATTAAAGAGAAAGTCAAGCCAATCCTGGGACTTAAGTCGTTAATAGCATTGGG
Organism: Euzophera pinguis; assembly: GCA_947363495.1. NCBI lineage: Eukaryota > Metazoa > Arthropoda > Insecta > Lepidoptera > Pyralidae > Euzophera > Euzophera pinguis. The sequence continues at coordinate 335,653 of OX376159.1, forward strand.
GTTGCTAAATAATAGTAAAATTAAATTAAAGAAAACTGAGAGTATTACAACAACAAATTTTAATAACAAAGAAACCATTATTAACAATAATTATGAACTGTTCCAGGGTGTGGGTGAATTTAAAAATCCTCTTAAGCTGCGTGTTCAACCTGGAGTGGAGCCAGTGGTAAGACCGCCTCGGCGAGTACCACACGCACTGAGGAGTCGCCTTGCTGACAACTTGGACGCTCTGGTGAAGCACAAAGTTATAGCAAAGGTAGATCACCCTAAGAATTTTGTAAGCAATTTAGTTATAGTAGAAAAAAAAGATGGTTCATTAAGAATTTGCCTAGATCCTAAAGATCTAAATAAAGTATTAATTAAAGAACATCATTTAATACCTACTATTGATGAAATAATACCTAAGCTCACAAATAAGAAAATTTTCTCAGTATTAGATATGTCTGAAGGATTTTATAATATAAAATTAGATGAGGAGTCTAGTGACTTATGTACGTTCAATACACCTTTTGGTTGTTACAAATTTTTAAGATTACCTTTTGGCATAGCTATAGCTTCAGAAATATTTCAAAAATACAGTGAAGATGCCTTTGGAGACATCCCGGGTGTTGTAATATACTGTGATGATATTTTAATATGTTCAGATAATGAGGAAAGTCATGATGCAATATTAAAGAAAGTATTTAAGAGAGCAAAAGAATATAATGTTCGTTTCAATATGGGTAAATTTCAGTATAAAGTAAAACAAGTCAAGTACTTTGGCCATATATTTTCAGAAATGGGGATGAAAATTGACCCTGAAAGAATAGAATCCATTATAAAAATTAAAAGTCCTGTAAATAAAAAGGAACTACAAACATTCCTAGGAATGGTAAATTATTTACGTAAATTTGTACCTAACATGGCTAATATTGCAACACCACTGCAATTGTTATTAAAAAAAGATGTTACTTGGTTATGGACTGAAGTTCATGAAAATGCATTTAAGAATATTAAGAAAATGATAAGTGAAGCACCAATTTTGCAAAATTTTGATTCTAATTTACCAATTGTAATTCAAAGTGATGCTTCTAAGGATGGCTTAGGATGTTGTCTCCTTCAAAATGGTAAACCGGTTTGTTTTGCATCTAGAAGTTTGACACCGGCGGAAATAAATTTTTCACAAATTGAAAAAGAATTATTAAGTATAGTATGGGCAACCCGTAAATTTCATTATTACATTTACGGACGGAAATTCACTGTAGTAAATGATCACAAGCCATTAGAAAGAATACTACAAAAGCATTTACATGAAATTCCTTCTCCAAGACTACAAAGATTAAAATTAAAATTGGCAAAATATAATTTTGAATTTCAATACTTGCAAGGTAAACTTATGTACATAGCAGATCTGTTATCACGCTCATATCAAGAATGTAAAAATGTAGATGAATCATATATGTATGAAGTAATCCACTGCATAGGACTTTCTAATTATTTAGAGTGTACTGAAGAACAAAAAACAATGCTCATTAAGGAAAGCGAGCAAGATTATGAGTTGTCACAACTAAGAGAATATATTAAAAATGGTTGGCCTGAAAATAATAAAAGTATTCCAGATAATTTACACTTTTATCATAAATTAAAATCAGATTTAATAGTTGACAACCATCTGATATTTTATAATGAAAGATTGATTGTTCCAAAAAATTTGAGATTGTCTTTTCTTAAAATGTTACATGAGGGCCATTTAGGAATGACTAAAATGAAACAGTTGGCTAGAAAACTGTATTACTGGCCCCAAATTGATTCACATATTGATGAATTTGTCAGAAAATGTTTTACCTGTCAGATGTACCATAATAATAATATAAAAGAACCAATGTTACCACATGATATACCAACTTTGCCATTTTTTAAATTAGGTATTGATATCATGGATTTCAAAAATAAAAGTTACTTAGTGATTTATGATTATTTTTCTAAATGGTTAGATATAAAATTCATATCAAATAAAAGTGCAAAGATAATAAATAACAAATTATTAGACATATTTTGTAATTTTGGCATACCTAATGAGATTGTGTCCGATCATATACCTTTTGATTCGAAGGAATGTAAAATGTTTGCTAAGGAATGGGGATTTAAATTTACATACAGCAGTCCTAGATATCCTCAGTCAAATGGAATGGCGGAAAAAGGAGTACAAATTGCTAAAAAAATACTATTAAAATGTCATGAAGATAAAACTGATTATCGCATAGCTTTACTGCAATACAGGGCCTCACCCGTATCTGGCACAAATTTTTCTCCTAGTGAATTATTAATGTGTAGAAATCTTAAAACAAAGCTAATTGTAAACCATAATTATTTGAAACAGAAACTGAATTATAATGTAGACAAACAATTCAATAAAACAGTAAATAGAAATATTAGAAATTATAATAAAACAACTAGATACAAAGATAAGTTCTTTATTGGGCAAAACATATGGTTTAAAAAGAATGTGGATAAAAATGTATGGCAAGAAGGTATAATATCACAAATTAATGATTACAGATCATACACTGTACTAGATAAGTATAATGTTAAGTATATAAGAACTTCTTATCACATACGTCCAGCTTAACGCTTTGTGTGTCACCAGGTGTCCAGCTAAAAGGCACAATTCATCACTCCATGTTGAAATGTAGTTCTGGTAGATATTGTTAACATAATTCTTTATTGTATAATACATCTTGAAACAAAGATGAATAAAATGTCATAATCATAAGTAAAGGGCATTTACTTTAAAAGGGGATGAAGAGTTCATCCTTTGAAAAATATGTTTAAAATCACTATGTAACAATTAATAGTAGGAACTAGATAATTAGTTTTTGTTTATTTGTTTTTAGAATGTATGGTTATTTTAAAATCTAAGTTCTGTAATAAAATAGAAATGTGTATTCTTAGATGTGCAATGAGCACATGAATATTGTAATAGTTTTAAATTTTCTTTTAAAAGGGGATGATGTAGTGGAGCTACGATAGTCTAATTAAAAAGATAACTGTCAATGCCAAAATCAATTGTCAGATTCAACTGACATCTGTCAGGTCCACAACATCAAACCTATTCGGAAATATGGCTCTTGATCAAGCGCCGGAGTCGTGAAGACACTAGAAGACTATTACACTAGTTTTAGTACATAATTCCAATTCGGAAGTAAATATTTACTGGGCCAGGATGAAAATAGGCTTAGACGAAACTCATTTAGCGCTACGGTCACTGCCTATTCAAATACTGACTGCGCGGAGATATCGGATCCCTTTCTGGGGGAATAGTTTTATTATATTGAAACTTTACTTGTGTTCTACATATAATAATTATCAATATATAGTTTAGCCAAAGAGCTCTATAGGTACTAGGTTGAGAGGGTTTTAAGTGCAAATTCTAATTCGTTCTAAAGTAATAAGTTAAATTCGAAGAAAATTAACATTTTCGTCGACCACATTTGCAAAAATTTATATTCTTTTACTGACTTGAATAATATAAGAGTGGAACCTTCTTGTACAGGCGTAATTTTGCTTAACATTTCAACACCTACCATGTAATTAACTTGATATTTTTTGTTATAATTGATATTTAAATTCAAATAAATTTATTCAAAAAGTTAAAATTATTTAATATTTTGAATTTCATCTTAAAATAAAATATCATAACTAAATATAAATATAATCTTCGACCATATTAAATGTATAAATTATATACCACTGAAGTAAAATTACAATCTGTTTGGAGTTACCCTTGATTTAATCTTTGTTAGCAACAAGTACTTTGTTTACTCTTAGAATTAACTGCACCTGTGACCGGGTGGCTACGAAATTGTCTTTAATTTATAGTGCGTTAAACTTAAACTATTTATTTTCAGCTATCTTGAATGTTAAGGCTCTTAATTTCATTTCTAGTGGACTTTGGTATGTATGTTATATAATATCGTAAATCGCATCAAACCTTTTTGATTTTACATTATTATGAAATAATAACACTGCAATTATAGAAAAAAATATTATATTTATCAATTATCAAAGAAATGCAATTAAAAAAAATACTATTAGATTCAGAGAGCAATTAAGTTTGCTAAATAATCCGATTTGTTTACTAAAAAAAAATTCACAATATTTATGTTCCAAACAAATAAACAAATCAAAGGTCAAATGTATTCAATCTTAAACGCAAAAGGCGAAAACTGAAAAGAACGAGCTGAGCTTTTAGGGAAATTGAGGGTAAGCCTCTGGGGCACTGCGTAACAGACGAAATTGTGTCCGTTTTATATATTTACATGCCAAGGTTTGGTGCTGAGCTGTGTTATATCGTTTATTTCAATGGAAGTAATCAATTTTAAATGATTGGAAATTTTTCCTTATCGATAAATAACATTGTTTAGCAACATTTTGGAAAGAGCTTTTAATTTTCTTCTTGAGCTTTTGTTCGTAGGGTTTGCAGAAAAAACCTATTTTCTCTGTTTGTATTTTGTTTTAGTTTTTTTTTTAAAATCTGCGCACTATGTACATATATACTATAACATCAAAAGCACCTTCAAAAAGGGCGTGAAAAAAATCCTTCAGGGTCGGCAACGCGCTCGTGACATCTCCGGTGTTGCAGGCGTTCATAAGCTACGGTAACCACTTACCATCGGGTGGGCCGTACGCTTAATTGCCTACTTAGTTGTATAAAAAAAACTGTATACATATGATCGTGTAATAGCGTGTCAAACGACGGCGAGTGTAGCATGATTTGATTTGCAACTGGCGGCGGCATCAGAAAGCCCCGGTTGTTGTAGGAAAGAAAGCAACAGTTTATTTATTAATTTCTTTCATCTCTACTGCCATGGGCAGTTTGGTAAAACCCCGAGCATTGAACTGATAAGTTCGGTCTCGGCAAAACGTTGCCCCTAGGTAGGGTGCCACTTGTATGACAATGCTGATTTTTGATATTTGGGCAAAGTCTAAATTTCAAAAATCCAGCATCCAACAAAATGAATTTTCATATCGTTGTGAATCGAGCTTCATGTGTAGAAGCAATGAATGCAGTTGCGCTCAAAGTTTTCCCATTCACCTCCCCTCCCCCCTTGTCATGGCAGGACGCGTCTTAATTAAATCCGTTTTGTATGGCATATGCTCGGAATATTCAACTTAGGTGTGACTCAAAGTTTGGAACTCGGAACACTAGTTTTAGTCCGTAGTTTGCACTGCATCCGCTAAATAGAGGTATTAGGTTCTAATTGCTTTCCACAGTTGATTAAAACGGATAACAAGAGGCGGGTTTGGAATTGATACTAACATATTCAGTATACCTACTATGTTATATTAGCTATAAATAACTATTAATATTTTAGACTCAAACTCTAAGTATCAATCAGATAAACTTAAACAGTTTCGAAGCTGGTAATTTTTTTTGTTCAATAAAGATTTTGCATACATTAAAGACGAATAAGTAAATACCTGGATTATTTATGTTTACCATTACTACAAATGTAATTAAATGAAAAACCTAGGAGAAAAAATATTCTTCTTCAATCATACCGGTTTTCCAGTTGTATCCTAGAACCTTCCCAGTTGCACTCTCAGCCGGTTTGATTTGAAGACCAGGGTCTGTTTTACTGCTTTCTTATCCATTTTGCTTCATGAGACCTTACTTACTACGATGGCGCAGAAACCCAAAGTGGATCTAAGCTTCCGGTACGAGAAGGTGCCATTTCTTGCAGTTTTCCACCAGCTGCCGTCAGAAGCTCACTCCCAAACTCCAGAGGTCATTCGTGAGACCTATGAACTTTGAATAAAACAGAAATCCAAATTGAAATTAGTTTTGAGCATCCTTGTCCAGTGCCAACAGCAATTTCCAGCGAATCCTAACACTCTAAAATTCACTTTGTACACTGGAGCCAAAAGCGGTTTGTCCGTTTGGAATTTGGAAACACAGTTACCAACTTGCACCCGACTCATTATGAAAGGTTATTGTTGTTGTTAACATAATTTTAAATGTAGTGTACATACATGTCAAAAAGCTACTAGTGGGATTGATTTTCTTTAATACTTATTTTACTGTACTCTTTTATTTATTTTTTTCTTTTTACTATTGAGCCTTTTTTCAATGACAAGTGTTTAGAATTATTGAAATTATGAGCCAGAATGAAAGTCTTATAAAAACTTTACCTGTTATCCTCAGATTTATTGTTAGTTACTGCCATAATATGTCTTATAAGTCTAATTATTTTGATCAAAGTTTATAATTCGATTTCTGCGATTTTGAAGAGCCTCTTACCTTTCTTATTACGCTTTTATTTGTTTTATTGAGAAGAGTGCCTATGATGCATGTCGAACGAGAAAAGTCTATGCAAAAAGTTGCAGCCTTGATATACGAACGTGACGTACCTGCAGGAAGTGTTAATTTTGCAATAGAATTGTTTTGCCAATTTAGCAAAACACGTAAATCTCCAGAGCACGTATGTCAAGCTCAGCTAGCAGCCCCTCCACTGTTCATGTATTAACTAGTAAATAAGCTAATGTAAGAATAATAAAGATATCTTCCATCCCATATTTATACCGGTATCAGTGGTTTAATTCACCCAGCCGCGATACAAAATATGGCTAACACAAATCTCAGCATGTCTAAAACCCACAATCAAACTCCTCCAAGTTCCGCACAACCGCATCTCCGTTAAAGCGAATGTAAGATTTCCATATAAACATGATCGTTTCCGCAGGTTTCATTTTCGAGGCGGACAAAAGCTTCCTAACTTTTATAAATATAAGAACTTCCACAAGTGTGAGTATGTCCCGTATAAACTTATTTAAAAACCAGCATTGCATTTGCATTAGCAATGCTACGTCCGTTTATAAAGGTTTTAAATTTCGAATGTTTTTACTTTATATTTCACTTAAATATTGTTTTATGCTAGTGTTTTGATTTATTTATTTTTAATATAATAAGCGTTAATGAATTTTTTAATGACAATTGATAAGTATTGACATCACTATTGCATAATTAACTAAATGACATGTTTATTAATCGCCTATAATTACCTTAATTATTTTATTGTTTGTGCATGAAATATATATTTTTGACTTTAAATTTGGAATTGTTTTGGCTGTGAGCCTGTAACCATATTAGTATGAAATACTTATTTGTATGCTGTGCAAAAATAGCAAAACATAGTGCGTCTTATACTCTGTAAAACATCTTATTATGTACCTATGTTTAACAAATAAATAAATGATTGATTGATTGATTGATTGATTAATGCTTGTAGTCGGAAGAGCAACCAGAATAAAATTGAATCGAAGGCCAAGGCTATGTTCTTTTATCAATATTCTTGTCAAAAGATAGACAAAATCCATACTAATATTATAAATGCGAAAGTCTGTCAGTGTGTCTGTCCGTCTGTCTGTCTGTTACGCTTTCACGGCCAAACCGCTGAAAGGATTTTGATAAAAACTTGGTATGAATATTGTGGAAGACCCGGGGTCAAACATAGGCTACTTATGACGCAGGCGAAGCTGCGGGAAACAGCTAGTACTAGATAAAAGTACATTATTTTCATTTAATATTATTGCATAAATGTTTTGCAACTATACGCAGTGATTTATCGCAAACCAATATATCGGTTCTAAGCTAGACTCTGGCTAATTATTTTTGTGAAGACCAATATTTTGCCACTGACTACATTATACATTATTATTGGTTTTGTACAGGTCTTTGAGAGGACACCTGACTGGGGACACAGCCACACAGGGACTATCTGACTGTCTGTCTGTGACTTGTCAAATAGGATATGAAGAGACCCATACCGACAGGAATCCTCAGAGGAGCTGGGGCTCCATTTTTAGGTGGGCCTAAAAATGTTTATTTATTTAAACTTTACTGTACAAAATACATTTGTATAGCACAATAGGCGAACTTAATGCTAAAAGCAATATCTAACAGTCAACCTTTATGTTTTCCTGCTTTGGCCGGCGCTTTTAGTCGCCGGTGGCATCGCGGCGAATTGCTTCGTGGCCAGGCTGTTAGTGTGTTAGCGCCGCAAAGGAACATAACTTTATTTAAATACTTATACGACCCACACATCATAACGTGCTAACTGCATACTTTTAACACTACACATTGGTATTAGCTTTTGAGTGATTTATTTTTAACTAGCTGTTTTCCGCAGCTCCGCCTGCATCCAAAAGTAGCCTATGTTTGACCCCGGGTCTTTAACTATATTCATAACAAAATTTCATCAAAATCCGTTCAGCAGTTTGGCCGTGAAAGCGTAACAGACAGACAGACAGAAAGTCAGACAAACTTTCGCATTTATAATATTAGTATGGATTTACATATTTTATCATAATTAATTTTACTAAAAGGCTATATTACAGCTTACACCTATTTCCAATACATACCTATCGTCCGCTCACGTAACACGCGGTCGATATGTAGGTGCATTTACCACTGCGAGTGCTCACATTAGTGCCGCAAACACACTAAGCTCCATTACGACTCCGCTACGTAACGTGCTAAATGCACACCTTTTATTGCTATACATACATTTGTTTTAGAACATCAATACAACAACGAGGTCAACCCGCCTTTATTACTTCTTGTTTTGTAATGGCTATTTTGACGTGACAACGTTTAATAACTCGATACTACGGGCTGCATGCACGAAAATGATAACGTCATTGTCCCGTTACGCTCATTGTCGCGTTCCGCAAGCGAGAGCGCGGCACGAACGAGAGAGAGGCATGATCATATGTATTATACTGTAATGTACTACTTTACTACTGTAATTTACTACTGTAATGTTTGACGTTGTCACGTCAAACTACCGTCCGTAAACCGACTTTACATACAACCAATTTTTATTTATTTATATGTGTTTGGATCAGTATGTGGCTACCTTTCTCTATAAGTATATAAGTGAATATAAAACTTGTTTTTGAATAGACTTTTTAAAAACAATTTTCACATATCTTTATTAAAAGTTGTAACGGAACGCAAATCTTGAAGTACTTAAAGGCAATGCAGATGCAGCGCACATCTGCGTGGAACGAAACACTTTGCATCCAATTCACCTGGATTCCGCAATAAAAGTTTGCGAGTCTTAAGATCTTCCAAAATGGAATTCTGAGATATTGCTGCGTTTAGCATGCACGTAGGGGTAGTTTCATTGTTACGATTACGCTAAATGTGTCTCACTTTTTGGACAAAAATGTCAAAGTTTGGTCAATCGTAATGAATCAAATTAATAACTTAATAAAACTAAATTAAATTTAAAACAAAACAACTTTAAAAAAAAAAATTAATCCACATTGTTGTCTCCTCGCTGGGTGCCCATTTCTGGGTTGAATAGCGATGGCTATATGCTGAGCCAGAAAGCTGTCTGCGCGATTATTTAATAGGTCTCTAAAAATACAAATTTATTGTTACGCCATCTATCGAAAACTTAAAAGTTGTCATTCTTGATTTATAATTGAATAAATACGCTACGAAATCAACTTGTGATAGAATAAAGGTACGTTACAACACTTGTTGACAATATTCCGTTTCTCAAATTTTCACCAAATGCTAAAATTACAGTTTTTAAGTATTTATTACTAAAATATTAATAACTAAAATTATAAAACTAAGTTTAGTTTTATAATTTTAATTATTAATATTTTAGGTACATAGTTATGTACCTATTAACAAAAACTAAACCAAAGACTTACAGAGAGAAAGAGACAAGACAGGCTGGTTGGTTTAAAGTTCAAGATTTCGAAGATTTATCGAATTTCGGCATTCGACACAATCGACGACATCTTGACCGTACCATACTATACTGGCGGAATCGGAAAATTTCTTTTTTTTCGATTATTGTTTCGTAATTGTTATTGACAATTTATATTAATAAATTTTAGACACATTTATTATTATTGACTAATTTATTATTGTTTTTTTTTTTTTTAATTTTAACATCGTAATATTATACATATAATTTAATTTAATATTATAAATAATTTTACACGTCTGCTTGCAGACAGAATACACTGGACGAAAAAAAAATTGTAAATCTCTTTACACATGTATTCTAGTAAAATAAATTATACTGATTCTGATTCTGGAAAAAATATTTTTAGTTCGCGTTTTGTCAACTAACAAGAAAAAACATACTCTTAACATATTTAGCACTCAAATGTTATGTTTACAATAAATAACAACATGTTTATAATATTAACGATATGTGTTGCTGTGGATTTGCTCCTTAACTACTTTGAATATTGTATTATCTGAGATAATTTCAAATAATAGTTTCCACTTACACCTTTATGTATAGAACTTTCTTAAGTAGAAATGTACTAGCTAAAATTGAATTATCTTTAAACACAAATTATGGTATAATTTACCGCCAATAACGTATCTAACAGTTAAAATAAGTCGAAATGTGATACAATTTAAAAAATGCTACGCAGTCTATATGCCTTCCATTGGTCCTGGCTGCCAATTTGGTGGTTGTTAACGGAACCACGTTAGAGACTGAAAGTTGATTATAATAACTCTGACACCAGGGTGTACAAGTCTGTTACCCAAACCATGTTACAATATTAAATTAAACTATTTTAATACAGTTTTATCGCGTTTATTACTTATTTATTTACACCTGACGTTTTAAACACTTTACAGCGTTCATGGTCGCAGGCAGACTAAGTTAACATTTGTCTTTGATGTCATAAGATTACAAACTACCGCCTGAAATTTTTATTGGGAACTATTCCGATTCACGCAGTATTGGCTCACAGTATCTAAGGGTCTTGCAGTCTGCTTCCGAGTTTGCGATTTTATTAAGTTAATGACTGGGTCCCAAGCTGGCGGTACCTGCCATCCATCCTCTCTATTGAAATTAGGATGTTTTTTAATTTCAATAGCTTCACGTAACATCCTTGGAATGAATCTGTTTTCCTTTGCAAGGACTTGAGGATTATTGAGATGTGTTCACAGACTGCAGACTTGGACATGCTCTAGACAAACCCAACCACTATATGCGTTTTGATAATCCTCAAGTCCTTGCAAAGGAAAACAGATTCATTCCAAGGATGTTACGTTATGTTCATCAAGCCTCATCCACTGGTAAACATTTGCCATTCCCAAGACTCGCCACCACACCCAGTCCTCCGCCTTCCGCATCCAGCCACTACCCGCCACCTTATTCACATCAACGGTCCATCTGGCCGTAATTCACTTTACCATACACCCAACTTTAAATATGGTATAGTTGTGAAAATACGTAGGTACTTGGTTAAAAATATCTAAAATAATAATACTTCTAAATTTGAACTTGGCAGGTTTTCGTGCTGTACGTAACACTTGATTAATTGTATGATTAAGTTTATTATTTATATGATTAAATTAACCTATTTATATAATTAAATTAACCTGCCAAGTTCAAATTTAGAAGTATTATAATTTTAGATTTTTTTTTAGGCGAACAATTAGCCGATAGGAACTTGGCCCCCTTTCTAACAGGTATGTTTTTGGTGGGATTTCAATACTTTTTTTCAAGAAATCGTACCTATTTTTTTCTTTTTGTGCCACGCCCGCGTCCATTGTTAACCTTAGAAGTAATTTTGCGTTTCAGAGCAAATTTCATCTGAAATCGAAAATCTCGAGCTAAATTGGGCCGCAGAGCCTACTCCCGGTCGGAAACTTTTTTGACCCTATGAATGAATGAAGAATTATTTATTCAAGAAACATAGTCTCACAAGATGTTAGTATGAACTTATGCAAAAATTTTTGTTAGTAACTTTAAAAACAGGATAAAGAAAAATATATAATATTACGTATCCCATTGCCTCACCAATCCAGCTGAAATGGTACGGCAATGGTTTACGTACTGACAGTCTAGCCGACTAGCGATCATGTTCAGGATGCTATTGCCGCCCCCCCGCAGCCGGCGCACCAAGGACGCACATCTTTTGCGCATCGTAGTGTAGAAGCAGTCTACTCTAGCTTCTGCGAACATCCCTGACGCGCTACAGAAGCGAGGCAGCCGCATCAGCACCCTGAATGCGTTATTATACTGAACCCGAAGAGCGTTGTACGATTTTTGCGTATACCGGGCCCACAGGCCGCAAGTGTAAAAAGATGTGCAGAAGGCTCTGAAAAGCGTGATTTTTACAGCTCGAGAACAACGTGCAAACCTGCGAGCCAGCATGTTAGCTCTTACCGACAACGCCCTTCGTTCTCTCTCAATATCGTCATCATCCTTGAGGTCGGGAGCCAACATATGACCAAGATATTTGAATTTACTTACTCTCTGTAACACACTCTTATTTAAATACACAGGTGGTAAATTATCATATCCTTTACTCCCAGCGCCAAAGACCATGACTTGGCTCTTTTTAATATTATACAATAAGCCGTGAGATGAAGCGTAAGACTCGCATACTGCTACCAGCTTACGAAGGCCGCAGATAGACGCACTCAGCAACACCATGTCGTCTGCGTAACTGATGTTATTGACGCAGACATTATCTATGTGGCAGCCGAGATTGGTGCTACTAAGCTCGCGAATTAGATCATTTATGTACAGATTGAAGAGCGTAGGCGAGGTCAGCCCCCCCTGCCTCACCCCGCACTCCAACCTGTACGAATCCGAAAGGGCACCGTTCCATCTCACACTATTGACCTGGTTTCCATACCAGAACTTAAGAATATTGACTAATTCTAGAGGAACGTGAGACTTTTCAAGCTTCTCCCACAATACATCGTAGGAAACCAGGTCAAAAGCCTGCGAGAGATCCAGAAAACAGGTAATGACCGGAGTCCTACGTTCAGTATAATACGATATAGCGTGTTTAAGACACAAGACCGCGCTTTCTGTCGACAGTTTGGGCCTAAAACCGAACTGATTGTCATGAAGTTTTACATAACTATTCAACTGCTTGTTCAGCACGCCATCAAAAACTTTCGAAATTATTGTGGCGAGCGAAATAGGCCTATAGTTATATTTATCCGCTAAGTCTCCAGTTCTATTTTTAACTATTGGGACGACTATCGTTCTCATCATATCATCGGGCATGTAACCATGCGCTAAACAATAATTAAACAGTAGGAAAAGCACTCGAGGTAAGTGCGGTCCTGCAAATTTTAAATGCTCAATACTGAGCCCGTCGTGGCCAGGTGACTTTCCTCTACACATGGAATTTACTAAATCTTTTATTTCCTTAATTGAAATTTTTATTTTCCTTGTCACGTCGGGCTCAACATTCAGAGTCGATTGTGAGGGCCCGAGGGGTGATTTTACTGCAAAGCGGTCAACAAACATATTAGCAATACTCGTCGGCTCACTCACACCATCGACACTCACTGGCTGGCCAGGCCTACATTGCAGGCGATTGGTACTTTTCCAAAAAGACCGAAAGTCGTTTTTTGAATGGTGCGAGGCCAAAATATCCATTTTTATCTGGTTTTCGTGGTCTTGACACCATTTTAAACGCCCTTTAAATATTTTTCTAGTCTCACACATTTCATCATAACTTTCTCCCGTCATAGGTTTACCTTGAAGCACCCATGCCTGAAATCCAAACCTGGCCTTTCTATGAGCCTCAGCCACATACTTGTTCCAACCAACAACTGTTTTATTGCGCGTGTTTTTCCTCTCATAGCTTAATATGGAGGAATCTTTAAGGGCCTGTACAATGTTCCTATATAATTTATCTATAACAATTTTGTGAGTATCGTCATTACACGTCTTGTCACAACAGTCATTCAATTCAGGGAGGCAGTCAATAAGTTTCAACCTTTCATTGCATTTTTTTTTATAAAAATCTATTTGGGCAGATGATCTTTCGCCCCAACAAACTTTACTATTTTGGCAAGACACATTAGTTACATTAACCGGTAGGATAACATCCAAATTACATTCAATTGCTAGAGGATAGTGGTCAGACCAAAAGACATCATATATAACATACGCATTCTGTACTGAACTGACTGCTGCTTTAGTTGTTACAATATGATCCAACCACCTTCTAGACCCATTTATTTCACTTACATACGTGTGAGTGCTACTGGCTACGCCCAACATATCAAGGTCAATACAAGTCCACTCTTGCTCCGAACAAAAGTTCAATAGTTCATCGTAAAACTGTTCGTGAGGATGAGCATTATAATCACCTAACAATGAAATGTATACACAGTCCACATTACAACTATCTATGATAGCACTTACCGCGCTTATCACATCCGTAAACTCCGCTAGGTTCACTGCTACATCTGTAGGCATGTATACGCACAACACCAAGAATGACCTTTCTTTTTTACACAATCTTCACAGCACAGATACGCGGGTTATCGCACTCAACCACGACTACGTTCTCAAAAACACTACGCCGCCATAGAAGGGCTACACCGCCGAAGGGCCGGCCTCGTAACATGCCCGCTGAAGAATCCATCGCTGAAACACCCGTACTATTGAAATCGCTACTGATTGTATCTAAAAATGGTAAATCTTCTTTTGACAACCAGGTTTCCTGTAGCGCTATTATATCGTGGGTCTTGCAGAGATCGCGAATATTATCAACAGACCGTCTCACATTTTTACAGTTAAATGTAACAAAATTATGAACCCCCATTATTTGTATGTTATAGGGCCGTCACTTTTACCAGGTGTAACATTTTTACGTTTCAACTTGAAATTTACGAAACGACGGAAAATAATTCCCTTAGGCCAGATTTTCTCATCAAGGAATATCGATAACTTGTTTTGTGGAACGAAAAATTTGTACGCTTTGTAGTCACAACAACGTCGTATATCAATTTTTTCCAAATTAATGGTCTCATGTGTCATCTTACAAATGTATCGAACGATGTCAGATTCAGAAGTGTTTTGGTGAACATTTGTTATAAACACCGGGACTTTACGTTCCGCAGCTCTAAAAGTCTCTTCCTCTCCAACTAGAACTATCCCAGCCTTTCCTTCGATGCGATTTTTCAACTTTTTCCCCTTCTTTCGAACCTCAATCCATTTATTCGTCTCACTATCGGCTACATGTGCATACGACTTGTCAATTATTGCGGATCCGACCAGCTGATCGAGCGATGACCTCTCAGCTGTGTTAGGTACATTCCACTGCCGTTGTGAGTCATCGCTCTCTTTGTCCGCACGGTTTGCAACCGCCGCCGAGTGCGCCGATATGTTACCCTCGGTTGATTTGCAATTTATATCTCGGTATTCCAATTCGTAATCCCTTGACGATATCGGTTCCAGGCTATGCTTGTTTTCCTCCTTATCGATGAGGGTCTCGTCCAAAAGCGAAAGGCCGATAGGTCCACTATCACAGTAAGCACCTCTCCTCATGTTGACCTTAGCCGCCGAGAAAGGTGGTGAATTATGACGGTGGTTCAGACACTCATTTTTGACTAATTCTAGCCGTTCCACAGTAGCATAGGATGACTTTATCAGCTCAACGTCGGCCTGCACTCGTGCCAGATCTTTTAGGAGTTTGGACACATCGAGATGGTCCATAGTAAGGGGTGGTAATTTTTCCAAATTTTTGGCCACAAAAACAGGTAACTTATCGGGTTCAGTGATCTTCAGAAAATTAATCATGTCGTATAACGATCGATTATCCTTCCCTTTTCCTTTACGATTAACTTTTCGTAACTCTGAGGGCACTGATTCGAATAATAACGTATGCGATTGTTGAATTTCGTTACTCGAGAATGTTGAATTGCATAACTTCACTAACGTTTCTTCATCGGCCCTAGATATTTTCGCCATTAGGTACGCCAGCAGTTCATCTATTACGATATTACAACCAACACATTTCATTTTACACGACATTTCTGCGGACATAACGCCTCGCAAATTCGACAAACACGCACGACACAGTGGGCTGCGCGCGCGCGACTGATATACTACTACTGACCTATGTTTTTAATACGATAATTTGGGTTAATCAGGTTGAAACAGTTCCCTTAGACTATTATATTCAATATCGCGATCAATAATACCGCTAGCGCCATCTATCGATAGTAATTAATAACAATAGAAGCCTGATTTTGTAGGTAAGCAGTATTTAATAAGCTATACAGTGTGCAAAAAAATAAATAAAAGTAAAAATTTATTTTAGTAAGTAACATATTTACAATAGATAGTAGTTGGAGTCCACTTTTAAGTAAGAAGATACCTGTGCCAGTGGGCTCCGCTCCTCCATATCGCTTAATATTATTATACCTACCAGAAACAAAATAAGTAGTAAGTATACAAGTAAGATTTTATTATTAACTAACTAACTGATTACTCATTTATACCAAAATTGTGTGTTTGTGTGTGTGTATGTGTGTGTGTGTGTGTGTTCGTGTGTGTGTGTGAATGTGTGTGTGTGAATGTGTGTGTGTGAATGTGTGTGTGTATGTGTGGGTGTGTTATTTTGTGTGGATGTGTTTAGGAGTATAGTCTTACAAGTGTGTTTATTTTATATTTCCTTTGTATTTATAATATAGTATTACTGATATAATTTTCCATATCATCATAACTGAATTTTTTTAGCCAAGGTGTAAGTAATAGTTTACAATCTTGTAAGTTTTTATTATATATGTCTAGCTCTTTATTTATTTTATTATAAATTTTTGCCGACCGACTATTGTATTGAACTCTTGCAAATTCTGTATTAGTCAGAGGGATTAATGCTACGTTCCGTCTTCTTCTGGCGACAATCTGAGGATTCAGTGGTAAGCTTTTGTGCTTTCTTAATATCATTTGCAGTATGTACAGTTTTCTTATCGATAAAAGGTCACAGATTTCATATAGGGAATTGGTAGAGAATGTTCTTTTTTTAAAGTACATAACTTTCAGAAGGGTTCGCTGTGATCTTTCAACTTCAAGAAATCTCGTTTTCAAGGCTCCACCCCACACCGGAATACAATATGTTATTACTGATTGTACTAACGAAATATAGATATTATTTAGAAGTGTGTTTGGAACTATATGCCGGAGAGTCTTAAACATCCATATAAATTTTCGTATTCTTACCGATAACTGCTCTATTTGGGGATACCAAGAAAGATTCTGGTCCACCACCACACCCAGATACTTAGTTTTGTTAATTTTAGCGATAGAAGGACATTTACATGGTTGATTTCTGTCGCAGTAGTGGATTTTAATCTCAGAACTATCGCGAGGTTGCGTATTATTATATATACTGAAACAAATGTAGTTGGTCTTGGTTACATTTAAAGTGAGTAGGTTGTGTTTCAGCCAAGTAGCGACCTGGGCCATGCCGTTTTCTGCGTTTTGATGTGCTATTTCCCAATTTGGACCAGTAAATACTATGGCAGTATCATCTGCGTAGGAGAAGATGTTTGAATTATTTATTGTCAAGTTGCACAAGTCATTGATATATATAAGGAATAAAGTAGGCCCAACAACACTTCCTTGCGGAACGCCATACATTACGCTTTGTCCCTCACTTATGCAATCATTTAACTTTACTTTTTGATTACGGTTTGATAGATAATCCTTAAAAATAGCCAATTGTTCACCTCTTATGCCTATTTTTTCCAATTTCTTTAATAGGATGGGAATGGAGACGGTATCAAATGCTTTTTTGAGATCTATGAAACAAGATAAGCACTTAACGCCATTATCCAAGCTGTCAACAATGGTTGCAGTCAGAGAAGTTACCGCATCTTCGGTAGAAATTCCCCTTCTGAAGCCATATTGCGAGGCTGATAGTATGTTATAGGTTTCGAGGTAATTTATAAGTCTAATGTTAAGTAGTTTTTCGATAATTTTTGCTAATACTGTAATAACTGATATTGGCCTATAATTGTTAATATCGTCTCTACTTCCACCCTTATGAATTGGAGTAATAATCGATTCCTTTAGCATTAAGGGAAATATACCTTTTTCAAAGCATAGGTTAACTAGATGAACAATGACAGGGGTTATTTCCTCTTTTGTAAATTGCAAGTATCGGGTTGTAATGTTATCTATTCCTGGAGCACTGTCTATTTTTAAGTTATTAATAGTGGATATAACTTCCTCTCTGTCGGTTTTCGTTAATATAAACGATTGCGGGAGGCTGGGAAGGTTACTAAGATAAGTGTGTATGTCATCGTTTGATACAGTTGATTGAATGTCGCCTGCAAGTTGGTTTCCAATATTTGCAAAGTATTTGTTTATATAGTTTGCTGATTCAATTGACGTTGGCTTTAATTTTATTAATTCTTGGTTAGGACTTTTACTTTTGCTGCTATATGTTAGAGACTTGATGTTTTTCCAAAGTTGTTTATTATTATTGATAGTACTGTTAATAAGATTTCTTTCATAGTTACGCTTAATTTTTTTGATGATTTTATTACAGAAATTTCGATATCTAGTATATGTTATCTTTTTAATAATATTGTCTGGATCGCCACGCAATTATTTTTGCATTTTATTCCGATTTTGTATACATTTGAGAATACCCTTAGTCATCCATGCTTTAATTACGCGTTGACATTTAGGTACGTTTTTTGTTGTCGTATTTTGTTTAAGAGAATCTATAAGTGTTTTTATGAGAGCATTTGTAATCATGTTTGGGTCATCTAGAAAAAGTAATTCGGATATTTTTTTATTTTTTAAGTAAGTTAGTGCGTTATCGTAATCTACTTTTGTGATAGTTTTTTGTATTGTTTTATGAGTTTTAGTTTTATTAATTGACAATAGAGTAGTTGCATGGTCAGTAATAGTGGTATTTAAGATAGCGATAAATGCAGCATGTTTTTTTCTATTTAATCTTAACATTATGTGGTCTAGACAGCTATTTCCTCTTGTAGGTAAAGTATGTCCGGGTAAAATACCATTTGCTGCCATAATATTTAAATAGGAAATTCTATTTTGTATTATATTGGGTCTATCTTTGACTTTAGGTGAGATGTTTATATTAATATCTCCGGTTATGATAAGATTGGTTGAAGTGTTTATTTTGTTTATATATTCATCTAATGAACTAGTAAAACCTTCGGTGTTTGTATTAGAAGGGGAACGGTAAATGCAAAGGATAGTTTGATTGAGGATATCAACTTGTAGACAAGAGGCTTGGGTTATTTTTACTTCTTTAATTTTAGGTTTCAGATTGGTTTTTGCATATACAACGACCCCGTCATTTTGATTTAACTGAGATAAAGTTGCACTCGAAGTATAATTATTTAATATAGGAATAGGTTTTTTTATATCGAGGCGACATTCCGTTAGAATAATAACATCGGGTTCAAAAGCAAAAGAGGCTGTGTTCGCCATGAAATCATCGAAATTGCCATAAATACTACGGATATTCTGGGTAATAATAGTTAAATCATTTTTATTAGCTTAATAGTGTTTTGTAAGATCTGTGACATCACATGAGACTGACCTAGCGATACTTAGTTTGTCCATTTCGGTTATAGTGTTTATTGTATCAGTCAATTAAAAGCATTAAAATTTAAGAAGTTGATAAACCGAGAGGATATATGAGTAAACGTGTTTAAATATATTTTCAATGTCATGTTTGCGCATACATATGCTTGTGTTATTATTTTTAATATAGTGATCAAGCAAGTTATCAGATAATAATTTATATTATTTAAAGTTATTTTAACGTACAAGATGGGTGATAACAATGTTAATGTATCATTGCAAATAGTTAGGTATTTGTTATTATTATTAATGACAGTGAAGTGGAGACAGACTTTGTGCAATAAGTATACATGACAATATTTTATACCCCCTCCCCCCTCATCGTATTTTCATTGTATCACTGGTTCATAAACATTTTTATTAAAAATTCGATATTCGATTAAGCCAACTCACGCTTGACCGATTTCTTAAATTTCTTATGACATATTTTATACCCCCTCCCTCTTTCCTCCACCCTCCTCGTCGTATTCTCATTGTATCACTAGTTCATAAATATTTTTATTAAAAATTCGATATTAGATTGAGCCAACTCACGCTTGACCGATTTCTTAAATTTCTTAATTTTTTGTTAATCTACATATAACACACGACATGTGTGCCAAATTTCATAACGCTAGGACAATTGGACGTGGCCTAAAGGTTATGATTACAGGTCAGTGAGTCAGTCAGTGCCAAAATTAGCTTTTTTCACAGGGTCATATTTCAGGATCTACTGAAGTTATATCTATGAAATTTAGATACTGCTTTAGTAATAGTATATAATTACGTAGGTACAATTTTATCTCTGTACTTGCAATAGGCACTGAGCAACAGGGGGTCAAAAGTGGGTCGAAACGGTTCGTGTAAATAGTGCACGGCATGCGCGCGGCCTGTTGCTGGAACTTGACCTGCGCACTACCATGCGCTTAGATACAGTAGTATATGGTTTTCAAGTTGATTCCTGTAAATTAGTGGAAATATTTTTGGTGACTTTAAATGTCATCTCTATGGTGAAATGTTATATCTATATGTGGGTTTTTGTCACATTTCTATATTAAGAAAAAGGGGCACATACAAAAGTATACCACCTTAGCATTAAAAATAGACCATAGGAGTATACTTTTAAATTTGGTTCACTGTACAAATAAGACCACAATTTGATACAGCACTGTTTTTGCGAATAAGATGGAATTTGATCAGTATGCGTGACGCGTGCTCTGCGACCAGGAGATTGATTACAGAGACACGTGACAAAAAGGCTGGCTGCGACCGGCATAGGCTTAGACGTAGATTTCAACTCGGGATGGGCCCAATATTTTGCACCTATAACTTACTACTTTTAAATAACCTCTAAATGTTGACTAGCTGGGCGAATGGCTCTTTTATTCTCCAAACATCTCTGTTATGTGCTTTTAGTGTAGATTCGGGGAATATTTTTGGGCGTAATTGAACTTGAGAATGGTTGCGCTCCTAGGAATATCCCTACTTTAGGATTCGCTTAGGTAATCCCGCCATCTTTACTTCATACCCTAGTCCCCTATGTCTGTGTCCTTTAGATACTCAATACATTACTCGAATTCGGGTTTCGAGGAATTAAGCAAAAGATTATTGAAAAAATAATTGACTTCTAAATTGAGTATAGGTTTCAGCTGTTGGTCTTCCTAACAATCTTCTTTCTCCTGCCACTTTCATAGTTTTTCTGGGGTCTTTATTTCGGTCTTCCTAACAACAAATAAATAAATTATCATCGATGATATAAGAATACTTATTACGATCAGCAAATGACTGTCGCTTCGGCCCTAATGTAAATATTTTAGACTGCGAAATAGACGCTATTTCACCGCTACGTTGAGCACGTCCTTACTCTATTAATATTATGTCAATGTTCAGGCCTCAAATAACATGAACTTCTGGAGTATAGTAATTTGATTGCTCTTATGACACGTTATTGCATTATCTTAAGTGGCAATTGCTTTTATGTATTCTGAGTGTGTTACATTAGTTAGGGAGCTGAAAAGTTAATGAGAGCGTAGTAAGATAGAGGTCATAATTATTATCCTTTAAAATTGATGGTTAAACAAACTTATCTGAAGTGAAGTTTGACCACAATTGTGCGAGGCGTTGCATCCAAAGAGATTTATTTTCACTATATAGTCCACTCTTTATTGTACCTGGCATCGAACACGACTTTAGAGTAAAGTAGGTTAAATGAAAAAACTCATAAAACGTCACCCGTAAGCATCGCTAGCGCCCTCTAGGGGTCTAGCCGGGGCTTGGGGCTGCGATCGTTTATCTTTCATTTTAGAGTCGGTATTACTTAAGCTTTGATTTTCGTAAAATTTATTTTGTTAGGGGAGCCTTAGGGTTGGGAGGGTATTTACTATAAATCTCTTCGGATGCAACGTCTCGCACAATTGTGGTCAAACTTCACTTCAGGTAAGTTTGTTTAATCATCAATTGTACATCGACGTTGCATCCTCGAGATTTATTTTCACTATGCAGATGTTTAGAATGTAAACAAATTTTTCGAAAACAAAAAAAAAAAAAAAGATTTATAAGACACTACTCTTATAATAATACTCTTATATTAAATATTTACAATTATTTTAATTTTAATTTCTATACCTAATTATTGAAAATACTTTCTGCGAAAGCATTATCGTCATTATTATTAAGAGGCCTGTTGTAAAAACGACTGAATACTAAAGAATTGCCAGTCCAGCCTGCAGTTTTCTTTATAAGTTCAACTGAAAGACCTTTTCTATTGGCTGGTGAAGTGGATGCATGTCTTACGCTATGTGCCGAGAATAAAGATGTATCTATACCACTACTAGATAAAGTATTTTTTATCCATCTGCTAATTGTTGAGCTGCTGCCATTGTGAATTGGTTTTTTAAAAGTTAGTTATAGTTTCTCTGTCTGACGTTTATCGCGATAAATTTTGGTTAATTCTAAATAAGACAATAATGTTTTCGCAGGACAAATTTCTGTGTTCGACGGAAAGAAAGGAATAATTAATTCAGGAAGAGGTCGCCCTGGAGCTGAAGTTTTAATCAAATCATCAATTGTAATTACTATATTTGTGACATTACATCGAATGTTTTTTATTCGAATTAGGGATAACGACTGGACTTTTTGTGCTGTAGACAATGCGAGCAGAGTTGTAAATTTTTTTGTGATGAGCTCCAGGGTGAGTTCTTCGTTTGGGTACCAGTTACTGAGGTGGTCCAAAACAATATTGGGATCCCATGTGTTTGAATACCTTGGTAGGCAAGGTTTCATTCTATAGAGGCCTTTAAAAAATCGTGAAACTACGCCAGCCTCACTGAACTGTTTTCCATAAATGAGGGCAAGGGCTGAGCGATAAGTGTTTAACGTAGAATAGCTGGCAGAACAATTTGTTAATTGGTCAGTAAAGAAATGCAATATTTCAGGAATACACATTGTAAAAAAGTTTATATTTGTAGTATGACAATAATTCCACCATTTTTTAAGGGCAACATTGTATTGCTTTAACGAGGATGATGATAGAGATGAGATCATTGCATTAATTGTGTTTGCACTTATCGATTGTTTTTCGAAAGCTTTCCTGATAATTGGTATGCAACCAGGATCAGTTTTTTGCAAAGTGGATGTGGGGTCCTGAAAGGAGACAATACCATATCATTACTCGGTCCAAAGTACAAGGGATCTGAAGTTGATAGTGATATCAGCAGTGGGTACCACGCTTGACTAGGCCAGTGAGGTACTATTAAGATTCCATTGGCTTGATCATTCCTAATTTTCCTTAGGCATTTAAGAAAAAGCGAAAAGGGGGGAAATACTTAGAAATAAAATTGGCTCCAATCTAAAGGAAAAGCATCTATATCATAGGCGTGTGGATCTCTGTGCCATGAAACGTACAGAGGGCATTTGGCGTTTAAATCAGTGGCAGTGGCAGTGGCGATCCAAAGTTATTAACTATATTTTTGAAAATGTTTGGACATAGTTCCCATTCCGTGTCAATGTTAGAACGTCTAGATTCTTCATCAGCTTCGATGTTATCTTTGGATTTTATATATGATGCGAAAACAAACAAGTTGCGTTTTTCGCACCATTGCCATATTTCGCGAGTAATGGCATTCAAATGGGCAAATTGTATACCACCCATCCTATTTATATAAGGTTTGTGCGGTCGTATTATCTATCCTAAGTAGGATTTCCTTATTTTGTAGCCCCCTACAGAAACATTTGAGACCCATTAGAGCCGCCTTTAGTTCTAGGTAGTTTATATGTTTTGTTGCATCATTTGTGTCCCAAAACCCGTTAGCACGCTCGCCGTTGCAATAAGCGCCCCAGCCTGAGAGGCTAGCATCCGAAAAAAATTCTAGTGCATACTGGCCGAATGGAATAGGATTGTTAGCAGTTAAAATATGTGTTTTCCACCATGAAAAATCATCCTTGAGGTAAGCAGGTAAGTTCGTACTGGCGTCATAATTGTCTTCATAACATTTCAATGCTAAATATTTTTCCCTTTCAAATCTCTTAGTATAAAGCCAACCATAGCTAACAGCTGGACAAAGAGAAGTGAGAAAGCCTAGGAGTTTGGCAAAATCACGTATTTTAATACTTTTCCTTTTATCAATCTTTTCAATTTTCTCAAGGACGTTTTTACGTTTATCAGTAGGTAGTAGTAAACACATATCACGTGAATTCAATTCAAATCCTAGAAACTTTCGAATTGTGTTGGGTTCGAGGTTACTCTTTTTGAAATTTATGACGAAGCCTAAGTATTGAAGTATGCTAACGGTTTCCTGAACACAATTTTGGCAACCTTTGTAAGAACTGCCAATGCACAAAATATCATCCAAGTATATCACAATCGAATAACCTTTTTCCCTGAGATATGTCGCGACTGGTTTTAAAAGTTTAGTAAAAACGTATGGCGCTGAACTTAAACCAAATGGTAGGCACTAAAATTCATAAGTTTCATGTAAAAATTTGAATCTTAAATATTTTTTATAGGTATAATGAATGGGTACAAAAAAGTACGCGTCTTTTAAGTCAATGTTTGCCATAAAACTATTGACAGTTAAAAGTTTGCTTGCGGTTCGGATGTCTTCCATTTTAAAATGGTGAGTGACAATATACTTATTCAAGGCTTTTAGATTTAGGATGAATCTGGAGGATCCATCACTTTTAGGTGTAAGAAATATGGGAGAAATGAATTGATCATTAATATTGTCACATTTAGTAACGGCGCCAGATTGTAACAAGTCAGAGATAGATGTGTTTAATTTTTTAATTTCGTCTTGGGAAAATTTAGGATTATTAGGTTGAAAGTTTTGTTGGATATGGCAATCAAATGGTATCTTATAACCAGTAACGTATTCTAAAATAGTTGGATCATCAGTAATGGTTTCCCAAGCATCGACAAAAAATCTTAGGCGACCAGCATGTGGCATTACCTCGGGATTTACTTGCGTTGTGACAAACGATCGCAGCGCCAAGCCCCGGCTAGACCCCTAGAGGGCGCTAGTGATGCTTACGGGTGACGTTTTATGAGTTTTTTCTTTTAACCTACTTTACTCTAAAGTCGTGTTCGATGCCAGTTACAATGAAGAGTGGACTACATAGTGAAAATAAATCTCGTAGATGCAACGTCGATGTACAATAAATGTATACATTCCTGACTTTGGCAATCGTCGTTACTTGATCATAACGTGATCAAAAAATTTTTTTTTGTTTCTTTACTTATTATTGCTAGTGTTAGCGTAACTTCTGTACATAATTCAGTGTCAATAGTTCCCAAGACAGAACCTTTTTTAAGCTATTGAGTCCCACTTGACTGCTGGGAAAAAACCTCGCCTATTTTCCACGTATTCCTATCGCTAGTCTTCAAATGCGGTAAAAGCTATTTGAATATATTTTTTTTTGAGTTACGGAAAGTGTTGTGTTCCTGCTAGTGACTAGGGTCGCCAGGCTTCAGAGGGGTCGCTGTGCTGATTGCGGACAGGTCGGCAACGCGCACGTGACATCTCCGGTGTTGCAGGCTACGGTAACCACTTACCATCAGGTGGGCCACACGCCTGTTTGCCTATTTAGTTGTATATCTCACCAAATTCAATGTGTTAGTCTGAAACTGCGACCAAAAAAACTAAAATAAATAGTCATAAAATGTTCATGAATGAACATATATAAGATTACCACTTTACTTTTACGCCGGCATCAATCGAAATTGGTAGGTGAACTAATGGCGGTTCGGTGTCGGTCGACATTTGCATTTAAAAAGGTTCTGATCGTGCTTGTGTTGCTTCCAATTACTTAATAGTTACGAGGGAGGTGTTATACTAAACAGTACTTTTCCGATACGGGTAATAAATTCACAATACATTGTAGTTTTTGCTTGGTTTATGTGTATAAGAGGGAATTTGTCGCCGCGCGTCACATTACATTACAAATTTCTCTCAATTTTATCGTAAACGGCGTAGGAATAAATCACTTTCAGATGGTTAAAGACGACTAAATACTTAATTTTCCTTATTTTTACGAAACGCCTGTCAGTGGGAATGGCATCGTTAATAAAATCTATCTAAATAAAATCTAAAAAAAAAACACAAAGACAAAGGTACATAAAAAACGACAAAGGTTAGTTAATTTGTTTCCTTAGTCACCTTTTACGATTCCCACAACATCAATCAAAATAAAATGAAAGGTAATTAATAAATTCTTGAACCAGAAGCACAGTAACTATTTATATCGAAACCTATATTTATTGGAATAATTGATCGAAATCTATAATCGAAACTGTGTGGGAATTTTCATATCCAATACGTATTATTAGTTTCCGCACAGAGACAGATTGACCTGGAAAGCGAATACTACCTGAATAATACCTGACGCAATAACCCTTGCAATATGAATACTTGACTGGTTGAGTTGGGAGTTTGTTGGTCCTTGGATGGGCTTCTTGGAGTTGCGGGTACGAGTAATCGAAATAGAGTTGGAGAGTTGTTGGAAATGATTATAATAGAGCTTTGCTGTTTGTGAATTAAAGTAGTTTTCTATGTATTTCAGCTTGTTATATCATTTCAAGCCGTGTGTGTTTAGTTTGCTAGTTGCATTCTTTCTCTGTGATATGACATTGCAGGCTCACCTAATCACCTAATTGTCTGATAATAATGATTCCGTGCTTTGGAAGGCTCAGCCGCCATCTGGTGGACCTTAAAAGATGGTGCTTTTAAAGTCCAGCAGACGTGCGGAGCCACGTTTTGAGCCTCTGGGTGCATAAGGTCGATTGCCCATGAAACCCATTCGATATTAATTAATGAGTTATACTCATAACAGAGCGTTCCGGCGCTCTGTCGTTTTGACGGCGAAGATCCACTTTGGGACGCAGAGCCAACGGACAAAGTAAGTTGTGTCAGTTAATTCATCGGAACCCAGAGCAACAGAAACAGAGCAGTATAATGATACGCATCTGTTAGCGCATCTGTACGTGGACATTTTGCACCGAGGACCACCCACTCTTAATTCCATCTGTTAGTAGCCAACACTGTCACATTTTTAAGGCTACCTAAGAGAGAAAAAAAGACAATCTATTTGTGACATTTTCAGAGAAAATGACTTGCATGCATTTTTCTTTTACATTTCATATTGAATTTAAAACAATTTAAAGAAACCTGTCAAAATCAAAGAGCATGGAAACCGTACACAAACGTGCATTTCTCAACGATCAAAACATAAATAAACTTGCTATATAGAAATAAATACGAACTTATCACTTATAACTTCATCATTAAAATGAAAACATAACAAGTTCATATTTATTTCTCCAACAAATTTCCCGCCATGCGTCGCCTGTCAGGTGTCGTAAGTCACCCAGCTGTGAAAGTGAAAGATAACTTTCAACAAACTCTCCGAGACCAATTTTATCAATAAATTGAATCAAGTTTTCAGTGCTAGTGCGAGATATAGGTGTCTTCTCGAAATCTATCACAGAAAAGGCTAGCTTGGTATCCTGTTCATCGTTTATTCTATTGAGCGGAAAACTCTGAGAATATCAGTGGCGAACAATGACTTTATGAAAATAGATTGGTTTAAAATCGTATAGATTTATCTTGTTCTGTAATAGTAGTATAATTGTTTTTTATAAGTATAATACTTTGTTAACAAAAGACTAATAAGTCAGATTGTATTTAAAAAAATACCTATGAATGAACACTACCTATGAATGGTGCAATAACCATTTACGAACAAAGAAACAACACATAGTTAAATCCAATACAACTAAATGGGTACAAAGGCGGACTTATCGCTAATGCAATATTACCTATGTAAATAATAATCGAAATATCAAGGTAAGAGATTATAATATAATTTGAAATAAAAAGGCAACACTCGAAGCATTGTTCAACGAATTGTGTATGAAAAAATAGTTCGACGAATTTTAAAAACTTTTAAAAATAGGCAATAAAGGTGAAATACGTGTTGCATGGTTTGTGTGTGCAAGCTAATGATGGCGGGCACATTGGGTCTAACAATATTAGGTTTTTTTTTTACTTTTTTATTGGGTGAGTGCCGGCCCGCAATAGTTTACACGCGTAATAATTTGGTCATAGCTTGTATTGTAACGTCTGAATCAATTAAACTCATGATAATTATCACTAAAAATGCTGTTATTGGTGGACTACACAATTGGGACACGGGCGCAATGAAATTCAGATCTTTTGTTACCGATTTATCATCCATTCTCTTACAAGTCCTTGTGCCTAATGCAATTTGTTCTTTATGCAACGTCAGACGTCTGTCGCTCCATGGCAATTCATTTGCATTTCATACCGCTTATTTTTGCGTCGATCATGCATGGAACTAAACATGTGTTTTAGTTTCATATTTGCTGACGCAAAAAAATCCTGCTTCGTTGTTGTAATTTAGGAGGTATATTAGAAATTCAATTATGTTGAAGAGCTCGATAGACAAGCTCGACCCGCGTATCCATAATGAATGCGCGTTTCAAGCGACGACGAGACTCGACCATTATTGGATTGGTCGCCATTTTGTGGCGTTTTCTATCTCGAACTCCGCAGTGCTTCGGAAGCACGTTAAGCCGTTGGTCCATGTTGTTATCGATAGATAGCAGTCGTTAGGCTGTGTCAGATGCCTTAGGGCAGCCTGAAAAATTCTAACAGTGTTGGCCACTAACACACCCTAGTTCATGTTCCTGTTGGTCTGGTTTCCCTGACAAAAAGTTGACGGAGGTCAGACGGCAGAAGCTCTATTGTAATAACCAGTGCGCCAAATCTAAGACCATGACTTACAGCATACCCTATGCTCCGAAGAAGCGTATGCTGTCGACGCAACTATGAATACACGCTAGGATTAAGAAAATTAGAAATTCAATAATGTAAAAGCACTAATAGCTTTTCTGATTTATCATAATATTTTATATACTTATTTTATGTATTTATGTATAATATGTAATCTTATGTATTATTACTTTTCTTTTGTATATATTTTATCTTTCTTGTGTGTTCGTGATTTCGTCTTTATCGCCAACTTTTCTTTCTCTGTTTGGTCCCATGGTTGACTGGTAGAGAATGCCACTTGGCATTAAGTCCACCATTTGTACAAATTTTTGTATTGTGCAATAAAGTATAAATAAATAAATAAATAAATAATATTTTGTTAATTTATTAATATTAAAATCATTTAGATATTGCCTTCTAACCTGCAGAAGACCGAACCGAATGCGAACCATAGTACACAGAAAGGTACTTAATAGAGATCAGACCCTCAGTAGTGAGGTTTACGACGCAAGGAGGAGGAGTTTCTATATATTCTCCTCCTTACCTTGTCCCACGTTTTAATATATTTTTTATGTACAATTGTAACCTTTTATAAATAGCAGGTTCTTCAAACAAATGAAAGAAACATGAAGAGAGGCCATTTCTGTGTGGTAGTTAGCTAACGAGTGGATTACTCCGTCATTATCGTGAAATTTTTGAGTACCTTAAGTGAAAAAATTGAATTCAGGTACTTTTAAAATCTATCCATATAGGATTTATGTGATAATTAAGTATTTATGTACGTCTCTACAAACAACGTAGGTTTATAAGTTTTAAAAATTTACTTTTACATGCGATAAAATGCCAAGCAATAAACTTGCAAAGTCGCCGTTTCTTCAAAATCAACCCTTTGTCTGGTGTCGACAGCCCTGCAGAGTGTTTTATGTACACCTACTCTGCTTAAGTCAGGGTATTCTAAGATGAATGGCCAAGTTACCGAAGATGCGTAGATATAACAAGTATTTGTGGAAATTATTAGTCACATATACTACTGACGAAATGATAGAGCCAAAAAGTTAAGCAATCTCTTCTCTGTATAGCCCGACCAGGAAAATAGCAGCCTTGGCCATATTGCGGAAAAATATTAGAACTTATTTCTTTTACTGGCAACTAGGCATTCAAGTTACATTCCGGCATCTCAATGTCATCTGTCAAAAAGAGACAGGAGTGAACGTTGTGTATTTTGTATTATCAAATAAAAATAATATATAGTAATGGGAGAAAAGTGATATAAAAGATGTTATCATATTTGATGCGAATTAAAACGAAGGATTGATTTCTATTTCATTAATGACATTGACAATTTTGTTGTTGACATGACACAATATGTTTCCACCTAAAGGCGATCAGTAGCGAAGCCAATGCAGGGTTTTTATTTTCCTGGTCAGGCTATAGGAAAAAAATCAAGTTTACAAATTGTGAGTGGGTTAATTTATTAGGCACTAGCTGTTTCCCGCAGTTCTGCCTACTTTAAAAAGTAGCCTATGTTTGACCCCGGGTCTTCAACTATATTCATACCAAATTTTATCGAAATCCGCTCAGCTGTTCGGTTGTGACAGCGTACTTATGTATATAGTGTAATATATAGTATGGAAGTATGAATATCGAACTTGTAACAAGAATTCCACAGTTATCCGTACGTCAGTACAATTTAATTATCTATTCGGTGCCATAAGAAAAAAAAAAACATCAACATGCATTGTATAGCTACAATTTTTCATGTTTCTTGTAATTGATGCTAATCAAAGTCTTAGTGAACAATTTGCAGGTCTAGTGTTTCCATTTCCATATCTGGCACGTAATGTAGGGCTAACTGAGTCGCAATATCCTGCATTTGCATCGCTGCACTTGGCCGCGGCGCCAACTCCTGATTACCAGAACATACGACGGTCGAGCTAAGTGCGGCTGTAGTGCAAGTTAATACTCAGAAGACTAACTCAACATCGTTGTGTGGATGTGTTACATGGTTGAAACCATTTTTCGATCCATAGCGTAATTCCTGTAACGACCATTTAGATGGCAACCGCGACCAACGGATTCTTTGCCACTCAAATATTTTTTATGATCAGACAATCGAGTGATACTATCAATTGATCAAAAGCATTATAACAGCTACTTGAACCCAAACCAAATATGACTCTTTTCCTATTTAAGACATAAAATTAGATGAATATTATTGAATACTTTACTTCTATTACGAGTACAATCGATTGATCCTTATTCATTATTTTTACGATGTGCTACCTGCCAGACATCAACCTGCCTTGAGAACACTGTTGTTAGTTGAGTCCATAGTCCTATTCGATAGCCTCTTACAAACCGACGAGAAGAGAAGTCTCTCTTTAAAACAACACCATAGATTCTGGCCAGAACCTCTACCGCGAGAATTAATATGGAATTTCTTAGCTATCTTATTATTCTTCAGAGGCGTTGTACGTACAGGCCTGCCATACTAAATTGTTAAAGCAATCGCTAGCATCTGCGTCAATAAAACCTCATAGATGATGTACAGATTAGCGAAATTATTCTACCTTGTTACATATGCTGTGGTTCCGCTTGGAAGAACTTACGACGGCCGGGCAAAGTGCACGCTGATAAACTTATGATGTAAGTAGTACACAAACATGAGTTAATGTTTCTCTTTGCGAATTGTTATTAGCTGGATTTTACGAGTTTGTCTCGCATTCAAAGTCCTAAATCTTCGCTCAATCTTGACCTGGTTTTACGATTACACCTGTTTCGTTTTATTCATATTGACATCAGTCAACAATTTTATACTCCACAGTGAAAGTGCTGGATCAAGTCCTTGTAACTTTCTTGTGCTCTTGACAAGTAAGTTACAATGACATCCTGACTACCTAAGTGGTATCGTGGTCAATCGCTTGACATTTTAACATCATTTTCTGTTATCAGAGCTGTGTTACCATCTTTCGAACTTTGACATTGTTTTTTTTAAAGATCCCCATGCCCCTATGAAATACTGTGGCAACTGATCATCTTTCATGGCAATCAGGTGATGTTTACCTTAATATTCTATCTAGATTGGGAAGTAAGCTTGTTATGCTCATGCAAATCAAACCCATCAAGTCCAATCCAGGTCCTAAACATTGGATCACAGAGTTTCCAAAACATCCATCTATGTATGACAAGATGCATACTAAGTTCTGACGGTGACTGTAGTCGACCCTTTTCAGAAGTCTAATCCATCAATACATGTTATGAGCGGAGTCTCTATTCATAAATATTATTCATTGGCAGTCAGCTAGTTCGCTTTAGCTTGTCATCGTTTATTATTTTATTTATGAACTAGCAGCCCGTCTCGACTTCGTCCGGGTTATACAAATTATGTAGTAGTAGGTTGAAGCTAACCTCTTCATTTAGCATTTCTTTCAAAACCGGCTATATAGATCTCCCTAAGGCCGAGTCAAGTAGTCCTATTAACCGATGAATACCATATGTATTCATCTTATGATGTGGTGATGAATCCCGCCACCGAAAGTATTTATTTCCAAATCAAATCAAATCAAATAATTTATTTGTGAAAACATAGGTATACATGAAAATGCAGTTGTTACAGATAATAGGGAACGCTATGTTTTGCCATTAAAGTATGGCGTACAAAATATTCAGTCATTTAAAAGATTAATAACATCATTCTAGCTATGTCAATAATAGTATGTCAAAGTGTTACAAATAATCAAAATTGTATGTTATCATTATTCAAAAAGTCATTAATTTTATAGTAACATTTGTCAGTCAGAAAGGAAGGATCCAAGGAAGATAGAAAGATAAATTAATCAGGTATATGCCTCCGCCACTTTTGTAGGCATATCAAAATTTTAAAAAAGTAAATATCAAACTATCGAAACTGTTAAATGTTTGATAGGTACGTCTACCGATGTGCCCCATAGAGCAGTCAAGATTGATTTTTCAAGTTCAAGTTCACTTTCAGGGGAAGCAAATGTCATTATTTTTTTAAATTCCAATTAAGTCGTTCACAACTTCGTCTTTCCGGCGGTAACTGGGACGACCGACTGGTCTCTTTCCACTTGGTCGTCCCGTGTACACTCTCTTAACATCTGACTACCCAGCTGACAGTATCAGAACATTCCCTTTTAAAACATACACGGGGAAAACACGTTAAATTAAACCGTAAATAATTACTAAAATTTTTTTTAACACCCCCACAGTTTCGTCATCAGCTCCCTTTTTCATGACGCATGCCTTCCGGTTGCTTCCATTCCTATTATTATATTATCTTGGTATGTTTTTACGACTGGCCGTCTGCCTAACATCAACCCCCCTTAGGAATGTGTCCTCAGCTAACGCTTCAATGATGCTTTCCCTTCTGGAGCCCTATCTTTGAAATGTGTGACATATATGTCGATTGACAATCATTCGTACAGAAATTATTCGACTAGCCGATTTTGCGTGAGTCACACGTTTCAAAAATAGCACACCTGGGTGTTTCTATTTCTATTATTATTTTGGCCTGTTTTCAGACTGGCCGCCTGCCTAACGTCAGACAGGAAAGCGACTTTTTGTTTTATACTATGTAATGATTATTAGCTGTTTCCCGCAACCCCAGACGTCAAAAAGTACCGCGTAAGTGACTCCGTTTCTTCAACTATATTTACACTAAATTTCATTAAAAACCGTTCAGCGGTTTGGCCGTGAAATGGTAACAGACAGACAGACCTTTTAATATTAGTTTGGAAATGCCCGTAGGGTTTTTGAGCACTGCTGATTAGAGGCTTTTGGTCATTTAGATATAAGCCTAACATTTTTTACAGTAGGAAGTAACTTAAAACTTAAAGTAACTTTGTATGTTTGTTTGTTACCTTCTCACGTTTTATCTCCTGATACAATCTTCATCTAATGTCGCATACATTGCTTAGTTGGAAATTTAATCCTAGAATAATATTCTCTTATTAAGTACGCGTGTAAAGCTGCGGGCAACATGCTGTGCTGACTCCACATAAAAGTGGGAAACGGAGGCGGTTGATGATAATGTAAATTTGCGGGCAAAAGCTAGTAAAGCAGATACGATTACGATGCAACAATCCATAAAATCTCAACATTTTCCTAAAACTATTGAAAATTTAATAACACTTAAGTATTCTCTTTAAAGGTAAAATAAAATTCTATTGAAATGTTGTAAAATTTCATTCGCATTTTGAAATTGAATGTGAAATTCTCAGTGAGCGGCGACTTAAAAGATCAGGTGGGTGCGAGATACGGCCGCATTGCGGGCTGTAACCGGCAGGCAGCCGGCCGCCGGCTGTCAGGGCCGGGACATGCCAGTCGCCCGCCGGAGATACCGGTGGACGCGTATTCTGAACGCTACATATTTTCACTGAGTTTCTAAAGATTTTGATTCGACACAAATGGCGAAAATAACTTGAATTCTACATAATTGTTTAAATTATCAGGATTGTTTTCCGCTGTAGTATGCAGAGACGAATATCTTAAAGATTCTGGAATTCTTTGCCCGCCGATATAATGGAGATTTCATAAATGCTTAGCATTCAAAAATTTAAATACTAGAGTATTCATTTGGCGCCGCACGAATTTTCTTTTTCTTCAAATGATTGACTAAGAGAGAATGCCTTTATCAATAAGCTTATTGTTTAGATATGTTTCTAATAACATTTTAATAGATAAATCAATATATATTTTTAACAACTGTTTTAAGGAATATATGCAAAATGTTCTAGTGGGTCTGTCTTTAGATGGAATAATTATTGTTTCAGTCATACAAATGTCGATTTATTAACAAAGTGCTTATATGTGCATGGGTATAATCATCACCTTTTATAAGTCTCAACACAATTTGGTTCCAAGAGACTAAAGCTAAAATCTCAAAAATAATATCTTTTCTAGGTTTCATGCCAACTCGCAAAATGAAATTAAATTTATTTATTACACTCATAGTTGGCAAAATATAACAGACTCTGATTTTTCTTATGAAAACTGCAGAGAGTGTGTGTACATATATAAGTTTCTAAAGTTAATGAAGAAATGAGTTAGAAAGCCTGTCAGCATAGAACTCGCGTAATCTTCGTACTCACAGACATACAGACAAATAGATCAAAAAAGTCATATTGTCATAATCAAAACATAATGTCTTTCCACAGCTCGTAAAATCATTTAGTTCAACAGTCATATATGTATTTATTGCGAATTGCCTATTGTGGAATGTTGGAAATAGTGTATCTCAATCTTTCGTCATTGTGAAATCTATTTCTAATAAACATCATCTAGCGATGCTCCCCGGTACAACGAGTTGAAATCTATAAATACAATTTTATATAAGCATTCAAATCAGACGAACGTAGCATGAAAACCCGCCAACGCTCACAAGCTGGCTAGTTTAAAGAAAACTTATCTTTAATGTCAATTTTAAATAAAGATTTTAAAATTTTTAAACAAATTCTAACTAAGAAATGATTGCAAGTGTACTTTTTACAAAGTAATTTCGTACAGGTTAACATCAGTTATTTAATAAAAGTTTATTGAACAAATTTAAATAAACTGGTGGAAAATAAAAATGGTGGGCATAATGCCATATGTCATTCTCTAGCAGTCAACCATACGACCAAACAGAAAGTACAATTATCGGCTGTAAAATAGTAATACGTACTCTACTATATAGTTGGTCTACGCCTGTCGGGCTGATGCACAAGCTAAATAATCCCCTAACCTAGTTTCCATCACAGACTTTGTAAGAATTTAATCAGCGCGTCGCACAAATAGTAGCAACTTCTTCACATGTGCAGTTTGTAGATTTTTTAACCGACTACGGCAAAGCGACCAGGATCCCTATTTTTTAAATGTATGACATATATGTCGCATGAAAATCAATCGATATCGAACAAAAATTATTCAATTCACCGATTTTGGGTGATTCACACTTTTGAAAAATTCACTCCACACCACACTTCTATTTTTGAATTTCTACCTTTAACTGTGATATTTCTTGTACAATAAAAAATTTAAGATATATACATTTTCATTCGATATCAAAATTTATGCTTGTTCGACATTATCAGTGAGTCGAATGATTTCATTCGTTTTGAATGGGATTATGTGAGTCAGATTTCCAAAAAGATCCTCCCTTTTGTTATGATTCTGACCGGTTTCCCGCAGCTCTGCCTGCGTCAAAAAGCCTATGTTTGACCCCGGGTCTTCAACTATATTCATACCAAATTTCATAAAATCCGTTCAGCGGTGGGGCCGTGAAAGCATAACAGACAGACAGACAGACTTTCGCACTTATAATATTAGTATGGATGATTTGATTTTTTTTCTTTGTGTGTGATTGTTGATCATGTCTCAATAAACGACATTCTATTCTATACTTACAAAGTAAATAGTATTACATCTAAACAACTTACCTCACATTAATTGGACGTTTCATTAACATTTGTACGCACAAAAGTAAGTCCAAATAATTGTTGTTTAAACATAAAACGGTTTTGGCAAACAAAGCTCGGTACAGAGGTTATTTTCTCGTCCTCTCTCCGTCATTTGAAGCCGATACAGCTACGGCTTTGATCTGATCCCAATTAACTGGCACGTGACTGTGCTGTACTGTTAGGTAGGAAGTGACATTTGGGAGATTTGTAGGTGAACCTTTTGATAGAATGTTCTCATTGACATGCTTAATAGCCATTAGTATGGTATTTCAATAACCTCTTGAAATAACAATTTTTATTCTTTGACTATATAATATTTCTTTATTGCCCACATACAGAAACAAATAATTGTACATACAATAACAAAAGCTTAAACGTATGGAGCAAAGGCGGAGTAATTAATCACTACTATCTATGTGGATCTCTTTCAGTCAACCCTTACGTGGTTACGATCACTTAAAATACCCTTCACCCTTGGCCAAAATTGACTTCTGTCACAATTTTTTATCCCCGTTGTAACAAAGAATCTGTCACTAGAAATCCCACCAAAAACATTCTGTAAAAAACTAGCCAAGTCTCGATGGAGGTGCTTGTTTATCTCTAAAAAGTAATGAAATCTAGACAAAGTCGTGCCAAGTCTAAGGTTCCTTACTGCGATATATTTATTATTATAGTTAATGTTCTGTGACTTGGCCGTTGAACATTCTTTATACGTTAGTGGGTACAAGTCAATTTTATTGTTTACACGCAATGTTATATCTGTTGTAACTACCTATGTTTGTTAAGCGAGATAATAGCCCATACTGGTATTGGTAGTTGGACGCTAGTGTCTCATTTTAGGCTGTTCTTGATTGTGCAACACATGCATTCAGCATTGACAATGCTGACTTCTGCTCTCTTCTTTTTGGAGCGTCAAATCGACCACCGATCTAACATAAAATAGACGTACAGACGAACTTCTATCAATGATTAGAAGTCCGTCCATACTGGAAATATTTTTTTATACTGTTTGTTTCAGGCTCTCCTGTATAAAGCTGCGTATTTCAATAATATTGTATATAAGTATTATTGAAATACGCAGCTTTATCAAGCCTACAATTGACTTGTCACAATTTTTAATCCCCGTTGTAACAAAGAATCCTGTCACTAGAAATATAGGTAGGGAATACATTTTTATTGTGCATTTATATATGATATACTTTGTTTAGTTGTTTTTAATTTGATTATGACATTGCAGGCTTCAATCACCTGGGCTAGTAGACAAGTTACAATTTGAAAACGATAACGACATTCGAAAATAAAAAATGTATGGGATTGACATTAGCCTCGCTAAATCACGTGGTCGATTTTCATATTAATTCCGAAAGATCGCGAATCGTTTTTCAAATTGTAACTTGTCTAAGGGCCCTGATTCTCTGATAATGATGATTTCATTAATTTATTTTAATTTCGATGGCACTTGAAGCCGTTGGTTCCGGCTAAAAGAACCACGTTGAGGCCCAAAAAGCAGCTCCGAAAAACCGACACCAGACTTGCAGGGTTCATCGACCACGCAACCCACTCGATACCAATTAATCAGTTATTTATTTATTTTATATATGTATTTATTATGTTCGGAAAACTTACAGTGCATTATGTAATCTGAATACATTATAATCTTAAATAACTAGGGCACCATTAACAAGTTTTCGCAAATATGTACTTGAAATACTCACTTGCTAAATTAATATTAAATTAAAAAGCTAAACTAATACATAGAACTAAGATAATACAATTAATATAATTATGCGTGTACTACAGTTCTGACCATTTTATAGTTCTAGGTATTCACAAAATCAATTTGTTTCCCAAATTACCTGATATTAGAATATATGAAGAGCTGTATAACATGGCGTAAACATATTTACGAGCCGAATTCTTTATGACTCATAATCGTATAATATGAAGTACAATACTAACTTTTTACATCCTCACAACTATAAAGTATGTACTTGATTTAGGCAACAAAATGGCAATATAGTGTTTACATTTATATCCGAAGTTCTTGTTACTTTATAACAAACGGGCTAACGAATCTATCATAAAATTATATTTAAAAAATTTGATGAAATAGGAAACTGAAATTTCTTAATTACTGCAGTACCTTTGTGTCAGCTATTTATAATTTTCCTGTTTTTTAACGTGTGAAAAAGGCCTTCGCTTACCACCCAGCCAGAAACAACAAGTGGTACAAGTTAATTAACCCGTCGAGCGTCACTACCTCTTATTCATAAAAATTAACGAACGTTCATTAAGCCTACATTAACTAAAATATGCTTAGTCCCTGTTCCTGTCCCTGTCTTGATCTATTTTTCACGTGAAAGAACGAGACGAAACAAAAATTAGTTAAAAAAAAGTAGTAGAGTAGTGACTAAACCGAAAGCGCTTAGTCGTGTGACTCACCACTTTCGTTTTAGTTATATTATGTTACTAGGACATTAGACGGGTTAAAATCTTCGTCCTCAAAAAGCGTTCAGAAAAACTTTGACACCACGGTACACAAGGTCGATTAACCATGTAACCCACTCGATGTGAATAAATGAAAAGCATCGTATGGAACCTGGTTTGAAACCTTTTATTTTTCTTAAAATATTACTGAATAACTGAAAACCCCTAGTTCTCTTCTATTCTGTCGGGTCATCAGCGGTCATTGTATTAAATCAATGAACTATCGTTGTAAGAGATAACAAACATATATAATACTAGCTGTTTCCCGCAGCTCCGCCTGCTTCCAAAAGTAGCCTATGTTTGAAATTTCATCAAAATCCGTTCAGCGGTTTGGCCGTTAAAGCGTAACAGACAGACAAACGGACAGACAGACTTTCGCATTTATAATATGAATTATGGAAGTATGGATAGTTTCGTACCATACCTAGTCCATTGATTCACAAATTGAGAGAATGAGAAAAAACAGCTTTGATGAAAAAGATTTAAAAAAAACATAACATAAACCCAAAACACAAAAATTTTATTTTAAAAACAAGAAAGTTTTTTTTTGTAAAAATATGTATATGAATACAGCGAATGAAAATATAGAAAGTTATTTCATGTGCCTCCACCGCAGTTCGATTTACTACGTTTTATCCCTCAGTCAAACGATCGCTTTTTTTCTACTGTATATTATATATCTGGTGAATTTATACTAACAAAATAAGCTTGTTACTTATATAACTTCAAATGTTTGTAGATGATGTAAATCAATCAATCAATCAATCAATCATTTATTTATTTGTTAAACATAGGTACATAATTTAGATGTTTTACAGAGTATAAGACGCACTATGTTTTGCTATTTTTGCACGGCATACAAATAAGTATTTAATACTAATATGGTCACAGGCTCACAGCCGAAACAATTCACAATGCACAAACATTATAACAATTAAGGTGATTATAGGCGATTAATAAACATGTCATATGTTGCCCTGAGTTGTTGGGTAAATTATTTTTTCACATACCCGTAATAAATCTCAGAAAGAATCCTATTGTTTCCATATCTGGCGTTTCTACAGACTACAGACAGAATTCTTACCTATGGCGAGCAATTGACAAACTCAACAAATTGGCTAAAAAGTTAGATATAGCTCGTATATTTGCAGACAGCGTTAATATGGTCAAGGGTAAATTGATAGGTCAATTCTTAAATTAAGCTTTGTTTTGACGTATTAAAACCTAGTTCGACACAATTACTTACTCATTTGCTAGTTTAATTATTATAATTACTTATTGAGTTCAAATTCACTATTTTTTTGTCTTGCCTTGATAGTGTTGTGTACATGACTTTTTATAAAACATATTGTTTCTATTTGTGAAAACCTTTAAGTGGCTTCATGTTTCTTAATATTAGTTCGAATATGTTTCTTGTATTTAAGTCCTGGCTTTCCAAATAAATAAATAAATATAGTTAATTATGCAATAGTGATGTCAATACTTATAAATTGTCATTAAAAAAATCATTAACGCTGTAGTAACATTTTGTCAATTAATTTCTGTAGAAGTTGCTCCTTAAACAGCTAAGTATTTAAATCGTTCAGGTCATTTGGTAGCTTATTATAAATTCTTACATCCATACCCAGAACATTTTCTTGACTAATTTAAAATTTAATTTTTGATTGCATAATGTGTGCCTGTAAAGGGACCGTGTCGGTTTTTTTTTCAGTGTTGATAACTTTACAAACAATCCTAAATTCAGTCTAACAAATGTAGCCATTTTATATATGTATAGTGACGGAAATGTCAGTATTTTATATTGTTTGAAAATCGGTATACAACTATCTTTGGTCTTCAAACCATACATAGCACGTATGCAGCGTTTTTGTGCTTTAAATACAGTCTCCCAGTCGGTACAGTTTCCCCAAAA
Source organism: Euzophera pinguis (assembly GCA_947363495.1). Classification (NCBI taxonomy): domain Eukaryota; kingdom Metazoa; phylum Arthropoda; class Insecta; order Lepidoptera; family Pyralidae; genus Euzophera; species Euzophera pinguis. The sequence continues at coordinate 376,193 of OX376159.1, forward strand.
TATAATTCCGTACCGAAGTATTGATGCGACTAGTCCATGGTAGGCAGTCAGTACAGCATCTCTTTTTGCAACTTTACTTAATTTATAAAGCGCAAATGCATATTTATTAAGTTTTTTACTAATAATTTTAACATGTTCAGGCCATTTAAGTTGATTGTCAATAATGATCCCTAGAAATTTTGTTTCTTTTACTACGTCTAATTTTGTGTCATCATATTTAATGTTTATTACTGAATTAGAATTTTCAGGTTTAAAATGCATAATGCAAGTCTTGTTTAAGTTGTATACTAAATTATTCATGTCAAGCCAATTCATTACATTACTTAGAGCATCATTTATATTTTTTTCTTGGTCATTTTGGGTTCTACTCTTTATACAAATAGTACTGTCGTCTGCAAAGAGTATCATGGGCTGATTTGTTACACCTGGCAGATCGAATATAAAGTATAAAAAGCAACGGTCCCAAGATACTTCCTTGTGGCACTCCACTAACCATAGTCCGAATATCGGAAGTGTATTTAGTTTCCATTTTACTTTTAGGACAAATTCTTGTTATTTCTGTAACTTGTTGTCTATCACTTAAATATGATTTTATAAGATTCAGCACATTGCCCCTTATACCATATGCTTCAAGTTTCATAAGCAGCTTCTCATGATTTACATAGTCAAATGCTTTGGTCATGTCTGTAAAGACAGCACTAACAGGTTCTTTATTATTAATACTTGTCAGAATTATATTTAAGAAATCAAAAATTGCCATATTTATTGATTTATTTTTTTGTATTTTTTCTAAGTCTTAAATATAACAGAACATTGGTAAAAAATATTCTAGAAATTTCGCGAAACCTTTGTACTAGTAATCGAACATGTTATTTTATGTGTTAGTACGTAATTAAGTGCTTGTCGACTTTTTGAAAAAAAAAGAAAAAAATTTTGCTCTAATGCTATATATATATAACGCGATAAATAGTTAACGCCCCTATTTAAATTTTAGCTTGCTGTTTTGTTCATATCAAGTTGTTTACATGGTCAACCGACTGTAATCATTGTTGTCAGAGTTTAATGATCCGCCCTTCGGCCTCTTACGTGGTCTTTATAACAAATCAAGGAATAAAAGACCACGGGTAGCCGGAAGCAACAGATTAAAGTGCCACCCGAAAACAAAAGAAACTTGAAACTACTTTGTAAAAAGGATTATTATAGTACTGGTGATTTTCTTAATGATTGATGAATGGGAATGTTGAACTTAAGCTTGGTGCAGAGTCCTCAACAAATTGACATATTATTATGTTTTCGGTTTTTGCATTTGGCATTTTTTTGTTATAAGCCTTTGAAATTCGGTGGAAGGAGAAACTGCCAAAAAACAAGAAAAGGATGTACTGTGTGAGCTGTGACGTCACTGCCACTCGGTTTCGTGCATATAAAAGAGATAGCAAGACGTCCCCACCACGCTCCCACTTTTCTTTAAGAGAAAACTTTTAAATCGAATTACTGCCTTATTTAACAACCAATTTTGTTGTTGTTTTCAGAATCGGTTACTTTTTAGTGTATATTTTGTTTAGTAACAATATTAACCAAGTCTGAATACAGTCAAGTAGCCTATTACGGAAAGTTTTTTCTCATTTGTTAATTGACGTTTTAAAGAAAATGCTGCAGTGGAGTTTGTGGAGCCGCTTCTTCTTCACTTGCGCTTTGGAAATGGTGGTGAACTTAATATAAGTAAATTGACGTCAATAAGTGATATTTATATCCTATATTGAAAATAAAACTTAATATTTCTGGATTTTTCATTTTTCTTTATTAAGGTATTTGTTTTAAAACCACATACACAATAAATGTAACAGTGGTAATAATAACTTTAATGTGATGTGGCTTGCAATTGCAACATGCCTAAATAACGCATTATGACAATTTCCTACCTACATGTGTTACTTTAACATAACCTTAAATTCGCGCACGTCTCTGCAGAGTACCGTCTTTTGGTGGAATATGTCTTGAAAATGTTTTTATTCACTAGTGGTTTACCGCCGTCCGGGGACTTGGGTCTGTAGCACCGTAGCGTTTGCTACGGCGTAGATAAGTGCTACGCTGCTACGAAAAATATTTCATTTAGGTTATAAATTTTTAGGGCGGCAAGATAAATTGCGAAAATGGTGGGTTGTGTTACTCGTATGGCCACTTTGTGACTGTTTCATATGTGAGTAAGATTGTAAGATAAATAATGGAATGGAATCTATTCAGAGTTTTTATGGCGCCTTTTATCTAGAACGATCGACAGTAAATGCATAAAAAATTTGCCATACATTTTGTATGATGAAATACCATGGATATTTAACTCCGATAATATCTACATTCAATGAATATTAACGTTGTTAAAGTATTTTATTGCAAAAGATGTTATGCAAAACTAAGAAATTCCTCAAAGGTAACCTGACCTACTAAACAGAGAATACTACTACTGGTAGAGAATGAGGAGCTCGGTAGTCGAGCGGGACCTACGTATCCGTAGCAAATGCGCGTGTCAAGAGACGACGTGACGCGACCACTATTGGATTGGTCGCCATTTTAGTGGCACTTTCTATCTTGAGCTCCTCCGTACTTCGCAAGGCACGTTAAGCCGTTGGTCCCGGTTGTTATTTATTTATTTATTTTTTATTTATTTTATACAAACACTAACAGCACTTACAGTTTCCCAATGCGTGCTGTGAGTTAGGACAGGACATATTACACAGGTTTATGAGACTCATACATTATACACGAACGAACAAAGGATTTCAGCTTATCATAAAATATATCTACGTTTGGCAAATGAGCAATCAAGGCGCCAAAGAGTACCATGGCCTGGTTAGTGGGCGCGTACCGCGCGGTTTCCGTGGCCGACGTCGCAGCCACGAGTAGTGGCCGGTTGCGTAATTGCCTATAAACCACTGGGGTATAAAAGCTGCACCTAGCCAGAGCCGGTGGGTTGTCGATTTTTCCATTTAGTAACAAGTAATAATGAAGGAGTATGCTGCATTTTCGTCTAAGCTCCAGTGTATCTAAGCCTACCATACCTGATACATACAGCGACGGATATAAGAAGGGATAATATCCATACATTTTTTTATATAAAGAACGGGCGAATCTCTTCTGCACTCGCTCAAGCATTTGCCTGTATTTCTCCTCGTGAGGATCCCACACTATGGAGTTATATTCCAAAATGCTACGCACAAACGAAAAGTACAGAGCAATAATGACACGCCGATCAAAGAACTGATAAGACTGCCGCATAACAAAGCCTAATGCTTTATAAGCTCGCTTACAAATAATATTTATGTGAGTGTTCATAGTCAGCTTAGCGTCCATTAAAAGACCTAGATCTCTTATTTGTGTGACACGTTGCATTGGAGTATCTATAATTGTGTAGGGATGAATGATTGGAGAGGGTGATCTTGTAAATGTGATTGTTTTACATTTAGAAACATTTAAATCTAAGCAATTATGTTGACTCCACTCAACCACCCTATCTATATCCCGCTGCAACGCATCGCAATCCTGGGCGTTATTTACACCCATGAACAGCTTCACGTCATCCGCGAACAGAAGGCATTGCGTCTCTCTGACCACCATGGGCAGGTCGTTGATCATGAGGAGGAACAAGGTCGGACCGAGGGTGCTGCCCTGAACTACCCCAGAGGTAGCCTGGTAAGGTTCAGATTGAAAGCCAAACAGTTGGACATATTGTGTCCGATCAGAAAAATAATCCTCAAATAGTCTGAGAAGTTTCGGGGTGAATCCCAAAGCCGATAATTTATGCAAAAGCGTAGTTATCTGAACACGGTCGAATGCTTTTTGGTAATCGAAGTAAGCTGTATCTACCTGCTTATCTTCTTCCATCTGCGTTGCCACATAGTCTACAAAATTAATAAGATTAGTTGTCGTCGACCTACCAGCCCTGAACCCATGCTGACAGTCATTGAGAAAAGGTTGTACCTGGTGGCCAATTTGAAAGTTCAAAATACACTGAAATATTTTATCTAACGCTGACAGAACAGCTATAGGTCTGTGGTTATCAATAGAGTTTTTTGAGCCTTCCTTAGGTATCGGTATGACTTTTGATATTTTCCAGAGCCTGGGATACGTGTCTGTTTGCACAGCTAAATTAAATAAGTATTGGAGAGGTACTTTTAGGACCTCGATACAATCCCTAATCAGAAAGGAGGGGATGCCATCAGGACCAACAGAAGACTGGTTTTTCAGTCTTTTGACTGCAGTGGTGACCTCCTCTAATGTAATAAAGTCGATATGGACACGAAGAGAATCAGATGTGGGCTCATTCGGCGTGACATTTGAAGGCTGATATGGCAAAAATACAGACTGAAAATGTTCAGCAAAAGCACAAGCAGCCCTGGAACCACTTACCTCTTCACCTTTGTATTCAAAAGAAGTACAGTAATTTCTAGTAGAACGCTCACTCCTTATAAACTTCCAAAAATTTTTGGGATCACTCTTTATATCAGATTCAATACGCTGGATATAGTTACTATATTCTAACTTTATTAACTCTTTTGCCCTCCATCTATAATATTTGAACATCTCCCTATTGTACTCATTACCAATTTTTTTGAATTTCTTTAGATGATAGTATTTTTGCTTAATATTAGCTATGATTTCTGGTGTATACCATACAGGATACTGATAATTCCGATTTTGATAAATTAAGGGTGTTTTCTCTGGGACACAACATTTAAATACGAAAAATAACTTTTCGTAAAAAATACTTAGTGCTTCGTCCATATTGGTAGAAGAGAAAACGTCGCCCCAATCTATGAGCGCTAGTGATTCATAAAGCAGATGAAAGTTAGCCTTCTTAAAATTCCATTGAGGAAAGATGTTTTTATATTTCGATTCATAATCGTAGGCAGATGTAGGTACTGAGTCAGTCACAGCTGCGACGCCGGCCGGCCGGGGCACGCGCAGCGACACGCCCAGTGGCGGGTGATGCGCGTCCGCCGGGACTATAGGTACAATGTCGTAGCGCATTTGTACACAATTGCCACCCAGATTGCTCAATACCAAATCTAATAAGTTACCATGGTCATTTTTCAGATTATTAAACTGCTCGAGTTTACAATAAGACAAAATATATGAAAATTGTAAAAGTACGTTATCAGTGCACGAATTAAGATTAAAATCACCTATAAACAAAAAATCTGACTTAGAATACTTGGAAACTACATTTTCTAATACATTGAAAGTTCTCAAATATATACTCTCAGGACTACTAGGTGGTATATACACAACACATAAAATAATGTTTCTGTGATTTATATGGATTCGTGCTGTAAGGACTTCGAGGTCTTCCGAATATCCTTCGATGTGAGTAATTTTCTCTAATTTGTATTGTGAGCGTACCGCTAGCAGGATGCCGCCCCAACCTACGTCGCTGGGCCGGTCATGTCTTATCACATTATATCCAGGAGGGAAAATCTCCGAATCGTAGATCGAACTAATGAGAAATGTTTCTGTTAGTATAAAAATGTCTGATTCGTCACTTAGAATACCTTCTTTGCATTTTTTTAATTTCGTACGTAGTCCCCTTACATTCTGATAGAAAATAGAAATACATTTAGGTTGCTTTGGCTTTATCGTTTTCTTTGCGAAACCCATTTCTCCATGGTTTCACATGAACGCCCTCAGCCCATATTTCTGGAGTCATATACTTTTTTATGTGCTTTGTGGGAATAGTCAATTTGAAGGACGTGTAGTCTCCGCGGGGTTTCAGCGCTTCAACCGCACAGTTATCCTCAGGGAAGGACCTGTTTAAATGCTGTAGAACCTGGTCAGCTGTAGTTCCGATTTTAACATAAAATAAGTGCAAATATGATTTCCTTTCCGCAGCTGCAATCGCATTATCGGAAGTTGAGACGGCCGTACCACGAACCACGTTACGAAGCGAATTACGATTTCGTTGACGCTTCACAGTAGTCCAATCGTTGGTATTTCCTGGAGCTTCGGCCTCATCTACTAAGACCATAGGTGACCATCGGTAGATAGCAGTCGTGAGGCTGTGTCAGATGCCATAGGGCAGCCTGAAAAATTTTGGCAGTGTTGGCCACTAACACACCTCGGGTCATGTTCCTGTTGATCTGGTTTCCCTGTAAAAAGGTTGACGGTTTTTCAGACGGCAGTCGCTCTATTGTAATTCCGCTAGTTCCTCCAAATCGTACCCTAGCCTTCTCATCCTAGCTAGGAATACACGCTAGGATAATGATTACTACTTGTAGAAAATGCTTTAGCATTAAGTTAACCCATGGTACCATTTTAGATAGTAAAGTTTGAAATATATAAAAATACTTTTGTACTTCTTAAAGATTAAACTAACATCAGAGGCAGATAAACCTAAGCCTACCTAAATCTACCATTGTTTTGAGTACGGTAGAAAGTCCGACTTCACATACGTTTGTAAAGTTTCATAAAGTTTTTACATACATACATACATACACTTATCAGTTTGTACCAGAATAAAAATAAGACATTGTCCGACAATCTATGTAGTTAGATCTAATGTTTTGAAATTATCAGGTTTTTCGATCTAAACGCGCTCTGTGTCGTGTCCTAAATCATAGTAACGGCTTTACCTGGCCCCGCCCGTGGTACCTTCCAGCGATTTATATTCCTCCGATAAAAGCTTAATTGTTCTATAAATATATGAGGTTCACAGAACAATAAGTAAAATTACTAATCAGACTTTAAAGAAATAAGTGGTTATTATATGTATGAGTATAGCATGTGTATTAATTGTATATAAAGTATGGATATTTACGTAGAGTTGGACTTGTTTTTTTTATACAACTATGCAGGCAAACAGGCGTACGGCCACCACCACTGATGGTAAGTGGTTACCCGCGTTGCGGACCTGTCCGCTATCAGCACAACGACCCCTCTGAAGCCTGGCGACCCTACTCACCAGCAGGAACACAACACTGCATCACAGTGTTATTTGGCTGCAGTCTTCTGTAGGGTGGAGGTAATTCCCCAGACGGACTACTCCTTACAAAATGTCCTACCTCTCTTAAACAAACTTGAATGAATTCAAACTTGTCATAAATAGTTTTTTTTCTTTTTTTGAGTCGCGTCTTTCTTTTTTTCCAATAGTTGTCTGATAGAGAATGCTCATAGCATTAAGTAGGTTAACTGTTATTCCAGTGCTTTTTACTTGAAATAAGAACCCTGAAACAATAAGTAAAGCTGGAAGTTCAAGCAGCTAAGAAAAACAAGCTTGGGTGTTGTCATCCTTAAGAAAAACATAAAGAAGTTGATAAGTGCTTGTACTTCTGTTTTCTCATGGAAATGCAAATTAAAACAAAATATAAGTTATATTATATATTATACTTATATATATAAGTTATATTTTTAGATTAGAAAAGTTTATGGTTTTTTATTTTTAGTTTTTAGTAAGTTGTAATTTAGATATTTTTTTTACGTCTTATTAATAAATGTATAAACTTCGTTTTAAAAAAAAAACAAAAAAAAACAAAACAAAACTTACTTAAACGAAATATTGACATTTATAATGAAGTGTATATCGATTAAATGTATTATACCATTGTACAAGGTGGGCCAAAAGAAATTACCCCATTGGAAGATGCTCTCATTTTTGCAAATGGCCGCCGATGTCAAATCTGTTTTGACATTTGTAGACTAGACAGATGCAGAATACAAGCCCTGGAGGCGATACACTCCCCAAGAACGCGGAATAATCGTGTCTATTTTTTTGCATAACAATTCGTGTGTGGTGTTAGCGCAGCGCGAATTCCGTCGCTAATTTCCTGCGCCGTTTGGTCACCAACCTTGAAGAGTATGGGGACCACACGAGACGTTGCCAAGAGTGGCCGGCCCCGGAGCGCCCTTTCTGCCGAGAATATCGTCGCTGTTGCTGAGGATGTCGAGCTGTCGCCGGAAATATCGACCAGACGCTGTTGACCGATTTTTTTCTGCCGCAATGGGACGAATTAGGATTGAAGGACATGTGGTTCCAACAGGACGGAGCAACGGCACACACTGCGCGAGCCACAACCGATATTCTGAAGGCGGCGTTCCCGGGTCGCCTCGTCTCTCGTTTTGGCGATTTGCACTGGCCCGCAAGATCGCCCGATTTAAGCGTTCCAGACTTTTTTGTTGGGTTTTTTTGAAGTTTGAGAATCTGTCGCCCGAAGTTCTCGCCGAAGTGATGAAAAATGCCATAAAACTAGCCCTTATGGCAATCAATTGTGACGGCGCCCATCTGGCCGATATAATCTTCTCGACTTGACTAATAAAATTCTAAAGGTTCAAATAAACATAAATAAAAAACAGAGTTTTTAATTGAGATAAAAAAAAGAGCCAAACAACATCGGATGACTTCTTTTGGCCCACCTTGTATATATAATATGTAAGTTTATTATATTATATATTGTTAATATCCATGTGGGATGTAGTAAATAAAAACTTTAATTGTTAAAATGTGTTGTTTAATTTGGTTTTAAAGAAAAAACCTCAATCCCGCGCACACACCTTGTAACCACGTTCGCCATATATCCCTTTCTTTCTCTGTCACACCTCTCACCTCTCGCTCTATCCGTTACGTTCCATTTCCCACATCCATTTAACGTTCTCTGATGAACCCAAAGGTTTACTGTTAGATAAGGCTTTTAGCATTAAATACGTCTATTGTGGTATACAATTGTATTTTGTACAATAAAGTTTAAATAAATAAATAAATGAAGATACTTCAACCAACTCTTGTTTTACATTTTTATTTATGTCCAAACTACCTATTACCTGCGGCTTCGCCCACGTACTCAAGGAAAATTGCCAGTTATACCTTCTTCGACCAAGCTTACGATTCCGGACTCAAATGTTGAAATAGTTCTTTCTGCTCACCGATTCATCTCACAAATGATAACTATTCGATATCGAACGAAAATCATTCGACCCGCCTATTTTGGTGAGTCATACTGTTCAACAAAAAAGGGCTCCAGAGCCTAAGACATGATTAGTGAGCGACTGTCGTCACGTAACCCTTTCTATCAGATCAACAGTAACATTACCCGAAGTGTTATTGGCCATCACTGTAACATTTGTCAGACTGCTTAAAGGCATCCATTACAGTCTAACAACTGCCATCTATCGATAACAATCAAGACCAACGGCTAAAAGTGCCTTCCAAAGCACGGAGGAGCTTGAGATAGAAATGCCACTAAGAATAGGTCTTCGATAGATAGCTAGGATAATGATTAGGATAAGGATAAGCATATCTCGTACTCAGCGCATGCTGAGGACACCCTGTGAAAAACGCTCGGTCGTAGAAAAAAGAAGACAGCAGAAAGTGAAAATTCTGGACACATAACATTTGCTTAGGAAATTTGTTGTCCAATTTCAAGTCAATCAATCCAGTAGTTTTCCTGTGTTGCGTGCACAGACAGACAGACAGAAAGACAGACAGACAAAAATTCCAAAAAAAATATAATTTGTCATCTATATTCATAGCTATGTCCTGTACAAATTCGGCTACAGTTTTATAGAGACTATCACTAAATTATTCTGAAAACACACCCTTTTTATTAAATGGAAATGCAACCAAAAAAAAAAAAAAAACAATCGTAAATTCTCCCTGAGGATAAGACAAAAGGAATAAAAATAAAAAGAGTGAAAAACCATGAGAAAAACTCGACGCGACGCGTGTGAAGTCAAGTGAAATCCGCTTCGTCTAGTCTAGCCTTTACAGACAATTAAGAGTAGATTGTATTGCATCTGTCTTAAAATATATATGTGACACCAAACCAAAAAAAAAGAGGACAAGCCTTAAAGTTTAGTATTATTCAGTATTATGGCACAAAAACATAGACTTGGTTGAAACAGATATGATTCTTCCTAAATCTATCATGTATTTGTAAAATCTAATCCTCGTCTATTTACAAGACTAGCTGATGCCAATAATAGAAATAGAAGAGATCCTACTACATTGCTATTGCCAAAGTGCAAAACGAGGCTCATGAGTAATAGTATCTTTAGCATGGCACCAGAAGTGTATAATAAACTGCCTCGGAATTTGAAGGAATTACCCCTAAATAAATTTAAAGCTCATCTGAAAGAGTTGTTGGTAACCAAATATTATTATCACTTGCATGAATTCTTTTCTGACAAAATGTTGATTGTGACTTTAAAGGGCAGCTGATATAATTTTTGTAAGATTAACTCGCATTTATTTTCTGGTTTTATATTGTTTTGCATGATTTTGTTTGGATGATGTGTGACACCACTGACTTCACTTCTGTATGCCTGGTAGGCTTAACATGTATGTGCGTAATATTTTCAATGTACCGTCTTGAATTCAACATGTTTACAAAAGAATAAATGATTATGATTATGATTATAATCGACATATCAAGTAGGCATTAAGGTCAATCGACCCTGACACCCTGGTGTCAGAGTTTTTCGGAATCGTCTTTCGGCCTCTGACAACCATGTCAGAGGCCCAAAGAACCATCTTTTAACGACCACCAAATGGCAGCCGGGTTCCGAAGCACGGATTCATCTTTATTATCAAACAATCAGGTGATTCAAGCCTGCTATGTCCTAACCAAACTGGAAACAACTAAATGCTTCATTGTCAGCCAAGAAACAGGATCACAAATGCAAATGGAATATTTTCATTGTTATTGAAAGAAATATTAATTTCCGGCTGGAAATTGAATAAATACTGGCTAGTATTTATTTCGAAAAACCATCGAAACCGCATATTTGCGCATCTCACTAACGAGCAATCATCTGATGCGAGCTCTCGCACTGTCAACATGCAATCACATGAAATCGTGATCGGCGGGAAATCCGTTGGAAAATATACATTAATTTTCATCTATCAATATTTATTTGTTTACTTTTGTATTTTATCGTTTATTCGACGACACACATTTGAGTGAGTGAGTTGCAACGACAACTCTGTATTCTTTTTCTTCTTAGCGAGTCGACTCTCGACTTTGGAGACCAATATTCAGTTACTGAGATAGTGCAGCGCGTTGGGCACTCAGGGTAAGACAAAAGATGTGCCATAGTCTGGGCAGAGACACCACGACGGCAGAAATACTTTGAACTATAGCCCCACCTAAACATGTTTTCCCATGCATCGGCTTTCTTTTACTAACTCTGTATGCTGAGTATTCGTGACTATTAATTAAATACTCAATTATGTGTGTGCTGAAAAGTAGGAATCTATGAACCAGGATTATTAATCAATCAATCAAATCATTTATTTGCATAAAATAGGGTAAGTTTACAATGCGTAGATGGTACATAAATATAAGTAGCAATCCTATTTAGCCATTTTGAACAGCATGCAAATTTATCATAATTATTCAAGAAGTCGGTTTTTTCGCAAGTCATTTAAATTATTAGCACACATTATTATTCAAATAAGATACAAACACGTTAAGAAATTTACAGGATAAAATGAAATGTCAGTATTTATTATTATCAATGTCACAAAAATAATTTAAGTAAGTGTACTGTTAAAAAACTCTTTAACAGAATAGTAGCATTTTTTTTACAAGATTTTTATATAGTTGCGACTTAAAAGAATTTAACTTAAGCTCCTTTAAAATATCTGGCAGTCTATTGTAAAATGTTACACAACTATTATAGCAATTCTATGCTATTAAAATATGCAGTGCTTTTACTTGGTACAACTAGTCTATTTTTGCGTTTAGATGGTCTGCCAATATAATTATCAAAAGAAAGAAATTAAATCAAAGAAATTAATATGTAATTAATTAATAATTATTAATATGTTCATATATATACATACTAGCTATTCCCCGCAGCTCCGCCTGCGACAAAAAGCCTAGCCTATGTTTGACCCCGGGTCTTCAACTATATTCATACCAAATTTCATCAAAATCCGTTCAGCGGCTGTTTGGCCGTGAAAGCGTAACAGACAGACAGACTTTCGCATTTATAATATTAGTATGGATATATAACTTTACTACGGTACGGTTGTAGTGTGCAATAAAAAGATAATAAATAAATAAATACGGTTATGAAGTCAAGCGAGAGAGAGTACTCAAGTTAGGCTGTGTTCTCGTTATCTTCAAGTGACTAACCTAGTAATTTGACGAGTCGTGTTGTGAAAAGACTTCTTTGGATAAGTGAATACGGACTATTGGCATTTCGCATGAGGTGATATTTTTAAGCTCATGCACATCTTTATAAATCGTGCAGCGCTGTGACTAATTAGGGTTACAGTAATTAAAATACAAAATACAAATACAAATATATTTATTTTGCTAAAAATGTGGTACACATATTGTTTGCGCATGCGACTCGTTCATTCCTGTTTGCGCTTGCGACGCGTTTAGATCACACGCCATCTATCGGCGATTAAGAAAAGGAAAAATATTGTAATTTTTTTCAAGAAATAAATACGTTAATTATATTTAAAAATAAAAGATTTATTGAAGAAAACCCCCTACACTGCAAACATTTGGACCTTCGGCCGGATTTGACGAAGAGGATTCTTCAAGACGAGAGAAGACCACGTCGATGCGTTAAAAATATACGTCGTGGACCTCCAAGTCGAGCTACATCGTGTGAACCAGATCAGCAGTTAAACGGTCAGGTTTTCCTTCTAATCTCCTTCCCTCCCTGATCGAATTGTGTTAAAACTGTGTTTTTTGTGCAAATTCCAGGATCACTAAGTGACGTGTCGGGTAGTTGCCGTTCCGAGTCTTACAAACCTGTGAGTACTTTACACCACTTTCAAATTCCCGAAATGCTTGGTGACGATAAATTAACTGTGCCTTCAGCACAGTTTCTCCTTCTACAAAAACAAATTATCTTGCCGACCTCAAAAAACAAAGAGGTACTTTGCGAGGTAGATTGACTCAATTTACTAAATTTTTAGATTCTTTTAAAAATAATAGCCCTTCTAAACTACAAGCAAAAGAAATAAAGTTTAGAATGCAAGCATCAAACGATATTTTTAATAATTTTAATACATTTCAAAGTGAAATTGAGCTTTATCTTGATGAGTCGGATGAATACGTCGAGTCATTTGAGTCTTTATATTTTAGTGCTTTAGATAATGCTGAAAGTTTACTCGAGAGTGTTGAGAGTAGGGACAGTTCTAGTGTACATAAGACTTGTTCCGGTAACTCCGAAAAGCCTCGCGCGCATGTTAAACTACCCGAAATTAAACTGCCAACTTTCGATGGTCAGTATGATCATTGGCTCGAATATAGAAATTCTTATTTTACAATGATCCATAAACGTACAGACCTAGATGCGATTCAAAAGTTCCATTACTTACGTTCTTCTCTCAGTGGAAGTGCCCTACAGGTGATTAGTGCGCTGGAGTTCACCGCCGCTAACTACCTCCATGCCTGGGAATTACTCGAAAATAGATTTCATAATACGCGAATTCTAGTTCATAATCATATTAAATCGTTATTTTTGATTTCTTGTCTTAAACAGGAATCAGCTTCACCAATCAGAAAACTTATAGATACCGTATTGCGTAATCTCCGTGCATTGAAGACACTAGAGGAGCCTGTGGATACATGGGACACCTTGTTAATTTATTTAATTGTGTCGAAACTCGATTTAGCTACAGAACGTGATTGGGAAAAGTACAAGGGCACTCTTGTGTTGGACTCTTCTCGTAGGTTGAAATTGGATGATTTATTGGCATTCCTTAGAAATAAGGCCGATATGTTGGACATGATAAGTGCTAGTCATAATAAATTGCAATCTAAGCCAACTAATAACGATAAGGTTATTTCTAATCAAACAAGTAATAAATCACCAGTTCATAGTTACGTTTCCACACAAAATAGTAACCCTAAATCTAAATCTAATAGTACTAAACGTTATAAATGTCCTTCATGTAATGGTAGTCATGCTCTTTACATGTGTTATAATTTCCTGAATTTATCAGTAAAAGATAGGTCCCTGTTTGTAGATAAAAATAATTTATGTCGCAATTGTTTACGAACTGGGCAGTGTATTAGATTGCACATTTGGTCCATGCAAGCAATGTCAGGGCAAACACAATAGCTTACTACATTTTGTTAAATCAACTAATAACAACAACACAGGTAATAAGGACATGTGCGATTCCCCCCATGCTACTCAGTTGCCCACCGCATCGATGCACCTGTTATCGTTAGGTAATGATGGCTGCCACTCAGATTCACTTGCATGCGCGGGAGACGGCGGCGACGACATCGGCCGCCATGTACCTTTACAGCCTGTTTTGTTGTGTACTGCATTAGTAGACGTTTTTGATAACAATAATAGAAAATTTACAGCCCGTTTACTTTTGGACAACGGCAGCCAACATTGTCTTTTAACAGATAAATTTAGAAAACGTATTAATGCGCCTCTCATACAGTCCACTATTCGAATTTCGGGTGTCGGGCAATCGGTCTCGCACTCAAATCATTTATGCGAAATTTCATTAAAATCGAAAACATGCGATTTTACGGCTAAAGTACAATGTAATGCATTGTCCTGCAGCGCATAACAAACAGTTTGCCCACGACATGCATTGACGAAGCCCTTATACGGATACCAAATAATATTCAGCTTGCTGACCCTACTTTCTGTATCCCTTCAGACATCGATATGTTGATAGGTGCAGATTTATTTTGGAGTATTTTATGCGAAAATAGGATTCAGTTGTCGAATGGGCCCTGCTTACAAAATTCGAAATTAGGTTGGCTTATTTCTGGATCTATAAATAATAAAAAGAAAAGTACAAACCAAGTTCATTGTCATTTCGCTCAGACTTTAGACGACCAACTAACACGATTTTGGCAAATCGAAGAGGTTCCACTGCTGGACAAACCCCTTACCAACGACGAGCGTTTGTGTGAGGAGTTGTTTATAAAAACGACTAAACGTGTGGCTGATGGTAGATTCTCGATTCGCATCCCTCTTAAAGAATCAGCTGACGTGTTAGGCGATTCTTATATGTTAGCTAAAAATAGATTTTTATCTATGGAACGCAAATTAGAACGTTCCCCTGAATATAAACGTATGTATGTTGAATGTATGCGTGAATACGAGGCTTTAGGACATATGGAACGTATAGATAAACCCGATAAGCCTAATTATTTTTTACCACACCACGGTGTGTACAGAGAAGGTAGTTTGACTACTAAACTTAGAATTGTTTTTAATGGAAGTGCTGTGACTACATCGAATATATCGTTAAATGATATCCAGCTACCAGGTCCAGCACTTCAAAACGATATATTTTCTATTCTTTTAAGATTCCGGCAATATAAGTATGTTGCATGAGCCGATGTTTGTAAAATGTTTAGGCAGGTAATGGTACAGTCAGATCAAAGGTCACTGCAACTTATTGTGTGGCGAGAAAATCCTACTGATCCCTTGCAAGTTTATCAGTTGAATTGTGTGACTTATGGAACAGCGTCAGCTCCATACCTAAGTATGCGTTGTATACGTCAGTTAGCATTAGAGTGTAAAGATGAAGTCGTAGCTTGTGTTATCAATGAAGACTTCTTCGTAGACGATTTGATAACAGGCCACGATAATTACCAAGTTTTGATAGACATTTGTGAGAAAACACGACAGGTTTTACAGTCTGGATGTTTCCCGCTCCGTAAGTGGACATTCAACTCTGACGTCACACGCTGTGCCTCCACTAAAACATTTGAGGATGAGCATACTCAAAACAAAACATTAGGTATGGGTTGGAATAGCGAAAGTGATGAAATTCATTTTACTACAAAAATAGATTTTAATATTGATTCGTCTAGTTTAAATAAACGTAAAATGTTGTCAATAATTGCTCAAATTTATGATCCTTTAGGAATTTTATCTGCAACTGTAATAATTGCCAAAATATTATTACAAAAGTTATGGATGAACAAATTAAGTTGGGATGATGTGGTTCCTCAGGATATTGCCGAATCTTTTAATTATTTTCTCAGTACCTTAGAGTGTATAAACGAATTGAAAATTCCACGTCATGTTTTAAATCCAAATAGGCAATATACTGAGTTACACATATTTTGCGATTCATCATCGAATGCCTACGGTGCGTGTGCCTACATACGTACCTACAGTGATGATTTACCTACTGTTACAGTAAGGCTACTTTGCGCCAAGTCTAAGGTCGCACCCCTAAAGTCCCTTACAATTCCGCGTCTAGAACTCTGTGGTGCTTATGTAGGTGCTAAACTGTATAAAAAAATTGTAGATTCCTTACGCCTATCCTTTTCTGTAACATATTTCTGGACCGATTCAACCATCGTCCTTGGGTGGTTGCGTATGTCTCCTCATTTATTAAAAACATTTGTACAGACTCGAGTTTCAAAGATAAAAAATGTTACAAATGAAAATGAGTGGTTACATGTACCTAGCAAGGACAACCCGGCAGATCTGTTATCCAGAGGCATTTACTTGGATTCCCTTATTAATAATAATTTATGGTGGCTAGGGCCAACCTTTTTACAGTCTCGTGAATTTCATAGTTCTACTTATTCGTATCCGCAAAATAGGGATTCCATAGAAATCGATAAGTTACCGGAATTGAAACCTCAAACTAAAGTTTTATTTGCACGCCAACCGAAAATGACTTATTTGTATTTAAACGATATTCGTCTTACATTAAACTTATACGCGTAGGTGCATACGTATTGAGGTTCGTAGGTAATATTCGTAGCAGGCTGCATTGCGAGTCAAAACAACAAACCGGTTTCCTAACGACAGCCGAGCTGCGTGCATCTCGGGATCTCGTAGTAAATTGTGCGCAGCGCGAGTCGTTTCCTGATGCGTACAATAATTTATTACATAATAAACCTATTAAAACAAATAACGTGCAGTATAGTAGATTATCAGGTCTTAACCTATTTTTAGATGATCATAAAGTGATTAGAGTTGGTGGAAGACTATTAAATTCGTCCAATTTCGACTACGACAAGAAACATCCGATGTTGCTGTGTAACAAACATTACTTCACGATACTGTTAGTTAGGTACGAGCATAGACGCTTGCTTCATGCCGGTCCGCAACTTCTTTTGTCTTCTATGCGCGAGTGTTGGTGGCCACTGAGTGGTAGAAACTTAGTACGGAAAATAGTTCATGAATGTGTAACCTGTGCGCGGATTAGGGGCAAAACTTTATCGCCAATAATGGGAAATTTGCCTTCTGAACGTCTGGATGCTGGATATCCATTTATTAGAACAGGCTGTGATTATTGTGGGCCAGTATACATACTGAACCGGAAGGGCAGAGGAGCACAATTAACTAAAGCGTATGTTTGTTTATTTATTAGTTTTATTACTCGAGCTGTACATATAGAACTTGTCACTAGTCTCACCACTGACGATTATATTTTAGCATTGAAACGTTTTATTAGCAGAAGGGGTAAACCTAATGCTATTTTTTCTGATAACGGGAGAAATTTTGTTGGAGCAGAAAAAGAGTTTCCTAAATTCTTACAAGATAATTCAGAACAAATTACTGAATTTGCTACAAATGACGGCATATCCTTTAGATTTGTCCCAGCATTTAGTCCTAATTTTTCGGGATTATGTGAAAGTGGAGTAAAGTCGTGTAAACATCACCTTAGACGTATTGTTGGTAATGCTAGGCTAACTTATGAGGAGCTAAGCACAGTTTTGACACAAATCGAGGCTGTTCTGAACTCCCGTCCTATGTCCCCTCTTTCCGCAGATCCCTACGACTTCAACCCTCTCACGCCTGGTCATTTCCTTATTGGCCGGCCGTTGACTGCTCCTGTAAGCACTGATGACGAAATAGCAACCAGAAATACGACGCTTAATCGATACCAACGCATTGAGCAGATTCGACTTCACTTCTGGAAACGGTGGTCTAAAGAATACATTTCTGAGCTACAAACGAGGTATAAATGGAAAACAAATAAAAGCGAGATTGTTCCAGACAGCTTGGTACTTATCAAGGATGACAACCTGCCGCCTCTAAAGTGGAAAATGGGACGAATCGTGAAGACGTATCCTGGCACAGACGGCGTATCAAGAGTTGCTGACATCAGGACTGCGAAAGGGATCATAAGAAGATCGTTCTCCAAAATCTGCCCGTTACCTACTCAAACAGAAGATTGATCCATTTATAAATTATACGAATATTTTGGAAGCGGATCATTCCAACGCCGGGGGCATGTTTGCGCATGCGACTCGTTCATTCCTGTTTGCGCTTGCGACGCGTTTAGATCACACGCCATCTATCGGCGATTAAGAAAAGGAAAAATATTGTAATTTTTTTCAAGAAATAAATACGTTAATTATATTTAAAAATAAAAGATTTATTGAAGAAAACCCCCTACACTGCAAACACATATAGATATCAAAAAACAAATTACAGGTTTCTCACATTTCACCAGACACTGGTATGCAAAATAGTTAATGTAATTAATTAATCAATTAAAGTAATAAATTCAAATTTAAGTAGAAGTCAGAAGAATGCCAACAATTTAGTAGCTTATCAACAACAAAATATCATTCAGTTCTAAAAGAGTCAAAATATTCACCAACTGTATAGAAAGCTTTATCAATTAGCCATTTCTATAATTCTTTTTTAAATTCATTAATATCTAGAGACTAAATTGTAATTTATTTAAATCTAGTAACCATAGATTAATAATTGGTCTCCGAGGCGCTACGACTAGATGCCGAGCTGTGAAGAAAAATCAGTTTCCAGAACGCGGCCACTTAATAGGAAAGTGAGTATAAAACAATGTGCAAAGACGCACACTAGCGTCAATTATGGTGTTGCCAGCTACTTCACTGGTGCCCGACCAATGGGAAAATTATTAATTGCTGCGGTCTTGTGACGTATTATAAAAAGTAGCTGAGAAAATCCTTTAAAATGAAATTAAAATAAAACTGGCCAAGTGTGAATCGGCTCGCGTGGAGAGGGTGCTGTACTATTTTTTTATTTTTCTCCATTTGAACCTCTTAAACAAATTTAAAATTATCTCATAGGTTTTCCTGTAATTTATGCATCGAAATTCTGGAATCGATAGTTTCGGAGATAAGGTAGGGGAAATGGTTAATTTTTGTCTACTTTATTTTATAACTCTAATATAGAATCCTAAAATTGCAAAAAAACTTTCATTTGAATTATTATTACACAGTACAGTATGTTAAACGTTACTTTAATTTACTATTTAGCTTGGAGCTAATTGATTACTGACCTCTTTTTAGTTGTAACCCGGGCTTCAATACAGATAAATAAATAGACATACACAACACATCCTACTAATATTATAAACGCGAAAGTTTGTAAGTATGGATGGATATTTGTTACTCTTTCACAACTAAACCGCTGAATTGATTTTCATGCAATTTGGTACGGATATACTTCAAGACCCGGAGTCAAACATAGGCTACCTTTTGACGCAGGCGGAGCTGCGGGAAACAGCTAGTACATACATATTATCATGGCCTTTTTCCATACAGTAGTGTTGCCGGAAAATCGATATCACATCGAATAATAATCGATTCTTTGATAGTTGAAAATATAATCTAAGGTATCGATAGTGATCATATATCGATAGTATCGATATTGATACTATCGATAATATATTTCTGTAAGTACAATATTTTTTCTGTATAAGCTGAATGAGGTTAATTATTTGAATTAGTATAATTAGTTGAATTTGTGTTATGCCCGCTGTCCGCATCCCGAAGCCAAGTTCCGGTATATCTGTATAGTACCGGTGCCTGAAATGCTTGGTATTATTGTTAATCGATTATTTTTCCTAAATTCTCAGAAATCAGTACTACAGATTAGATTATATCGATACTAAAGATACATAATCGATTAATAAACATTGATATAAACGATTACCTATGTTGATTAAATCGATATAATTTATATCGACCCATTTCAATAATCGACTAATTGTTTGATATTGCAGTTAATAATTGATTTTTTTTCTATTAATTGTCAAAAATCGATTAAATTTATTATATCAATACTTTCGATATCCTAGATTATTAAAAAAAAAAAACCAAATTCGATTAATCGATTATCCGGCAACAATACCCTACGGGGTACCAACTACCCAAAGGCCAAATTTAGAATGTTGGTCGGCGTAAAGTGGAAATGGAATCAAAATAGTGATAGGTTGCTAGTCGCATCGCCTACTGATAGGTATGGTTCTTCGATTTTCGCCCACTCCTTCGGCCGTCTTATAAGGTCTGCGCGGGAAGAGAAGCAGCTAGTACATTCTACGTATTTACTTTTCCAGACCAGCATTAAAGAAATAAGATGTTAAAGACAGACAAAATTGTCAGAAAAAGTCAAAATTACAACATCCCTCTTTTGGGGTCGGGAGTTAAAAAACAAAATATCTAAATAATAAAAATCGAAACCTCGGGGAATTTGGGATTTTTAATACACGGCAACATTGAGCACCGAGCGGTACTTCGCGCCATATTTTAGGGTTATATTATTTTCGTGAGTAATTTATGTCCAAATTTCGAAATTGTACAATACTTATTGATGGTATGTAATACCAGTATCTTTCTTACTTCTTTTAGTATTATTCTTACACAGTTTGACTACGCAAACGGCACATTTTGCGTCTGCTTTTACATTAAATTTTTAATTTCTCTAGACATCCAACTCACTCATCGGTCGCGGCATGACTGACGCGGGTATGCCGCAAGTATGCCGAATTCGGTATGGTTTTAGTTGCGAATTTTTCTAGTATGCAGACGGTATCTAGTCGAGCGCGCGAGACCAATTATTAATCTAAGTTTTTAATGATAAGTTTTCATTAAAAATTATGTTACTAGCTACTAAAAACTTACACGAGCATTTACAAACTACAACATAATATTTCTTAAACATATCTAACCGTAATAATACTTTACATATTTATCAAGTATATTTATGCTACAGAATGAACGACGACTGCCATCTCATTTGGCACGCAAACCTTGGCCCAGCATCCTAATACCTACTTAAGGCCATACGAAACAGGAGTGCATCATGTCAATTTGGCTACCATTCGCAACAGGCTGTAGTTGAAGGGTTCAGAGTGCCAAGTCTGTAATAAAGCCTTATTTAGCTCAACTCGAAGAATAGAACTTAAATTTTTCATACCGGCTCATTTACATTCTACTGATGACTACTTTAAAACCGGTTATGTTAAACATCTTCCAAACAACTGCAAATTTATTCTGAAATAAATATTTAAATATTGTTGTAGGCTCAGAAATTGATCTTAGCATTAAGTTTGTTGAAACTAGAATTACTTAAAATTTTCTCGATAGAAAACGCAAAGCTACGTCCTGAGGACCTTATTATAATATGACTGAGCATGGTCTTAGCGATATCTAAGCTTCAATTTTGTGTGTGATTGTGATTATGTCTCAATAAATTCCTTCAGGGTCGGCAACGCGCTAGTGAAATCTCCGGTGTTGCAGGCGTTCATAGGCTACGGTAACCACTTACCATCAGGTGGGCCGTTCGCCCGTTTGCCTACTTAGTTGTATAAAAAAGAAATCTTTTTCAAAAAATAACTTTTTCGATAAACACTTTTTATTAATTTTAATAATATTTTTGTTGATTTTAAACACGAACAGCGAAATGCGTGAAATAAACATACAAAAAATATTTTTTGCTGTCATGCCACGTACGAATGTCAATAAAAAATCCTGTATTTTTAAAAAGCTTTTCGTTTCAACATGTGAAAAGTTAAATTATTTTATTTTAATTACAAACGTGGGATGTGCAACAATGGGACGCGTCTGTATCGACCAAGTTAGCTCGTTAAAACTCCAGCAGACTCGAGCATTGCTTTTTGTGACGTCATAGAATTTGTCTGACGGCAATCGGTAACTGAACAACTTTCGATAAAATAATAACAATATATGCATAGAGTCATACGTAGATAGATTATGTAGGTATAAATGTAGGTAGCACTTTCGCGGATGATTACCATCGTTCTCATGCTAAAAACAGAGTTTTTCAACCAACTTCAAATTTTTAAGTTCGACTCACGAAAGGGCCCTGCGTTCTTCAAACAATTTGACTCATGCCACTCCCTCTCACCATACTGGGTTTTACTCCAACTCCTTCGCCGTCACGGCTGTCAGACTCTGGAACGCGCTACCTGTATCAATTAGAAAAGCCTCCAGCCGTGCGGGTTTCAAAGCTCTTGTTTACGAGCATTTTCTCGCACAGCTAAGTGATGTGGGAATCTAGTTGCCGCATATGTTGTTTATTTTGCATTGCATTAATAATTGTATATATTTATTGTTTATGTAGGTATATTGTAAATACGTGGTTATATTATATGTAAGTATATATATATATACCTTGAAATTTTAGTCGTTTTGGTGTTTTGGAACCATCGTCCAGTGACTCCATTCATGCAACTGAACAACTTTCCCCAAGATACATGGGTCAAAATATGGAGTAAATTTTTGGATCTCCCATACAAAATGTCTTATCACGTGACCTAACTTACTATGGGAAGTCCAAATTTATTTTTCATGTTTCAAGCTATGTTCCGTGGGGAAATTTGTTCGGTTGCATGAATGGAGTTACTGGACGATGGGTCCAAAACGACTAAAATTTCACGGTGTATATGTATTACATATCATTTTTTTATGCTTTTCCATAAATTATACTTTATTTTACACCCACATAAAGTTCTCTGCTTGACCCAAAAGTTGACTGTTAGATAATGCTTTTAGCATTAAGTCCACCTATTGTGCTTTACAATTGTATTTGTACAATAAAGTTTAAATAAATAAATAACTCCTAATCATGTTTTTGCGATTGTTACACAATAAACATAGACAAATTACAACTCTGAGTCTATCTGCAACCATCAACACTGTCTTCTTCTTCTTCTTTGCGAGTCGACTCTGGCTGTTATCAAACTTCAGAGGACCAAAATTCCGCCAATGCCTTGTCGGTGGCTTCGTAGAGGTCCCTGAGCGTGCAGGTGGCTGGGCACGCAGGACATGACACCGCACAGGCAGGCCACCTCCGAGCAGTAGCCGCCACCTGAACATGTTTTCCTTGCTTCGGCCTACGAGAGTACTGAGTCTGTTTAAAGACTTCCATGTAAGCCATGGCAGGTCATGTCCAGGAGGGAGGCACTCCGATAGCGGCAGAGATGAGGCCAAAGGGTATCTCTCCGTCAACACTGTTAACCGTTGCAAACGTAAAGTAATAAACGCAAAAAAAACTTCACTCCGTTAAATTAATCCATATACATACTAATAGTATAAGTGCGAAAGTCACTCTGTTTATCTGTCTGTCTGTCACGCTTTCACAGCCAAACCGCTGAACGGATTTTGATGAAATTTGTTGAATATACAATAGTTGGAGACCCGGGGTCAAACATATTAGGCTACTTTTTGATGCAGTTGAGTTGCGGCTAGTCTACCATATGTATCGATGGAAGATTATTTTTGTACTTTTAGGGTTCCGTACCTCGAAAGGAAATAACGGAACCCTTAAAGGATCACTTTGTTGTCCGTCCGTCCGTCTGTCTGTCTGTCAAGTGAAACGGCGACAAATAAAACGTGGCGTATAATTAAGTATTTAATTACTCAGATAACAATTTAAATTATAGTTTTATTATCCCCACTATTAATTACTCGGCTAGGAAGTGGCAAGACTGCGTTACGTCACAACCGATCAGCGACGGCTATGGCTGGCTTGCATACGGCTTGCTTCCGGTCGTGACGCGGCTTAGGCTCGGCTTGGCGGCTATGACTTGGCTTGGCGTACCTAACACAAGACTCTTTTTCTCAGGAACGTGTGGAAGTATCAAGCTGGAATTTATATCAAATACTCAGGTCTACTATCCCTTGGAGCTGTAAAAAAAAAAAAAACTTTTAAGGCAACGCAACCAAAACAAAAAAACAAAGATACAATCGTTTATGCCGCAAATTTTCGACACTCGCAAGGGAATCAAAATATGATCAAAACCTACAGGGTACTTCCCGCGAACTCAGAATCTTGAAATTTAGTACGAAGCAACGTCTTATAGCACAGTTAAAGGAAAATTTGCGAATTTTTATGATAAAAATATTTTTAATAATTTTGAACTTACTACCCCTTTCCTCGTTAACGCGTAAAAGTATTAAATTGAAATTCATGATTGTCGTGATGGGTGAACTTTTACTTATATACCTACAGGTTTGTACGGAACCCTCGGCGCGCAAGTCTGACTCGCACTTGGCCGGTTTTCTTATATCTGTATAAAAAAACAGCAAATTTTCTATTTGTTCATACATACATTAACAGACAGGTTGTATAGTAAGTATAAATGAACCTTTAGTGTGTTACATCATCTACCCCGATGATTGAGAGTCGCGAACATTAGTCATTGTCGGAATTCTAAAGGCGCCTTGTAGTAGCTTCTAAAGCCTCTTTATCCTGCGAGCTTTTTAGCAAAGCGCTAGTAATCTACCTACTACATACGAGTATATATATATATATATACATATACATTTCCTTTATGAAATCGCTTTTATATCGGAATTTTTGAGTGATATTGAAGATAATAATGAATAAGCGATTAAATAGCAAGCCAGGTTTTATTAAATCTTACCTACATCTATATAATAATAACCTTCAAATATCCTACATCTGTCATGAAATACAAGTAGGTATGTAAATTATAAATCGGCAAAGTGCGAATCGGAGTAGCGTATGAAGGATTCCATACCATATTTTTCGAATATTTCATTCGTCTACCTGAGGCCAATATCGAGCAAAAAATGAAAAAATCATGTTTCTGTATTTTATTTTGTTTTTAGTTTCTGTTGTTATATAGCGGCAATAGAAATACATCATTTATCAACTGTCTAGTATGACAGTGACAGACAGACAGATAATTCTTGATGATAATAGGTACTTTGTTAATTTATTTCCAGTTTGTTTAGGACCTTATGTTATTGTCCTTATTTATACTATAGTGCTTTTTGCTATGCTTTCAATCGAAAAAATATTAGTTCGCCCAGTGGAGCTTTCAGCGAATCGCCTTATCTGCAGATAGTAGTATCGGTGAAGCATATTTTATTTTTAACATTCTTTCGGCGAACGGAGCTGTCGGTGAGAAAAGGCAGCGGCTTAAAGAAAATTCTTTATACCGATGAACGGTGAACAATGATTTCTATGTACAGTTATATCGTTCAAGGGTAATTCTATAAATCATTGCAAGCTCCCCATTTTTTGTGTCGGAACCCTAAAAATGTCTTAGAGCGTTAACTTACTAACTCACAAGCTGGCAGTCAGCATGAAAATTGTTATATTCAAATCATGAATTATTTGGAGCGAAATTCTCAAGTTTTGGAAATTTCTCTGAATTCCGCTGAAACTTGGTGGGAAAGGAGCAATGAGTGTGACGTGGCAGCTGGGTGGGAGGTGAAACTGGGACGAGTTTGTGAACCAGTGTATTTTCTTGCGAGAAACAAGTCGAATTCTCAATTCAATGAGAATAACATTCGTTATTGTAACTCAGATGACGTAAATATAAGGTAAACATCGACAGTTTAATATTTTGACTATTTTTACATTCCGTTAAACTTGCAAGAACTACAGTATTCAACATTGCAATTGTAAGATTGACCGAGGGTTCACGGATAAAAAATCTTGCGCGTCTTGGAGTGGTATTTTTGAAAAGTGTAACTAGTGCAAAATCGGCTGTCGAATATTTTTTTATTATTGTTCGTTAACGAACCATTTTCATTCACACATGTGTCATACATTTCATAGACAGTACTCCTAGTATGATTTTCTATATTAACTTCCGCGACAGATGCGGTTTGTCTGCCTTGAAAACCGAAATGTGAACCACAGATTGCAAAGGTGCTACTAATTTCAATTTATGAATTATTAATATTTGTGTCAAACAAAAAACAAGAAAAAAGTTATTGATAAATTAGAAATAAATAATTCATTCAGAGCCCTTGTCGTCCCTCTCAGACGCATAATGGCCTCTTGATATGGGGAAAATCGGCAACAACAAGCTTCGAAGATGTTTTTGAAATTGCCTCATTAAAAATGTAACGTGAGGATCCCCTTACTATTTTGATGCGACTTTGTATTTGAGACAAAAAGAAAAAGAATTGGTCGACGTCCTTGGACCTATAAGGGACTTTGTATTCTAATGTGTATTTTTGTTATAACTGACGTTGAAACCACATGCGGGGGCCAGATAATGCAATAAGAGTTGCAGATTTCTAGTCCAAAAGGATTTAGGGTATAATTCGTCATGTCTGAAAGTTGTTTCGATTTGTCATGCTAATTTTTATCACCCATTGATGTTCCAGTTCGTCTTGTGTTTACATGATTTTATTTCGTCATATCAAGTCATGATAAGACCGCCTTTGTACTCATTTCTGTTAATGATAATTGGTTTCAATGCTGTATCTTTGCTTAAATATATGTAAATGGTGCAATAAAGTGTTCATTCATTCATTCATGTAAAGGTTCTAATTAGACATGCCTACAAAAAGTTCTAACTTGCTTATATTTATTAATAGTTTCAATTTGTCATGTGTTCATATGTTACGATTCGACAAGTCTATTTTTAGTTCTAATTCAAGTGGTCATATCAAACGAATAGAAAGGTTCCAAAAAGAAATTGTATTTTTTTTTACGTATTCAGTGTAAAGGAACTGCAGTATTACCTGTCTTAATAAAACAATGCACCACAATACAAAGGTGACAGAGGCCGAACAATCTGTCACTGTGCACCGAGGCTTGCGGGAGTGAGTGTGGCAGCTCGTCAATGGCCGACCGTCTCAGACTTGAAAGATACGGTCACAGTTCCAGCAAGTATAGTCTAATGTTGTAATCGTATGGTATATCATACCTTATGAAAACTTAGAACAACATAGACGTTATTATTTAAATACACAGAAAAGTGTAGATTGTTCTTTGTTTTTGTCACAAAACCACCGTGATCACCGGTGTCAATACGGTGACTCACCAAATGGGTACGCCCTAATCCTCTCTTCTCTGCCGAAAAGATGTTAAACGTTTCCTAGGCACTGCTTCATACTACAGGCGATTTATTAAGAATTTTAGTCATCGCGCCGGTCCCCTAAACGCGCTCACGTCCACTCGTAAAGGAGCTCCACCCTTCCGTTGGACTCCTGAGGCAGATCAATCTTTCAATGATTTAAAGTTAGCTCTGACCACAATACCTGTTCTAACATGTCCAGATTTTTCGCGCGAATTCTCTGTGCACTGTGATGCCTCGGATTTCGGAATAGGTGGGACCTTAGTTATATAGATAATAGAGATAAAAGACAAAATATAGACGGGCAAGAACATCCAATCGCTTATTGTAGTCGCTCGCTTTCTCCAGCAGAGAGAAATTATTCTGCGACAGAGCGTGAAGCTCTGGCAGTAGTTCATGTAGTGGAGCATTTTCGTCCTTATCTGGAGGGCAGTAAACCTTTCCGAATAATCACTGATCATTCTAGTTTAAAATGGTTTTTAAATCTTGAAAATCCTACCGGTCGCTTAGCGCGGTGGGGTTGTAGATTATCTCCTTATAACTTCATAATAGAACATAGAAAAAGGTCACAGAATGTAGTACCTGATGCATTATCGCGGTCTGTACCCGTGTCTGTAAATGCCATAGATTTAACCGCAATTAAGGACGCTTGGTATCTGAATATTGTAAAACGTTGCACCGAGAGACCTCGGGCTTGTCCGAATTTTCAACTAGTTGATGGTAGGCTTTACCGTTTTACAAAATCTTCTAACCAACTTAGTAAGGATTTCCAGTGGAAAGAAGTGATACCTCTTGAGCTGAGGGAAAGTATAATTGTTGAAAATCATTCTAAACCTACTGCCGCTCACCTTGGTGTGGCTAAGACTTATAAACGCCTGAAGCTGAGATATTTCTGGCCTGGCATGTATAAAGATACCGTGAGTTTCATTAAAAATTGCGACATTTGTAGTGCTTATAAACACAGTTCACAGTGTACACCCGGCTTTATGGGAGAACCAAAAAATTGTACGCGGCCATTCCAGTGCATAAGTATTGATCTAGTCGGACCATTGCCCATGTCACGGCGTCAAAATAACTATCTGTTAGTTGTCATTTGTTGTTTTACAAAGTACTGTTTTTTGTTTCCACTTCGCAGGGCTACTGGAAAGGTTATAGCGCAAAGATTGGAAGATCATGTATTTTTAGTGCATGGAATACCACAAACTATAATTTCTGACAACTGTTCCCAATTTACAGGTCGTGAAATTTTAGCTTTATATGAAAAATACAATATCCCTCAGATCCACCTTGGCCCAGTGTATTGTCCACAGGTTAATCCCGTTGAACGCTATAATCGTACCGTAATGACCGCCGTTTCTGCTTTTGTGGAAAATGATCATAGGTCCTGGGATGAAAACATTCAAAAGATCCAATTTGCCATAAACACATCTGTAAACGAAGCCACATCTTATAGTCTGTTCCTTCTA
The DNA here is from genome assembly GCA_947363495.1 of Euzophera pinguis. Classification (NCBI taxonomy): domain Eukaryota; kingdom Metazoa; phylum Arthropoda; class Insecta; order Lepidoptera; family Pyralidae; genus Euzophera; species Euzophera pinguis. Next base: position 404,690 of record OX376159.1, read on the forward strand.
GTCCACGGCAGGGAAGCTGTAGCCAACGGTGATATTGTAACACTTTTCCTTTTCAGTTTAGACAAAAGTCTTTAAAAGTCTTTAGTCGTGACAAAAAGTCTTTTGTTATGTAAAGTAAGAAAAACTACAATGATTTCATAAGGAACAATATGTATATTAGAAATAGGGCGTGGATTCTTCACAACTACTTTTTATACAAATCTAGGACGACCGAGTTATTTAATCAACCTCACATTCACAACTACTGCCCTGGTAGATCCCGTTATGGCGAAGTGCAGATCCGTCCAATTACGTGTTGCAGTATAGATATGCTCGGCGTGGTGATCGTCGTGTACGGAATCGTATTGCAATGATTCCGTACCCAAGAGGTGAACCCTGGAATTGGGTAAATTGGGTATTTTAGCAAACTCCCATTAACTTCTTTGACTGCCACATGCCTTTCATCTTAAGCTGAGAAGAACGATGGACTACTGAAGGGACAGTTGGAGGAAAAAAAGCATTATATAGTAAGCTAAGGCGTGGCAGTCAATTTACAGAAGGTTACTTAGTATAGCTCGGTAATATAAAACTAAGCAGTACCTAACAAAGGTTAAAAGCTAAAGGCTAATAAAAATAAACCATAATAAGTAATACAGAGTAACGTCAACCTCCTGTTGTACAAATAAAACATACATTATAACTAAACAGGCGATTACATTCAATTAGAAAATTAGAAACTAAGAAACAGCTCACTTATGTAAGCTATGTACGTACGGATATTGACGTTATATGAAAATATTACTGATAGTACAATAAATAAGCAGTGCAAGAAATTAGTAGAATTATTGAATTGCGGAGTAGTTCAAGTGCGTAATTAATTGAGACATTGTATGTGCTCCACTTAGTATATTCACTATAATTCTAATAAGCACCAGCTAATATAGTATAATTGTAACACTCACCCGAGTATCTGGGGTTATTTCACTATAGTTTCAACAGCAGATATAGAAAAATATGTTACACGTGTACGTAACTTGAAGTTTAATAAGATGGCGACAAGGCTAGTTAGTCGTATGAAGAAAATTGATCAAGGTGACAGCGTCTATACGTAGCAGTGGCTATCGGAGGATTGTCAGTTCCATTCAATGCGCAAGGGCCGCAGGCGCGGCGCGGGACGTAGGTACCGTAGTGTCGTGCGCAGCTGGTATCTAAGTAACAGGACCACGGTTCATATAATAACATAGTACGTGCCTGTGATTTACTAAAATAAGATATTGTTTGATAACTATATAACGACTGTTCTATTTGATTAATGTTTTAACTTATTTAATATATTTTGGTATAAATTATATTTACTTATAGTTTAGCTGCAGAAACTTTTAGTCAAAAGTAAATAAAACGTTACAATATTTACAAAGATGGTAGTGATCTCAGCGAATTAACCGTTACTTCACCTGATGCACATGTTCAAAGATTGGATCATCTATCACAAATTTTCAATAATGTTAAAAATTCACTTAAGCAAGCGCATCAGAAAAATGTGAAGTACTACAACAAAAGACGTAGGGATGTGTCCTTTAATGTGGAAGATTTTGTTTGGAAACGTACCTACAAGCAGAGCGTTGCGAGTAAGTACTTTGCCGCAAAGCTTGCTCCAAAATATGAAAAATGCAAGATTATCCGTAAGCTTTCACCGTTAGTGTATGAGTTGGAAGATGAACAGGGTAAATACATAGGGAAATGGCACATAAAAGATTTCAAATATTTAGACTAGCCTTCATCGGCCGCGGGATGATCGGCTTTAGAATTGTCTCCCCGTCTGACGTCCGGACGTGTCGTAAAAGGCGACTGTGGATTATTTTAGGCGTTTTTCATCTTAAGCTAACCACCACTTTTATTAACCATTTCATTCAGTATATCTTGAGTGACCTGATAACCATAAGTTTGTACTTACTTTCTCTCATTTATTTTGACCTGTTTAACAAGAAAACTTAATCTCTTTTAAGCTTCGTTGTCTAAGGGATCCCATGACAATTAGCATTGATATTATGTCTATTTACACCCTACCGGTGTTGGTAGATTTATCATATTATTACTTTTATTCCCCATTTATAATATACTCATACAAGCGAGTCTATTTGTTTCAGGAGAATAATGGAATATTTTTCTACTAAATTCATAGGTCTATAATAGACAATTAGCTTAATAAGACAATAATTAAAATAAAATAAATTACCTTTTCAGGGTTCTATAAGTATATCCAGAAAAACACTTTTGTCATAAAACGCCGTACGACAACCACGTCGGCGAAAATATTTGTTACGAAGGTTGCACTATTAAACTCCAAAATAACAGTATTAAATGCGATTTAAATCTTTAAATTATAAAAATAGCGAGTAAATATCGACCCGCTCCAAAAATCATCTGATTTCGTCTGCCGGTGGCGGCAAGTGTGCTGTCAGTTCAGTCGTAGTGATGGGGACATCGGGAGTCGACATTTGCTCGAATCGACTTGATGAACTATCTATCGACTTCGTGCCGAACCGTGTGAAAACAACAGGCATTTAGTATCGATTTTTGAAATCCGCCGGCGAATCATTCGACAATTAAACCAACTCGCACGGATTCAATGAGCGATTAAAGAAACACGGAACAAGTAAGGAATGATTCGATTATCGTTTACCGGCTCGTGGAGTTATTCGCACGGCCAGACCATACTAGTCGAAATCAAAAATTACCACCCGCGTACATTTCAAAAATACAGAATGTTGCTTCCACGAACGCAATCGATATATCTCACGGAGGAGTCAATTCTCTTATTTTAAATAGGTACCTAGTGCACAATTGAATCGCAATTGGATCGCAATGACTTGACTTTGACGCTTCTGATATTCCGTTACTCATTTTATTTACATTTCCCTACTAATATCATTAAAATACGCTCCAGTCGCAAATGAATAGAGATTCAAAACTGTTTAAGCAGAATACCACTATTGAGTAAATCCAAAAAAAATGCAACACAATTGAGTCGCGATTGAATATCAGTTGCGTGGCCTTTCAAAGTTCATTAGCGGAATCGATCACCTCACAACAATCGAGCAATTAGGCAGTTAATCGACTTAATATTTATGGCATAGCAAAAATGGCATTACAATGTGTCATTTACATCATGATTCCTGCAGTCTGACCGTCTCCGACTTGACAGATGCTCACGTTTACAGCGAATATGCTTCTGAAATGTTACAGTAACTGTTGTATGTGAGAAACAATGGAACTATGTGAGTATGTAACATAGTTCCTTTGTTTTTCATACTACTACTACTACAATACCTATTGTATTGTGTTACTGATGTTACGTACCTATTACTTCCATGATTCTATATATTTATATTAACGAGGCCGGCAGCGTCTCCCATTCCTAAGTCCCCGGCTGAGACTCGCAAAATTTCAAATTAAGATCTCTATTGTTATCGTCACCTATGTAAGAATAGTCATTATAGGAAAGGGGTGGTCTATGCTGTGCCCTTTCAGGGTGTTAATATAGAATTTAGCTCAGAAAGAAGAAGACTCTAATCTGTATGAGTTAATGATAAAATCGCTTGCACAGGCACTACGCCTTTCGTTCCCCGCGGCGCTGCCGGTGATGAGAGTGACGTGTTGACAATGTTATGCAGATTACTTGCAAATTGCTTGCTCATTGTAACTGTACTCTAACAATGAGTAATGCTAGTTGTACAATAAACAGTAAATTCCAGGTTTCAATAAGTGTGTAAATATTGTGTTAAAACCTTTCATTTTCAGAATACAATACAATACTCTTTTTATGGTACAAAAAAAAATTACAGGAGCACATTAAAAAAAACAGTGAGGCATAAAAGTGGACTTATCTCTGAAGCAATATCTTGAAGTCAACCTTAGTGTGTTTACTTATAAACTAAGGACAAGTAGGGGATCGTGCTGATGGAATCCATGCAAAACGTACTTAAGTGATAAGTATTAAATTGTGTAAAGAAAGTGAAGAAAATTAACCAAATAAAGACTCATCTAAAACATATTTCAATTAGATTCAAAGCCGTCCTAGATCTAAATTGGGAACAGCAATCCAATCTACTTGTTTTGAACACATCTACTAAGGACTACGGCAATAAAATATCCATACAAGAGCTAATACGCTGGTCCTTCGAATGATTTATGTATAAAAGGTGCCGTGTAGATACGGTACTCGTATTTCATTTGTTTTCCATCATGCTCAATTTGAGTGTTTTATTGATAAAATTGTTATTTACTGCGTAGTAAAATGTTTTAGCTCTATGTGTACTAAAATGATAATTTAAGTATTCACTTATTTCAAATGTATTTCTAGAAAAACACGAGTCCTTAAAAGTGAGACAGAATAAGCAGTAAGGGATTAAAGCAAGGGTCCATAAACACATCAAATATTCTTTTAGACATGTCAATCCCATTAAACAAAAACTTACATTGTAATACACAGTTTTTGTTTTTGCAAAATTGTACACAGTTGCAAGGTTCTTTCTGATTTCGGGTTGCTTAATATGCTCTGAACAATTTCGACATCCAATCTATTAATTTTGAAACTACTTAAAAATTGCTCCCTTTCTGACCTGTTTCTCTCGCATTCCATGAAGAGATGAGATATATCATCTACCTGTCCATATGATTCAAAATCGGGAGAAACGCTCAATTGTAAAGTTTAAGATTTTTCAAAAACTAAGAATCGAATGAATGGTTTTTAAATATATTTAATTAATACCTTTTGTCAATATCCGGCAAGCGCAGCGTGACATCAGATGACAGATGTTCCAAAAGTTTAGTTAAAAATGGTCAAAATTGAGAATGAAATCTGTAAACGCTTAGATGAAAGAGGAAGTAATTACTTTACCCTCTATAATCTTTTTTTGTGAACTCGGGTATACGTGCAAAAATGCTTTCATACCCGGACATAATATTGTTACAATCACTGCGTGGAGCAACGGATGGGTCGGCCATTTCAAAGTACGGAAGCCAAGCGAAAATTTAACAACTTTTTTCATAGTCCTGTCAGTGTGCTTCGATATTGAGCTTATTTTTTGTATGCCTAAATTTCCAATTTCAAATGTAAGTTGGAAATTTCAAAACACAACAAAGACACAAAAACGGATACAAATTTCACTCAAAGCAAAAAACTTAATTTGGTTACTTTGAATGATTTTTTCACGTTTTTTTTAAATTTAAAACTAACTTTTTACTAAGTAAATTGGAACAGCAATCCTTCTAAATATAAACTACAAAGTCGATAAGTCCGAACTTAAATTATTATTTTTTAAACATGCAACTGATTTGTGGACTGTTGTAACTAATATAATAGAGTAGGAAAGTTTGTTTGAATGGTTATAATAAAAATTACACCTACTGGACTGTTTTATTTTTGGAACAGGTTTTAAGGCTCATATATAAACATTCATGGTACAGATATGTAAAAGCACGGGGAACAGTATGTATAAATCTGTGTTCACCTAAGTGAGATTTTATATGACTTTCACTTATTTCTTTTTATTGAAAGTAAGTTCCACATATTTAACATACTTAGAACCTATTTTAAATGGAAACTCATATTTTTGATTAACCTAGATAGTAGATAGGATTCAATATAGACATTAATAAGACAAGGAGTATCACTTGCGTGTTTGCCGACTTTCAAACAATTTTGTGGACAACCAAGCATACGGTCTGTATAATGGTGAATGCGCATTGCAGAACTTTGAAAAATTTATATTATTATTTATTATTAATAGTCAAACAGGCATAAAGCCTAAGACCGGCTTATTTTAAGTGTAGCCGAAGATGAGAGGCTACACACAGTTTAGCCGACAGGGGTCGGCTACATTTAAGATTAGCTGGCTAATCTTAAATGTAAATATATACGTACCGAAAAGTGATGAAAAGCAATCGGAATATAGTAACAGCTTAATCTCCTTGAAACTCGGCCAGCTTAGAACACAATTCGCAAAGCAATATTCAGCCAAGTCCATTCACTTCCCCGGATCCTATATACCATGTGTGTGTATTGGTATTGCTCCAAACGCGTTCTGCAGTTCTGCACTATCATCGAACATTATTAAACTGTGTGTACAATATATTGCTCTAGAATCTTTGGACAAATTTTGGTTATTATTTTTTTTGTCTGTACCATTCTAATGCAAATAAAGAATTTGTATTTTGTATTTATTTAAAATGTTTATTGTCGTACCGATTTTTTGATAAACAAAAGTTAATACGGTTCACTGGTGGCCAATAAACATAATAACAGTTCTATCGGTAACAATCGCGGTCAACGGCTTAACGTCCCTTCTAAAGCACGAAGGAGCTCCATATATAATGAGAGAAACAAAATGATTGTTATGAAAATATCAAAGAAAAGGCCAAAGACTTCCCTTAATGAGGTATTTATGTCAGTCTGAGTGGCTCAATATTTAGGTAAGGAATTATTTCCTCAATTATTTAACTACACCTATTTGGGCTACAGGGCTTAGCCAAAGTCACATTAATAGCACTAACGTACACAAAGTGACAATCCGAAAAACGTTAACGACATTAGTTTTTGCGATCGGTCACGATTATTATGTAAATTGACAAGTGATTTTTTTAAAATATAAGTAACAACAACAGCCATTCTTAAAAATAATCATACAATTTAAATAACAATGAATACTATCCGGCCAAAAAGTTGTTAACAATGTGTAACAACTCAAATTTATACGCCAATGAGTCTTATGACATCAAAGACAAATGGTAACTTAGTCTGCCTGCGACCATGAACGCTGTAAAGTGTTTGAAACGTCAGGTGTAAATAAATAAGTAATAAACGCGATAAAACCGTATTAAAATAGTTTAATTTAATGAATAACAATCGCGAAAGCATAAGAAATCATTAAATAAAATATATTTATTGATTAAAATAACTGCACAAATCAGTTATATATACATTTATGTATATAATGCACAATAGGTTATAAATAAACTATTAATATTATTGCATGCATAAACAAAACTTTAATAAAATACGTCCAACACCAGACTTAATTTTATTCAAAAAGCTATTTTTGCCGCGTGTTTTGCAGGTGTGGGGAATCGTACTTCATTTTGTTTGTTAGCACCATGGTTTTTGTTTTAGATGGTGCAAACTTTAACTTATTTTTGATTTCCCACCTCCGAACATATTCGAGAACGCCGTTCGCTCGTCCCTGAAATTCTTGTCCTGTGTCGACGGAGAATATAAGGACCACGTCATCAGCAAAAGCTTGGCAGTAGTCGCCCCGATCATCCAGTTCCTTAAGCAGTGGGTCCAGAAGCAAGTTCCATAAGGTTGGGCCCCCTTATGGAGCCTTGTACGCAACCTTTGGTAGTACCAGTGACACATTCCGCCCTCGCATATCTCACTCTAACACTCCTATCCGCCAAATAACTGTCGACTAGTCGGCGCAAGTTTGACGGACATTTCGTTTCTGCCAATCGACATTTTATTGCGGGCCACCAGGCGCTGTCGAAGGCTCCCTCTATGTCCAGGGATACCAAGGTAATTATCTTTTTGTCTTGTATTTTTTTCTTTATGTGTTGGACCATGACATAGAGGGAGTCCTCGGTGCGCGGTTGTGGCATAAACCCGTATTGGCTTTTACTCATACCGGGAAGAATGTGCCACTTTATTCTACTCATCATTAGTTTCTCCAAAATCTTACCTTCTACGAATCATAGTAGGATATCATAACCGTATTTGCGGCTGTGTCAAAAAGAAATTAATTTGGCTTAGTCGCACTAAGCTCCCAGTCTAGACGTTGCGACCAAAAGCCGCTGCTTCGTGACTGCAAGATACATAACTTAATTTTAAAATATCTGAAAAAATGCTGGCGAAAATCTAGTTTGAAAGCACTACAAGCTTACCTACTTTGAAAGAAAAGAAACGATAATCAATTAATCATATTTCTTTATTTGCTCTGTTTTCTGTCGATTCTTTATCAACTAGACCAATTGGAGCATGACCCGAGGTGTGTTAGTGGCCAACACTGTTAGAATTGTTCAGGCTGCCAAAAGGTAATCTGATAAAGTATAACGACTGCTATCTATCGATAACAACCGGGATCAACAACGGCCTTCCGAAGCACGGAAGAGCTAGAGATATAAATTGCCACTAAATGTTGACCCGTCCAATACGGGTCGCGCTTCGACGTCGTCGGTTACGCGCACCGCTCTCGGCTATTTATTTACACAGCAGTTTGTCATAAAAATAACGCTAAAATAAAGTTTGGAATGAAATGTTTCGAAACAATAAAGTTCCAAACACTGGTCGACATTTTATGTAACGAGCAAGTTACGAGGCTCTCATTGGATATTGTGGTCCTCGACATCATGTCACGGCGAGTTCTCACGCGAAATGGGCCATTCTCGTAACTCTGAATTAGAAAGTCATGCTGTTATTACCAGAGCACAAAGGATGGACCAATTCATTTGTATTTCGACCACGTTTTATGTCGGACATGTTGAAATTCACCCCTTCCTATCATGTGAAGTATTAAATACATTTCGTTCCTTTGTGAGAGAATAATATTCATAAGTGATTAATGGCGAGGCCCATCTACATTTAACGTGTAAGAAAAGCTAGGCAAACATGCAAATAAGCTTTTGGCCGAGATGAAAAATAAATTCTTATAATATTTACAGCAGTTACAAAAAAATATTTGGCAATGTGAGGTAAAGTCATGGTCAAATTGGCAATATTCGATGTTTAGTCATGATCATATTCTATAGGTATTAAAATTTAAGCGTCAAAAGACTAGAATGCAACAAAGGTTATTAATAGGCAGTCTAAAAAAAAAATGGTTCCCGTGCACTTAAATCCATCGTGAAAATCCATTGATTCTGACTCTGACCAAGACACCCGAATTATTATTTTCCCAGATTTTCCTAAAAGAAGTTATGCAGATAACAATGGCTCTATTTATCAACTATTGCGGCTAACCCTTTTTAAAGGCATACCATTGCCTCTAAAAGATAAACTGAAGACTCGGATGATGATGGAAAGTTGATAGGAAATATTAGTCCTGACGAGATCGTCTATCAGAGACCGCAGTCGCGTCTGCTAATTTGTATCGGTCAGTTCCAAATTAGTTCGTATTAAAATTAACGAGCTAAAGGCTTCACTCCATTATACATGTACTATTTATAATGTGGGTGTGCGACATATGAAGTATTACTATGGAAAGTAATACTGTTTACATTTGAGTAAATATTTCTAACAAGTATGTATGTGTATGTAAGTAACTGCTACAGTTCCCTTCGGACACTATTTCACTGGCGTTTCTTCGTGACTCTAGTTGTTTTCCTATATCGATGGCTTCAACCTCTGTGTTTTGATCTTGTACCCGATTTTGGCGAAGCCAAAGCATTATTTTGATCTGTACATATGTATGCTGATATGGCTGTGTTTTTCCTTGGTATTAAATAAAACTGTATCAAATGATGGATAAATAATGCTGTCTATTTCTACGTAGGTGATTAATAGTATTTTAATGAACGATATTAATAAAAACTTAATACGATGCCATCACACAAACTCATTGTACGAGAATAAAGTCTCTTATTTTCTATATTGCAATGTATTTTGAATGAAGAATTCCTAAATACACATACATATATAATTAGCTCAACTTAGCATAGCATAATATCCAACACAGTAGTGGAATGACAGCGTAACCTCAAATGGCTGCTGAAATGGTTCTGGCGGTTGGATCCAAATTAGTTCCTATTAGAATGGAAATCATAAATTACCGAAATGGTCCCAAATCGTTTTATTTGAAAGCTGACATGTCTATTTGCGGGTTCTGTAATTGGGCATTAAAATTTGTAATTTTGATAAAATGGACCATTAGTGGATTCTGATTTTCTCTTAAAGCAAACCGCACATTTCATGCACAGATAATTTAAATGTGGATTAAGTGATATTTAAGTACCTTTATTTAAGGTTAGAATTATATTATAATATAATAATAATAATATAATCTTTTATTCAGATGACCAGGATCCATTTTTGTTAGTAACAATTTCCTTAAAAACTATGTTAGTAAGAAATATAAATTGAAGCGATATAGTTATAATTATTTTATAGCCCCTTTAAGTATTTTGCTCCAAGAAGCCAGCATGGGGCTATCAAACTTAGAGCTAAGCACCTTTAGAATACTGTTGCTGCTGCCACACAATCTGCCCATCAGGGATGCTATGCGGTTGCGCCTGATGGCATAGAAGCCATTCAATTAAAATTCTTAAAGTAATGTGGAGATCGGATTTGAACCAGAGAATAAAAATATGTTGTGTTGTGTCTTTCAGATAATACACATATTGTAAAAATCAAACCGAATTACAAAAACATCCCACCCCAAACATTATTATACACCGACTATGAGTGCGGCTGTACGAACAAAAGTTTGTGTATTTGACTATTTTATTGACCGTAAAAATATTTAAAATTAAGGAGCATTATGTAACATCCATGAAATCCTCCGAAGTGTAAGCTGAGCAAAGCAACTAGGAATACACGCTAGGATGAAGAAGATCCATTGAAATTAAGAAACATTCGTTAAGCTTTTAACTATTATGTATTTGTCTTTCTCATTATTTCGTGCAATGATATCGATTTCAATATTAGAAATAATAAAAGAGATTGTTTTACAATGGTATAAAACTAAGCAGTTAGTAAACATCACGCTCTCGTCATACACGCTCGTCGATTACGGGTACTCCTAACATCTCCCTTTTTTAATATGTCTGCGATTTGGTCGCAGTATGTTCTCAGAGGCCTACGAGAAAAGTCTGTGAGGATCGTAGCAAATGGAAATCCGTAGTCTCTGCCTACCCCTACGGGAAAAAGGTGTGATGGTATGTATGTATGTTAGTAAACATACACCATAAAGATGAAGGCTTGAAACTCGAGTTTCGTCAAAGGTCACAAGGCTATGCTGGTAGCTGACCCAATAACACGGACGTTTAAAAGGTTACTGTGCTAATGCGCCTTATTGTGAAACTTCTGGAATGATGTTTGCGTAAAAGTTCATATTTTAAGTAATTAATTTATAAAATCTTGATTATTAGTGGAACAATATCATAAAGAGCATTTATCTACGAGACAAATGAAGAAACAAAAATTGAGCAGAATTGAGAAACTTCTCATTTTGTATTTTTTTTAATCGGTTGAATAGTACTGTTAGTGATGAAATGAGAACAAAGTCAGTTTTATTTTCTTAGAAAACTCACTAAAATATTTTAGTGCATATACTTAACTAGGCTCTTTCCCGCAGTGTTTGACCCCGGGTCTTCAACTATATTCATATCAAAATTTCATTAAAATTCGTTAAGCGGTTTGGCCGTGAAAGCATAACAGACAGACAGACAGACTTTCGGACTTATAATATTATAGTATGGATGTTACAAAGGTCAGATTTCCTTTGTTTTTAGATACTGGTATAAAAAATTCACTGCAAAATTAAACCTTTTGATTCCGCTATTCTTCGATTACAGCAAAAATAGTAAGATAAAGATTAACAGCTCATTTTTTTATTATCTAATCAAAAGACATTCGTGCTGTACTACAAATAAATCATTTATTTCAGTAATAAAACATAAGTTATTTCAACGATGACCTTAAGGATTTCCTAAGTCGCAAGTCAGTGGTTGGAGTTGGCTTTGCAAGGAGACACTTGGAGGGAGATGGGGGAGACCTTTGTCTAGCAGTGGGACGTAAATTGATAAAAATAAGTCCTCGTGGCACTAAAAATATTTTCCAAAATTAATGGATGATGTCGATTCATCAAAACGTGGGAAATAAATATAAAAACCGGTCACCTCCGATGTGGTGAATGGGAACTAATAATGGGTGTCATTTGGCGCAGGTGTGGCCGATATTGCCGGTTAAGGGTCGTATGGAGGGGTGCGGGGAACATGAGGGTAATTTAGGGCCACTGTTAGTGTTTGTGGGGTTTTGCGTCTTTTCTTGTAAAAATTTGGGCGCTTTGTTTTTCATTAGAAGATCGCTTTGGCGATAAGTTCGCCTTGATACCTCATTTTCTTGTATTTTTGTTTTTACGTTTTTTTTTTGTGTAATAATGAGTATTTGTAATGTATTAGGCCTTGTAGAAATAGTGAGGTAGGTAGCATTTTTTTAATTATTTAAAAATCACAATCTAGTCTGTGTTTCTCAGTTGTATTCTCAAATTATACTTCAGAAGATTACGTTTTAATTTACAGTCCTGGGTTCAAGGATGTGCTGTCATTTGGTTTACTTTAAGCGACAAATAACCTTAATCCATACTATAATATTATAAATGCAAAAGTTTGTCTGCCTTTCTGTCTGTCTGGCTGTTACGCTTTCACAGCTTAGCCGCTAAACAGATTTCGATGAAATTTTGTATAAATATAGTTGAAGACCCGGGGTCAAACATAGGCTTCTTTTTGACGCAGACGGAGCTGCGGGAAACGGCTAGTATTAAATACATTTCGAAATGTCTTTACGCGGGACACTCTGAAAGTATTGAGAAACTAAAAAACTAAGTTCTATGGATAAAATATTTTAATTAAATCTTTTCGAAGAACTCTCCACCAGCCTCTATGCAAAGCTTCATGCGTCTGAACCAATTTTCGAAACATTTTTTCCAGTCCTCCGCAGATACCTCTCCCAAGGCTTTCTCGAACGCCTCGTATGCCTGCATCAAAATCCGTTCAGCGATTTGGTCGTGACAGACAGACAGACAGACTTTCGCATTTATAATATTAGTATGGATTCCGGTTCCCCGAGGGGCTCAAAAGTAAAAACAAAATAATAAAATTACATTAAAATAACAACGCAGGCTGCCTTTTGTTCAGTTTTTTGTAAAATCCAAATTCGGTTCAAATGTCAGATGACTACGCCGCGTAGCTCATAGCACGTGGGTGCTACGCATCGTAGCTCGTAGCAAGAGGGCGCTACGCACCGTAGCTCGTAGGGTGTTTCCAAGGACTACTCGCTAGATTTTTTATAATTTTTTATTGAACAAAGGTCCAAGGTAGCTACTTTGATTTTCAAACATTAAAATATGTAGAAAGTAAATATATAACGAATTTGATGCATTTTTTTTATATTTTGAAAAGGGCAATACGGACTCAATAAAAAATATTTTTATATTTTGCGGTCGGAAATAATAATAATAATAACCACATGACATCAACTTCTCCAAAGGGCCTCTACGCGTTGGATCTATTTCCCCGTGCAAGCCTCTCAAAGGACCGGGGCAACTCGTGAATCCCAAGCGGAGATATAATAATAATTATACAGCTAGCAAGCAAGCAAGAGCTATATGCTGGAGGGTAGAAGTGTATTGCACGTAATGGCGTAATCACGGGGAAACCCGCTCATGAGGCAACTCGCAATGACGAAACCGGAGCCGCACCTCTCGGCACCCTTAGCCGCTCATTCCAATGCTGCCCCTCTCTTGCCAAACACGGCGACTATTTGACGGCCCATTCACTGAGTGGCGAGTCACCGCCTGCCACTATTAGTCAGGAATCATGATTATGGCAGGTGTCCGATTTCTATTGCAATAGCCCAGTTTAAATCCATCCAAACTTCATAACCATAATCGATTTTATTCTTTTTACTCATTATCAATAATTCCCTCCTCCTGCCCAGACCCATTCATAGAAATGCCATCTATTGATATAGCCTAGGAGGGGTTTGGGTCCATATCCTCGCGCAAGCCTCTCGAAGGACCGGGGCAACCCGTGAATCCCAAGCGGAGATACATGGTAATAATAAAAACTTTTTATTATACCAAGAACTAAAATACAGATTATGAAAAAAAAATGAAATGCCTATATACAAAGGCGGTCTTATCACAAAAGTAATTTCTTCTAGGCAAACTAATAATCAAAGGAAATGTATACAAAAATAACACAGGTTAGGTGCAGGGCAAAATAATATTACTTGTGGATAAAAACCTGCCCTGCGTCGACGAAATACATACTTATAATTATTATAATAAATAAATGCAAAAGTCTGTCTGTCTATCTGTCTGTCCGTCTGTCTATCTGTCTGTTACGCTTTCACGGCGAAACCGCTGAACGGATTTGAAAAAATTTGGTATGAATATAGTTGAAAACCTGGGATCAAACATAGGTTACTTTTTGACGTAAAATAAAACGTTTAATAAAAAATCAAATAAATTATTTGATTTTTTATTACTGTACGGAGATGATTGAAATCTGGGCATAATTTTGAGGCTATTTACGCGGAAAAATATACTAATTTTTCACATAGTTTTTTTTGTACGGTAGTCCAGAATAATAGTATACATTTTATAACATTTTCTAAAACGACATAAAAATGAAAAGGGACCGTTTTTTCAACTTCGCTTTGTCACCCTAGTCTTACCGGCAGTTTTTAGCTTACAACGTTAACCTACGAGAGATAACCAATGTCAAGGGGTACCTCCCCGAGTCTTATGAATGAAAAGCTGTGTTACTCATTGATAAGCTCAGTGTGGGCGTGAGAGCCTCACGGAGGCTTTGTTGCGAATGTCGAAATTAACAAACAAGTAAGTTTGTTTTAATAAAGTTCCCAAGGGAGACTTAATGTTTAGAATATATTATACTTAGTTAAAACTTCTCTGTAATTGTTGTAAATGAGATTAGTAAAATTATTAAATAAAATAAAATACACATGCAAATACACCTATCCTTGACTATGGGTTTCATAAGAAAGCTCAAGGTCGCCCAGAGAGCTATGGAGAGGGCGATGCTCGGTGTTTCCCTACGAGATCGAATCAGAAATGAAGAGATCCGTAGGAGAACAAAAGTCACCGACATAGCCCAGCGGATTAGTTCTTTGAAGTGGCAGTGGGCGGAGCACATAGCGCGGAGAACCGATAGCTGATGGGACCGGCAAGCGCAGCGTTGGACCTCCACCGACCAGATGGTCAGATGACCTGAAAAAAGTCGCAGGCAAACGATGGACGCAGGCTGCTGCCAACCGATCATTTTGGAAATCATAAGGAGAGGCCTATGACCAGCAGTGGACTGACTGCGGCTTATATGATGATGATGATGATACAAATACACATTGATCGAATCGAATCACAATCTATC
Source organism: Euzophera pinguis (assembly GCA_947363495.1). NCBI lineage: Eukaryota > Metazoa > Arthropoda > Insecta > Lepidoptera > Pyralidae > Euzophera > Euzophera pinguis. The sequence continues at coordinate 419,831 of OX376159.1, forward strand.
GATTCGTCGACATTGATCGTCCGTCCGTCATCGAATTAGTTTGTAGGCGATAATCTTGGGGCTTTAAGATCCGACTTCAATTGATTGAATTGATAAAAAAAAAAAAAATATATCTCTTGATTCCTCTGTAAATATTTTTATGCTGAAATAAAAATACAGCCGGCTGAAAGGAAAGCTGTAACCAAAAAAAACAAGTTTGGAAAATCTGACACTAAATTGTATCCGATCAATTGACCGTGTACTTCACATGATATTGACGAATGCTTACAATAAAACGCAAAGGTACTTCTTCTTTGCGAGTCGATGGTCAACATAAACGGGCCCAAAATTGGGCTAGGTACTAATATGACGGTAAATAAGATGACTTAGGGTCAAAGGACGAAGTACACCAACCATACTCAGATATTTCCAAAATAAAAGAGAGATTTACAGCTAGACTAGAAGCGTTTCCTAATCCCTGTGGAAAAAATATATGGAGTGAACATTTTTTCTCTCACACTTTCATCTACACAATTTATAGTGCCATCTCTGTCTAACAAACGTACTTAGAAAGATAACTAGGCCCGTAGACAAAGTCACAGTTTGAAAACGATACCGAAATTAGAAAACAAAAAATGAATGGGATTGACTTTAGCCGAGCTAAAGCACTTGGTGGATTTCAAACTGATTCCGAAAGATAGCAAACACGAATATGTTATGGTTATTCAAATTGTTACTTTGGCTAAGCTTCCTAGACGGCCATTTGTTTTTCAAAAGCTCGTGCTCAAGGCACTTCCATATCACTCTTATTCTGATGTCCTAATGCACGAAGCTACTTCCTTTCGCTTTCTAAAACCCATCCCATTTTGCTTAGACGCTCCACCTGAGCAGACCGATTAATATTAGATAAAGAACTCATGTAATTTATACGGTTTTTAACCCCACGGGAAGACTTTACGACCTTCTGTCGCTATAAAACTCGAAAGTTTTATCACTCAGTTTGAGTTAAACTAAAATTATTACTTGAATAGTAAAATCAGCTTCGAACACATTCGACCAAAAACGCAAAAAGGATTTAACGCTATTTGACGTTATGTTAAGTTAGTACTATTAATAATTCTGTGCTTATGTGTCAGAAAATAAGTTGTAAAGACGTACGAACTAGTACGCGTACTTATGGCTCGACGACCTTTTTCGCCGCCCTTGTGTCACCGTAAATACGCGTACTTTAAAACCGTCGCGCAAGTCGTCGGCGATCACACCGGTTTGAAATCTTGCTCGTAGCTCATCTCGGCGCCTACGCGTGGCAGCACTGCGAGCCGCGAGCCGCCATTTTATTTCGCCAATCTGTGGATGCGCAAGTCTAATATGATATTATTCCTAAATAAAACAAAGCTTCTTCTGTCGACGACATCGCAATACAATGTAAGCAACCTTCACGTGTGTCACCGCGATCGAGCCGAGTAAGTTCGCAAGCTTAAAAACCGCGTACTTTAAGTTCGTACGCCTATCACACATTTATGGGAATAAAAAATTACATATAATTAGGATAACGCTTAGATGACGTTTGAATGAACTAGGTGCGACGATTTCCTTGAAACAAAAAGTTATGACTAAATAATATGACTATATAATGACAAGAATATGCATGGTTACAAATAATGCAATTTTTTACTTGATCACTTGTCGTTTACGATAACAACCGAGTGACGTAATTTCCAACAATTAATTGGTTTTCAAAGACTTGGTGACGGGAATTAGTATTCATAAACGAGTTCCAAAAGTTTTCTCATTTCTCTTAACCGATTTTGGTCCATGATTTTATCGAGAAAATGAACAATAACCCATGGTTTTTTTTTAAAGTGCAATGAAGGTTAAATTAATAATAATAAATGTAAGTATTTTTTTTTTCTTAATTGGTCTTTATTGACCGGCTTAGATTACCTATTTAAACTTTTTATGCTGTTCTTTTAATGCTGAAAAATTTTGTCATTATTTACTGATTTATGGCCTTTTCTATTCATCTTAACAATTACTTTCCTTTCTAAGCAGCAGGAATGTGTAGACATATAATTCGTTTAAAGCCTTAAATTCTCCCACGCAAATCCATCTAATCTCCTAGGCGGCATGCATTGTAAGCGTAAGCCGCCACGCGGGCGCATAATAATGACTTTGTGCCGCAATTGTATACAAGACTTAGAGCCCATTTCACAGTCATTTGAGGACAATGATTTTAACTAAAATTGGACAGACTGAAATATTTTGCTTATATTTCTACGGACAAGGAATAAATTATAATTGACCATAAAACTTTTAAAAATACATAAATATTTTGTTTATGTTAAGTTTAATTTTGGTATTTAATTTAGGCGTCTTTGTACACAGACATTTTTTTTTGTAATCTGTTCTTTTTGATCTGGGTGCAATAAAGAGTTTTTATTATTATTGTATCTCCGTTTGGATTTCACGGGTCACCACGGACCTCTGAGAGGTTTGCTCGGGTATATTGATCCAACGCGTAAAGGACTTTTAATATTAGTATAATTTTTGCACAGTTCAACTACAAGAAGTATTCTTCATACAAGTACCTACCTATTAGGTATTTGTAGAAAGTTCGAAAGTAACAATTAAATGTGTCGCTTGGCCTTCACCGATACGAATATTTGAGATGTTGATTTGATAGAGTAGTTAGCCGCTCAATTGTACATGGGGGTACCCAGGTACGATTTTTGCTGCTGGGTACAGTACCCAGCAGCAAAAACCCGTAGATTGTCCGTGGATACTGTACTACTAAGTCCAAAAAAATATTTATTTATATAATGTACACACTGTAAATATTCATTGGAAACTTAACATTAGGGAAACTTGGTACAAGGGGTTCTACTTATTTATAAAGAATTATTTTTCAGCAATTTGTTATATTATTAATTTATTTATTATTAGAATAACTCCCAGTGACTAAAAAAGATTTCCGTCTAAAGCCGCAATGAACAAGTTTATTAGAAAAAAATAATACTTGTGTCTAAGGTCTGACTTATGTTCAGAAAAAATTTTGAAGTTGACAAAGGCTGTGGAGAGAACGAGTGTCTGACAAAAAAAAAAAATATCATGTCGCCAGCATGAAGTCCCGAGATTTAAAAAGCTTAGTAGAAAAAATAATACTTGTGTCGACGGTCAGACATCTGTTCAGAAAAAAATATTGAAGTCACCAAAAGCTATCAGTGCCCACAGTGCTTACATGCCTGCGTTCTTGTAAATGATCAATCATAAGTATATCATGTTTTTTATTTATTGTAATCCAATTAAAACTCGCTTTATTTTAGGAAATATATTTTGGGGATACGTTTGGTATTTTACTAGTAAAAAATATTTAGCGCACGACAATCGATGTATTACGGGAACCGCGCGGGACACCTGAGCGGGTAGATAGAAGACTTCCGACATGATAGAATTTAAATTTTCTCATGGGTGAATTTCTTAATTACAGCAGTTTGCCAGTAAGCTAATTAAAGTAAGACGAAAATACAAATAAACTATACGTACTACATACATTTAAACAGATTTTAAGTGGTATTAATTTTTGAGAATTGCCTATTAAACAGCCCCTTTATTTTGATCTCACTCGAATAAAAATGAAACAAAGAAAGTGTTTAAGACAAAAACCTGCATTAATATTTTAAAGTAGGTTTTTATAAAGCTTCGCTTTAACAAAAATCTCGACAGTAAGTATTAATCTCCCTCTTTGTATTCGCGAGAAACTTATTTCCAAACAATTACAGAAAATGATCTAATAAATCAGTGATGCTATGTTTCGATCTATGACGGCAAACGTTCTTTAGATTTGCGCCTAGTAACGCACTAACAATTCAATGAATACCATAGCCTAATGTCAACGTAGATAATTATATTTATTTCAAACAGAAAAACATGAAATACACAGAAAAATGTGTAAAAACTCCGCTGTTCGCAATCACACCTCAGCGAGCAGATAACGAGCCCTCGATACGGGAAATTCACGCTTCTTTGACTGTTCGCAGTTGATTTGCGTGGCTATCTTCAATATAAAATAAAAAACAGTTAAGTGCGAGTCGGCTATCGAGGGTGCCGTAGAATCCTATAAGCCGTCTGACTGCTCTATAATGAATTTACCGTATGTATCTATTGGATAGCAAAACTCAAGCTATATCTACTGATTACTTTTATTATGGTGTCTACTACTAGGTCTTTATATTGTATTCAATCATGAACAATTTTATGTAAAATATATGTGTTTATGTAAAATATGTCAAAAATGTTTTCTTTTTTTTTATATTTTCGCTCGAAACTTACAAACAATGTTTGTGCGAATATATATATATATATATAATAAACATTTTTGACATATTTTCTAGTAATATTTCAAGTCTCTGATCTTTTACGCTTCCAGATACCTATACATTTCTGACATCACAGGCTTATTAAAAAGGTAACGTTTTGAATTTTGAGCATGGAACCCTAAAATGAAACTATTCTCACGCATAACTAACTATTCTAAGTCGAATGAACTTCTTGCAATAACAATAGCTACAAATAATACAAGCATCATTGAAATTTATTATATGTTGTTTTCCAATGTCAAAAGAATACGCGAGAGTAATTTTGCATAAAAAAACAGAATGGAGGTTAAAAGGTTTTATTTTTATTTATTTTTTTAATAATTACCTAATTTAACTTCTATAAATTAAAATACCTACGAATATCTAAATAACTAACGTACAAGTCATAAAGAACGACATCAGACTGAACTTTAGGTTAGTCAAACTATCAAACACACATTTAGTCGCAAACTACGAACTCTGCGACTAATGAGAGCTGCCTAAGATATGATCCCAAGTTGTCTCCTCTCTTAGCTAGTTTGCAAGTCTTAGCGAAAACAGTGATAACTTACATAGTTTACTTACTTAAAGCTATATTTTTAGGCTACTTAGTTGTTTATTACTGAAGATATTCATAAAATTCACCTGCGTTCGTGTCTTACCGCAGCACTTAGTGGCGTTACTGATTACATAGGTAAATTCTTCAATCTTGAAAAAATCTCCTTCAGATGAAGAACTTTTAAATCAAGGAGAATATTTTTGTTAAAGTCTGTACTAACGGTCTTACGTAAATCTGCAAAAAATTTTAGAACTTTAAAAAATCAACAATCTCAGTACATCTGTTATTACTATTTGAATACATAAGCAACATGACTTCGGTCGGAAGTACCTATCACCAATTATGTAAACTTCCATCATTTTCGGAGGTCGTTGGTTCGATTTCAAGGGAAAAACCTGATTGTCTGATATTGTGCTTACGACTGTTGTCTTATTTGCTGAACCCAGTTATTCTGATGAAATATCGTCGATGTATGTAGGTATATTTTTTTGTCATTTATTTTGGCTAAACCATCACCTATTTTGTCGCCCTAATTCAAGTGGGGATACCCAAGAGATCGAGAAGGGGTTGGCCGATGAGAAGAATCAATTAAAACTTTGGCTTGACTTCACAAACGGCATTTTGGTTCCTGACCTAAATCCACGAAACCATTGAAGCTACGAAAGGACTTCCGAGATCATTTACCATTTTTAACCTACGTTGAATAAAAGTAGTATGATAACGTCTAAATTTGGAAAAAAAGAATAAGAAATTGTGATATTTTTTACGCTTCATGAGGTACTTAACAGCTTATGTTTGATTATAATTATCTCCTTGGCAAATTTTTTTGGTTATACAACACCAGTCAAAGGCACAAGCAAAATAAGACCTCTGGCATACCCCGGACACTCCATACAACATTGGCGACCTCAATATCTGTTACGACTACTCCGATTTGATCGCGTACTCACACACGTTAATATGTGTGTTATTATACTACCGTAGGGATGTTAATTACCGTATCTGTGTCATAGTAGTTGCAGCAGCCGGGCGGCCGAAGCGTTGCATTATTTTGCTCTCGATTTTTACCGTAAATCTGCGCGATCACAGTGTATGTGTTCGTTCTGTACAATAGTAGTATTAAAAATTCTGTGCCTTTGGTCTGACCGCTTCTTACGTTTCCTTTTCCAAAACAACACATATTTACGGTAATATTTTATTTAAGTTTACTACAAACAATATCATAAATCCAAAGAGTAAAATCTTAAACGTTGTAGTTTACTGAAAAATATTGGAGGCGAAAGTTAATTTTATACTTCACCGCGTTTTTCCCAGCACCTTGTTGTCTGGTGATAGCGCCTTCTGTATTTCATTATTTTCTGTATTCCTTTATCCCCTGCTTACTTAAGAGAGCGCTTCGAATTCTTCAGTGAGATTCAACAAGAACGTAAATTACGTAGTGCCGAAAATCTACGCCTAAGAACTCCTGCTCACTTCACTACCTTCTACTCTGATTCTTTTACGGCCAAGGCAACGCGACTGTGGAATTCCCTTCCACTGCCTATTCGAACGGCTCAAACTCTGACCAGTTTTAAGTCGCAAGTAAAGTCCCACTTTCTTTCCTCACTGTAGCTTCGTTCCTTTTCAGTACATCTTGTTTCAGTCTCCACTTCTCGTGTTTTTTTTTCTCTTTTTTTTATAGTTTATTTATTATATATAAATATATATACATAATTATTTATTTTTTATTTACGTATATTAGTATTTATTTTAAGTAGTTTATGTATCGTGTACTTCTGTTATTCTGCCTAGCGCTGTTCTGTTCTTTATGCACCATATCCGTATCTCTCCTTTCTTTATATTTCAAACTACCCTAAGGTTGCCTGGAAGAGATTGCTTGAGCGATAAGGCCGCCTTTTGTATACATACTGTGTTTACATTTTATGTAACATTTAATTTGTATTACACTGTGTGCAAAGAAGTGTTAAATAAATAAATATTTTAATCTAAGCGTTTTCTATTATCTGTTTTCATTTTTTAGAAGCAATATTTATTTAATTTCGAGAGGCCTATGCCATTAGACAATCAGGTCGTTCAAGTTGCAATGTTCTAAACAAACTGGAAACAACTAAATGAAGTGTGCTTCCCCTAGGAAGCGGACCTACGACTTTCGGGTCTTCAGGCAAACGTCTTAATTACAAGGTCAGAGAGTCAACACACCAGTTGACTCGTAAGGGAAACATAAGGATGGAACTGTGAACCGCTCGGATGAAGAAGTACCTTTCCTCATAGTCTTTTCCTTAAACTCACAGACATCTATATCCATAGACAAGTAAATTTTAATTTGAAATCCTATCAAGCAAGGAAGTGAAAGCAAATTGATAAAACCTCATATTTGTATTATCCTATTCTTTATCTCAGTAATTGGTTTACAAAAATAACTGCTATCAAGGTCTGGAGTGCCACTTGACCATTGCCCACTGGCGCGTTCTGACCGTCCGCCCACGACTCGATTCCAAGCAAACATTTTTATCAATTGGGAGACTAGCTATATAAACAATTGGTAGTCTATTACGTTAAGAAAATTGAAAATAGTGAAAACGTTTTCCGTATTCCGATAACGCAATTGAGTCAGATATCTAAACACATAAAAAATGTGTAAAATCTATAAATAGTTCTGCCATTAACCATGGCTTTCATTCACAAATTTTGTAAACTACACAAGAAAAGAAGACGTTAGAAACTTTAATTTATTTTACTTGAGGGCCGTGCTTTTCCAGCCTGTAAACGCTAAATGTAGAGTCTGTACCCGCAACATGAGCTACAAGATATAAATCTCAGTCAAAATGAAAATAACATCCAGCCTTTTATTAATGCCGGCCATATATCCTGAAGACTTAGACTGATATATTCAACATCAATAGTGAGCGATGGCGCCAGAACATCGACTTATATATCGGCCACGTATCGCCAACGTATAGACGATGTATCGCGCCGTGGCTGTTTTAAACTGCACTATAAATCGAACCTCAATAGTGCCTCCGCATGCAACCAATACCTGGATCTATCGTCAATTTGCATACCTGATGTAGTTGAGCAGAGGGGAAAAAGCGGACTGGGTATATCTAATCTTATTATCTAACTCAATCGTTTTGAAAACTATCGTTATCTTTGAAGTTTAAGTTTAAACTAAGCATGTATTTTAGTAATGATAATTTATCGAATATAACCGATCGATCCCGTACTTTCTGAATCGCCTTTCGGCCTCTAACTTGGTTTCTTTAATGATCACCAAATGTTGCCCGAAACCAATGGCTTAACGTGCCTTCCGAAGCACGGAATCATCATTATTCTCAATTAAATAAAGTATGCTTCCCGTGGGAATCGAACCATGTTTTTCATACAATGTGAACCGGGTTTGAGTGGGTTTGACTATCGAACAGTAGACCATGCGTGTGCATTTCAAATAGAAGTACTCATACAAAGTTTTCACTTGCGGATTAGTGTTGTTTTAATGGGCCCCAGATTTCGATCCAACGCGCAATGGTGAGCATTGTGCTATTAATAATATCTCTCCTACTTTTCAACTACGTAACACCTCTCGCTTTGCGTCGAGGGCCAACAATACTCAGTGTGTCAGTACTCTATCGCTGTTCCGTAGCTTAGCTCGGTTTCCGAGAAACCCTCTCAGTGAGTTGCTTGACACAAGTTGTAATAGTGTTTGCTTTGTCGGCTCCCCTCGACTCCGCTTAGATTGCAACGTTCTGTTTTAATGAAAGTAGCAAATCAGAAGGTTGAATTGTACTTCATTCATTAAAACGTACATTCATAATTTGTTTGCAATTGTATGTAGGTTTTTCTTTACAGTAATCTCATCAATCATAGATTTAAAAGCTGCGCTCTTGTCGGTAGAGTTCCTTCCATTTTTATTGATTTTAAGAGAGTTCCTCTAGTTGTTAATACGATACGACGTTTACTTTCTCCTTTATTTGCTTCATGTAGCTATGCCTTGATCTGCTTGGGCGAGTTCTTCCTACCTCGAGTCGTATTACGTGCCCTTACATGTTTCCTCACTTGCATACCTATTTGCATTTTGCAATTTGCAATATTTATGCATTTTATGGTAACTTTTCTTATAGTATGGCTTTCATGTGGGTTCAATTGGGGCTCCAAATAAGTAGGTATGATAATGTATGTTTTTAAATCACAACTAGCAGAAGCCCGGGGTTTCATTTGGTGAAATTTTAAAAATAAAAAAGTAAACAGTTCTGTTTTATTATCCTCCTGTTATTCTCTTCCCGTGTACAAAATTTTACTAAGCTGTTCTTGAGTTAATATTGTGTACCATTTTTAACTCAAGAAGCACCTTTTTCTCTTCTTCTAGAGATCTAAATATTTTAGTCCGACAGGTTCTAACTTAAGTTTATAACCTGTCATTAAACACCTCTACAAACAAAACGTGGCCTGAAGAGACATGAATTGCGTCCTCTCCACCGGATGCTGCTGCCGGACGGTCGGACACATTGCACTTAGTTATTGCTGTAAGAACTTGTATTGCTTGCCCGAAGGAGTATTTAACAATATTCTTAGAAACGTAGAGGTTTAATTTTTATAGCGTATCTAAGCACATTTTTCAACTTTGACTCTTAAAAATATTGACTAGAAGAAGATAAAGAATAGATTGTGTAAGCGATTAAGGACAAGAAATGAAATGATGCTTGTAACTTTAAGTACGTATATTAGATTACGAATTTTATAAAATAACTAATGAGAGACGCGCGCGCACAGTCGCCGATGCTAAGCCGAAGTGTCGTTTTGCTTGGGCGCACGCCTCATGTCCCGCGCTCCCCACACAGCTTCTACGTGCGTAGACATCCTGGGGGGCCCTTGGATGGGGAAGATTCTGATGCAGCTTCGTCATCCAAGACTTCTTCATCGATGAGAGGGCATACTCTATTAAGGGCACGCCGTTCTATTCCTCTTATAGTCAAGAAATCTGCGACTCTGCTAACTCCATCTTTGCCCGGATATAAACGTTGAACTCGACCCATCTTCCACTTCATGGGAGGGAGGTGCTCGTCCTTAAATACGACCATGGAACCTTCTTTTAATTCCCTTTGAGGGGATTGCCACTTTGTCCTCTTTTGTAGCTCACAAAGGTACTCATTGTGCCATCTTTTCCAAAATCCCTCTCTCAAAGATTCAATTAGTTGATATCGGTTCCTTATGTTTCTCTCCGAGGCAGCAGGTGGCGCCGGCAGTGATGTAAGCGGCCGTCCAATCAGGAAGTGCCCTGGGGTGAGAGGAGAAAGGTCGCTTGGATTACTGGATAAAGGAATAAGGGGTCGGGAGTTGAGCACTGCTTCGATTTGAGTACAAAGAGTGCTCAATTCCTCGAAAGTGAGACTGACATTTCCTAAAACGCGTTTTAAATGAAATTTCGCCATTTTTACGCCATTTTCCCATAAGCCCCCGAACGTAGGGGAGTAGGGGGGGTTGAATTTGAAGGTTACACCTTCTTCTGCAGCAAAATCGTAAATTGAATTCATGCCTGATTTTAATTGTCTACTTAATTCGTTGCTTGCCCCCACAAAATTGGTTCCATTATCACAATGAATTATATTAGGCTTTCCTCTTCGTGAAATGAATCTACGAAGGCACAGGATGAAGGCATTTGTAGAAAGTTCACTTACAATCTCCAAGTGGACAGCCTTTGTACAAAAACAAATAAATAAACAGAGATAACATTTTGTAATTTTATTACCGCGTCCTCTTTTACTGGAAATCTGAAAAGGGCCAGCAAAGTCTGTACCACACACTTGGAAAGGATAACTCTGTGTAACTCGGCTGGACGGCAGCTGACCCATCAATGGCTCCATTGTTTTAGCTTTAAACCGAGTGCATCTAACACACTGACGTACAATTTTACGAGCTAATGTTCGGCCACCAATAGGCCAGAATTGTTCTCTAAAACTAGCAAGGAGCAATTGAGGGCCCGCGTGGAGCAAGCGTAAATGTTCGGCTCTCATTAACAACTTTGTCAAATGATGTTTTCCATGTAATAAAGCAGGATGTTTTCTTTCAAAATTAAAGTCTGTGTTGTTGAGCCGACCATTTAGTCTCAGGATGCCGTCTTCAGCAATGTAAGGAGACAACTGTAACAAAGATGAGGTAAGTTTCTTTTTATTTTTTATGAGTGTTATTTCTTTATTAAAGGACTCGGATTGAGCAAATTTTGTTAGGTAAGTAAGTGACTGTTGAAGTTCTATCTGTGATAATGGGCCAAATGTTTTATTAATTTTATTTTTACAATTATTTATGAATCGATGTACATATGCTAATATTCTTTTTAATTTTATTATGTTTGAATAATTTTCCATATTAATTATTTCATTTATGTTGTCATTTTCATCGTTGTTATTTATGTTTGTTGTTAGAACTTTTATTTCAGGTAATTGTATATCTACATTAGGAATGGATGGCCAATGAGATTCATCATGTTTAAGAAACTCGGGCCCTTCCCACCATTTATTTGAATCTTGTAGTTGGCGCGGATCTACACCTCTAGAAGCCATATCTGCTGGGTTCAGATCAGTTGGTACATATCTCCAAGAATTTCTAGCAGTAAGTTCATGAATTTCGTTTATTCTATTGAAAACAAATGTTTTGAGAATTTTGGGTTGTGTCTTAATCCGACTTAAAGTGATTGTAGAATCTGACCAAAATACTCTTTTACTTATATCACAACGAAGTGCTTCAGCTACCTTATGCATGAGACGTGCACCTAATAATGCTGCTGAACATTCTAGACGCGGAATTGTCAAAATGGGTTTTAGAGGTGCGACTCGAGTTTTTGCACAGAGCAACTTGACATTGAAAGGACCAGTGCAATCTACAGTGCGTGCAAAAACGCATGCTGCATAGGCATCTTTAGAAGCATCTACAAAACAATGAAGTTCGCAAGTAGAAGGAGTGGTGGATAGAATATGTCTTGGTATAGATACTGAAAGTAACGCTTCTAAATTAGAAGATAATTTGATCCAAACCTTTTTAATATTTAGTGGAACTGGATCGTCCCAACCTAAACCAAGTTGCCATAGTTTTTGTAATAGAATTTTAAGTGTGACTGTACATGGACTAATGAGACCTAATGGATCAAATATTTTACAAGTGTTAGACAAAATTGTTCTTTTAGTTACCTTCTCATATGATTGGTCTATATTTATGGAAAAATTTAATGTGTCAGTATTAGGGGTCCATTGTACACCCAGAACACTAGATTGTTTGCTTAAGTTAAAAGAATCTGTAGCTGTAATATCAGTGAATATTTGAGGACAATTAGTTCGGAATTTATGTAAAGGAAAACACGCAGATTTAAGTACATGTTTTACTCCACTAAGTATAAGAGCTAATGTATTTTCATCATGAGCTCCAGTGAGCAGATCGTCCATATAACAATCCCTTTTAATGACTTCTGATACTACTGGGTCTGGACAGTCAAGTGCTAATTGTAAAAGACAACGAGTGCTCAAATAGGGTGCGGATGCAGTCCCATAAGTCACTGTGTTTAATTGTAAAACCTCAAGAGGCTTATTCTGGTTATCACGCCAAAGAATAAGCTGTAATTTACGTTGTGTATCATCGATCATGATTTGACGATAACATTTTTGTATATCGCCTGTAAATACATATTTATGCTGACGAAATCTAATTAATATATTAAAAAGTTCATCCTGTTCTACAGGCCCAACATGCTGAATGTCATTTAATGATTTTGAAGTGGACGTTTTAGCTGAAGCATTGAAAACTACCCTTAGTTTCGTAGTTTCACTGTTTTCACGAAGAACAGCATGATGGGGCAGATAATTTCCAAAATCAGGCTTATTAATTCTAGTTAAGTGTCCTAAAGCTTCATATTCGTTAATGAAATCGCAATATTGTTTTTTAAGATAAGGATTATTATTAAGTTTTTTTTCAAGGCTATAAAAGCATTTAGCAGCTACTCTGTAAGAATCACCAAGTGATGTTTCAGGTTTTTCTTTTAATGGCATCATAACGGAAAATCTACCATTATCTAGACGTCGAGTAGTTTTCATGAAATGTTCCTCACATAACTCATCAGCAGGTGAGGGTGGCAATTTTGAAGCTGGAAGTTCCTCAAGACTCCAAAATTTACTAAGATTATGACTTATTTCTTTTGTAAAATTACAATGAATACCACCAGACTGTGGGGTACCTGTTAGTTGTAATGGGCCAGCTACGATCCAGCCCAATTGAGTGCTCTGAAGGGTGGGCATATAAGGACCCAGCGATAACCTTTCAGGGCACAGGATATCAAAAAATATTTCTGCACCTAACAACATGTCAACGTCGGAAGGTTTGTAAAAATAAGGATCAGCCAATGGAATGTCGTGAGGCAAGTTTAATTTTTCAGCGTTAAATAAAATATTAGGTAACTGACCTGTAATTTGAGGTACTACTAAGCAATTCAGGTTTGTATGAAAGGATGTTAATAATGAGCTGATGTTAACATCACATCTATCAGAAACAGGTACATGTATATTATTAATACCCGATACAAATAAAGAATTAGAACAACTGTTTTTTAATCCAATTTTATTTTTCAGTTTCTCCGTCATGAAAGAAGACTGACTACCAGCATCAAGAAGAATCCGGGCTATATAAGTATTTTTGTTCACTGGATTAATGACTTTCACCAGAGCAGTAGCAAGAAGCACCTGGCCAGAAGACTGAACCGAAAATGTTTTACTGGAAGGAACTACCACCACAGTATCCGACTTTAAAGCCGTTCCATTATTAGATAAGTTATTTTCACTTTTATGCAAAAGCGTGTTATGCTTTTGGTGACATAACCTGCAAGAACCAAGTCGACATGTGCTAACATCATGTCCCTTCCGCAAACAATTCACACAAAGTTTTAATTTTTTTACTTCAGTAAACTTTTTATCAAGTGGTAATGATTTAAAATTTTCACAGTCTATTATTCTATGACCTTGATTGCAGAGCGGACACGACTGATAAGAAGAAGAAGAACTAGCCGTAACGAATGTCTTAGTGTACTTTTGATCATGTAAGTATTTTTTAGGATCATTTTTAAGGTGATTATTTCCTTTATTATTGTTATGTAATACACCTTTCTCATTTCTGTTACAGTTAGCCAGTGCGGTTTCCAAAACATCTGCCCTGCCGCGAAGAAATTCAATAAACTCGCTTAAGAGTGGTAACTCGGATAGATTATTACGGTATTCTTCCCATTTGTTACTAGTAACTAAATCTAATTTTGTGGACACCATGTATATTACAAGAGTGTCCCACTGGTCAACAGGTTGACCAAGAGTAGTCAAAGCTCTTAAATTTTTTGTAACTATGTCAATCAAATACCGAATTGCCTTAAATGATTCTTTTGTAATAGGTTCGATTCTAAATAAAGCTTTTAAGTGATTATTAATAAGTATTTTTTTGTTATTATATCTCTGGCATAATAAATCCCAAGCTACATAATAATTTTCAGAAGTGAATTCTATGGATTTTATGACTAAAGCCGCGCTGCCCTCCAAAGAGGAACGTAAATAATGGAATTTATTTATTTCAGGAACAGTTTCATTTTTATGAATTAAAGAATCAAAAGTATCGCGGTATTCCAACCAAGAAAAATAGTTTCCGTCAAATGATGGTAATTTGATGATCGGTAATTTAACATTAACATTATTATTATGCGAACAACAGGCATTCGATTTAACTTCGTTATTAGAAGGCAGTAATTTAAGCAAAGACTGAGCACTTGAAATTGAAATGTAGAACCTTTTTTCAGTTAGTTCCCGTTCCCGGATTTGTTCATCTAGGATGGGGCATAAAAATTCTATTTGGGTTTGACATTTCTCAAATTCCGAAAATAACGCTTCAATTCTATCCATTCGCATATTCAATTCATTTTTCTGAGTTTCAGTAATATCTTTAGTGTTTAATCGCCCTAAGTCAGCAAGGAAATTTTCAAATAAAGTTAATCGTCCTCTAATAGAACCCCGTTGTTTAACAAAATCTTTAAATTGAATATCTTTATCCTTACTGCCTTCGGTCTCCATAATGTATAAACACTAAGATAGTAATCCTATTAGAAACAAAGTAATGAAATAGTAAAGGCAAACAAGTTATTAAGAAAAGAAATTATATCAAACCAGACAAAGGAATGCAATGTTCCGAGCGGCGGTCAATGACGCTCAAGGTCACGCGCCCAGATGCAGTGCCTGCAGTAGGTAAGTACGGCAAGCCGCACGGCTCCTAGCCTGCTAAGCAACAGGCAACAGCACAACGACGATCACGCGACTGTACCGTGCACTCGGTCCGTGTATAGGTATCTGGAATCACGGTAGTGATCTATGTTAATATTTTTTATAAAATAAAATATTAATGATCTATGAGGAGGAAGCGTTATGATTACTATGAAATTTATGAAAGTATTTATTTGTTTGAAAAGTAAGAAATAAAACAAATTAGGAAAGCAAAAATAGCTGCAGATGATTATTTCGTATTTATTTAAAGAAGTAGAATTTTAATGTATGAAACATGCACTTATCTAAGCATGATTAAGCTAGCATTTTTGCAAAAACTAAGCTAAGTGGAAATATAATGTACTCGATTTTAAGAAGCACTAAAGAAATTTAAGATTAGGTTTAAGATGTGATTTTATGTAGGTATATCACTGTTTTATGAAGTGAAAGTAATATATATATTGTACTCAATTTTAAGAAGTACAAAAGAAATTTAAGATTAGGTATAAGATGTGATTTTATGTACCTATATCACTGTTTTATGAAGTGAAAGTAATATATAATGTACTCAATTTTAAGAAGTACAAAAGAAATTTAAGATTAGGTATAAGATGTGATTTTTTGTATATCACGGTTTTATGGATAATTTAAGGAAAAGAAAGTAGACTTGAAGCATTGGGAAACTGGCGTAAAATGCGCGTAGCTACAAAATATAATGTATCACAAAAATGTGAAATGATGTGCAATAAGCTATGATGAATTGGTGCCAATTAAGCGCTCGAGAAAGTTATGATTATGAATCTAATACGAGCGTAGGCATTTAGGTAACTAGTTAAAAACTAGCTGTAGCGTAATTAAGGCTAAAGTACATAGGTAAAGAATAATGATGTATGTAATTTTATGTAATATGCAGGCAATTGCTATGTAACACGGTAAATATCACTATTTGCACACAAATCGAAGACTGAAAAGGAAAGTTAAGTAGAAAGAAGGATAGAAAGGCACTCCCCTGATTTTTCCTTGAGAAGCCACGACGTTGCGAGTCCAAAGGTCGTCCGGCTGCTACACCTTTCTTCAATGTACCTCTTCTCGAATAGTCTCGAATATTCTTGTGGTTCCGTTTGTTTAATTTAATTCTAGATATTTGCGCGTTACTAATGTCCTGTTTACGGTCGCCAATTTTCTTGTAAGCGATTAAGGACAAGAAATGAAATGACTAACTCTATGATGAACAACTCTAAACGTAATCTAATATACGTACTTGTAACTTTAAGTACGTATATTAGATTACGAATTTTATAAAATAACTAATGAGAGACGCGCGCGCACAGTCGCCGATGCTAAGCCGAAGTGTCGTTTTGCTTGGGCGCACGCCTCATGTCCCGCGCTCCCCACACAGCTTCTACGTGCGTAGACAGATTGTAAATAATATTTAAAAGTTATGAAATGAAATATAAGTGTAATTATAACGTGTCTATGGCACAAGAACAGTTACTATCTTGATATACGGACACGCTAACAAGAACATCGTGGCATGAAGAATGGCACATCAACTGCGTCCTCGCCACCGGACGCTGCTGCCAGACGGCCGGACACATTGCCGGCTGTCCGGCGCCGAGACAGTGACACATTGCACGTGCCACGTGTGATCTGATTTCACTTAGCTATACTGTACCTGTATATTAGTTTGTCCAGAGGAGTATTTAACAATATCCTTAGAAACATAGAGGTTTAAAAAGCGTGTCTGTGTATATTTTCCAACTTTGTCTCTTAAAAAAAAATGGGTTTTAAATAATATTTTAATGCGGTTTAATGAAATATAAGTCTAATTATTTGTCTATGGTACAAGAACAGTTACTAACTTGATATACAAACACGCTAACAAGAACATCGTGGCATGAAGAATGACACATCAAGTGCGTCCTCGCCACCGGACGCGGCTGCCGGACGACCGGACACATTGCCGATTTTACCCTGATAGTTCCACCTTAGTCTGTTTTCATTTTTATTTGGCTCGTTGTATGTTTGCCAGACCGAGTATTTTAAAGACATTCTTAGAAACATTGAAATTCAATTTAAGAAGCAAACAAAATATAAATGTACATAATGACTAAAATGAAAATAAATCACAATACTTACTTTTGTAATTAGGTTAAGACAAGATTATTTCCCATTCTAACTGCACAAGGAGTCATAAAGACGTTTGACTTCAGAAAGGTATAAACTTTACTTAACAGATTTTACTAGTCACAGTCTCAAATTCGAGTTGACACAAACCCGCTTCGACGTTTCACGCACCTCAGTAATTTTATCGTGTTATAGCAATATTTTCGATCCTTCACTCTCATGATCGGATCGCCGTAATTTACCAGAGGTCGTCCACGTAGGCAGGTCGTCAGCGATCCCATTTATATGGAAATTCCCCAATCATCCCGCCTCGCGCCTTGGTCGGACATCAATCGCATCATGTGTAAATATATGTGCCCTTGTGATGGCCTAAACATCAATTATTTTGATTAGATTACTTTAAACTGCTGCGGTTTTGCCTGAGATATTACGGGTTCGATTTCCTTGACCAACTTTGCTTAGTTGTGTCCAATTTGGTAAGGACGGGACAGGAAATTTTATCTGAGGTACATAGTCGCGGTAAGTCGAATTTTCACGGAAAGCATTTCTTTAAGTTGCTTAGTTAGAAACTCTATTGCACATAATAAGTTAACATATAAAGGAAAAGGAAAAGAAATAGTAAGTCTTGTAAGGCATATTGCAAGATGATGATAATGATAATGATGATGATAATTGAATCTTGCATATTGCAAGATTCAATTATCATCATCTGATGCTGAAAAAGTAGGGATGCCAAGTAAAAGTTTTGAGAAAATATGACTAATTAAATTTACTATTATGTTGATTGATGAATCTCTCCAAATTTCACAGTGGATCAGTTAGTCTATCACACTATCATGTTTAAGGTGTCCATAAGCAGTATGTAGGCTATATACAATTAGCGTTACCATCATGTGGACTTTGGTTTTAGCTAAAAATATCATTCGATTATGAATCAGGGCCTCCATTGTTTTGATTTTCCAGTGTAAATATAATCCGTGTATTTCGTCATAAAAATGAATGATTTTATTTTAAATTTTACTGATGTTTTGTTTTCCCCGAAAGCTCCCATCCATTTGCATCACATAAAGCTTGCAAAGTACCGGAAGTTGATTTTGACAGAAAAAAATATGTAGAGTACTTTTATTTATTGACTGACAGTCTTAGACTAACTTTGCAGCTCAACGATGACGTATTTATTGATTATCAATACATTTTGCTAAAGGTATTACTTTATTTATTCATATTATAGGTTATTCAGTTTTTATGTACCTACATAGATTTAAAACTGACCTAGAGACAGCTTACGATTACATGCAATAAAAGGTTCGGTATGTTTTATCAAACCAATTTGTCACCTAGACAAGGGTCTGGTTAAATTTACCTGTACCTCTAAATCTCGACATTTCGACCCCATGAAAACATACTTACGTTTTCGTATTTATCACAGCTAACTGCCTGTAAACGTGTCGCCGCCAAATAACTGGGTCAGGAAGTGAACCGCGGTCTCAATTTCCGAGCTCGTTTACCCTCGTTTCCATACCGCAGGGGTTTTTCGCAAATGTTTCGACTGTGTTTTTTGGGAATTGTGCCTGAAAGGGCATTTTCCCTTATGTCACAAGCCGTTTGACTATAAAGCTCGGAGTTTGGTAAACATAATGTCTTATTTATTTCCCTTGTATGAATAAAATCAAATGAAAATAAAATGAATAAGATGAAAGAGAGAAGATCACTTAACAGGACTTAAATAAAATCAATTGGTGCATCTGTTGCCGGTTTGTCAATTGCAAGGTTTCCAAGTTCTTGCACACTTCGCCCCTCCAGCATACCTGGGCCGTGGTCGTTTCACACTCGGTCTTCCCATGTACGCACTGGCAAGTAATGCCACAGAATAGAGAGAAGTGGAGAAGTCTTGTGTCGGAGGCCAAGATCCGTTACAGGTCGTTCAGCCAATAAAGTAAGTAAGTTACATCTATTGCTGGAATTTCATCGACAGGAAATCGATGCAAACCTGTGGTGCACATGCAGTGCACACATTAATAAGTTTGGAATTTGTGTTATAGTACCTATTATTCTTCTTAAGATTACAACTTACTATGTACCCAAGAAGAGAACCGAAAGTCTGGTGATTCATTGTTATAATCCCACTTTTTACATAAGTGTCTATAACATTATTGCGATAGAGACTTCTTCCCTGTGGGTAATGTTAGTAGTGTGTATTTACAACAATTTACCACAATATTATGCAAATCTGTGTCGTAGATTCCCAGCTGATCCTCCGGGTTCCGCAGTTTGCTGGCTGTCACGGATGATGGATGTGCGCCTTTATGGCATCCTCAATATGTCTATATTGCTTTGCCAAACTATTACGCAGATGTATCTACATTTAACTGATTCTGGAAGTGGTTAACGTAGAAAAGTAACAAAGATTTGATATAAAGGACAATGATAAAATATATTACGATAGAGGCGTTAAGCATAGAAAAGTTTTATTTTAATGATTGTGTGGTCTAAATATAGGTATACTAGCTGGTGCCCGCGACTTCGTCTGCGCAGGATTAGTATTTCGAGTAGCTTATATTACTGTGGCGTAGAAAAGAACTACATTATGGCATTCAAATTATCACATAAATAATTTTTGGGTCGCATTTGAAAATATTGAGATGTTACAGTCGCACTATAATAACGTAACAATATTGTCAACATGAGAAATACGGTAACTAAGCACTGCAGAGCCCTAATCATAGGCCTATAGGTAGCTACTGCAGTATGCTCCTATAAACTATATTTAACGATTTTTTTCCTTTAGCATAAACATGCAGATTTTTCGCTTTGGAAACACGTGAGCAAGCCATATGGCTTGCTGAGAGCTGACCATGAGAAAAACATGGCGTGCCTAAATGTATGCCTGCTACCTTCAAGGTTTGACCCTGCGATTTGTTGATCCTCATTGAAAATGCGACTTGCAGGCGTTTAAAATTAAATGGCAAGTTGTTGGGTATGATTAGTATGCGCGGTATAAGAACATTGTCTCCCTTGGCTCCAGTTGAAATTGTGGCCTAGTTCGTTCGCCCGCCACCGCCGCCGGCGGCGCCGTGCCGCTGGACCGCACCGTAGTATCGCGCACTCGGTTTGTCATCGTCATAACTATTAAAATAATATTTGTCAAGACATATTTTATCTACTTCAAATACCAGAAGCGATAAAAGTATCTATTTTCATTTAGGAATCAATTTATAACTACCAAATGTGCATTTGAAATAAATTATCAATTTTTATTGTAGTTATGGTTCACTATTGGCTATAATGGCTTACACGTAAGATATAGATATATACTGTGGAGGGCTTTTTTGTAGGACTATTTAAGATAAACATTTCCATCATACATTACATATGTGTAACTCTAGCGGTTTTGGCAGCGCACGCTAGAATATCTCGCAGATGGTAGATTTTTTTCCTACTTACTTGACACTTATCGTCATATTTTGGACAATTCACACAATATCTTTATAAATTGTAGCCTATGTGTTATTCTGATGTATAAGCTATATTATTGTAAAGTTTCATTAAAATCCATTCAGTAATTTTAACGTGAAAGAGTAACAAACATCCATCCATACTTACAAACTTTCGCGTTTATAATATTAGTAGGATAACACTAGACTGGCAAAATGATTTCATATTCAAACCAGCGTGATAGATATTATTTTTGGTTAACCAATTCCATCCCACTACTGGGCAAAGGTCTTCCTGTTTAAACATCTCCGTCCAAGATCAATAATAAATATTTCAAATTAGTTCTATTCTTATAATAAATAAAAAAATATACTAAGTAATATTTTTTTGAGCCTTGCGTGATATGGTGAAATGTCAGTTTATCTAAATAGCGAGTGTCAATATTAATAAAGTAATCTTTTTACGTACTTAAAAGTACGTACTCATTTGACTGCGTTTTTTGTACCGCATCGAGTTATATTGTATCTGTGGTACTGCGTCTTTATTGTCAGTCTATAGAAGGGGACATTTGGAATGCTGAGACCAGGATACGTGATAGGTGTAGTGAGTTTCGAAGTGTTATGGATTCGGCGTAACGTTATCGAAATCGTAAACTTCTGGGAAAGATCAGTGAGGGAAGACGTGATGGTATATTATCAATAGGTAATAAGTTTGTGACGATCGAGCTTGCGATAAAAATGTAGCAATATTCTCCGATCGGTTATTGCATGTTGAGTCATTGTGGTTTTTTATGGCAATATGGATTCTTGTTAAACAGGGTTTTTTTAAACCATGAATGTCCTACGTAATTTTACATTAAGCCATTAGCCAGATGGCTTAAACTTATCATTAAAAAAAGAGAATACCGGAAAAAAAATGTCGATTTCCCATGTACAAATCTAGTGATGAGCTGTTTTATAAAATGGTCATTTATTTTCGTTTTCTTATTAAGTTTTTTTGTATTGACATTGGTTTTGTTTGACGTGCTAAGAATATTCTAAAAATTTAGCCAATTTATGTGAAATAAAATATTATTTGTAGGCAAAAACAATAATTTTTGTTTCAAAATATTTTTATCGGACTACGGCAAATTCGCTTGTATGTTTCTATGTATGTTCATCTGTTCGCAATTTTCTTCTAAACTACTAGTGATAATTAAACATATGAGGTATCGTTGGAAAGGTCTTAGTTAACCGCTGGTTCTTATCTTTGTAACGTCATGTCAAATTTACAATTTATTACATTAGATAAAGTGAGGGCCTGAAAAATATTTCATTTTGGATGTGCGGGGTACCTATCAAATGAAAGGGCCCAATCAGCACATATTATATTGTTAGCTTTAGCTCGCGGGTTTGCTGGCTATCTTCTGATATTTGAGAATTTTCTCTTCTGTACACTATTAATTACTGAAACAATTTATGACATCAATAATAAATTATTGTTTTGTTACAAACATTTTAGAGCGTGATATCGCAGTAGTCGGGTTTTAGTTTTTAAACTTATTTGTATTACAATACTACTCGTATGTCCAGCAGCACATTGACTACGGCTATGATGATATACAATACTGACGTCAGATTTTTCAAACATCTTCGAGATGTTATATTACTACTAATTTATTGTTATCTGTAGATACAATGTATTGTATGATTGTATTTTGCTTCAAGCATTGAACTGAACAACTTCATAAGTTGCCATGTGGTCTACAATAGTTATGAATTAAAGCCTATAAAAATACTCCGACTATGTCGACCTTTCACCCAGTGGGAGGGGTACGGAGTTTTGATTTCGTATCCATATATTTCTTACATCCATGCGGTATGTTATCATTTGCCAGTACAGTCTGAACTAACCCTTCATTGACGTAGTAAGGATCTAGATTTAGTTGATTCAAAATTATTATTTTTTTAATTTTTCTTTCATACGTACGTACTTCCATTTAATCCGTTGGCGCAGCGACTCCAACTGGATCTTGGTCTCCAACATCAGTATATCTTCATACATTACACACTATTTACGCTTGCTGCTTACTCAGTGTCGTTAATGACATCTTAAGCAAATTCTTGAAAATCATGTAAAAAAAAAATCTCCTATATAAAGAAAATTTTTAAACTCTATCTATACTATTTATTTATTTATAATCCCTATTAATTCCCATATTTCCACTGATGGGCAAAGATTTCAAGAAAATTGGGCAAGACCTGGATGCGAGCCGCAAGAGACCCGGTAAAATGAAAGCCATGGAGAGGTCTGGGTAAAGGTTTCGCCCTCAACTCCAAACTTTCTCTCTTTTCTACCAACTAAATCTTTTTATTGTGTCAATGCAATAAAGTGTAGCTCTTTCATTTTAATTGAAATAATTAGCTGGTTATAACGGCTCCAACTACATCAAACAGTATATATGTCTTTCATTCAAACTTTCACCCTTTATAATAACCCCTTGAGAGTTGATTTTTGAAAACCCTGACTCTTCTAATTTATTCTTATCATTCAGTAAAATCGGTTCTGTGGTTTAGCTGGGAATGGGTAACAGGCAGACTTTCGCATTTTGAAAATGCTAAACTGTTTATTGCACAACAATCCATACTACCCATACTACTAATATTATAAATGCGAAAGTCTGTCTGTCAGTCTGTTACACTTTCACGGCCAAACCACTGAATTAATTTTGATGAAATTTGGTATAGCTGAAGATCCGGGGTCAAACACTACTACTATACTACTACTTACTGGCGCAGGCGGAGTTGCGGGAAAAAGCTAGTTTGTAATAAATATAATATTACCATTGGTATAGATTTTACTTTGCATACCTCTTAAAAAGGTAATAATCTTTCTAATATTTATTTTTTATTACTTTTTATCCCAACTAAACATTGGTTACGCTCATTAGGAGCTCTTGTAAATTCTGAGAACAACTATAACGTAGTCAATGACTTTTTTCTCATGTTTTCGTGATACCAGTATCATGTTACGAACGAACACACTCTTGACAGGACACGACATGTCGCAATTATTAACAAGGAGCCAAAAAAGAAACACAATTCACGAACGTAATTTTATTACAACTTTGACACTATGACAATTGTATGAATATTTACACGATATGTACATTTTTACAGTATATTTTATTTCTATAGTAGGTATACAAACAGTAATCTTACGGTCGCTAGGCGATATAAAATTATATTTTAATAAATTCATCGTTACAACCCTAGGCCTAATTAACTCCATTTTCACAATTTTGTACAAACACGAAGAACAAAGACTTAATTTACACCAGATAGTAATGGTCATTGGAGAAGACCTAATTCGGTTGGACGCTCCGACATCTCAGGAAGGACTGGGCTCCTGTTCCTCCTAGCTGTCAGGCACAATAAAAAACCTAATACCTTCTGAAATATGCACTTTAGACAAACACACTGGTAACGATCACAAATATTAGGCCATTGGTCCACCCAAATAAAATAAGGTGAACAAAGAAATGTGAAAGTAATCCAAACCCAAGAGCAATATTAACAGTATTGCAAGAAATAATTTAAAAACACATGGTGCAAATTTCACATGGTATAAGCTTTTTGGGCTTTGGTACATTTAAAGTCTTACGATTCTAATCAATAGACACAATAAGAGTGTCTTCCTCAATGAGGGCACTGGAAAGCTTCCGACCAGTGCGTGAAGCCCGCACTCAAAGTCGCGAGTGTGATAGCCCGTTTGAAGCTATCAGAGGCGCCAGGGTCGCTGGTCTAGCCTCTAGAGGTAAAGCGTCACTGCCCACTACAGATCTGGATGTCAAAGCAGTTGAAGCCTCAGATCGTGATCCCCCAGCAATACCACATGCCGTCGACAAACCGCCTCTGGACTCTGCTGCCCTTGCCTGTGCACGAGCCTGGGCTCCTCTTTTCCTCGGTATGACACTGTTCTCAACATGCAGCGTGGCGTTCACATCTTTGCCAGCAGCGCAAGTGCATGCCTTCAGAAAACTCTTCTTAAAGTTATCAGACAAGAATGCGTAGAGAATGGGGTTCATTGCCGAATTGCTGTAGCTAAAACAGGCTGCGACAAGGAAGATGGTGACGGTTATACGACTAGCACATTCGGTTGGCGGTGAATAAATCAAAGCTACCTGGAATGCCCAATACGGTAGCCAGCAAAGGACGTATACAGCAATCACAGTCAGCACCAGCTTAGTTACTTTTCTATGAGATCGTTTCTTCTCTTTGGACTTATTCTTTGGACCCACAGTCTTCAGTTTACGAATAACGAGGCAATAAAAGATAAATATCAAAGTTAGAGGAGCAGCGAATCCTAAAGCGAAAGAATAAAGTGTAAAAGACGTCTGGCCTTTACTAGACTCTTGTTCAGGCCATACGATGTTACAAGATAGACCATTTTCTGTTGGGATAAGTGTGGTATACATGAAAATCGGTGTCATGACGAGAGCAGATGCAGTCCAAGCAGCAGCCGATACCACTCGCGACACAAGTGGAGTCCGTAGTCTTGGAGCTGCGATTGGGTGACATACAGCTATATACCGATCAGCGCTCATGATGCACAAAAATATGCTGCTAGTGAACTGGTTAATTCCGGTTGAGATCATGTAAGCCTTACACATGAAGCTGCCAAACGGCCAAGATCTAAGTGACATAGTGATGATTAGGAAGGGTATACCGATGAGGAAGCACTCGTCAGCAATAGCTAAATTGACGATGTACATGTTAGTCACTGTTTGCATTTTAGAGTAGCGCAAGACTACGTAAATGACCAGGGTGTTTCCCAGGAGGCCGACGATGCAGACCAAGGCGTATAGTACTTGAGTAACGACGTAGACGACGGGCAAATTGTTATTTGGACAGTTTTCGTAAGTGCCATTGTAGCTGTTGTTGTAGTAAGTGTAGCTGAGATTTTCGTGACCCAGCATTTCCACGTCTTCAAGCTCCATGGTGAATTCAATGAAGAAGGAGAGAGATGTAGTCAAAAGCGATGTTTACCTGTGAACAAAAATAATGAAATATGTTAATGAAAACCAATCTCTCATCTATTCGAAGGTATGGAATGAAATGATTATAAGAAATTTATAGTAACTTTCATAGGTAATTTTATCGTCTAATAAATGATATTTAGATCAAGACATAGGAGTCGTAGGGTTACTCTTTCCAGTAGCTCATAAGAAGCTGGTTAAGGTATTCAGTGAGTAGTAGGTAACAAATGCTTACATGATAATAATGCTCCAAAACAATTATTCAGTATTGCGCGTTGCCTGCTAATCTGTAAAAAGAAAAAATATCATGTCGACTATATTATAACCTTAGGAAAGAAACGTTAAAACACTGTCGCGGACAATGCGAGACAAAAATATTACCTATTTTTTTTATTTGCATTTTTGCGTTGTAATCTTTTTAAAATTTCTCAGGTCTGAAATTATAAAAGTACTTATTTTTTATACTAAAAAAATATTTTTTAAAACTTTATGATCGATTTGCAATCCCTGCATTTTCCTAGTATCACCACAGAATAGATAATAATACTAAAGTAGTACCACGTAACTGTACAGTCCAGGACCGAACACCTTAGATTTTAGTTGTTAAGTTAAATGATAGAAGTGAACTTTATAAAGACTAGATTTATTAGTTCCAAAATATTAGATTAAAATGGGTATGAGTGATATGAATGAATGCTAATTACGGACTAAATGCAATTTGATTCGTTTACGTAAATGTCGCCCGAGTGAATTTGCTGAGATGGCTATGTACGTGTCCCGTACAGTAACAGTTTTGTTATTTATATCTCAGTAAGCTGTAACCGTAATTAACATTATCTCAGCAAATCAAATTTCAGAAATAGACAGGATAGTCAAGGTTTATGTGAACTCCAATCAATCCAATCAATAATCCAATCAATGTTTATTAGCATAAGGACTGTTGACGGGAATTTGTGGATTATACTGAAAGCTATCAGATTATTGTATCTGATTATACAAGAATAGGACACCTCAGGTTATAGTCCTGTTGGTCTGGTTTCCTTGTAAAAAAGGTTACGGAAGTCAGACGGCAGTTGCTCCATTGTAATAACCAGTGCCGTCAAATCTAGGACCATAACTTACAGCGTACCCTAGGCTCTGAAGCTTAAGCTGACGACTGAACTTGTAATGTATTCCAATATTATTGTAATATTATATATTCATTGTAGCGTGTACGCTAGGATGAAGATGAAGAAAAGACACAAGAATAGGATATATAATACAAGAAGTCGGTTGACTACTATTATTAATATCAGGTATAAAAAAAGTGTTGTAAAATTTGGTTAGAACTGAAGTAATCAGTAAATATTAATCATTAAGTGAAGCTATAAAGTCAAAAATATCTATTGCTATACAAAGAGGAAATGCAGCTAGTGTAATGGGTACCTTTGAGCCGGATGCTATCCGGGGAGGAATTTTTTAGTACTTGTAACATTTGTGCAACTGTTATGAATGTAATTATTATTAATAAATGTTATATTATTACATACATGAAATAAATATTTGTAGTATAATACGGCTAATGTTCAGTAAAATAAATATAAAGCTATTAATATTAATTTATAATTAATAATTAATATTTCGCAGTTTTTACTACTTAAAATGCTAAGCCTAATTCTTTAAAATCAATATAAGTTTTTTTAATTCTACTAGGCCCACCCTTACATCATGTTCTCTTATTGTACAAAGGTTGGCTGGAAGAGATTGCTTAGCAATAAGTTCGCCTTTGCTTCATATTGTTAACAATGTTATAATTTCAGTTTTGTGATTTCCCAGATGTGGGCAATAAAGTTATATTGTATGGTATTGTATTGTATACGTACGTAGCACATACATATGCAGTGCATATATACCACCGGGTTTTATAATTAATAACATAGTGTGATAGGTATTATATATTTGATTTTCGTAGATGTGTATTAGTGTTGTGTCTTTCTTTGGTATCAGAATAAAGAGTATTTATATTTATTTGACTTTATCATGATCTACACAGCATGATGTTAATAGAACCTGCACATCCGCTGTTAATGACTTAACCCTCCTTCAAACGCAGGCGGGTAAAAACAAAGACAATATCGGCCTATATTGTCCCTCAATAATAGCTGTGAAGCCAGTGTAAATATAGGTCGCAAGTCCGTAATAATGTAACTGAATTCATTAGCACACACAGGGGACGGCGCCGGCGGGATACAATGAGTGTCCCTTCAGCCCTGCGTGTACATGCTGAGCCGATATTAGTCGAGCGAGCGCGCCTGAAGCTAGAATGAAACCTATAATACTGCCTTTTATATAATATAAGCCTAATATTTTTTAAGTACCTATATCATTTATTATCAATTTAGGATATTAATATAGGTAACCTTTTGGCGTCAAGTTTTACATTAAGTTGACCACAATAGAAAACAGACAAGGATTCTAACAGGAGCACTGACAGGACACTTTGAAAACCACAGTCATCTCTTTAAACTGAAACTTGTCGAAAGCCCCGAGTGTAAAGCATGTGCCGAGGCAGAGGAGTCCATAGGCCACATTTTGTGTCATTGTGACTCATTGGCTAGCAAGCGAATGGACCTTTTCGAAATAGCGTATCCGGAACTAGAGGACTACAGGTACTTCGCACCAGGTGATGTTCTGAAGCTCATGCAGTCCTTCTTCAGAAACCCTACTGTGGTTGAGTAAGGTATGGGGTAAGTACAAAAAAAACCAGCGGTTCGACGTGCTGCCTTGGTATAGGACCCCTTATATGCAAAATAAGATAAGGTAAGTTGACCACCACTTCCAAAGCGCAAATGGATCAAACACCACTGTAGCATTTTCTTCAAAACGTCAATAAAGAAGAAAAAAAAAATTTATAACTATTTTAATAAATTCACGCATTTTTTCGCCAGGCAAACTGACCGAGTATCGCACACAGCACCGACAGAAGAGCACGGGATCATTTTTATTATCATGAGATTTGAGCTTGCAAAGTATCCCGTGGGAATCGAACCCACGCCATTGAGGCAAACGCCTGTAACAGAGGTTCATTCCCACTTTACGCGAATACCTAAATATTCTTAATTAATGCATACCAAATTAATTCATGTTTTTTTTTACTCATCAAACCAAAGCACAACACTCGAACATATCGTATCTGACTCATACACATGTTTCATAACACGAGCGTTTGAAGTGTCTGTTTGTTTATCACGTTGAAAATAATCACAAATCGGACGTATCTCGCCCATGAATCATGAATATGATTTATAACATTACACCAACATCATTACCGCTTTTTGTCTACAAACCATTGATATCAAACATTGAATAGACGTGAAAATTAAATATTCCTAGAAGCGCAACCATTTTAAAGCATCAATGGAGCATACCCAAATATGTCGTCGAAACTACACTACTACTACTACTACTGTCTACTCTTACAGCCTGGCCACGAAACAATTCGCCGCGATGCCACCGGCGACTAAAAGAAATACATAACAAATACATAAAAGTAGTAATGATTAGTGCACTGAAACAAATGCATTTGTATGTTTCGCCGTGGTGAATTGCTTCGTGGCCAGGCTGTTAGTTGCGCTAACTTTATCAATTTCAAATAGTGTCCATGAGATGTCTTTCTGTTGCTATGTTTATCTGATGTCATAACTGTTATCTTCATTGTCACAACACTTGATTTTATAATATAAGCTTTTGAGTCAGGGCTTAAAAAATATATTACAATGCAACCAAAACCCCGCCGCGCCGTTAACTTGATACTTTATACTTTTCATACAACTTTTCACACATTTTCGGGAGTTGATCGTTGGTGATCATGGTAGTGTATGGATTGGTTTATTTATTTGTTTTCTAAAACTTTATTGTTCCACAAAGTACACATATAATAATAACAATCGGTGGTCTTAATGCTAAGAGCATTCTGTACCAGTCAACCATTGGGTGTAACGGAAAGACAGTTTGGCGCAAAAAAGTTAAGGGGTAAAAAATTTATTACTGAAAGAGCAAATTTTATCAAAAGCATAAGTTTTTGACTGTGTCGATGAAAGAGCATTGAAAAGCCAAGGAAAAGTTGCTTACACATTTTTTTCTGCATTTATTTTGACTGTTTTGGATATTGTTAATCTACGTAGTTCTTAGTCAATGTACTAATTCGGTGAATACTTTCTGAATACAAGAAAATAAATAATATCGTTTTGCGACAATTTATCTCGGGATATCTTTTTGTTCGCTCATTATAATCCAGTCTTTTGTTGACAGGTTTCTGATTGTACCGGGTTGGAATATTCATGTTTTTGCATTTCTATATTTGCTTTAGAAATATAATGATTTGTACGTATGCGAAATGGAAATGTGAATGTTGACTGGCGGCAACTGGTGCAAGACCGCAAGAAATGGTGCCTTCTCGTGTCGGAGGCCGAGATCCATTTTGGGTAACATTCAATAACAAAAGAAATAGGATAATACTCAATATCCTTAAAAAATAAATTAATTTTTAATTGGTTATTCGATGGTTTAATTGAAGAATCTCAGCTAAGTAGCACTGTTTCAATATTAAATATATTAAAAAAGGTACAACCACAAATAGCAAACCTTTGAGAAAAATAAGATATTTCTGCTATCCTTGAGAAATTGTTTTTAATTATTTTTTTGCCTCAAGAAGTCGTGTCCTACTGCTGACCAAAGGCTTTTCGCCTCCATTCGTCCCTTATTAGAGCTTTCTGTATCCACTACGGCTGGAAACTGTCTAAATGGTCGCACCATCTTATTTTTGTTTATAATTATCATAAAAAAATCTGTTTTATATTTTTTTCTTACACAAATAGTCGTCTTACTCGTAGAGCATGTACAATTTGAGTAATGCACATCGCGCTCAGTTGCACTACGATACATTAGAGAGCAGTCTGCTAAGTGCAATAACGTGCATCCATCACTTGATACCTAACGTGGTACCAACATACTGATACTAACTACTGAGCTGTGCTTTTTTTTATTGTAAAATCGTTTTAGACTAGGAATGGACTGGGTTTTTTTTCCAAGAAAGGCAGAGTATAGAGTATTATATCGTTATTGCCTATTCTATTTTTTCTATTATTTGAAAAAAGTATACGGGCTTCACATTTGCGGTTCTCGTGTGGTTTTCGCCAGATCCCCGCGTGAATATAGAGCAGCGTTATGAAATATTTTTCTTAGATGATTGACTTGATTGACAAAATATTCTAGAATGGACCGACGACGTCGCTCATAAAAATCTGCTAGGCATACGTTGCGAATATTGATAAAAATAAAGAAATATGCTAATTTTTGTACCTATTTTGTTTTATAAAACGCAACGAAGGTTAAATAAGTAACGGTTAAAGATAACTTTCTCCATAACCTTCATTCAAAGCCAGTGTCCAGTGGCTTTTAATTAAAAGAGTGTCTGTTGTCAGTGTAGACTTTCAAAGTACTGGTATTAATAGGTTAAATAATAATGTCAAATACCTGTAGGAAGCATACATGCATCGCGTTGAGCTGGCAAGCGCTACTGAGGAGAAATAAACAAGTGCGCGCATATTTACGTTGTCATCCCCTCCACAGCTCAAGCGGCGCGACGGCCGTTCATCTCAAGATGCAAAATACTACTGCGGATTTGCACTTTACGAAATCTTTATATATGAGCGCGTACTGCCAGCTGATTGGTTGAATTCTGTAGTTAAAATATACCCCAACGAAACTTTGATTTTTGTATATAAATGGTTCCGAAATAAATAATTTTTGCTATTCTCTCTATTGATTTTTAATTAAACACATCTCCTCAAGCTAACCCAGAGCCTACAGTGGTGACCCTTACGAAAATGGAAAGATTCGACGACGCATCAGCAGGCCCTTCGCATGAACTTCAGGACGAAAGCTCAACTGGGAAAGCGATCTCAACTATTTCGCTACACTCGAAGATCCCACCGTTTTGGCGAGCACAACCACGACTATGGTTTGCTCAATTTGAAGCGGTTGTTGCTAGCTACAAGACCAGCGAGGAACAAAAATACAACCTTGTTTTACCAGTTCTGGAGAGGACGGACATCGAACAAGTTAGCGACATAGTCTGCAAGCCACCCGCTACTGGCCGTTACAACGCGCTGAAGAGCCGTCTCCTGTCTGTCTATGAAGAGTCTGAATCCAAGCAGTTCCAGAAATTACTAGGAGGTCTAGAGTTAGGAGATCAGAAACCGACGCAGCTGTTACGAGTCATGAGAGACCTAGCCGGAGAGAAAGTCACGGACGACGCGTTAAAAGTCTTATGGATGGGCCACTTACCGTCTCAAGTACGTGCAGTGTTGTCTGTTAATTCTGAATCGTCATTGGACACACTCGCAATGATGGCTGACAAGATGATGGAGCATACCGAACGCAATATCGCCGAAGTCAGACGAGAAACACCCTCCACAAGCAGCAGCAACGTGCACGAATCGCAGTTTGAATTAATTAATAAGCAGCTGGAAAAACTCACGCTGGAGATAGCCGCTCTAAAATCTAACCAAACTGGTTATCGTCGCCAGAATTTTAGAAGAAATTTTAATCACCGTTATCGATCCCGATCAAAATCTACAAGCAGCAAGAAGCCGGGAGATCCTGACTGGGAGTGTTCCTATCACTACAGATTTGGTGACAAAGCGCGGAAATGCGAATCACCCTGCGCGAGAAAGAAGCCGGGAAACTAAAATATACATCGACCGTGGCGGGCGTCGGTGTAAAAAAACAGAATAACCGCCTCTGTATTACGGACAGATATACGCAGGAGCAATTTTTGATTGACACGGGGGCAGATTTGTCGGTTTTATCCGTGAAAAATAGAAAGCAAACACCAACAAACACCTCTTATCAACTTTTCGCCGCCAACAATACACCGATTAAGACATATGGGGAGAAGACACTTAAGTTGAATCTGAATCTTCGACGAACATTTACCTGGACGTTTATAGTAGCCGATGTCAACATGTCGATCATTGGGGCTGATTTCCTGCGACACCACAAGCTGCTGGTTGACTTACATGGCAAGAAACTGATTGACAGCGTAACCGAATATTCTGTTGAAGCTATGGAGATATATACAGATCAAGATACAACATTATACGTCGTAGAACCAAACCACAAGTACCATGATATCCTGGAAGAATTTTCTGACCTTTTGAAACCGATGTCACAGATGAAACCAGCTAAACACAATGTCAAACATTACATCGAGACGACCGGAGCGCCGCTGTTCGCTAAACCCCGCCCCTTGCCTCCCGAGAAATACAAAGCGGCGAAAGCTGAAATTCAAACCATGATGGAAATGGGCATATGCAGACCGTCTAAGAGCCCATGGGCAAGCCCAATTCACGTCGTTACAAAAAAAGATGGCAGTCTACGCATTTGTGGAGATTATCGACGATTAAACGCCGTGACCTTGCCTGACCGCTATCCGATTCCGCGTGTTCAGGATTTCACGTACCAGCTTCACGGCATGAAAATACTATCAAAAATTGACATAAAAAAAGCATTTTTTTGGATACCAATTAACGAGGAAGATATACCTAAATCTGCAGTGACAACACCGTTTGGACTATTTGAATACAAATTTATGAACTTCGGACTCCGTAACGCACCACAAACATTCCAAAGATTCATCCATGAAGTTCTGAAAGGATTGGACCATTGCTGCTACCCATTTATTGATGACCTCTTGATTTTTAGTCGGACTCCAGTAGAGCACAAGAGCCACCTACGAGCTGTTTTACAACGACTATCAAACTACGGCATCGGAATAAATACAGAGAAATGTTTGTTTGGCGAATCAAAACTAAACTTCTTGGGTTACGAAGTCACAGACGAAGGAATAAGACCAACGGAGGAACGCATCAAAATAATCCAAAATTTTCCGAAACCATATAACATTCAAGAACTACGGCGCTTCCTTGGAATGTTAAATTTTTACCATGACTGCCTACCAAAACAAGCTGACCTGCAAATAGAACTTAACAAAATGTTACATAACAGGAAGAAAAACGACAAGACGCCGATTATTTGGACGCCTGAAGCAGAGTTAGCATTCGAGAATTGCCGCCAAAGCATATTAAATGCCACTCTATTAAACCATCCAGCCCAAGGAGCCCCATTATGTATCATGTCCGACGCCTCAGATTTCAGTGCAGGAGCCGTTTTAAATCAAAAAATAGATGGCGAATGGAAACCACTATCATTTTTCTCGAAGAAGCTCAGCGACACGCAAAGAAGATACAGCGTATACGATCGCGAATTGTTAGCGATGTATATGGCTGTCAAACATTTTAGAAGACTAATCGAAGGCAACGACGTCACTATACTCACCGATCACAAGCCATTAACCTTTGCTTTGACGAAACCCGCAAGTCCATCCGACACGCCAAGAAGAGAAAGACAACTGCAATTCATAAGTCAATTTTGCACCAAAATCGAGTACATCAATGGTCAAGAAAATACCGTTGCAGATGCATTATCACGCATAACCGTCACTATGATTAATTGCCCAACAGTTATCGACTTTGCCGAGCTAGCAAAACAGCAAGTACTAGACAATGAGTTGCCGAGCATATTGCATAATCCGAATCTTCGTATGACAAAGCACAGACCGCACGGATCATCTGCCGAAATTGACTGTGAATCCAGTACTAATAAGCCACGGCCGTACCTACCCCTATCATTTCGTGAGACAGCATTCAAAGCATTACACGACTTGAGTCATCCAGGTATACGGGCGACTAGAAGAATGGTAGCAGAGAACTACTTTTGGCCTGGAATGAACAAAGACGTTACGACATGGGCGCGATGTTGTTTATCCTGCCAACGCGCTAAGATCAACCGCCATACGAAGACACCACTAGTACAGTTTCCAAAGTCAAGTAGATTCGAGCACATCCACGCAGATATAGTTGGCCCGTTGGAACCGTCAGAAGGCTACAGATACTTAGTCACTATCATCGACCGTTGTTCCCGATGGATGGAGGCCATACCAGTGAGAGATATTACTGCAGAAACCGTCGCTGCTGCACTGTACGATGGATGGATATCGCGTTTTGGCTGCCCTCTAAAAATAACAACGGACCAAGGAAGGCAGTTTGAGTCATCCTTATTCCAGAAACTGTTAAGCAAACTCGGAATTTCAAGACTCAGAACTACTAGTTACCATGCTCAGTGTAACGGAATTATAGAAAGGCAACATCGAGTACTTAAAGCTGCCATAATGGCTCGAGGAAACAGCACACGATGGCTACAAGAATTACCTACTGTTCTACTCGGATTACGCACCGCTATTCATAAAGAAACTAACTACAGCCCCGCTACGATGATATACGGTACATCACTACGGCTGCCGTCGGAATTTTTCATACCTACGCAAATCAACAAAGAAGACCCGTTTTTTGTTCGTCATTTATCGGAATGCATGGAGATGTTGCGAAATCAAGAAGGCGCAGCCGCATCGAGTAAGCAACATCGCCCGACCTATGTACCTAAACAGCTGACGAGTTGTACGCACGTATTTATGCGTATAGATGCACCGAGGCGATCGCTTGTGCCGCCGTATGAAGGCCCCTACGAAGTTATCGAGAAACATGAAAAATTCTTCAAGATACGTCTGCCTAACCGGGAAGCTGTCATTTCTTTGGACCGTTTAAAGCCTGCATACGTCTTGCCGCCAAACGCAGACGTACCTAAAGCACCAGAAGAAAACCCTTACATCACCCGTTATGGACGAGTCGTCAAACCTACGAAGATCGTACGGTTTTCCTGAGGGGGAATACTGTAGGAAGCATACATGCATCGCGTTGAGCTGGCAAGCGCTACTGAGGAGAAATAAACAAGTGCGCGCATATTTACGTTGTCATCCCCTCCACAGCTCAAGCGGCGCGACGGCCGTTCATCTCAAGATGCAAAATACTACTGCGGATTTGCATTTTTTTTTTTTTTTTTTTTTTTTATTTTTTTTTTTTTTTTTTTTTTTTTGAAAGGACCTACAATTTTAGCTCCTGTGAGCTTTTAAATTCTGTAGTTAAAATATACCCCAACGAAACTTAGATTTTTGTATATAAATGGTTCCGAAATAAATAATTTTTGCTATTCTCTCTATTGATTTTTAATTAAACACATCTCCTCAAGCTAACCCAGAGCCTACATACCTTTGTGTTGTATAACGGCTTGAAATCACATTATCAGCATCTGTAACAAAGAAAGTTTCATATTACGTATGAAAAAAAATATTTTTCTCAAACTAACAACATGAAAAAATTATATTTCTCAAACTAACAACATGAAAAAATTATATTTCTCAAACTTACAACAATAAACTTACGAAGAACGTACCTATTAGTAAAAATACTATTTTCTTCTGCGCTAATGTCGGTGGAATCCTATATAAGTCATATATATTGTCTCGTCCCAATAGACGCATATAGGTCTTCATCAAAAATAACCAATTCCATTTAGTAGAATTAGTGAAATTCAAAGGCGGACTCGTATTTAAAAAAATATATGTCTGTACTGGTTATTACATTAGAGCGATTGCCGTCTGACCTCCGTAACCCTTTTTGATAGGAAAACCCGACCAATAGGATCATGTTGTTCTTTGACGACCACTAAATGTCAATTTAGTTTAAGTGCCTTTAGTTTAAGCACGGAATCATCTTTAGTATCAGACAATCAGGTGATTCAAGCCTGCAATGTCCTAACCAAACTGGAAACAACTAAACAATGTATTCTTTTCCGTGGGAATCGAACCCACGACCTCTGGGTCAAAGGCAGACGCCTTAACCACTGGACCATAGAGGCAGTTATTCATTGTTATTTTTGGTATCAATCATAATTGCTCCGTGATCATAACATATAACATTTTGTCTATCCAAGAATAAAATATTTTATATTTATTTACTATTTCCACCTTGTACAACATATGATCCACAATGAAATATATGATTGATTGATTGATTGATTGAAGTAAAAACATTTCGATAGAAACGTTTATTTTTTTTGGTTGTGTGTCCAAAGATAATATTGGTAATGTGTTTGTTTGATAATACCTCAAAAAACATTCGTAGAAATATGTTTACATTGTTATTTTATAATTAGTTATTAATTTGATGGTTATTTAATCGTAAATACTATCAAGAATGACTTGATGGCATTTTCGAAATCAAGTCGATGCATGAAAAGGTCACAAATTATATTCGTGTTATTATATTATTAACTGGACTTCCCACGAAAGATCCGTAGAAACCGTATTATCCTTAGAAACCGCATGATTATGTCTAATGATTTGGAGCCCCCTTTGATATTTATTTTATTGTTTTTTTTTTTGTACTTTTTCTTGAATTGGCATCATAAACATCATCTGTAAAAATTTCCACTGTCGATTGATGTAACATCTTGGTAACAGACGGACGGACAGCGGAGTCTCAGTAAAAGGATCCATCCCGTTTTACACTTTAGGTACCGTACCTAAAAGTAATAAAATCACAGCGGCGTCGTATTTTGTTAAAAAAGTTCAGCCGGGCTGCCCTAGTTCTTGGGTTGCCACCTTCAATACATAGCAAATTGGATGACGCCATTGAAAGGACTAATTTAATAGACCCCTCTGGTATTACTGGACATAAAAAACATCCGCGTGAAATTATACTTTTTGAAAAGGAAGCTTTGATTTTTACTTTGCTGCTTCGCCTTTTCAGAACCGATTTAATTAATATAAACAGACCAACAAAATTAATATTTTCGCTCATAAACTTTTTTTATTCTATTTTCTCTTTCATGTACGTATGTAATTTATTTATTGTTATATTTATATTGTGGCGACACTGTTGCACAGCAAGTAATTACTACACGACTTAACAGATGGCGCTAAAAGCAAATAATCTCAAATCCTATGGGAATCAAGAAGTCGAATTACCATGGAAGACTAAATCGCGCTATCGAAGTTTCTAAGGATTGGAGCATTAATACAACTTTCGACAGAACATCGTCGGAGCCGCGGTTCCCCAGAGATAACACCTCACCTGGCAAGAAGTTCCTTTGCGGCGATCGAGCACATCACACCATCGCTCCCGCCGTACTCCAAAATACCATCCTAATATTAGTTTTTGTCTCAGTATTTTTATTTCTTTTTGCACCTTATCTGATCTCCATTTTTAATTTCCTTCTTTTGCAAGGATGGTTGGAAGAGACCTTTGGGATAAGGCCGCTTTTTGTATACCATATTGTGAGTTTAATATTAATTACTATTATCCTGTATAAATTTCCGCACTTTTGCTGTGTTCAACGTTTTGACCACTAAAATAAACATATGATTGCGTATTTACAGTTCGCTATCAATCTAAAACAAAGACCAGAATTCCTGGAGATAAAGACACGTGCTAGAACGAACAAACAAACACATACTGACGCAAGTGAATGCAAATAGTGCATCACCATTGTTTCCGTGCTCAATTCAATTAGGATATTTGTTACTACTATTTCAACTGGTACGATTGACATACAGCTATATGAAGAAATTTCATCACTATTTATTTTGATAGGTATATCAAATGCTGCTCATCCCACTTGCTCGAGGTATTCGTTTACAATTTTCGTACTTAATTATTACTACTAATTCTTAATTTACTACGACGGTGCAGAAAAGCCAAAGGGAACTCCGACATCATTTCTTACGGTCTTGTACCAATTGCAGCCATGCGCTAACTTCCAAGCTTCGTAAGAGTCAGTTCAGACCAAGAGGAGCGCTGCGGAGAGGAGTTTTAAAAGCAATTTAAAAAATCAACTTTAAAAATATTGCAATATAGTGCGCGGGTGACTACCCGCGCGTCCTCGAACATGCGCGAACATTACTTTTCTTGTTCAAGCATGTATGCACTTTATACCTAGTAATAGTTTCAAATTTGATTTTCGAGTATCTTCAATAAATTCTCTCCGCTGCGCTCCTCTTGGTCTGAACTAAGCCTAAGTCCTTCAGCACCAAACCTGCCTGCCTGCCCAAGTACAGTCACGAGCATTAATATGTATATTGGTTCTTAAGTCATTGAAACAAGGTCTAAAATTTAATACAATTTTTGTTTTCGAAGTCTGCGACTCGGATAACCTTGAAAACGATATCCTTGTCAATAAAATAGGTACTCATTTTTCATGATCAATGCTCCGGAGAAGTTTCAAAGAAATTGAAACTGAACTTTGTATGAAGAAACAAGATTCGTTTCTCCATACAAAGTTTAAACCCCGTTTTACTCACTTATGTATTTTGAAAAATCCTTTCTTAGTGCACCCCTAGACTACAAAAGGAACCCACGTACCAATTTGGAACCAAAGACCCAGCAGTTTGGGCTGTCCATTGATATATCAGTCAATCAGCCAGGACTTTGAATTTGATATAGATATTCATGCTCGTGACTGTACGTACGCAAGAGCCGCCGTACATCTCAGGGTATTGTGGGTTATTTTCTCTATTTCAATTTATTTATTAAATAACCCCCTTTTACCCTTGGACCAAATAATTTGAATATTCCTATCTTAAAACTATTACTTCGGCATAAATAAAAAAAGGCTTATCATCACAAAATCCGTTACTAAACCAACACAGAATGAGCGACAGAATCAATCTGTTACAACCAGTTGGTACATCGCTCCTGACCTGATTCCTTGACATATAACTCCATGTTTTGGTATCTATTGGGGCGTGAAATGAGCGCCTAGCTTGTACGATCAAACATTACAAACTTGAGATATAGAGACCTATTTTTAAAATGTATGACATATTGTCCAATGAAAATCGTGCGATATTGAGCAAAAATCCTTCGATATCGAACAAAAATTATTTGACTTGCCGATTTTACATTTCAAAAATAGCACTCTTAATCCAAGTAAAAGTATATTTGATCCAAGCAATAAGTTAGGAAGCCGTGGGCGGTACCCAATTTGAGTACGTGGAAACGCGCTCATTTTACCGTATAACCTGAGTCCAGACAGACGTTCAGACTAAAAATAACTGCAATTGAAACCTGTTTGTATTTATAGTGTATTTAAATGTAAATAGTAGTTTATGAAACTGTTGCATAATAAGGGTTCTTACAATACGAGTGCAAGTTATATATGTTATATTAGCTGTTTACCGCAGTTCCGCCTGCGTCAAAAGCGCCTAAGTTTGACCCCGGGTCTTCAAATATATTCCTACCAAATTTCATCAAAATCCGTTCAGCGCTTTGGTTGTGAAAGCGTAACAGGCAGACAGACAGACAGACGCTTCCGCATTTATAATATTAGTATGGATATAACATTACACGAGTATTGTAAGACCTAATTATGTGCAGTTTTATACACTTATTTATCTAATCTTACAAAATTAGATAAACAATTAAAAATGGTGTAAGATTTTAATTCTAATTTTTTTCGAGATTTCCTTCAACAACTGCTTAGTATTAATTTAAAAATTCACTCTATTTAAGTTTTGAATAATTTGCTTTAAGTGGTTATTACCGACCCTGAGTGCAGTGAGTAGATGCTTTTATAAAAAAAGGAATAAGTAACTTTTGTACGTAATTTGGAAACCCGGCAATGCCTTTTAATACGAGTATTTCGCAGCACCAAAATAACGACGCGCTGTTATTTTCCCAAATTACCTCGCGTTAGAGCTGAATAAATTTAACTTTGATGGGTGTAGTTTATCTTTTATGGTGAAAATAAGTCAGATTTTATGTACCTATCAATTAATTAAAAGTACCTAATTACTGAATTACAAATGAAAAGTTAAAGTTAGTAGTTAACTGTAGTTTAGTGATTAGGATTACATTCTGGAGGTTTTGGGTTTCAATCCTACGATAATAGTCCTAAATGAAACTATGTCAATAAAGTGTATTTATTCATTCATTCAAAGGTCGGGGGAAGGAAAAATTGCATACGTCAACACGTTAAAATTCAGGAATTTCTCAGTTACCTTACTATTCGCCAGAGGCGCTGTACAGTTTTGCCATACTAAATATTTGCCATAATAAAATCTGATAACATAAACTTGAATAATATTAATACCTCATAGTAAAAATTGATAATTAAAGTTATTAAAGAAAAAAAGACAAGTTCAAAAGCGCAGTTATCGGGAAACGAGTGCCAGCCTCTCAAGACCAAAATCAAAAAAAAAAAACTTCCTAACGTCAATGCGTCAAAAATTAAGCCACTTTTACAATAATTTAAGTGACAGTATTTTCGTAACTCAAAGTGTCAGTCACCGTTAATTATATTTTGCGCTGTCACGTCGTCAGAAAACTGAGATTCGAGTATTTTTATAAGCCAATGGAAGTCAATTTGGAAAATTTAATATTAAGAAGCATGACTTTAATAGTGATGAAGTATTCAGAAATTTAAATTAAGTCAAATATAGGTAAAATATATTATGTAGAAAAAAAGAAAAATTCGACTTAAATTTTCCTTGAGCCAGGATTTTGGTTTTATAAATCTCATTTAATTAAAAGTCACGGTACACCTGATAATAATAACCTGAATAATGAAGAGATCCGTAGGAGAACAAAAGTCACTGACATAGCCCAGCAGATTAGTTCATTGAAGTGGCAGTGGGCGGGGCACATAGCGTGGAGAACCGATGGCCGATGGGGCAGAAAGGTTCTCGAATGGCGACCACGAACCAGCAAGCGCAGCGTTGGACATCCACCGACCAAATGGTCAGATCACCTGAAAATGGTCGCAGGCAAACGATGGATGCAGGCTGCTGCCAACCGAGCATTTTGGAAGTCATTAGGAGAGGCCTATGTCCAGCAGTGGACTGACAAATGATGATGATGAATCAGTATGGATTGATAAATCACAGATTGCAGAATTTTATGCTTAGCAGTGAAATATTGAATGACATGTAAGGAAACACATGTATGGAAATTTAGTTTATTCTAGAGATCAAAAAGGGCGTTAAAGGATTTCTCAAGGGTCGGCAATGCGCACGTGATGCCCTCGGTGTTGCGGGCGTCCATATGGTGACCACTTACCATCAGGTAGGCCGTATGCCTTTTTGTCTACTTGATTGTATAAAAAAAAAGTTGTTTTTTTAATGTAGGAGTGTTTTGTATGTGATGACATATGTGGGCTAAAATAGAGTTTGCTGGCTCATTAACTTATTTACTGTCGTCTTGAATAGACCCAATTTATGAGTGAAAACATCTCTAAAATATGCCAATACAGGCAATGCATACAAGTCAATTAAGCTGCATATGCAGTAACATGATTGACGTGTCAGGTGCCTCGCTGAGGTGTCACTGTCACATGTTACTCACTTCATAATAGCTTAACGTGACATCGCACTGGCACTTAATGGAGTGAAAGTGTTGATCTTTGCACAATAAAGTCTATTTGGTTTGGTCCAAACTTGTGCTAAAAACGAAGAACAAATTTTTGTAAAGCTCGTATGAGACGTATAAAAATATGTTTATAAAACAGTGAAACGAGTACCTACTTAAGAGTTGAAACTTTATTTTCAGATTATTGATGGAAGGAACAAACATGAATTTTGATAGCTGTAAAACTGCTAAGAAAATTATTTTCAAGATTATTTATGAAAATTTTTCGTAAAACTGCTTAACGGTGTGATGCAAAGTAAAGAAAAGCTCATGTGTCAGCTACGTCATTGAGTGTGCATTTTTTAAATCTATATACCTTAGCCAGTCAGTCTCCGTGGTCCAGTGGTAAAGGCGTTTGCCTTCGACCCGGGGGTGGTGGGTTCGATTCCCACCGGAAGCGTACTTTGTTTAGTTATTTCCAGGCTTGAATCATCTCATTGTCTGATAATAAAGATGATTCCGTGCTTTTGAAGGCACGTTAAGCCGTTGGTCCCGGCTGCCATTTGGTAGTCGTTAAAGGAACCACGTCAGAGGCCGAGCTTAAGAATACTACCGATGAGCAGCAGCGTTGCTCGCCAACCCGCCTGCCAAGCGTGGCGAGTATGGCAACAACACCTCAATTTGGGGGAGGCTAAGTCCAGCAGTGGACTGTGTACTGCGGCTGAAACGACGTCGACGACCTCACTGAAAGTAAATCGAACTATTCTTATTCGACATAAGAGTCATTCATAGATCGGCTGATCACCGAGGGACGGGAGCTGACAACTGGCACCCATCGCGCAGAATAAAGTCTAGCGCTCTCTCCTTTCGAAAACCAAGATCGGGTCGCTGAGCCAGCGGACTGCGGAGTAAGCAAATAAGAGTGATTAATGTTCATTATTGTGACAAAGACACGTGTAGCACCAGCACACCAACTCTTCATTAACTAATCAAATATACGTGAGATATAATAGTCCTAATAGCTTCTAGTAATTTGCCCTATTATCCAAATATCCACTGACATTCAATATCGCGTGCAACGAAGTGATTCAGTCTTTCATCATTAGAATATCCACTAGCCAAAATTAAATGAAGATATAATAATGATTGGAGCGTTGATTTTGAAATTAATTGTTGAGCGACTCGAGTAATCACGTTGACAGCAAGTAAAATTTTTTTACGAAATTGCATTCGAAAATAACGAGTCAAGAAATTTAAAATGAACTAAACTAACTTTTAAATACTTTTTTACTATATTTTATCCGTGGAAAATGAATCCGTTGGAATGGCGCAGCTGATCTAATCATTGCGTGACCATTTTCATTGTAACACGGTTAAAACGTCGGAAGTGTGATTGTAATATGAACTTTAACCAATAACTAAATTAGTACTTTCTTGGTGTGTTAATAAGTACGTTTTACAAGATTTAGCAAACGATTTAAAGGAGTAAATTCATTATAAATTAACTTTCTTCATTTCACGATTGGCGAAAACTGAATCCTTTGAAGATTCTCTGTTTTTATCAAATACAAAAGGAAGCCGATAAAATATCGACATTTTAGAAGAACAGGGGATTAAACGATACTGCTCAAATTACCCAGGAATTAATAGATGTAATTTAATTAGGATAAGAATGAAAGATAATTAGTCCAGGTAAG
Organism: Euzophera pinguis; assembly: GCA_947363495.1. Taxonomy (NCBI): domain Eukaryota; kingdom Metazoa; phylum Arthropoda; class Insecta; order Lepidoptera; family Pyralidae; genus Euzophera; species Euzophera pinguis. The sequence continues at coordinate 463,608 of OX376159.1, forward strand.
CCGAGCTGCGTAAAGCATGTTACATAAACTAATTTAATAATGCTAACATTCCCCGTTAGCACGTTTTGTATTAGATTATAATGTACATAGTACTTGTGTCAAATCATGTTGAATTACTTACAATAGAGGTGATTATAATTATCGGAGTAGTCTTCGGCTACAGTATTTTGGTAATATATGATTCACTAGCTGTGCCCGCGACTTCGTCCGCGTGGAATAGTTATTTTGGGAATCATATTTATTTTTTGTTTACAAACTTACCTTCTCAGCTTTATTATAAATTACCTATAGCTGTTACCCACGACTTATTATAGACGATTTAGTTACATTCTGTGAAGCTAAACGTTGAGAACGTTCAGCGCTTGATTCCCGACCGATAATATACTGTAGCGGACATTTTTTTAGATAATTTAAAGAGGAATAATTCTTTCATATATATTTTTGGGTATCTTGAACGGTTTTCGCAGCGCACGCAACGGAAGCCCTCAAAGATGAAAAAATTTCCCCGTTTTTTTCCACATTTTCGACTGTTTCTTCGCTCCTATTAGTCGCAACGTGATGTTATATAGCCTAAAGCCTTCCTCGATAAATGATCTATCCAGCACAAAAATAATTTTTCAATTCGAACCAGTAGTTCCTGAGATTAGCGCGTTCAAACAAACAAACAAACTCTTCAGCTTTATAATATTAGTATAGATAATGTCATATTTTTCAAAAATAGTGCTTAAGTACCTACCTCTACCACAAGATTTTAATATCGCAAAAGCTGCGTTCAGATTTCGTGTGGACCTTCTTAGATAACTAAATCTGTCTATCTATGTATGTATGTATCTATCTGTGAAGACCTATTATTGGCTCTCTGTTATATATTTCATAATCTAATAATACATAAAATAAAATAAATAAATATTTACTAAGGGCGCTTTACATATTTTACATACAAAACCGCTAGGCAGTCGCTATCGTCTTAGTTCTGCGTTGAAAATCTAAGAGAGTACAGAATAGACTAATTCTTCTTGCATACCACGGGCGGCCGATCATTAATAAAGACACATTTTCTTGAGAACTCTTTTAATAACTTATTAAAATTTTATAGGATGTCACCAAAAATACAAATGAAATTAATTAACAAACAAAAACATACATTACCAAAAAATTACTCAAACAGTGACAAAATAATGAATTCGTTTACACCACGTGTTTCCCTTTGTAGCCGTCGACCATTAAATTGATTGAAGCTGATAGCGCGCGAACGAACATGGACACTGCATTCGCTCCCAATCGGAAAATATCACAATTCAATTAAAATAGATGTGTCGAGTCGGCTCCATTTATTACTACCGCTCTGTTTACTAATCAATCGATTATATCTTTCACCATGTAATACAGATTGTATATCCGAAAAGAATAGAGTACTCTATGTTCAATAATTTATTTCGCGATTACTGTTTCATCATAAAAAACCACGTAATTACATAAAACGTGTACATGAAAAAAATGAAATAACATATTAAATCCATTGTCCCGCGCAAGCAAACAAAAGTCGGATCAAGATACGAATAACATATTAGTACGTAAATTTTTTTATTAATTAATTACTATGGGGTCTTTCAAACATGGGCATGTAATAATTTTTCAAGAGTCGACAATGTACAGTGATACTCCTGGTGTTTACGGGCGTCCATAAGCTACGGCGACAACTTACCATCAAGTAGGTCATATTCTTATTGCTTACACTTTATTTATAAAAATAATTCAAATAACACCTCTCCATTGCTCAGTTAATCAAAAGGTCCACCAGACGATCTCTTACATGTTAACTTAATTGAGATTAAAAGAAATAATCGACTATCCTATTAAGTTTAACTGTTATAGACGTCAATTATTGTAAAACCTAACAACGTTCTTTATTGTTTCTAGACGCAATTTCGTTAGCACTCCGTTTTTCTTCAAAAGGTTCACCGAAGGAGATATTGCACACATTTTTTCTAAGATCTTCAATAAAATATGAAATAGGTATTTCATTATTTGTAGACTATTTCGTTTTCATTATAATCTTACATTATTTAAATAAATTAAATAATCTGTAGATAGAAGCAAATAAAAGTAGATTGGGAGTTGGGACGTCTCTTGCCGCCGCTTGAGTGAAACAAAACATTCAAACACAAGTCTTCTTCTTTTCGAGTCGAAAGCTCAAGAAATATTTTTAACTCTAGAAACGCGCTACTTCCGTTGCATTTTCCGTGGCCAACATAATCATACCGGTATTGAACCTGTGGTAACCCCATCGCGCTAAGTTATCCCGGAAGCGGCCTACCTTACTGAGGTAGGCCACGATTTAGGGACCTCCAAAAGGGTCTTTTTCCCCTAGGGAAATAACAAGTAATTACTTACATCTCATGTAATGGCCATAATAGGGTTCAAAATACTATGTACTGACAACAATAGTTATGAAGTCAAGTTCAGTAAAAATCATACACATGAATACGTTTCCTCTTTTTTGAGCAGTCTTGTAAGCAATGCCATAAACCGTAAAAAAAATACTGCATAATTTCGGCAAATGTCCGTCGTTAAAGAGAAACCTCCATTTCGTTTTCATTTCTACAATGAATAATTCAGTATAATATTATGCGTGGAAAGGCAGGCTTCACTTAAAACTAATTTTGCATACAATACGCGTACTAAAACCGTATGTTTATACCATCGTAACTTCTGAATAGATAAACGCATAGGGCTTTGAACTGTAAACGAGAGTTTGGGCGACGTCGATGACCTCCAAGCCTGTTATCGCTCTAATCTATTATTTCAAATCACTTTTCAATAATGAATCTATCAATTGAAATTATATCTTGAGGCTATCAAATCAAAATCGATTTTCGGATGTCTGTACTTGTATAAGACGCAGATTTAAAGATGAACGCATTCTCAGACGTGATAGGTTTGAGTTTGGATCGCTGGGTAAGGTTTCAATAAAAGTGTAACATCCTTCGTAGTAATATGGGGACAGTCGGACTTATTGAAATCTCGCATCAGCTGGTTTTTACGTCTCTTAGAGATTAGGCTGCGCTGTATAAAACTTTTAAGATGTTTGGGATGATGAACTGAAAATGAACTTTAAGGATATTATTTTATTGATGCATATTGCTTACATCTAGGGTTGCCATCCGTCCGGGTTTCCCCGGATTTGTCCTAGTTTAGAGGGCATCCGGGGAAGGTTTCATTTGTAGACCGGGTTTGAAAAAATAAATGAATAAAAAAAATTTGGGCCGTCCGCGAGACACGCACTATGCTCCCACACCACGATCAACCGACGAACTAAGTATATTCACGGTTGCCACGGTCCGCCGTTCGTTCGTTCGAATTCGCGACCCGCGTCCCGCACTCCGCAGCGACGGTTTGACGAATGTAGACATTGCGTCGTTCCAGTTAAGCGGGTGAACTTACGTAGGTACATGTGGTAAGCTAAGAATATTTTTCTTAAATATCGTAGTTTAATTTTTACAGGTAGTGTGACACTGCTCTTCTGAATGCTCTGTGTATCTGTTTTTGTAACCTTTTTACATGAACAGATAAGTACTTAAGCTACTTTTTATCCAAAAATATAATAATATTAAGTCAAGATGCAGTATCATTTTGCTTTTTGAAAGTTTAATTTTTATTTGCTTAGAATTTTCTATTCTTTCTACAGATTTTCAAATATGCTATTTTACTAACAAAGTCGTGGGTGGCTAGTAATTGTTATAGTTCTAATTTTACCCCTTTGTTTCGAAATTCTCAAAAAGTGACTAAAGAAAGAAATTTACTCAGCGTAGAAACAATTTCTTCAATAATTAAAATTAAATTAAATTTCCAAGAATACAGCTGCACTGATTTTTATAAATTACTTTTAAAAAGGGAAGATATTCTAAAAGCTATCGGAATAAATGATAAATACAAAAAAACTGAGAAGTAAAAAGGCAAAAGGCTGAGGAAAACGCTTTAATAGCTAGATAGACAAATCGTGTACCTAATTATGAGTGCAATAATTGCTTTTTATTTTTGTAGTTAAAGTTATGATTGTTTTCATTGAGTAAAAACTATTTAAAATATGGTTGTTGATCAAAACTTTAAGTTGATGAAAATGAGTATAGGACTGATTATTTTGTTTTAAAATTTTAATAATGTAACTTACATTGCTGCAGGTCTTAACTTTAAAAATGTTCTGTTTTGTTGTTTAATATTTAAGAAGACTAATTTTGGTTAATATTCTGCTAAAATATAATATTTTGTTATATAAATGACTGCTGATAAAAAGTAAAGCAGATACTAATTATAGAACTATAGCTAAAAGAGTTACCTAAAAAATTGTAAGACTGAATACTAGAATGGTCTAAGTAGGTACTTTTAAGATTTTAATTCATTAAATATATGTTTTTGTTTAATATTTTAATACGGTTTTGTTTTCTTATTTCAAGAATTAAAAAAGCTGATTTATTTAAACAATTTGTAACAAATTGTAATATGATTCTGTTTTGTTAAAATAATTAATGAATAAAAAAGGTGATTTATGACATTTTCAACTGTTTTTTATTACATTGAATATGTTTAAAAGATTTTATTGACATGTCCGGCTTTCGGACTCTAAAATCCGGGGTTTTCACTCGTCTTGTCCTGTTTTCCAAATTTTAGAGATGGCAACCCTACTTACATCAAAAATGTTCATCATCATAAATTTAAAAGCTTGATTTTTGTAGAGTCTCTAAATTAAAAACGTTATAAAAAAATATTCTTTATATAAGTATATTGTATTATTAATTTCAAGACTATCTATGTTAATAGTATACAGACCACTTAGATTTCGAATTTAATTTTAAATTGATCTCAATTTAAAACATAAAATTATACGATAAATTAGGATTTGATCTAAATATATATCAGTTTAGCTTAAAATAATGACGGATAAACTATAACAACACGTAATTAGCAAATATCTATGTAAATCCATACTTCCATTAATATATTATAAATGCGAAAGTCTGTCTGTCTTTCTTTCTGTCTGTCTGTCTGCCTGTTACTCTTTAACGGCCAAATCGCTAAACTGATGTCGATGAAATTTGGTATGAATATAGTTGAAGACCCGAGGGCAAACATAGGCTACTTTTTAACGCAGGCGGAGCTGCAGGGAAAAGCTAGTATAATATAGAAACCATCTCATAATTAAATCAATACGAAAATCTGCCATAGAATATGGCGGTTGTGAATAATAACAATAATAATTTGTGAATTTACGAAACAAATTCAACCACTTTTTGTAAACGATCTCTCATTGTTCTGCTGCAAAGATTGTATTTATTGCAGCCGAGCCCGCCAAAGGCTTACCTCTGAAATATGCGCTTAAACCAACCGAAATCCTTCAGAATGGCACAATAAACAAGAAATATATGCAGCGGGCAAATGGCGGACGTCCGCTAGCGAAGCGTGTTTTAGTCGCCTTCAAAAATGGAGAACAGAATACATTTTTAGTTATTTGTACCAAACAACATTAATATATTGAGGTGGGGTTACAGCTCCGAAGATGCCTGCCAGTGTGGTGTCTCTCCGCAAACTAGTATTAAAAAACGTAATCTGGAATCTAAATACCAGGCAAATAAAATTAAGTTCAAAAATTATATCAAGCTACTTAGAAAATGTGTAAAAAAATCAAAGAGAATGTGTATAAATATATTTCAAATGCTAAAAATAAGGGCGAAGCTATATGGGACAGAATTAGAAATAAGCGCGATAAAATAGGAACTAATGAAATTGACTTTATAAAGAATAATAATAATTTAATTTCTGATCCCCGTGACATAGCAAAAAATTTAATAAGACATATAAAAATCAAATAGATTCTCTAAAAGATATTTTTTAGCTCCATTTTCAGAGACAGAAGTAATAAAAATCATAAAATCTTTGAGTAACACGAAGGCAGTTGGCATTGACTCATTGCCTACTTTTCTTATTAAAGAATGTGTTGATATAATTGCTCCTATTATATGATATAAATTTAACCAGGGCAAAAAAAAGTTTTAAAACAATCAATTATTAAGCCTCTACAAGAAAAAAAAAATGACAAAAATGACATGAATAATTTCCGTCCTATAACTCTGGGTTCTGTTATAGCAACGGTGTTCGATGAAGCTATAGCAACTCGGATAATAGATTTTTTTTAAACATAATTTACTATAAATGAACAGAACGGCTTTTAGAAGAATAGGTCCACAACCTTTGCAGCTTTTTCACTAATAAAAACTGTCACAGAAAATATAGACAATAAAACACCGGTTGTAACACTATTTTTTGACATGACCAAGGCTTTTGATCTTGTTCAACATAGTATGCTTCTAATAAAATGTGAAAAATACAAGCTGAGAGGACCTGTTCTGCAGTGGATAACAAGTTATCTTACCGATCGTATGCAATGTGTAGAAATTATTAAAGTTAACAATAAAAACGAGGTGGAAACTCACATATCAAATTTCATGATTAATAAATCGGGTGTTCCAAAGGGTAGTGTTCTTGGCCCGCTCTTTTTTCCTGATATAATAATTCGATTAATTCAAACATAAGCTACTTTTTGGCGCAGGCGAAGCTGCGGAAAAATGCTAGTACTATATAAGTGCATTATTTATTTATTTAGTTCACGTCAATAAAACAAATTGTTGCAATCTTTTTTAATGTTTGTGACCTTCCTAATAATCCATACTAATATTATAAATGCGAAAGTTTGTCTGTCTGTCTTTCTGTCTGTCTGTCTATCTGTTACGCTTTCATGGCCAAACCGCTGAACGGATTTAGATTAAATTTGGTATGAATATAGTTGAAGACCCGGGTTCAAACATAGGCTACTTTTTGACGCAAGCGGAGCCGCGGGAAACAGCTAGTATTAAATATGCGAAAGTCTGTCTGTCTGTCTGTTACGCTTTCACAGCCAAACCGCTGAAAGGATTTCGATGAAATTTGGTATGAATATAGTTGAAGACCCGGGGTCAAACATAGGCTACATTTTGACGCAGGCGGAGCTGCGGGAAACAGCTAGTATTAGATATTATAAGAGTATATAATTTAGTACGTTATTTGCTCGGCTAGTAGTCTAAATGTCTGAACGCCTATTTTCTGAGCCACTGGGTCCGACACCCGTCAGTAAGTGGAATTCCGAGGAATTACATATATATCGTTACACCTACGTTTGAAATTGTTTGTTTTTATATGTACTCGAATGGTGTAATTTCTTCACCTTCTTCATCTGATGGATCAATTATTTCTATTGACAATATTGGATGAAGTTTTTCATTTTTTTTTTAAGTCTGTTGTTTTGACATAACATACTGTTTTTTGACGAAACTTGTGCTGGTGGTGCTTTTGTTTTTGCAAAGATATTTTTATAAGTGATATTTAAATATATAAATTTATAAAATAAAATAAAAATATAAGTATTCATATATTGCTGTTTTGCTTATTTCCTATGTATTCTTTGTCCAATTTTCAGGAGGTAATTTTCAAAGAGTAAAAATGGGACCCCAGTGTTCTGAATCTGATGCTTTAACAACAAATGCAAAAATAGCCTCCCAAAAAACAAAAATGATTTTTTACTCGATATTATTAACGGTAACAAGTAGACGCTTGAGATATTCGCAGCATACGGGACCCTTCATGATTCACTTGGGCGATCTTTTATTTGTAATTACTATCATCATCAAGATGATCAAGTGTCAGAATTTCTTAAAAAACGAGATTAACTTTCTGCAAACTAACCTATTTAAGTTTTGAAAGCAAATGCACTTTAAAATGCATGCAGATGACACGTCCCGCGACTGGGCAAATGTGAAACTTTTTGCAAAATAATGCACATTATGATGCAAGCGTGGTCCTATTTCAAACAAAATGAATTAATTTTATGAAATTGTGACCAGTGTTCAAAATTTCAAAAATTTTCAGTTTTGCTTGCATTTTTGTGTTGCACTTTAAAAATAATTAAACAATACTGAAAATAAAATTAATTGAAAAAATAAGGTACTCTACAGCAAGGTACAGTCGAGGGAAAATAAAACTGATCTTCCGGCCATAGCGGCAAGTACGGTATGGGGGTCATATTTATCTGCCACTGACTGTACTATAATTAAAACACGTGTAATGTAGAAAGTATGATTTATGATGATTAAATGGAATGTTTATTCTGAAATAAAAGATTTATTATTATATTGTGATTTATCATTAAAACTTACCCTGGGTTCTAAATAACAAGCTGAAGATGCAACTAGGAAACCCGCTTATCAGAAGAGGGCGATCCAAGCCATACTTATACAATCCAACGCTAAACAACACAACTGTCATTACAAAGAGAATGAAATGGTGAGCACATCCACACATGGTCCACCACTCGAACTACCCGCACTCAAAACATTTGTACTCCCCGACATTAGCTGCCCGCAGAGAGCAGACACTGTCGCTTTTCATTAGCTCTGTAACCACTTATGTTCTGAAGCCGTCCGACGCTGTTATTTTAGTATTTTCAGGGAATAGCTGGAAATTTTGAACGTGCTTTTAGGTGGCATTGGTAAAATTTTGTTAGAGGCTTCGCGTATATTCATTATGTAACGCTAAAATTTCAAGTAGCTATTTCGCTTGCTTATAATTTCACTGTGCTTTGTGGTCTGACAAAGCCTTTACAAGGTTGTAAGTAGGTTATTCAAAAAGCTAATAAATTAATAAATGCCGGCCATTTTGTCCGTGCATTAACAAAATGGCTGCACTAATAATCGTTTGCTCAGCGATGTGATCGGTTACACTGATGCAGGTCAATCAACATTTTGAACGCTTGATTATAAAGTAAATTTTATGGTGTTTGGGGTTTCACATTGTAAAAACAGAGAGATATTTTCTAGAACCCATAACAGAGTACTATCGACGTATTCTCTTATCTAAGTAATTCCAAAAATCTGAACTAATAGTCTGAACCTTATGATAAAATGTGTAAAAGAAATGCATGTACAGGTTTTGGCGAAGTAATAGTAATAAGTAAGCCCTTCGGTGATAATCAAAACCAAACTTCTTTTGGTTGTTAAAAGTTAAAATCCTAAGAAACTCTTACTTTCTTATTGCATTAGCTCAGCGACCCGAAACGGATCTTGGCCTCCGACACAAGATTTCTTCACGACTCTTATTATCTAACACAAATAAATTTGCAAGTCTGTTCACGTAGCGAAACCTGCAAATAAGCTAACAAAACACCTCTCTCCTGCGGAACCAATAAATGTTCGCGAACAAAGTATGGCAACATTGTGTCATCTATCCTCTAAGGCGATCGTAAACCTTACATTGTCACAGTCTACTTTACTGACCTAAATTACTTTGTAGAGAATCATTAAACTTTGCTGAAATATTTACACTGTGACGTGTTATTTGTCCAGTTTTGAAGGATGACCGATTCATGACTGAATGTTGACCATTAGACATCATGACCTTTTGTAACTATAAATTATGGTGAATTGGTGAGTATAATAACACGATAATCAAAACAGTATTTAAGAGACACTTTGTAAGGAGTAGTCCGTCTGGGGAAGTACCTCCACCTTACAGAAGACCGCAGCCAAATAACACTGTGATGCAGTGTTGTATTCCTGCTGGTGAGTAGGGTCTCCAGGCTCCAGAGGGGTCGCTGTGCTGACAGCGGACAGGTCGGCAACGCGCTCGTGACATCTCCGGTGTTGCAGGGGTTCATAGGCTATGGTAACTTACCATCAGGTGGCCGTACGCCTGTTTGCCTACTTAGTTGTATATAAAAGTATCAGCTACATATTCGGAGAATTTTCATGTGCCTTCCGGGATGGGATCTCTTTCCAAACATCTCTCTGTTCCGCCACCGGTGACCACCAATCCTTTAATATTCCTAAATTGTCGCTCCACCTTGATGTTCTTTTTCGCCAACTACCTTCAGGGCTCCTCTTAGTGGATATTTGATTCCAACGACCACGATCTTTGTCACTAACACACACATATAAATGAAAACTCAGACTCAGACAACTACAACACAGCAGACATCAAAACCTCTATTCCAACAAAAAACTTTAACAATCAACGCTCAAATGAGACTCGTTGTTTAAAACAAAACTACATGAAATGAAACACATACTCGCGCACTATTTGTATGCAAGAACACTATTTATTACTGGCGAAGTTACAAGAACAAAAGAGATGGGTGATTCCCAACTCCGGGCTTTAGTTATCATAAAGTTTGTCTTTCAGGCTGGGTTGTTGTGGCTTATTTCCCACGTCTCATATTATACTCATATTATATTCATGTCTGGAGATTTATGGATTTACTTCCTATTTGAGATTCTGTGCGGCGGAAGAAGCAAATAATATTAAAAGTTTTGAAGAAATGGATTTACATATCCTTGTATACAAGATAAGATTATTTTGTAAAAAGTTGTAGGTTAAATTAATTTTATCTAAAGGTATGTGTATGTAGTTTTCTGTTAGTTGCAGCACAGAATAAATAAATAATAGTACCTACTAACGGTTTTAGTTTGGAAGCCAGGTAGTATAGTAGATAGTAGAATCACTTGATTGTATAATGCTAAAATAACATTAAATGTTAAAAAAAAAGTTTAAAATAAATTTAAAAAACAACATATTCATAAATTTAAGTCAAAAGCGAAATTGTTGCGGTCATCGCTGCGCTCCTCTAAACTTTAGTCCATATTTGTAATTTTGAGTCACAAAGCATTTGCGACTGACCGAGTTAAGGGTTTCAAGCTGCATACAATGTGGTCGCTGAATTCAGAAAGCTTCTGAAACTCAACTATTTCGCTATTTTAAATTCATTTATTCATTGCTATTATTGTTAATAGACAAATATATCTATAAGTACATATAAAAAAATTGTAACAGGTCGATGTCCGTACATTGGAGATTTTTAGGAAAAAATAATATGAGGGGTCATTATTCGATCAACAGAACAAAATTTTGTCTCCCATGCGAAACAGGATTCCGTTGCAGTATTTTACATAGTGAGATCCTGAACCATGTAAATATTAGTTTTCTGAACTCTGCAATAACGGATAATAAGTATTAACGCAGCAGGAGGTCGGTATCATCACATAAAAATAAAAGTATGTAATCGAACGTAACGCGGACAAGTCGCGGGCACAGATAGTAAAATATAAATTCCAATAGAAAATTTATCTTTTGTCACCAAGCCGTTTTTAATTTTCCGGAAGCTTAGATTAATAATTGGCGCGGAGACCAAATATTAATCTAAGTGCGGAAGGTTGTCTTAAAGCAATCGCTTCTGTCATAATGCCGCCTTTTTGCACATGATTTTTGCATCTCCGCCGACCAAGTAATAAGACGTCTGGTCGAAGGTCGCAGGCAAGCATCTAACGTAGCATGTTTTCAATCGGACTTTTTGAAAGTCCTTAGAATTCAACTCCTACGTGTAGTGGACTGCTTATGTCTGAAATAATAATCACTAAACAATTGGCCCTTTGTCATAGGAATACTATCTCTCCTTAGATTAATAATTGGTCTCGCGCGGTCGTAGCGCCGCGGAGACCAATTATTAATCTATGTATCTCTCATTTTGACTTGATACTGCTGTTATTTTCGCTGAGATATCCTAACAGTACATAAGAATGTTACATTATGTAAGTTATTTATGTACCTATGTTTATTCTATATGCAATATTTGTGTATGTTTATAATTTTCAACCATATCTCTGTACCCACCCTAACTTAACTGTTTCTCTTTCACCTCGTAAGGGTTGACTGGAAGAGATTGCCTAGCAATAAGTCCGCCTTTGCTCATATTATGTTGAAGTCTTTGTAAATGTTATATTATTTGTTACTGTATGTGGGAAATAAAGATATTTTGTATTGTATTGTATAGAATTCTTCGTTTACATTTTAGCTAGAGCTTCAATAACCTTACTTGCGAGGAGTAAGAACATTTTAAATCTATCTCTAAACAATCACTATTCATACTAGAATAATTTAAACCCCAAAACTTTTAGTTAGCGTCCATCCTGAAATATAATTAAACCACACGTGTCACGGGATCCAATTTGCAGCTATCCATCAAAATTACAATTTCGTTGACCAGCGCTGCTGATTCAATTGGTAAAATTATTTTATTCAATTGTTAGCCGTTGATTACCTAATATTAAATAGAAAGCCGATTTATTATAAAACTGCAAAGAAAAAGTTAGTGTTATTCGTATAACCAAGAAACATGTAAGTAATTGCCAAGTAATCGCACTTTAACTTTATTCAACTAGTTTCAGTAGAACTTGCCAGGTAATTCAATACCGGATTGTCTGATAATAATGGAAACCTCATTATTCATTGCTTTAGAAGGTATTAAGCCTTTTGTCGCGTCTGCTATGTGTTAAGAAGAACTTTTGCTTCAGGGCAGAATAGGGGTTCCGAAAAACCCTGATACAGGGAGCAGCTTATACAGGGTTGATTGATCTACTCGATATGAATAAATGACGCTATACCAGTGGTACATTTTGTGAGCGAGATCGCAATTTATTTTTCTTTCAAGTGTTTCGTGGATATTATCGGCCAGAATCTGCTGATAATGGGAAATTATATTTACCACGGTTCAATATTATTAAATTGTTTTCGTTTGTTCTAATGGCTTCGGAAAACCAAACTCGCTCAACAAACTGGTGCCTATACAATTATGAAATTTGATTTATTTGTTCGTTCATACTTTGTTAAATAACTTCCATGGATTATTACAATAATTATTGTTTGGTTTGAAAGTTGAGAACAGGACCTTTATGTTTGTTGCGCAAGGGATTTGATTGTATTAAATTTTGTACTTATTTAACATAAGTAGTTCTAAAAATTAACATATATCAATATGATTGTCTGACAGTGGTACCTCATGAGCCGATCCGTCAATATAACCTATTCTGTTACTCACAGACTTTGTTATTTATTTGGAAAACTTTGTTTGTAACAATATTCTCGTTGGTCCTGAGAAAAGCATGTATAACAAAAAACTAAAATGTTAAAACATTAACACAACTTTTACCACCTGTCTTCTTTTAATTGTATAATATTCCTGTAACTTTCCGGTTGACTGTAAGAGATCTCTTTATGGGATAAGTCTGCCATTACATTTATTTTTTTGTGTTTATATTATTGCAATTGTATATTCTGTGCAATAAAGTTATTACAAACAAAAATTTTGATATCACGAATACGAGTCACACAAAACTCATTTTGACTAATAAATAGTGCTTATAGCATTAAGTCCACCTGTTATGCTTCACAATTTTTGTCGTACAATGAAGATAAAAAATTAAAAATATTGACAATATACAAAATAACTTTAAAATTCTGTCACTAAAGGACCAAAATAGACATCCATTCCTATTAGCATATTGCGAATGTGCAATAATTCTTTTTAAAGCTAAAATGTACGTTCAATTTCAACAGCTGCGATGCGGGAGTGAGAATCAAAAATAAATAAAAATAGACGGGAAAGTCCCGCCTTTATAAATGGTGGATACGAGGTGCCAGTCACATGAATTAAAACAGGATATAGAGTAAACATAATAATTCATTCATTCATATCGAGAGGGTGATGTGGTCAACCCTGTCAACCCTGATGTCAGAGCTTTTCGGAACCGCCTTCGATCTCTGAAGTGTTTTTTTTTTTTTTTTTTTTATTATTTTTACTTTCTTTGCCGCCCTTGGCTACTTTTGTTTATTTCGTATCTGATTTTTGTATGTGTGGTTTTTGAAGTTTTATCGTTCTTTATTACTTATTTATTTCATCATATGATTTAGCTAATATTTTATTTCCTCATGTGATCATGTTTTTTGATTATTACTTTTTCACTTTTGTATAATATCCCCTTACTACTATTACTTCTTTACTTATTTAAATGCTTTGTATTATATCTTTTGTTTTCTTTTATTTTCTTTTATTTTCTGTTTCTCTACTTATATTTTAAGTTCTACTGTATATTTATTTGAGTTTATTTATATCCATCCGTACAAACATGATTCTTATCGTATGACTGTTCTCTGAAGTGGTTCCAATGTCCACCAAATGGCAAAAGAGACCAAGGGCTTGCCTTCCGAAACACGAAATCATCATTATCAGACATTCAGGTGGGTCAAGCCTGCAATGTCGTAAGCAAACTGAAAACAATAGAAAGTTTGCTAACATCTCAATTAATAACCTGATTGTCAAAATGATTCCGTGCTTGGGGAGGCATGATAAAAAGCCCTTTATCCCGATTGCCATTAAGTTATATTAAAAAACATCTTTATACTATTAGACCCACAGCTCTGGTTTACCTTTAAAAAAAATCACGGAAGGCAGTCGCAGTTTAACGCTGACTGGTTAGTCAGATATTGGGTCATGATTAAAGCGTACTTTAGGCTCTAAAGTGCAACTGAAGATGCATCTGAAATACATCCTAGAACGAAGAAGAGAATATACTAATGATATTTTTTAGAGCTGAAACTACCAGCGTATTTCTGTAAATTAGATATATATAGAGTGTTTTACGTCTATCTTTAGACGCCTTTTTCCAGACGACGTCTCTTTTCGACGATTCTGCTAATACCATATCCCAATTAAATTTATACTTTTATTTGTATATTTACTCATGTTATTCTGCCAGCAAAAATTTGGCCCAGCTGATTCAGCTCGTATTTGAGATACAATCAGCGCTAAAAGACGCAAACTTATTTTCATTTTTTCGAGATGCACACGGACAGAATTTCTTTTTATTTTCGCTGTTAATGCATATTGTTGTGTGTTTGGTAAATTCAGTTTCTATTGTGTCTACACTATAAAAATAAAATGTTGATTTATTTATTTAAACTTTATTGTACGAATACAATTGTAAAACACAAAAGGGGGAATTAATGCTAAAAGCATTATCTTACAGTCAACCCTTTGGTCTTTAGCCAATGTCAGATATACATTTGAGTTAGTACCTACGCTGTTGATTATTTTTTTATATTCTGTTGAACACTCTGTTACAATTAAAATACGAATGCAAGTGATTCTATAAGTGGAAACTGGAAAAAATTGCTACTATTTAAAATATAGTTTGTTTTAAATAAATTAACATTGGGCAGGTGTTTGCCCTTTAATAATTCAACCCCAAGGTATCGCAATACTTTGGACTCTGAACGTATCTTATGCTTCGTTTGTACCTCGATTATTTCTAATAAAGATTTGGTATACAGGACAATCAAATGAAACATGTAGCTGTTTTACTTCCGACATCGTTACACCGTGTACGTGACTGCGATTTCCCCTAATAACATATTATATGCTAGCATTTCTCCATTTCGTCCATGATATTAACACTCACCGTTTCTGCTAGATTAGCCCAACCTCCCTTCGTCCCATCGTATCCAGTGGAGCAAATTGAGCATACGTGGGAAAGGTAACATAAATCAGAGCTGACGAGTCATTTGTGGAATGTGACGCAGAAATAAAATGTGTTTTTGATATATTTATGGCCATAAAAACATACACACTAAAATATAGGTTATGTTGAATTCATTTCTCTCAGGCAGGTAGCAATTGCATCATAATTTTAACTTTCTATTATAACCCAAAAAATTATTAGTGCTTTTGCATGTAGTTCGCCTATAGTAAAAATAAAATAATAATTTAATAAAATGTTTTTATTTTTCTCCGCTTATTAATTAGGTAAAGCTTACAGAACATCAATACCTATGCATATAAGAATCTAAAATAATGACATGAATGAATGAAAACCCTGTAAATACGGATCACCATGACTCGTCAGTGCAACAATACAATCATATTTTGTACAACAATAAAGTTTTAACAAATTAGCTACAAAAGCAAAAATGTTCGTTTGTTCCCTCGTCACGTTTTATCTCCTAAACCAATATGCCTTCATTTCGTTGGGTTTCGTTTTGCAGGAACATAATTGGATTAAGAAATATTGATAGTATTAAGGGGGTGACTTTCATCAAAGAAGAAAGAATCAGGTAGCTTTTAAGTACGCTTAATATTATTTTATTAAATACTAGCTGTTTCCCGCAGCTCCGCCTGCGTCAAAAAGTAGCCTATGTTTGACCCCGGGTCTTCAACTACCAAATTTCATCAAAATACGTTCAGCGGTTTGAAAGTGAAAGCGTAACAGAGAGACAGACAGACAGACTTTCGCATTTATAATATTAGTATGGATTCAAATACGAGTACTCTCTACAATAATTTGAAGGATATGAATGGCTTGTTTGCGATTGAACACTCAATAATAAAATAACAAATATTTGATTATGCGTAATATTGCACGCGCACAGCGTACTATATAATACACATTCGAATTTCACAGAATTTAATATTATCCAGTTGAAGACGGCTTTCCGTTACTAGCTATGCTATCACGCGACATAGATTTACTTATTAACATTTATTTATTTATTTAACGAAACATAAGAGAAGTTCAACAGTTACATTGTAAAAAAACTCCAATGTTTGGCATAAAAAAGTAAACTAAATAAAAGTAATAAAATATGAACTAAAACTAAACTAAACTAAAAAAAAAACTAATAAAATATAAGCTAAAACATAAAAATATTTCGGCACTACCTGACGCTAGGAAGCGTCGAAATATTCCTCAGCATCGCAATGCTTATCTTTTGAGCTAAAAACATTTTACATTGGTCTCTCAACACACACCCATTTGGTATAATAAATGCAAAGAAGAACACTAAAATAAACTTTTAAAATGTTAATAATTAAATGTTACTTAATTGTTTTTTAAATTGCTTAAATATTAGCCATAATGTAGCGACAGATTTGTGTTATAAATCATAGTATGGTGCGTTCGAGGCAGGACGCGTATACGAGTAGACTCAATATGTATGGATCCCAAAAAAAAATTATCAATATTTTTAGTTTTTGTATTTACTGTAATGCTATTTTACAGTGCAATAAAGTTATAACAAACAAACGAACAATATTTTGTAAACGTTAAAAAAAATTGCGTACATGAAGTTTGAAATATTAAGGTTAATTCAAACTGACGCCTACAGAAATAAGAATCGCTAGCAGTGCCGTAGCGTATGCTAAAGTTATCTGGTCCGCTAATGACACTTTTCTACGTTCTTATTTGTATGGGTGTCTCGCCAGTCGCGCGGGATTCGCGTCAGTTCGAATGGACCTTTGTTAGTATTTTTCAAAGCAGGACTCTCAATTAGATTCGATAAGTCAGACTCTCTTACAAAATATTATGGACACGTAACAAAAATTTCGGTACTTCAAGTTTGAAGTATTACTAGCATTTTCAAATATAGTCGAATAGGAATAAATTTTAATTCAGACAGCGAGAAAAATATAGTGCTTCAAACTTCGCCCATCATGTAGTGGATTGCGAACTTATGTTCGTCCGCACTCCATTCGATAAATTGGGAGAATCACGGCCGTCGATGTTTCGATCTAACGTGTTTTATTCGGATGATATCGATGTATGTCACGAGATTTCATTATCGCACGATGTTTGAATTTGCATCTACGTGAAAATAGCAGTGGAAATTCACGGGACGAACATATGAAAAATATTGGTTTCTGCCGACTGATATTAAAATGTATTGCATTTTGTAATATCTTAAGTACTTTAGATATTCATTCGATATTCATAAATGTGAGCTTGTGTAACCTTCGTAGCTAAATTTTAATCTCTCTGAGGACACACAAACGTAAATGACATGTAAAACGATAATAATTTAGAACTTTCTCAATAAATATTTATTGCTGTCTAATTTTTTCACATATACGTATATAATTTACAAACAAGACAAATGTTAACTCATTCTACTTGCTAACATGAACTCTGTAAAGTGTTTGAAACATGAGACGTAAACTAAACTCTAAATAAAACTGTAGGTATTAAGCTATTTATTTCAATGGCAATTTTTTATATTTTCCACAAGATGGTTTTAAATGGATAATATTTATTTAATTAAATTGTTCTTCTACAATTAAAAGTATAATTTGTAAATAATATGAGCTTTTTGATGAAATGTTACAAAATCAGATGAAATTGCTACATAAAGTACAAAATACGACAGTAATTTGTACAATACTCCTTAATGACTTTACATCTAATGATTACTTATGTTTATACGATTGTTACACATTAAACAATTTTTATTTGGTTTTCATCGCGTTTATTACTATTTTATTTACTACTTACATTTCAAACATTTTAAAGCATTCGTCTAAATGACGAAAAGGGTAGGCTGTCATCAAGTGACAGGACAGGACGGCAGTAATGAAAGCTCTATTTAATGAGAGATATGTGATTAGATTAACAATCAGTTATCATTAAGATCTTATTAAATTGGACAGAGGGCCTGTTAGTCCCGATAGAGGAACGGTATCCCAAATCATGGTTAAAGCAGACGCACACGAGTCCCTGCGTCATACGATGATCCACAATCAAGAGTGTACCTGGATCTCTCCCATGCTAAAATATTAGGAGACAACTCATTAAGAGTCAAGAGTCAGAGTTAAACAAGGATAGGTGCATCGAAGTGAGCCTCACAGAGTCAGCGCCATGACTGGCCAAGACTGACGAATCATTTTTTTTTTTTTTGACATGGCCTACAATTTTAGCTCCTGTGAGCTTTTAAATTTACAGCGGGACAGTTTGAGGCGAGGGCTATTAACCACTCAGCCTTTTCGGCAAATGCACAAGGGGCTCCCAGTTGGGACGAACCTCGGCCATGGGCTTTGCCTTTGATCAAGCGAGCAATGCAAACTCGCGAGCGGTAGCAAACGCTCAATGCCATAAGGGCCGACACTATTGTGCCTGAAGGGCCTACTAAGAACCTATCGGTGGCGTGAAGCGCCCTGGTACATTCCGGTGCCTAGTAAACTGTCTACTGTTCCTACTACGTCGCACTCGCCGGTGGGTGCGGTTATATGTTCCTATGGAAAACCCAGGACTCCGTTGAGTCGAGTGGTTTTCGAAGGTAAGGTTCGCCACCGTAATGGGATCGTCAGGGTCAAAGAGAACATTCCTCGGGCGTCTGTGCCGCAGAGGGACATTTTTCGCCGGGCTGTAGTTGGCAGCCCGCACAACTAACGGGTTCGGATGGGTTGGACATTTCGACGTTGAGACGTTTCTTTGAGATATCTCGAAATGTGACGAATCATTCATTGTGCGTTCGATTTATACCCACTGCAAAAGAAGGGGCAATACAGTAGGGATAATGGTGAAGGTGGTAGGCGCACGTGTTGTTCACAATAATGAGCCATAACCCTCTCATTTTACGTTCTATATTAAATTAAAGATAGTTATGTTAATCATATGGCACATTCATGGTGAAAGGTAGACGATAGTGTTTAAAAATAGTTTAATTTAATGGCTTTACATCTCTCGTTAATTATAATACAGGTGTGATATCAGACGACTATCATTATGGTTTATGGTAAACACGTAACATTGCCGTATTTGCTCGAGCTCGGCCGTAATCATCGGTAACTAATCGTCAATGGACATTAAATCAAGGTAATAGCTCATTGAGCTTACGGGATAAGGTTAATGTTGGCTTTGGGATCATAAATTGACAATAAATGGTTTGTCATTTGTCCATACACATACCTACTCGTATGATCCTATACTCTATCAATCAATGACAATAAATTTATTTAAAGCATAGAGCAATACGTGATTTTTGCCTATATATATTTGACTAGCTGTTTCCCGCAGCTCCGCCTGCATCAAAAAGTAGCCTATGTTTGACCCCGGGTCTTCAACTATATTCATACCAAATTTCATCAAAATCCGTTCAGCGGTTTGGCCGTGAAAGCGTAACAGACAGACAGACAGACAGACTTTCGCATTTATAATATTAGTACGGATAAGAGATTTATTGATTTGATTTGTATAATTAATTGTGAATTGGGCTAATGCCTAAGAATAGAAGAGTGCTATCCTTAATCCAGCGCGATGCCTTATTGAAATCAAGACTATGAAATAAAATTTGGCAATATTTTTACAACCTTTTATTTGGGAATACTTTTGTTTGTTGATATTTTGACAGCATTAGCCACGGGGATATAGCTATCAGGATATAGGGTAAGTCAAAATCATCATTATTGTAGGCTCGACTCAACGAAAAATGATTCCGTGTTCTGGAAGTCACGTTATGCCGTTGGTCCCGGCCGCCATCTGGTGGTCGTTAAAGGAACCACCACATCACAGTGGTTCAGGAAAACTCTGAAGACACACTGTACAGGGACGATTGACCCACCACCACCACCCAACCCACTAGATTTGATTCAGGGAAAGCCATCCATAGTAAATGGGGAAGCTTTAAGCCGGATATTAAAGAGCAAATGAGTTCATAACATAAAGTGAATAATAATAATATTATTCTGTGGCGCGGTGCAATCGATGGACCATCTGCTGTCTTGCCTCAGTTGCCCCTTCTCATGAACATGGTTTAGCCATTGACATAAAAGAATAGGCATAAAGAGGCAAAGTATAGGCATTCACAAGGAAGTGTTAAGGGTATGTATGTGCTTGGAATACAAACGAAGCTAATTAGTACGACATAACCTGATAAGGGTCAAAGGGATGTTCGACTCGGGCCCGATCCTCGGCGATAATTGAGAGGTCTGTCATTAGGTTGGGATAGACTTGGGATAGATGAAGTGCGGACGTTAACTAGCGGCGTTCGAGTGGTTAAACTTTATATGAAAATGAATTATTCTATTCTTGGCCTTCCTCGGAAAATTTTTCGGCCTTGTTTAATCGGGAACTTTAAATAATTTTCAAATTTAACCTACTAAAATATATATTTTTAGTTGCATCCTGTTTATTGACTAAGATGGTGGAGATAAGATAAGTTTTTTGTTTTTTTGAGTGACACAAAGTGTCTCTCAGCTCCCGATCGTAAGGATCTCCACTAATTTAGTACTTATCCTATTTATTAGTTTAGTAAGTTAGTTTATTACAATAAAATTATATTATTATATATCTCCGCTTGGGATTCACGGGTTGCCCCGGTCCTTTGAGAGGCTTGCGCGGGGATATGGATCCAACGCGTAGAGGCCCTTTGGAGAAGTTGATGCCATGTGGTGCTCCTGCCAAAACCCGTCCTCGGCTATATCAATAGATGGCATGTCCTTGAACAGGTCTTGGCAGGAGTAGGAACTATTTCTAATGTATGAAAAGGATATATAGGATATAGTGATGAAGTTTGGGTGGAGATGACACTGGGCTATTGTAATAAAGATTCGGACACCTGCCATAATCATGATTACTGACTATTATTATATATATTATTATTTCATATTAGTAATGCCATATTAGTATTTTATATTAGTAATGCCATTTTTGCTATGCCATAAATATTAAGTCGATTAACTGCCTAATTGCTCGATTGTTGAGTAGGTGATCGATTCCGCTAATGAACTTTGAAAGGCCACGCAACTGATATTCAATTGCGACTCAATTAAGTTGAAATTTTTTAGATATACTCAATAGTGGTATTCTGCTGAAACAGTTTTGAATCTCTATTCATTTGCGACTGGAGCGTATTTTAATGATATTAGTAGGGAAAAGTAAATAAAGTGAGTAACGGAATATCAGAAGCGTCAAAGTCAAGTCATTGCGATCCAATTGCGATTCAATTGTGCACTAGGTACCTATTTAAAATAAGAGAATTGACTCCTCCGTGAGATGTATCGATTGCGTTCGGGGAAGCAACATTCTGTATTTTTGTAATGTACGCGGGTGGTAATTTTCGATTTCGACTAGTATGGTCTGGCCGTGCGAATAACTCCACGAGCCGGTAAACGATAATCGAATCATTCCTTACTTGTTCCGTGTTTCTTTAATCGCTCATTGAATCCGTGCGAATTGGTTTAATTGTCGAATGATTCGCCGGCGGATTTCGAAAATCGATACTAAATGCCTGTTATTTTCACACGGTTCGGCACGAAGTCGATAGATAGTTCATCGAGTCGATTCGAACAAATGTCGACTCCCGATGTCCCCATCACTACGACTGAACTGACAGCTAGCACACTTGCCGCCACCGCCAGACGAAATCAGATGATTTTTGGAGCGGGTCGATATTTACTCGCTATTTTTATAATTTAAAGATTTAAATCGCATTTAATACTGTTATTTTGGAGTTTAATAGTGCAACCGTCGTAACAAATATTTTCGCCGACGTGGTTTCCGAGTGTTTTCTTGGATATACATAAAGAACCCTGAAAAGGTAATTTATTTTATTTTAATTATTGTCTTATTGAGCTAAATAACCGATTAATTCTTTCATTTGGTCTAATAACTTTCTGGTTAAATTGGGGGTTTTGTGACAAATTTATAATAATTTACAAAGTGGGTAGAATGTGTATTTTATTCACATGTGTATTTTATTAAAATTTTATCTAATTTCGGTCTTAAAATGATTTCTCACCATTGGTACACATAAATAAGCGTAGAATATATGAATTCAAATTGAAATATTTCATACAAAATCGTTTTTTTACAAAATTAAGTAGATTTTTCATTGTCGGGTAACCTACCATTTGGAATTATGACTTTCTTTTTATAATTACAACCAAACAAGATTCAGCCCTAAATTTAGGAATAAACATACTCCATTATAACAAAATTATACATATATTGAAAGGGATTTTGAACAGGAATAAAACCTAGAAATTTCCAGAGCCCCGCCCTATAGTAAACCATTGTTTCATAAGCAGTCTTTTGAGTTATTTTGTTATTCCTACTTCAGGGTTAAAAAGAACACCTGAAGTTTCCCTCAACACTCCCTCCGCTGAACACTGGGAGTTTTACCAGCTTCCCGAGGTGTCAGGAGTGCATACCACATTTCCTTTATTGAAACAAGAGGACACTGCTTATACTACCATTTTAATCTACGATAGACATTTTTGCTTTAACTGAGGTAACCACACAGCCGAAGCCAGCATTATCGGTCAGCCAGTGCCTGCGCTTTCTACATTTTTATTTTATTTTATTAACCTTTTATTTTATTCTTTTAATTTAAAACTTTAAAGAAGGGATCTAAATATTGGCCATTCGATCTCCTGCGTCCCTAATTTTCTTTTCTCAATTTAATTTCATTTATTCATTTTTTTTTTTCTCAACAGAAATTCATTTTCTTTTTAATTTCAGTTTTTTGTGTTAGCTTATTTTTCTGTTTCCAAATAAATATTGTAAAAGTTATTTGTTCTTTTATTTTAATTTTGGTACTTATTTTCTTTCAAATTTCATAGAAGACGGGAATTAGATAGCGAACCCAGGTAGTAAACATTTCAAGCAGTAGTTAGTTCGATGCTGAGCTTAGGACTTTTCAAAGAATTTCCAGCTTGAAGCCCCTAAACAGCATACATTAAGCGCTTGTCTATTACAATTTTTTATTTGATAAAGTGTGATGCAGATCTTGCACTACACCCTTGGCAGGCTTGGTACTAACACTGAGGTGTATAACGCAATACGAACTCCTGTGATCTGACTACAAATGAGGGAACTACAACATTGCACGTTGATAAGGGTTGGGGGGCCTCTGACCCTCACTGACTGGCCTAATTATTGAGACTTCGCTACTTTGCAAGTAATAAAACAAAAGGCTGAAGAAACAAAATATGCCAAAATAAAAGCAGGCTTGTTTGTATCTTGGACAAACAATAATTATTATCATTATTAATTTTTTACTCACAGTTTCTTTCTTAATTTATTTTTAATTATATTTCCAAAGAATGTTGTGAAGTTATATAAATTAATAAATAACTTTGTGTTTTCGAAGTTCTAATAAGATTTCCTCAGTGTGTGAAATATACATACATATACAAAACAAAGATACAATCTCATTTTTTCATTTGTTTGTAATACTTGATGCTAGCTGAGACGATCCTAGATCCAGATGATCCCAAAACATTGTATTAAAATGGTTGAAAACCCCCATTCCCCGGTGGTAAAAGCAACCGGGGAACGCTATTAGGTTATGTAACAAAGCAGTTTCCCTAAAAGGTAGTCATAGTATTCATAGTCCCAAATGCATAAAACATAGACCCCATAATGGAATTAGCATTAATTTCTCCCATTGGTGGGGAGAGTGATAGGTAGCTATTATGTAAATGACGTATTTTACTTGGTAATGACATCTCGTCACTTGTGAATGATAGTCTGCGATCCTGTAATCTGTGGCAATTTACGTCAATTCAACGAGTACGGGAGTTGGTGTCTTATTTTCTGAAAAGGTTATGGGAATCAGACCAATCAAATGTCAAAGTGAAAATGAATTTTACGTGATCGTTTATAGCTTCTTTTGGCTTAAAATTGGACCGGGTTAGATTTTCTAATTGGGGATCTATTTATTTGTCATTTTTTTAAGGGAAGATCCAAAAGTGATGCTGTTTTAAGCTCTAACCTTATAGGAAATATTACATTAATGAGGCGAATCCGTAAAAGGTCGTATCACAATGTCTTAACTCACAAAAAGTCGTTTCTAGGAATTTAAAATTCTCGTCAGTTTAGTTTCCATTTCGACTTCGAAACCAAAAGAGGCTATTTGAGAAGTCAACACTGTCTGCCTCAAAGAAATGAGGGCGATCCGACATATGCAACGCTCCCGCGTTCAACTTTGAAATATCTTTAGAACAGTTTACTGCGTACTGGACAACCAGCTACATAGATGACACAAATCTTTTTTAAAAGTTTCTATAATAACTTCGTCAGTTCAGTTGGCCTTGTATGAGAGTTCATATGATATGAACAAATCTTTGGTCAAAATTTAATCAAAATAAAATCGGCCAAGTGCAAGTCGGTCTAGCGCTCAAAGGGTTGCGTACCATTATCTATAAAAACGTCTAAAATTGTATTGGAGTCTTCTTAAATTTTTATCATGTATTTTAGTATTTGTTGTTATAGCGGTGACATAAATACATAATCTGTGAACATTTTAACTGTCTAACAATCACGGTTCATAAACTGTATCTTATAGGATACAGCTTGGTGACAGATGGACGGGCTCTTAGTAATATGCTCACATTTTGGACTTTGGTAGTTGTTTGGAACCCTAATAGGGTGTTTGAAAATTCTTTTTTACCTTACTCGATAGAGTCTCAGGTTCACTATTTACTTTTCTAGAAGTGTTAAAAAAAACTGAAATTAAAGCTGAATCAATTTTTTTTAAACCTCAAAATTGCTGACCCTTGCTCTGCTATGCATGCTACGAACATGTTGACATAACATTTAGTAAGTTACTATATTGTAGAGTTATCTGAAATTTCTCCGGCACTGATTTCTAGGCAGTCGCTAGTACAAAAAGTTGCAAACAAAAATAATTTCAACATTTGTAGTTGAGCCAAAACAAACAATTTCAGCCATTGTGTTACAATAATGGATAATTCACGAATTAACTTTATCACTTCTGGGCCGTTGGACAAGAATATCTGTAAAATTAAATTAGTATTCAAACTCATCGCATTTCACGTGTGAAGACGAGAGGACTAGTAATGTTAAGAGTAATGATAAAAGCAGTGAACTGAGGAGATAAACTAAAAATAAGACTTATTTTGTGGACTTATTTTTTAGTTTTTTTTGCTATGATCCATTCATTTACAAAATTTAACTGTCTCCGTGGTCCAGTAGTTAAGGCGTTCGGCCCGGGGTTCGATTTACACGGGAAGCATACTTTGTTTAGTTGTTTCCAGTTTGGTTAGGACATTGCAGGCTTGAATCACTTGATTGTCTGATAATAATGATGAATTTCTACTTCGGTAGACACGTTTATCCGTTGGTCCCGGCTGTCATTTGGTGGTTGTTATAGGATGGTTCTTACACCAACAACAGAGGCCGAAAGGCGGTTCCGAAAACCTCTGACACCAGGGAGTACAGATTGATTGACCATTAAACAAAATTATGTCATCAAATAAAGATAATGGTGCACACAGAGATCTGTACATTCTACTTCTTCTTCTTTGCGAGTCGACTCTGGCTGTTCTCAAACTTCAGAGGACCAAAACTCCCCCACCAACAAGGCATTGTCGGTGGCTTCGCAGAGGTCCCTAAGCGAGTAGGTGGTAGGTACATTCTACTATCATCTGTCGTAATCTGTGTTTAACAAAATAAATGGTTATGATTGAAAGCTATCCCTATCGATCAAAATTCTAGATTTAACCCTATTTTTCCACTCATTCAAACAACCAAAGAATTGGAAAAAATGTTTCAATTAAGCGAAACCTTTCTCGATGCGCTGTACAAATTAGGGGTCCTAAACAAACCGGCTCGCTGCGGACGGTCGCTCATTTCGAACGATACCTCCAAGTACCAAGCAAATACTGTACCTATTTATAGAAGCTATAATAAAATACTTATGATAATTTATAAATTAAACATTCAATGTGTTTTCTGGTTTAAGTTAGATTGGTTTAAGTATAAAACGACTAAGAAATTTTGAGGATCAAGGCTTTTGGCGAAATTTATAGGCTAATACACACATATTCCAATCAGATATATATATTATAAGATAAGTAAATAATTCTGTAGAACATTAAAAATGCAAGAAGTTGCTCTGAACAGGTGACAGTTAAGAGCTCATCATTCACGTACTCAGCACAGCACAGATATTAAAATGAATATAACTGTAGCATTACGTAATACTTTTAATGATACTGTGCCATTACACAAATATTTGTCAGCGGTACTCTATCGTACAAAAGACCCAAATTTGTCCTTTTAATATTTTAACAGTAAAAAGCAAAGACAATCAATCCACTGTCTAACGTTAAATTACTTCTTTAATTAACTCACAATGGAGACCAATTTACTTTTTTCTTGTAAATTCTCCTATTGTGTATACATTTTGAAGAAAAAATATTGAATTGAAAAAAAGTAATTGCAAAATCTAAAATCTTTTTTTATTTTAAGATTCAAATGAACTGAAGCTATTTGCTTAAATTTAGATGCCATTTTATTAGATTTGAGGTTAAAAATAAAAAGTGATGTTCAAGTTGGATGCTCTAAAAGGCTTTTAGGTAAATGAACGAGACCTTTTAACGAAAAAATTACTGCGGTACTTTCAAAATAGAATTTACAAACCTACCCTAACCTATTGTTCATATACAACGTATAGCATTGGCCAAATTTAGACAGTGTAAAAAGTACACATGTAAGTAAACTTAATCTAGATCTAAATAGAATATAGTAATTAGCTGATTGAAGTCGAAAAACGTTTTCACCAATTTTTTTATTAAAAGTTGTTCAGTTTCATGCACTGTAACACACTGTAAAAATTTGACCAATGTTTTAAAATAACCGATTAGGTTTTAGAGGAAAATAAACTTGCCAGAAAATAAAATATTTTAACAATATGGTCTCATGTTTGGTAGCTTTTCGCCCATTAGTTTATCGATTAAGAGAAATGGTAATGCTACCACTTCGCTACTTTGTCTCGTTGTAACTCCTTGGAAGTTTTATTAAGTTTATTGTTCTTCAATCTTTTAGTTCAATTCTTGTGGTTGGTGAATATATTATTATATATAATATGATAAACATTAGAAATTGACTAAGTACCTTCATTTAACTTTACAACTTTACACTGTATTGTCTGCGGTGGTTATAGTCCGATCGATCAACGTCCATAACTAATTTTTAGTTTAAAATGAGTTTAAACAGCGTCGAAACGTGCCGACCAATAACTAGTTGAAGATAAACAGCTATTGATTAAAGTAATATACAATACAATACAAAATATAGTTATTGCTCACATAGAGAATCAAATAATTGTACAATTACAAAAATTTAAAAAATATGGAGGCTAAGCGGACTTATTGCTAGGCAATCTCTTCCAGTCAACCCTTACGCTATAATAATGCTGTTTTTTTATAACTATTTATATTTTTTTAGGTGCAAACACACTTGTCTTAATCAGGATCAAATGAGGATATTTTTATACAACTTAGTAGTCAAACAGGCGTACGGCCCACCTGATGGTAAGTGGTTACCATAGCCTATAAACGCCGCCTGCAACACGGGAGATTGTAAAGACGTTTGAACGTCTTGACTCTGGCTAAGAGCTAAGATACTTCTTAGAATTAGTAGTTGTGTCAAAATCAACATCGTTTTTGGTTTCCAAGTCGCTTATCTTCTAAGCCTGGGGCTTAAGCCTCAAATGAGGTCTTGGCTTTTTTTGAGGATTTGAAATGACTGTTATTGAGTTGTCCAGTTATTCAAACGACGTTGCCAGCCTCGAAGAATTTTATATTTATCGTACACTACTTTTTGCCACGTGGTCCACCGACTGGCATCCGATCTGACAACTAAGATTTTTTTTTTCTTGCTGGCTCTATTGTCTTATTGTTTGCTCTTAATTTCTTCTTTTCCCAAAACTCGTGAATTTCCAAATTTGCTTGACACGTGTTACGACCATTATTACAACGTCGAAGTGTGAAGTATTTGGAAGGAATTCCTATATCACTGATAGGGAAGTATTAAAGTGGTTGCCATAGCAAACGGCGAGACTGAAATAGATACTGACACGCTGTCACTCCGGAATTCAAATTAATATCTATTATTAGGTATTTAAGTAGAACCTCAATCTTTTCTTTGGCTATTTTGAGGTACGTTTGATTGACTTTACAAACAATCGAAGCACATGCTAACTTAGCAAATTATTTTAGATTTATTTATGGTTTTTATCTATGTTAACGGTGGGCAAGTGTCGACTTGACTAATACATGGTGGCCTTTAAGAACATCTAAATATACCTACCATGGAATCGCTAAAAATAAGAACTAAAATTTATTGCTATAAAGTGTACCTACAGTAATTACTAAGAGAGGTAGGACTTTTGTAAGGAGTAGTCCGTCTGCGGAAGTACCTCCACCCTACAGAAGACCGCAGCCAAATAACACTGTGATGCAGTGTTGTGTTCCTGCTGGTGAGTAGTAGAGTAAGAAAGAAAAAAAAATACACAAACGTGCTAATAATCCTTAGCAGTGAGGGACAAAATTATATGTAAATAAACTGTAGATAAAGAAAATAGCCTTAAAAACAACGTGCTCATACATCCATACTAATATTATAAATGCGAAAGTCTGTCTGTCTGTCTTTCTGTCTGTTTCGCTTTCACAGCCAAACCGCTGAACGGATTTTGATGAAATTTGGTATGAATATAGTTGAATACCCGGGGTCAAACATAGGCTACTTTTTGACGCAGGCGGAGCTGCAGGAAAAAGCTAGTAAGACATAAATGTCAAAGCGACTATGCCTCACAAAGCACCGCAAACCGTATCTGCCCGTATTCCGCCTCCAAATGACTTGTTTTTCTGCCACCATATAAATTATTCACCGACACCATTGAATACAGATCGTGACACCGCCGAGATCATAATGTTAGGCCATGAATACGTTTATCACCAGTTCACTATTCAGCTGATGTAATTTTATCATAGAGACACGAGTGAAGTTGTTCGATTGTGCACGACGCAGTAACAGATTACTAAAGCCTCAATTCCATATTATTGATAACTAGCGGTTTCCCGCAGCTCCACCTGCGTTAAAAAGTAGCCTCTGTTTGAACCTGTGTCTTCAACTATATTCATACCAAATTTCATCAAAATCCGTTCAGCGGTTTGTCCGTGAAAGCTTAACAGACAGACAGACAGACTTTCGCATTTGTAATATTAGTATGGATTAGTATGAAAGTATGGATGCTTTATTATAAAGTATAAGTGTCGGTGGCTGTAACTTAATATTAAATGGAGAATATATACATGTAAAGAGAGAAGCGAGTAATGTGTGTTTGTTCCGGACTATAGGTCTTTTTTTATACGACTAAGTAGGCAAACAGGCGTACGGCCCACCTGATGGTAAGTGGTTACGGTAGCCTATGAACGCCTGCAACACCGGAGATGTCATGAACGCGTTGCCAACCCTGAAGGAATTTTTTCACGCCCTTTTTGAAGGCTCCCATGTTATACTTATATTTCTGAACGAATCTTTACACACATGTTTCTTGATTTATTTGAATTGTTTTTTTTTTTCTAATTAAGGCACCGTGTCAAATCAAAAACGAAAACTAGCGTGTTCAATAATGCGTGTAAGGCTCATTATTTTTACCAGAGAGGTTACAGACGTACTTAACATACATAAGTTAAGTAACTATATTTTTATTTTGTTTTTTTATACACAGAGGCGCACGACCCACCTGATGGTAAGTGGTTACCGTAGCCCTCTACCGGACCCCTCTGGAGCCTGGCGACCCTACTCACCAGCAAGAACACAACACTGCATTACAGTGTTATTTGGCTGCGGTCTTCTGTAGGGTCAGGTACTTCCCCAGACGGACTACTCCTTACAAAATGTCCTACCTCTCTTACTATATAAATAAATAAGGAATACTAAAGCATTTACCAGTGGTTTCCACACTAGGTCGAACCTGTCTCTTGGAAGTCTGAAAATATTGTAGCAGCTAGTTTATACTGCGTTGCGATATTTCATAAACAATTAATAAGATCACCCATATTTTTTTATAACATCAGATATCGCATCGGTCGAACTACTAAAGAAGTAATTGATCCTTTTAATCGACTAACTAGTTTTAGATTCTCGAAAATAACACTATTTGCACAGAATAAATAATAGTCTATTAGTTTAGTTATAACGATAAAATTATCTCGATTGGCCTACTCAACTTTTAACATCAAAACACTTCAGTATCACTTCTCACTACTGGCACAGAATAGCTAGTATTACTTACTTACAAAGCCATGTGTTAAACAAGCAACAAGATTTCGCCGCGTAAAGACAAACACTACAAAATGGAAGACAAATACGAAGGGGAAAAATGTGAAGAACATACGTGACAAAATCTTTTGGCAACTTCTGGATAAAAAAGGTTTTAGTTGTTTAGTCCGCCTTATATGTACAAACTCATACTGTGTCTATGTATATTTTTTTTTTGTAAATTCAGTCTGTTATAACTGTGTATTTCAGTTAAATTATCACGTTGCAACGGGAAAGACTTTGGAGTTACATTTAAGAGAATAGTGAACTAAAGTCTCTCTTTTACTAGAGTAATAGATAGCAATAATAAAAAGAAATACACATCTCAAACTTATGCTTAAGAAAACTAATCTACTGTTACTTTTACAGATAAAACAAAACTTAACCTAACATCTATGGAATATCTTAAATTAACAAAATTCCCAGTAAAAATAATCATTTTCGTCGCCTAAGAAAAAGTGATCAGAAATTTTTCAATAATTAAATTTTGATGTGTACCACTTTTGCTCAGCAGAAGTGCCCTTTTAGTCATTCAAAATGAAACAACGAAAAAGCAATTTTGTTACCATAGCCCTTTATTTTTTTCCTTCAAATAAAGGCTTTATTTGAACATCTAAGTCTTTAAATTGATTTACTTTACATAAATTTGGTGACATTTTTTTGCCACGTTGATTTTTTCTAAATCATTGTGGTAAAAACATGGGGTTAGAATGATTACGAAGTTAAAATGTAAAGCAAGGAGTCAATGATATGACTTACACACCTATATATTATAAAATCACATCTGTATATATTATAATATCACGTCTATATAATTATATAGATGTGAGAAAGCTACCGAAAAATAGATGAACTCAGATTAAACGACTTTACCAAAAAGAACACTGGCCAATAAGTACGAAAATAATATGAAAGAAATAGCAAAAAATAAACTGCAATCTTTGGCAATTACACTCACTTTATAGCTAAAAAATATGTGTTTTAATTGCCAAAGACCACCTTACATTCACAATTGATATTTTTTCAAATCAAAAATGTCTGAACTACTCCAAATAAACTGTAAATAGCAAGATAAGGCAGTGATAAAGCCATAAATCTACTTTCATCCTGTTGTACGCTGAAACCTAGTCTGAGGGATTACCAAAGTCTGTTTAGATCGAGAATTAAGATAAACAATCTTATGTCTATGCAATAGAGACTAAAATTAATTATCCCGACTTTTGTTTCAGTCTATACAACGTGGTTTGGTTATCAGCTGCCTTAGGGCGGAATTGTTATTTATTATTGTTGATAAATTTAG
Organism: Euzophera pinguis; assembly: GCA_947363495.1. Lineage (NCBI taxonomy): Eukaryota > Metazoa > Arthropoda > Insecta > Lepidoptera > Pyralidae > Euzophera > Euzophera pinguis. Next base: position 495,720 of record OX376159.1, read on the forward strand.
TGATGGATGTTATAAATAAGATACTAAAGTATAATGAATTTATTTTAGTGCGTATGGCTATGACAACCATTCAGATAGTGTGGGTTACTTACAAAGGCTTAATGGCCTTGCACTCCCTGGTATTCTAAACTACCTCTGACATGATAAGAGTTAAAGTATCTACTATAAATCATGTACAAAAAGGTAGTAATGGTGTTTCTACCGATATGATAGAAAATCGTAGTAATCATATTTAACAGACTTTAAAAAAGGAGATGGTTGTACGCTCGCCTGTATGTATATTTTCATTGCCTTAATTTTTTATCTTTGATTTACTTAATAATTGAATTCCTTTTCTTTTTTAATGGTGTTGGCATCCTTTGCCCGTTTTTTTAAAACATGAAAGCAAAATGCATTCATAAATGCAAACAATTGGTTCCTGTTATAATGTGTGTGATAAAATGTTTTTTTTCTTTATTACTTAAAGTAAATTTTTCTATTATTGTTTTTCTTTTTTTAATGAGACGAGCAAATAAGACGAGTGGAAAGTGGGTTACCGCAGCCTAGGAAAGTCTGTAACTAACATGTTGCCACACCCTCTTTTCAAAACTTTAGCAGCTTTAGCTTCATCTATTTGCTAGTGTAAGCGGTAGAAAATTTATCTCAAAACGTACGCGACTCTATCAACTTACCTAGTATGCGTATTCTTTCCCAAATTGTTCTAAAAAATTTCGAAATTTCGATTGGTAATACTGGCCTACAAACCGTATTGTGATGGCTTATCTTCTTCTTCAATCCATCCCTCAATCCTGAGGATCGTGTCCACATTATGTTTTCCAGAAAACGCGATCGGCAGTAATATGTACCGCATTATATAAGCTGCCTTCAGCTGCTCTCTTCACGCCGTCCCACCCCCATCTAGCTGGAGGTTTTCCTTTGGCACGTTTTCCTTCCATTTCGCCCATAATTACGAGTATTCCAGACAATGTCTAGGTTATCGCATGTTTTCAAAAAACTAAGGCTTATTATATCTTGTAAAAATTGTTATGAATAAAATTTTCGTTTGGACAGATTGCCTCACATTTAGGTAATCGGTTGCAGGATCTGTGCAACTTTGGCGGCCATTTCTTTGTAACAATCTTATCTGGCTAAAACAGGAAGAGATTTACATGTTTTACGTTACTTAGCGCTGATAAATCGTTTTCTAAGTTTAGGGTGTTTGGTTTTTTATTTTTTATTGTATGTAACACTGAATGTTGGTTAACACAATAAGAAAACAATTTTTAATTATATATTTCTTTATTATGAATAAAAAACATACAAAAATCCAGAACATAATTTATAGGATACATGTGTCAATTTACGCAACAAAAATCTATACTGTCACGCTCCACTGTATCTCTCAGATATATGCGTTTTTGATGCTCTGCGCGTCCGATTGCCGAAAATATTTATTTTATTTTGAAAACACGCGGCAACCTGCAAAGTCCGATTTATTTGTTTCGATAGCGAAATTGGACGCGGATGCGATTTTTAAACGATGTCGTTTGAAATATTTTATGGTTAGTTCGATAGCAAGCTTTTGTTTTTGTATTGTTGGTTTTCGTGAATTACATCTTTTGTTGGCACAAGTTATAGTGTTTTGTTTTTTGTCATTTGAATACTATACTTGGTGTGTAGAAAAAAAACTGTAAGAGAAAATATTCGACAGTTCTCATTTAGTCTGCGATTCTCCTAATTAAGTCCAATATTGATATTTTAAGAACCGCTTACATTTAAATACGTAACAATACATTATAGCTTATCATCAGAATTAAATAAACAAACATAGATGTAATGTAAGATAACACAAATGATATTATAATTATAAGAAACTAAAATTTTATGAGTAATCAAAATTATTTCGCTGAGAAACAAAAATAATCCATAAGATCAACGGAAAGCGACTTTGCTACAAAGTATTTCAGACAAATGATACTAATTTTCGCTTCAGGAAATCGCAGTGGAAAATCATAAAATGTTGGCAGCACAACCTGCGTAATTCAATTATTTTAGGTTCACGAGAAACGAACAAATGTAGATAATAGGATATAATAAGGGAATTAAGAATGAGTAACTCCTTTCAATTAAAATGTATTATACATTTTCGGTACATTTTGATTCAATTGAATTTTGTAGAAATCTGTACAATTCCGTACTTATGATCTGTCTAATAACCTTGCAAAGTGGTTGTTTATGGTTGAATAGACGGACTTATCGCTAATCTTAAAGGTTTCCTTTAGGAAAACATACATCAAAAAAGTAATAATTAACTCAAATTAATTAGGTAGAGCACTGTACAAAGTATGAATTAACTTGATTCTGGCACAAAGTAGATATGAGGAATACTTCCTATTCTGTGATTCAGGCGTCTCGCTCTCTCAAACTGATTATTTTGATTAGATCATTCTAATCAACATAATCAATGAAATAATTGTCATACATGGGTTTAACGAATGAGGCAGTTATAGTACTACAATACTAAGGCACGTCAGAGGCCGACTGTCGGTCCCGAAAAACTCTAATACCTGAATGTGCCCGGTCTATTGACCATGTAGCCCACTCTATGACGATGTTTAGTACGGATAATAATGCAAAAAAGACGCCTCAATATAGCCTCGCTTTGTTTGATAATCTATATAAATATTGTAAAGAGAAAAGTGTTAGTTTGTATGCCCCCACATAATCTCTTGAATTATTGTAGAAATTACAAAAAATATTTCACTTTACAAAGGAAAAGGGTCACAACAAGAGTGCAAAAACTATCGAGACATTACTCTTCTCAGCGTGGTCGACAAGCTGTATGCAAAGATATTGAATGAAAGGATTGTGAAAGAGACGGAAGATAAGATCTGGGATGTAATGGGATGAACGGACCAGGTATTTTTGTTGCGAAACATATCAGAGAAATATTTGGCAAAAGACCAAACAGTATTTTGTGCTTTCGTGAATCTGGAAAAGGCCTATGATAGAGTGGTCAGAAATGAATTGTGGTCTACACTGTCTTTGTATGGGGTGAACAGCCAACTGATACTAGCGATGAAATCTCTTTACAAGGATTCCAGCGCTTGTACCAGAATAAATGGGTGCTAAACAGACTGGTTTGAGATCGAAAAAGGTGTTAGACAGGGATGTGTAGCTTCACCATGGCTGTTTAACTTATTCATGGACAGTTGTCTGAAAGATCTGAAAGATTCCTATTGGGGTTTTAAAAATGAATGAGTAAAATGTCAAATGCCTTCTTTATACCGATGATCAATTAATACTTGCGCAGTCGGAGGAGGAATTGCAAAAGATGATAGCGATTATGATTGATGCTCTTAAATAATGAAACATTCATTACATTCTGTAATTAAAGCCAGGTTCGTTGTAATTGCAATAAATAGATTTTGTAATAACTATCAATCATTTAATAGTCTATGGCCATACATCACGAGCGGGTAAAACCGCAAGGAAAAATTAATCAATTTATGTAATCGTTTTAATCGAGCACATACACCTTATATAACTTTCTAATAAATACCTTTATGCATTCAATGTACCTAATAGAGCAACAAAGGCGTTATTATGCTAAGTGACAGACAATGGGCTGGTGTGAATTGCTCGCGCGTTCAGTGCCGGGATGTAGATTGACACAAATTGTTTAGTTCGTGGCATTTTCCACAGTTTCATCGTAAGGAATCGACTATGTACACCCTGGTGCCAGAGTTGTGCGGAACCACCTCTCGACCTCTGACTTGGTGTGGTTCGTGGTGGTTATGCTCGATCAACAATGTAGTTGATAGTAAGGAATATATTTATTTCTCAATCACCTTTTTTACTACCGAAACTATATTCATCCATTTATATCGAGTGGGCTTTATGGTTAATTGACAACGGTACACCCTTAGTCAAGAGCTTTTCGGAACCGTCTTTTTGGCCTATGATGTGGTTCCTCTAAAGACTACAAAATGGCAGTCGGGACCAACTGCTTCACGTGTCTTTCCAAACACGGAATCATAACATAATTATAATCAGACAGTCAAGTGACCATTAAAAACCAGAGTAGTAGGTACGTCGAAATTTCAATAAAAGATTCTATATTTTTATGAGCAATATTGACACAGAACATTTGAGTGTTTGCCAACGGAACAAGAGCCGAGCGATATTGTGAAAAATGACCTTTTAACAGATAAAAGTAAAAAGTATTTTTTTCCAGAGCCTGACCGTTTTCACACATTTTCAAGTATGATTTTCTTGGACAAATACTAAATGTAAAAGGTTTTATATAGTTTTGTTACTTACGTACCTTCGAAAATATTGTCAATTTCTTAATTCACCAATTCATTTATTTATCGCTTAGATATTACATAATAATTACTTGATGTTAGGTTCGTTATATATGTGTATATGTGTCAGGGTGTTGTGAATTAACAGTTTGATCCTTAGACATTTAGACAATCCTTAAATAAATACTGTGCGAAATCGGTAACAACCAAAAAGAATTGACGTATGACACAAAGGGGATGCCACTAGTCAAAGGCTTTTAGGCAAATTGCACCTGATAGTTCTATGGAACTAATTGCTGGTGGGACTACTACAAATGGTCTAGATATTCTACGAATGTTGTCTACCAAAATTCTCAATTCGTCAGGAACATAGGTTCATAGGCCAAAAGCTCAGAAATTAACGCAATTGAAACATGTTCGTATGTACTACGAGTATATTAAGTAAGTGTAATAGAATGATAGAATAAAGAGTAAATGTTTGTAGGTAACACTATTCAGTATTTGAAAAAAAAACAAAGCTTTAACAATCGAACAAGTAAACTGGTTCGCCTAGATAGCCCTGCCACCCTTGCCAGGGCATGGAAGACGGTGCGTCCAAAAATGCTGGCTAGACGACGCAGGAAGGATATGGGTACAAATAGTTTCAGCACCAAGAACAACGAAGACCAGGCGAAATGGATGAGAAAGTGCAGAAAAGCTATTAGGAGAAGTTGCAATCGGGAAGACGCTAAGACGAGATAGAGACATCACTAAGATTTATCAGATACAAACAATATCGCGGATACAACTAACAGCATATCTCATTGCCTATAATTGCTTCAGGGGGCGCTGCTAATGGGCTATTTACCCAAATAACCACAGATATAAGATTAGCTAGAAATGCCATAACATGTGCCAAAGTTTAGCCTTACCATACTAAGTTAAGACTCGAGAGACTTAACTGGCCTGCTTAGGGCGCTTCTACGTATTTTTATTTCTGTGGAAATAAAAGACAATACCCGATCTCCTCCGAAACTTACTCTTCCTACTTGGAGATAAATGCTGTTCAATTGTTTCTATTAATGGCAAGCGGAATTGGGCCAGTGAGGTGGACATCGATTTCAAATAACGCGTTTCGTTGAGAAAAACAATTAGTGTAATAGCATAATGAATTTCCCTTGTGAGAACATGTTTTTTCGTGTAGAATACAATCAATAATTTATTTGTTAAACATAGGTACATGATACAGCGTCCATTAGTGATAATTGCTTATCTTATTATAATTAGGTCCGCCTTTGTACCCATTTAGTTGTATTGGATTTCACTTTGTGTTTCTTTTCGTTTGTAAGTGATGCAATAAAGTGTTCATTCATTCATTATCACCGGATTGTCTGACAATAATAATGATTCCATGCGGAATGCACGTTAACCTATTAGCTCCGACAGTCGGAGTCACTCACTGCCATTGGTGGAAGGACCACGCAGTGACCGAAAGGTAGTTGATGCGCGAATAAACCTAAAAAATGTTATCAAAGAAATCCATTTGCTTTTAGTAATATTTATTTTGTTATAGTATCGCCAACAATTAGCATGGAGCGATGCCGGCGTTCTTACTACAAACATTGCACACCTGTTGTCTGAGTTAAAACGTATTGTACTAACAGACGGGTACAAATCGCTCGAGACGGATATAAATACCTCTAACAATGTAAATATTGACGGGTTTTTGACGTCTGCTGATTTATGATCGGGTTAGTTTCTTTAAGATGAAACATTCCAAAACTCAAAGTTCGGAAGGAGTTGGGGGAGATATTGCCCAGCAGTGGGGCAATAAGGTAAATATAAAAAAAATATTAATGTAACCGCCTATTTTACAATTGGAGCAGAAAAACCGGAGTCCCCCGTAATGACAGGGAGGCCGTAATGCTGGTAGAGAGAATGTATTGTTACAGACAAAATTTTATTTTGTATTTTTTTTTTGGTGCAAGAATACAATACAATATAACTTTATTGCCCACATCTGGGAAATCACAAAATTGAAATTATAATATTGTTAACAATATGGAGCAAAGGGGGACTTATTGCTAAGCAATCTTTGTACAAGTAAGGGTGGGCCCAGTAGAATTGAAAATAAAAATAATGTCTACTGTATAGATAAATCAACACAGATATAAATAAATTACAGGAACAAGGTACAATCACTAATAAGAAATACATTATATCCATACTAATATTATAAATGCGAAAGTCTGTATGTCTGTCTGTAACGCTTTCACAGCCAAACCGCTGAACGGATTTTGATGAAATTTGGTATGAATATAGTTAAAGACCCGGGCGCAAACATAGGCTACTTTTTGACGCAAGCAGAGCTGCGTGAAACAGCTAGTATTTCTATATATTCAATAATGTGTTTTAACTTACTTATTTTTTGTGAAATACAAGAAAAAACTGGGTAGTCAATAAAAAATCCTAAGGTCACGTCGCCCGACTGGCTTGGAAAGACCCATAAAAAGCGCCCGTGTAAAGTAGCCGGCTACAGCTAATTGTTTGCATTTATACATAACTAGTTGTTCGCCGCGAACATAGACCTCGCGATTATTTTACTGTATTTAATATAGACAGGATCCAAATAGTCGTACTTAGACCCTCAAACAATTTTGTAGGCTAACAAGCATATGGCCTGCCAGCTAAAAGGGCAAAGTAGTAGCATTGCCGACCTATAAACAATTGAATAAACAACTATGCATATGGCCCGTCTAATGGTGAGAATTCACAGTAGTCTATAGACAGCTGCAACCCAACACCTGGATGGTTACATTCGCATTGCGGACCTTTAAACAATTTAGTAGGCAAACAGGCATACGGCATCATGTGCCAAAGCTTGCATAAAAAGCACAACATGCCAAGTAAACGCCAAAATGTCAAAGTCTGGAAGGTGGTTCTGAAAAACTCTGACATCAGGGTGTGTAAAGTCGATTAATCATGTAACCGACTCGATATACATGAATGAACGCCAAAACAAAACATTTAATCGGAGCAAGTGTAAAGCTAATGTTTATAACCCCCTACGCAAAACAAACATAACTTTATTTGTATATGTTATAGCACATCACATTAATATATTTATAAGTTTAGTTTCATCGGCACGAGTAGTGTTACAAATTCATCCTCAGGGAAAATTAAGCCTTAGACATTACCTACTCTGAAATATATAACATTATTTCTCACTACAGTAGCTTCATACATATATACTACGTTGTTTACGATCGTGTAACCGCTTGTGCTTTCAACCACAAAATTCATCATCAATATTAATGACTATCCCATCGGCATACCCAAGGATTTTCTCAAAGATCAACTATAGAAATAGACTTCGAAAATTCTCATTAGTATTTGTTCAACAACTTGCTGCGTCAATTTTTAACATTTCCAATATTTAACGTGTCAAATATTCCAATTACACTTGCTTATTTCATTATGCTTCTCAGGTAGTTTTTCTATAGTTCTAGATATGGTGGCACAATCTGAATAAAGGATGGAAGACGAAAATGAAGCCTATATGGCCTACTCGTCTATGCTTGACTTAATCTAATTACTAATAGATATGCTTCGTTACCGTGGGAAGTTCTTGAATAACAGTGGACCACCCATAGGATCATAACTTTAAATATCTCAGTTCGTTTTTTTAACAAGTCTAATGCGTTTTGTATGACGGAAAGCGGTTATCACAGACTATGGACGCCTGCAATACTACTGCAATGGATGCTACAAACACGGGTTTCTGCGAACATACATAAATACCTATGTTACGTATCTACCTATGTGCAAAGTGGGGAAAGTAAAGCTCATTAGAGACAATAAATCAAGGATGCTATCGAAAAATGAGATTTCAAGAGTCCATATACAAACAATGATGTAATAAACCATGAAGTTCAGTACAAGGGACAGTTAACTAGTTGGGTGTCTATTCATGAGAAGGTCATTGCCCAGAATGGTTAGAAACTATTTGAAATCTAGGTTAGTGTCTGAACATACGTTACGGTCGAAATTAATGGTGTTCGTGTATTCATATCACTTTCTATGTCCGTTGTCATGAAGTTGTCGACATAGATAGAGGTATTACTATAGCTACCACGACTGCACGAGTTTGACACTTCACACAGTAACAATCACAAACTCTTCTTCTTTAAGATTTAAAACTTTTATTGTAGGAAGTTGGGTACAAGTAAGATGACAAAATTTTAATCATAAAAAGAACACAAAATTCTACCTTTGCAGACGTACAATAGCATAGCAAGTAAAAATTAAATGTCAAAGTAAATTAATTTCCACTAGATACAATTACATACTTCACTTTAAAGTTATAGGAAATATTAAAGTCTGACTCCTGCCTGTCCAATCTAACAAAGTTTCTTTATGGTTGACCTTGCGCAACCCAGTCACGATAAATCCATCTCTATCTCATTCAAGGCATTCTCTTACAGCCCACTAGATCTTAAAGGAATCATTTAAATACTCAGTCAGAGAGTAATAACATTTTTTAACTAAAAGTTCACGTAATCATTCTTTAAATATTGGAAGCGGTAGGTTTTTCCATCAGATAAAAGCTCAGCTTCATACAAACGTGTCTTCATCATCGTCACCTTACGCTTCAGTGGTCAGGGTTTTTAAATTAGGTCTTTACCTATGAATTTTCCGAACAAAAAGTTTTGAATAAAAGAGCTTTGAATTTCAAAAAATTAATTCTTTTTAACAAAGTGATTTTGGTTGTGTTTTAATGTACTCAAAGCTGCGAGTATCTTGGAAACCAGAGTCGATCATGACTATAACAGCAAATTCTATAAACTGAAATAAAAAAATCTACGTTACAGGGAGAATTTTTAAATGTATTATTATATACTCATTTATTACTCAGTAGTATAAATTTACGAAACTTATAATTTTAGATTTAAAACTTCTCTCTCTAAAGGATTTTTTTTAATTTGAGTTTGAAGTATTTTCCTTAAGTAGTCAGTAACGACTCTGAGTGCCGTGTTAAGGATAAAAATATTATTTTATTTAAAGTCGAAGTATCATACCATTTAGCAAATAATTATAGCGTTAAAAGCGGAAAACAGATGACATTGATGTGAGAAATTTCACACCCTGTATTTAAATTACTATTGAATGCCCTTCTGCTAATAATGATTAATTTCGCTATTTATCATGTCCAAGCTTAAGACGCAATTAAAAAAATGCTGTTGAGATTGATGGTTATAAAAAGAATTTCAAATTACAATCTGTATTCAAAATGTTATATAATGTTCTCCTTGCTAATTAGGCTATTTGTCATAAAACACGCTCCGATCAAACCTCCAGAGTTCACTGAACAGCTAATCGTTTATGAACTAAATTCGCTTTTCATTGCCAAAATACCGACATGAGTTTATGAACAGCCAAGAAGTTTAAATTGAAATGGAATTAGCGTCAAGTAAAATAACACAATGAAATATATTACTCGTACAGCTACTAATTTACTCCGCTGGCTCAGTGACCCGAAGTGGATCTTAGCCTCCGAAACGAGAGAGCGCCAGAGTGTTCAAATATACTATCATATTGTTGTGAAGCTTGGACGCTGACGCTGATAGAGGAAAACCAGCTACTGACAGTGGAACGGAAGATACTTGGGAAAATCTACTCCTAGAAGTCCTACTAAGAACCCCGATGGAAATCGGAGAATCCGGAAGAACACAGAAATAGAGGATTTGGTTATGGAAATAAATAATATCTCTTATACTACGAAAGGATCAAAGTCAAACTTCCAGTCCTTTGAAGCTCAGCAGCAATACCGAATGCTTTGCCGAATGATGGTTCTGAAAAGTCAAAGGTCAACTAAGTATGGATCATCGTCGATTATTGTTTGCATGGTTAAAAAAAGTAGGGCAAATAATGTAATTTACAATACAATATAACTATATTGTCTACATCTGGGAAATCACAAAACTAAAATTTAAAAAAAAAAAATTTACGCTAAATTACGTTTTGTTTTCTAAAATGAATTGATTGATTAATATTTTATAGTTTCTATCTATAGTGGCAAATTGGTTCTCAACTCCCTGTGAGCGGCTGTTATCGCTCTCAGTGTTACCAGGCGAATATAACACAAATTGTTTTTCCATTGTCTGTAGACGCCTGGATCCAGTTTCAACGCAAAATTTATGAGCTTTCTATTCAGAAAATTGGGAAATAAGGATATTTCTAAACTTAGGAAATACACCAGGGATAGCTGTCATTTTATTCAAAGTCAAAGGATGTTGAAGAACGGGGCGAGCCTTAGCAGAAAAAGCAGAATGCGATGTATATCGAAAATAAAAAATGGCGGACGTTTACGGCTTTTCGTAGTTAGCCTCGGTTTTGTTTCGCGAAATCTTGAATTCGATTTTAACCCGGAACGTACAAGATTCGGCCCTCAGGCAAAAAGGAGGTGAAAATGTAAAAAATGCTGATCACGGCAAAACAAACCGATCTTTATGTAAAAAAAATTGACACCTGTATGTACTTACTTATGTTTTACAAATAAACTATTGATTGATTGATTAAAAGATATGTCTCTAAAACAACTAGCAGAGCCCCAAAAATTAAGTGTCTTTTTCATCTCAACTCATATTAGAATTACGAATTAAACGAAAGAAACTAGAATCAAAACAGGCTAAAAAGGAATTCAACTAATGTTGTAATAGGAAATAAATAACAAATGGAAAGATTCCTACAAATCCAATATAATTTATTCCGAATGGCTCTTGTTTTTCATCTGTTTTTCCAAAACAGTGATTTTATAAAGTGCACTGAACCGAGAGACTGACTTTATGGGAGTTTTTAGCACGAAACACGATGCAATTGTTGAATACAAAGAATTCATAAACTCGAATATAAAATTAGTGTAGTGTGACTAAAACCGTTTGAACACAATACCACGCTACATCTAGCATGCCACCACCGCAAATATTTTTTTGATAAATACCGAAAAGATGTGCTGAAATATTGACAAGTTAGGTTAGGAAGGGTTAGAGAGAAAGTAAGGTCAAAAACATGATCTAGATTGTTCGACAAAGATCGGAAATAATAATCGATGATGCACGAGTCATAGAGGAAAAAAATCTGACAGTGTTGACCACAGTGACACACCTGGGGTTATGTTCCTGTTGGTTTGGTTTCCCTGTGAAAGAGTTACGGCGGTCAAATTGCGGTCGCCCTATTGTAATACCCAGTGCCGCCAAATGTAACACCATGACTTACAGCGTACCCTAGGCTCCGAAGCGTAAGCTGATACGTCCTCAGCACCAACAAACATTGTTTAAATTATAATTCAACATCACCTTGAACGGTTTTTCAGTTATACCTCAATATTCCTAGAGGCAACCAGAAATACACGCTTGGACAAAGCATATGGGATGCGTGGAGGAAATTGATTGAATTGATGATTGATATATACAGAAAACCGCTCAAGATGATGAATAATTAATAAAAAAACAAACAATGTTGGTTAGTGCCGAGTGCACTAAGATTCAAGACAACAATTTATTATTGTGTAAAAAACAGCGAAACTCTGATCTAGGCCCAGACCAGTTACATAAGCATAGGCGTTCTATTGCTATACATTTTTATTTTGGTGTATTTATTTAAATTGGTATGTTAAAAAGTTTTAACAGTGTTGCAATTATTAACATTTTTTTCTCAAACGGACAGATAAAAACGACCATGGTGTCAAGTTTATCTGCCAATTGCAAAGAAAGTTGTGAATCTGTACATACGAGTATAAAGATCAATAAGAAAGTCTTCTTCGTGTCAAGCCGAAATGGGCAAATCATTAGACTCGTCCAGACCATAAGTGAAGGAAGTTTAAAAACTAACTTATTACATCGGGAACTACGATTTTACGTACTACAAAAGATTTTTTGTTGTAAAAACCGAGTCTCGGTAATAACATAGAGTACGCGACCAACTTGGTTCTGAGGCTCGGTAGATCTAAGTTAAAATGAGACAAACTAAGCACTCCTCATTACTGAAGTGCAGCTTTCTACAAAGTGCATCATAAAATATGCTGAAGTACATAAAGCAAAGAGTTATTATAATGTAGAGAGTGTGCATTTCTGAGATATGGCGGAATCAACGCGAGTGAGTACAAATTTGTTAAGATTTACAATAGGCTATTGCTAATAAAATCTTCTGCAAAATTGCTAACAAAATTTGACTATACATAACAGTCACCTTAGGTAAAGTTATCACAATTTGTATTTACTATTAAAAGTTTGAAAGTGTATCTAAATAATAATTTCTCGACAAACTTAAATCGACAGAAGCGCTGTTCTATTATATAATTTCAGGTAAGCTGTTTAAAACATTGAAGCTGTAGAAAACCATTGTACACTCATAGACGCAATAAAGTTGATTGATTTTTAAACGTACAATTTATTTTTGTTAGATAGATTGAGATCTCAGATAGAGGCATTTTAATAAATCAAATAAAAATATGCATTTTATACAAAAAAGTAAATAACTGATACTTTCTTATATTTCATCATAATTACTTTTCTTGAGAAAAGTTGCTCGGTATATAAATTACTATTCTCTTTGTATATATTCATTTACTACAATCTGTCGTGCAGTCGGTACAATTCTATGCGATTTTTTATTTCAAGTTTATTTTTACGCGCATTCATCATCATCCCACCCGCACTCTTCAATAAACATATATTAATTAAATGATACTTACTCTATGTCTTGCAGCTAGATGGTAGACAACCCAGTTACTTGAAATTATGCATTCAAATTCTAGGTTACCTGAATAATGAAATTGTTTTGCAAATTAAAGAACTAATACTATGTTTATCAAAAACACTTTTTGATTACAAATCAAAATCACATAATTGTGTTAAGTAATAATTGTTTACTTAAAGTTTCCCTTTCTCGCGTCGAGCATAACGATCTTTTCTATCTATTTAAGCTAAAATTAAATGAATGAACACTATATTTTATATTGCACCATTTACATTTATTAAATTTATAAAAAAGAAACAATCGCTTCGTAATTTTGATCCGGGTTATAAGGGATACAATTTTTTTGACGTGACAACGTCTAATAACTCGATACTACGGGCTGCATGCACGAAAAAGATGATGTCATTGTCCCGTTATGCTCATTGTCGCGTTCCGCAAGCGAGAGCGCGGCACGAACGAGAGAGAGGCATGATCATGTGTATTATACTACTGTAATGTTTGACGTTGTCACGTCTAACTACCGTCCGTAAACCGACTTTACAGACAACCAATTTTTAGTAAGAATGTTGCACGGTTTGAAAGTTATTTTGAACTTAATAGTGACACCAACAATAGTTATTTCATAGAAACTGTTCAATATTCATAACCAAAATCGTCTCGCTTGCAATTTGCACCACTCTCTGTCTTCATGCCACCATCTGAGGAACTTCCGCCAGGTCACAAATTGCAATGGTCCACGTGGAAGTCCTCAAACCGCCGCCGTACTAAGGTAGGCCGCAGTCGGAACAACCTGGAACGCTGGGGTTACATAGATCCATTAACAACCCAGTGCCCGTGTGGTAGTGTCATCTAAACAATGCCGTATCTAATAACATGCCTCTCTTGCCAGATAAACTGCACAAAATAAGACTAAGAAGAAGATGGATTCGTTTTAGTACACTAATCGTTACTACTCCTTATTTCGCCTCGCCAGTCACCAGTTCCCGTGGCTTTTTAGTTCATTTGTTATGTATTTCTTATAGTCGCCGGTGGCATCGCGGCGAAATTCACCGTTGCGAATTCCCCCGTGGCTAGGCTGTAAATGTCAGCCACGGAAAGCGGTATAGAGGTGGTATGTTTCATGAGCAAATTGACACAAATAGAAGAAGAAGAATGTTCATATGAGAAAAAAAGTTGTATGAGTAAGAGTGTGACTGCTACCAATAAGGTGACTAAGTCAGTCGACCGTAAATTCCAACTTAACTGTATATACCTGTAAGTACAAAATAATTATATACACCGTCTAAATTTAATTAAAAATTTAAAATAGTTAGGTCATTTACTTCCCAGCATCTCAAGTTCGCAACACTAAGCGCGCCATAACTTTCGCAACCTACTTACAGAATATTATGAATTCAGGCGAAGGAAAAATGGCATTCGGCCGACATAAACAGGAGGTCTGTTGCAATGAACCGTAAATTATGTGCCAGATTTCGGCAGCTGAACGGAATTTTAAGGAGGCGAAAGGTTAAGAGATTGAGAGAAATTTGATAGCTGTCTGTGTGGTCTTGTTTTTTTAGAACAAGAAGTTTGGTAATCGTAGCCTTGTCGTAGCCAGTAGAAGGTTCGTAGCAAGTCGGTAGAAGATTTGTAGAAAGTCCGCAGCAAGTGCGTAGCAAATAGATAGCAAGTGCGTAGCAAGTGCGTAGCAAGTGCGTAGCAAGTACATAGCAAGTCCGTACACTGACTCTTGACTTTTAATGAGTTTTCTTCTAAGATGTTAGCATGCTAGAGATCCAGGTAGACTCTTGGAGTTGTGAATCATCGCATGACGCGGGGAGTTGTGTGCGCCTGCCTTAGCCATGATATGGGTTAATGTCCCACTATCTGGATGAACAGGTCCTCTATCCATTTTTTTTAAGATGCTTAATTCTTATGTTAATTAGCTAATCGCTAAGTTAGTCATATCTATCTCATTAAAGAAACCTTCCATTACTGCCATCCTGTCCTGTTACTTATAGACAATATACCCTTTACGTCATTTTGACATAGTCAATGTGTTAAATTCATAAAACAAACTTTATGAAATCAGTTTGCCTTTTGGATATATATTCTGAACGCCATCTAGCGGTAAGAAACACGAGTTATTAATCAAGGAAGCAATCTTCTTACTGGACGAGGATTTCCTTTTATACCCGCTCTTAAACTTGTTTCAAACTTTAAATTCTCACAATTACATTTAAGTGTTGAACCAACTCCGTCATTTCCAAGCTTTCTGTTAAGCGCCCTCTTAACTGAATGGCCTGAACTTACGGCCTTCGTAATTAAACTGTTAGTATTCAGGAATCGTGTAACTGTGGCATTATTACAAGTAATACTTTTGTTTATTCTACTTGATGCACTTCTTCTTAGCGAGTCAACTCTGGCTAAATTATATTTGTGAAGAATAAATTATTGTATAAGGTGACGATCTTGATGTCGAAGAAAACACACAAAATACCAAAAAACTTTTTTTATACACGTGAAAACTTACAATGTCGTAGGAGTCGTGCGGTGTGGCCCACGAACGAGTTAGGACTAAAAAACTCACTGACATGTAACTAAATTGTCTGACATTTCGATATGTACCCTAAAATATGTCTGATACGAAAATAAATTATAACCATCGCTAACATTATATTTCTGTATAATTATGAGTATTCCGCCACTGACAAGGCATGTCGGTGGCTTCGTAAAGGTCTTTGAGAGTGCAGGCACTTGGACACTCAGGGCAAGACAAAAGATGTAGTCCCCATAGTTTGGGGAGTAGCACCACAACGGCAGAAATCCTGCGAACCGTAGCCCCACCATAACATTTTTCATGTTATGTACTATTCTTTTCAAATTCTTTTGCATGCTACAAAAGGATATCCACGATAAAATACACAGGAAAAGATGGTGCTGCCAATTTTTTTGCCAGAAAATCATTATTAAGTAAGTAAGTTGATTTGCAAGTTTAAAGTTGGAATCACAAAAATACACACTAACATTTCCAAGCTAAAGCAGAACATTAATTAGAAATGCATAAGGCCTTAAACGAAATTTAAACAATGCCAGATTCCCAAGAAATGTAGGTGTCTCGGGAACGAACACTGGACCGTTGCCAGCCGACACCGACTGCCTCGTAATTTGCCCCTCCATTTACCCCTCATTTGGTAATTAGCAGTCTGTTTTCCCATTTAATTCATTCCGTCTGTTAATGTATTGCGAGATTTTACGAAACACAATTTTCGATTTACATGATGTAAAATTAATGATAATTTCGGGATCTAAATGTCCATTTTGTTTATGTTAATGCGTATTGATTATTGATATGTATTTGAGCTTGATGGCAAAGTTACATAACCATATTATCTGACATATATTACAGTAGAACATAAAAAAATACATCAGTATATTACCATTTTCCTAGTGACATATCAAGTGCGCCGTCAGTTTGATATCAACTCTCCTAAATTAGGCTGCGTTTCTACCAGAGATGTGCGAGGATGCGTAGCGAGGGATGTGTTTTTAAAGAACCAATAGAATCTTCATTTACCTAGCCACACTTAGAAATGGCTTAGCAGAGCGAGGTTTTTGTATGTACAAAACAAGCGATAGAATGAATGAATGAACAATTTGTTGCGAGAAATGTGTTGCGAGGAATGCGTTGCGAGGTTCCGCTCCCACTACACAACAACCCCGCCCCGACACATTACATATTCTTGTACGACACATTTTCCTCGCAGTTTTGGTGGAAACACCCACACATTTTTAAAGCACAGCTACACATCCTCGCACGACACGTTTTCTTTGCACATCTCTGGTTGAAACGCAGCCTTAGTGTAGAAAGTAGTTTATTTGTGGACTCAGCCAACAGTACAGTTACAGAAGCAGCTTTAAATAAATAAAAAAGGTCAAGAAGATAAGCTTCAAAGTCTAAGAACTAATTGTCACATTATTCTCAACTCTACTTTTACATTAAACTATTTTAATACGGTTTCTATCGCGATTATTAATTTTAATTTACTTACACCTAAAAAGCGTGGAAAGTATTTGAAATGCACATTGTAAATAATACAGAAAAATGTAAATTGTTTGAAATGCTAGGTGTAAAATAAATAAGTAATAAACGCTACACGATATTTATTTATTTGACCTTCATTGTACAAATAATGAACTGTAAAGCACAATATGCAGACTTAATATTAAAAGCATTATCTAACAGTCAACCTTTGGGTAAAGCAGGCTGCTTAAATGTGTATCAGTCACGAAAATAAGAAATTATTTTAACTATTTGAAGATGTCGTTCGTACTATATAACTATGTAGGAGTGACTTTAGAGATTGACTAAAACAGCACACGTCTCTTCAAAATGGAACACAATAAGTAAAAACAATCAAGTCTTGATCCGACACGATAGCAGGTAGATCGATTTCAAAGCCTCACTTCAACTACAAGACACGTACTCCAGACTCGTGTCCCTGAAGACCTGTTGTTCTAGAATCAATAAGAAATGATTTATGTTAGTCTTTCTTGCACGTACTGTACCTATACTATATTTATAAATACTTTATAATGTTTAAGTAGTCATTTTTAAAAAGTATGTTATTCCAAAGAGTTAAAATTGAGTTCCAATGCACGCAGGAGAAAAATCTTTTAGTTTACTATTTAGTTGTGAGGACATCGACAATCAAGGTATTGCAGGCGTCCATAGGTTGCGGTGACCACTTACTAACAGGTGTGCCGCGTGCCTGTTTGCCTACTAAAATGTATAAAAAAAACTAATAGCGGACAATTTTGATTAATACACCCAAACAAAAAATTGTCTTGGCCTCGGAGAACATACTGCGACCAAATCGCAGACATATTTAAAAAGGGAGATGTCAGGAGTACCCGTAATCGACGAGCGTATATGACGAGAGTGATAACGTAGAAGAAGCGAGGGAAGTCTGTAAGGATAGTAGCAAATGGAAATCCGTAGTCTCTGCGTACCCCTACGGGAAAAGGCGTGATGGTATGTATGTAACAAAAAATATGATTGTTGCCAATAAAGAAAGATAAGTAGTTTCGATGATTGTCAATGACCATCCTAATCCTTAAAATCCGCAAATAAACAAATAAACCCAATCACAGCAAGCTAT
Organism: Euzophera pinguis; assembly: GCA_947363495.1. NCBI lineage: Eukaryota > Metazoa > Arthropoda > Insecta > Lepidoptera > Pyralidae > Euzophera > Euzophera pinguis. The sequence goes on from OX376159.1 coordinate 513,883, forward strand.
GACGGAACCCTCGTGCAATTAGTGCGAATCGCATCAGCTATCGAAAGCTGCCCACTCCAACGCCCATCACTAATTAATTTGATATCTTATCGCGAGCTGGCTCTGATTTCTAGTAATTGGAAGGCTTGTGAGAGAAAACAATCTATTTTTAGGATTCCATGTGGTCTGCAATGTTGTCAACTGTAAACAGTTGTAGTTTACTTGCTGTTTCCCGCCTGCGTCAAAAAGTAACCTATGTTTGACTCCGGGTCTTCAACTATATTCATACCACATTTCATCACAATCCGTTCAGCGGTTTGGCCGTGAAAGCGTAACAGACAGACTGACAGATAGATAGATAGATGGACAGACTTTTGCACTTATAATATTAGTTTGGATTAGGATTTGGAAGTATGGATGACAGCACAGACTTAGTCAGCAATCATTATCGCATTTAGTTCATTTATTTTCCCGTGGTTGTCCAGGAATATAAGTAGGAATAAGAGAAACTGAGGTCTACATTTCTTGTAACTCATTGGCAAATTGAGCACAGCAGCATTCCCAAGAAGATTTGATGTAACGTGAAAGGGTTTGCAAAACTTTCTAAAACTAAGAAAATTCGAATCCCAGGAAACTAAAAAATTACAAAACTATTCAAGACATTGTGTCCTCTCTTTTGTCATAGTCCCTGAATAATACCGCAATGGGGTTTTGAATAACAATGTTCCCTTTAGTTTGGGTATCACAAAAGAGGCTTGATAAAAATCGCTTTGAAAATAACATGTAGAGATTAGGCCTTGTAATCTTATAAGCAAGCTACGAGTATAAATAGTTAGTTTGTGTAGTTCAAATTTGGAGATTTTATTTACTTATTTATTTATTTAAACTTTATTGTACAAATACAATTGTAAAGCACAATTGGTGGACTTAATGATAAAAACATTATCTAACTGTCAACCTTTGGGTCAAGCAGAGAGCTTTATGTATATAAAGAGTATGTAAAGAGAGTTAAGTATGTAAAGAGTATTATTATAGTACAGTATGTATACATAACTGAAATTAAATCGGATGTATTTTGTGAATCATAGAGAAAATTTCTAATCACTTATTACTTGGTCTATAGTTTTTTTGAAACGTTTTCTTCTCGAACTCTACAGGGCGTCAATTCTCGTAATTTTACATAGTGCACAATTAAATCGTAATTGGATTTCAATGACAACTTTTGACGTTTCTGGTATTCTGTTACTAATTTTAAGACCAATCGTATTCCATTGGCATGCCATTGAACTGCACCTGGAAAATTTTGCTAATCAAAAATCATCAATTCTTTCAATGATCGGTATTTTGTTATTTATTATAATATATTTACATTTTTTCTACTATTACCATTCAATTACGTTTTAGTTCCAATTAACTTGAGATTCAAATTTTTTTGCAGAATACCAATACTGAGCATATCAAAAATGCATCGTAATTGAGTCGTAATTGAATATCAGTTGCATGGTCTTTTAAAGTTTATTGAATTTGTGTAATTGAAGTGGTATTGAACCCCAGTACGAGAATTTGTAACTTAAGGATCTGTTTATATTACATAGATAACATCCTAAGTTACATTCTTTTACACATGTTTAGAACTTTCAAATCAAATGTAAGCCGTCAAAAAATATAAAATTTATAATTTCAAGAACTCAGAAGATTCATAAATCCACTATTTAACACTCTTTTTCGTTCTTTATTGCTTATATGTGATTTGCTCTTAATCACTTGCGTAATTATATATAAAAAAAAGACTCAAGTCACAAAATAGATGATACTACTGCCCAACAGAATAAATATTCTTCCCAAGTACAATAGACATTGTCATTGAAGTCTCCTTGTCTTGCAGATCAAATGGTTCAAACTTTGTACCTATTCATGCACAATATATCAATATACAGTACGCGATCCCCATCAGATTGCCATTATTTCCGGAGTCGTAAAACCTATATAAACATTTTACGCCATCTTTAATGTCCTCTGCAATGTTTTTTTAGGGTTACGCACCCAAATTGTAAAACGGGACCCTGTTTCTGAGAGTCCATCTGTCCGTTTGTCATCCTGATAGTTAGACAGTTGAAATGTTCACAGATATTAATATAATAATATTTATTTTACTTGCAATAATAAATACTAAAACACATAATCCATACTAATATCCATACTTCCATACTAATATTATAAATGCGAAAGTCTGTCTGTCTTTCTGTCTGTTACGCTTTCACGGTCAAATCGCTGAACGGATTTTGATGAAATTTGGTATAAATATGTTTGAAGCCCCGGGGTCAAACATGGGCTACTTTTTAACGCAGGCGGAGCTGCGGAAAACAGCTGATAATATATATATATATTTAAGGAGGCTCAAATACTTCAACCGTGACCTTTTTTTTCTCGATATCTATAACGGCAACAGATAGACGCTTGAAATATTCACAAAATATTTAGTTATATTTAGGGATATCTGTTTTATTTTAAAATAACAACAAACGCAGTTTTTTTGCGGTTTTATAGATAATGGTACAAAACCCTTCGTCCGCGAGTCCGACTCGCACTTAGCCGTTTTTTTTTCATAACTGTGTTACTGCCCGTCACCAAACGGCTGAGTTTTATACGTTTGGGATATTCATTTTGTATCGGAGATTTAATTACATCTCCGAAGGTCATTTTTGTTGTTATTAATAAAATGTTATCGGTTTTTATATTATGAGAAAACAGACGACTGACGTCATAGGAGTTAGAGAGTTAATGTTTTTTTTTTTTTTGTGAGAATTTGTGTTGTTTGTCGCGTCTTACTAAGTGTTCCGTACGAAGTGCTAAGCTCATATCACGCCGGACTCTAAGCATCTCATCTCCCATTAATGAGAGAGAAAGACAAACAATGAGACATTTAATAAAATTATTTTAAGTTTTTAAATTTAATCTCATAAGTTTAAATTTAAAACGACAATTTTATTGTTACTAGAGATGGATTTTGCAGCAAACGTTTTCTGAACCTTCTATTTGTCATTTATATCTAATAAACTTTCATACTAATATTATAAATGCGAAAGTCTGTCTGTCTGTTATGCTTTCACGGCCAAACCGCTGAACTAATTTTGATGAAATTTGGTATGAATATAGTTGAAGACCCGGGGTCAAACATAGGTTACTTTTTGACGCAGGCGGAGCTGCGGGAAAAAGCTAGTATTTTATTAAAAAAAAGGAACTATTTTCGATACTCACCTTCGGGACTGACACTCAATATTATTGTATGACATTCAGGGGCGTCGTAAAAGCGGATAGATATTGAATAAAACTGACACACACGGCCATAAACTTGCTGTGCCATTGCAGATGGGACTTTCTAAAACATAGCTCTTTTTCATGCAAATTGAGAAATGTAATAAATGTAGTTTTGACGAATGGGAATATAAAACTCGAATTTCGGCAGTTACTTGCTCAGACTGTAATGCAATGGCATTAAAAACTTACAGAGAAATATATTAAAGCGAAAGGTCACTGACTCTTTGTTGTAAAATAGAAAACTCAAAAATTACTTGAACTAATAGCAGCTCATATTGTAGGCTGATCTAAGAGAGATGGGAGCTGACAACTGGCAACCATCGCGCAGAATAGAACACTCTGGCGCTCTCTCGTGAGAAGGCCAAGGTCCACTTTGGGTCGCTGAGCCAGAGGAGTAGTTATAGTAGGAGCTCATTTATTTACAAGAAGCTATGTATTTATAAACGTTACGATTTATGTCAAAATTTTTGTAATAAAAACGAATTATTTTTATAATTATATCTTTTTATGGAAAATAAAGAGGGCGGTCACCTCCGGGATCACAACACAAATATTTTTACATACGAACAGAAAAACATTTTGTTTATAGTTCTCTTCGTATTCAGTCAAGAAGCGATTCCGAACAACTCAGATACCAGGGTGTACATGGTCAATAGACAATGTTACCTACATGAAATGATGAATGAAATAACACTTTATTGCACCATTTACATACATTTAAGAAAAGATACATCATTGAAACCAATTAACATTAAGAGAAATGAGTACAAAGGCGGACTTATGATGATGATGATTCGGCCAAGTATGAATACTTAACAGGTAAAGTTGTATGAAATACTTAGTATGTTCAGCTGATAGATGCGCACATTCAAATTACCTTTCAGATCACGATAAATGCTACTTAAATCATGTTACACCAAAGACGTTAAAATTCACACATCACACACCAATTTAATTCTGAAGCCAATTATCCACCTCTCTAATTCTCAACAGCAAACTGTAATTGGTCCCAGCCACAACGCGCAGCGCCATCTAATGAAATTCAGGAGAACCCATTAATTCCACTCATATTTAAGATTACCTATCAAAGGGTATGCAATTACTCACCAACCTATATATATTACATGATTACGCGTGGGTTGAAAGCTTGGTATTGAAAGTACAATGGGCAATTTCACATCAAACTCGATTAAACCTCATTTACTATATGACAGTGTAGATAGGTATAATGTAAACCCGGTATCAGAGAAGGACGAAGAACGAATCATCTTTATTGTCAAACAATCAGCTGATACAAGCCTGCAATGTCCTAACCATTATATGTAAATTATTTGATTTGTAGTACTAGTAGATACTGCCGTATTCTATAATTTTATGAGAAAATCTTTGCATTTTGAAATGATGATGATGGGGTTTGTATCCTACAAAAAACCCTGAATAACCTAATTATTCGCATGTCATTAAATGTGACAAAACATGTGAGAATTGTAACACCAATATACATACCATGTTTTTCGTGAATAGAGGTATTTATTATTATTATTTATATTTATTATCCACGGATAACATGTGTTCTGCTCTATCTTTCACGTGAAAGTATTGCTGATTGCAACCTAGATTTGTAGCCTGGACATGAGTATGTGGTGCGGGACGAGTGAAACAACCAGTGGTTGGAATTGTACTGACGTTTTTTAGCCAAGTTCATGTAGATCATGTGATTAGAGTCACATTACTATAGCTAGACATAAAGTAAATACGTATCTACTTATACTTTAGCCTGGGGTCCGCCTTTTACCTGTTTCTCCTTCGTATTCGAAGTTAGGTACGCTTTCTTGCATACAAAAAGTCATGAAATTAATTCTAATTCACGTCTGCGACGATGTTTGTATTGACGAAATATTCCATTCCATCGCAGTATACCATCGGTTTATGATCTTCATGGACAGTTTTTCGTACTAAATTCATAGTTAGTACCTATGCAATGTTGATCCCCAGTGTACAGTCGGTGGTAGATGAACTGATACCCCGTGATCATCATCATCATTTAAGCGCCTTCCCGGTTGCATCCTCAGCTGTTTGACGGAGCTCAGGGTCCGCTTTCTTACTTATACGTATCCACTTCGCCCGGTCTTCGGCATCCCTGACAAATAGTCCGTTAGCACGCATATCCTGCTTTGCGACGTCTTATTGGGCGCCCCCCTTCTACCAGGACCCGTGGCGGCATGGCCAGACACTTGTTGCTAATTATGTTGCCGGTTTTCGTAAGACGTGACCGTACCATCGTAGGAGATTTTCTTGAAGCTTATCTGCTACGAGTACATTCGGAGGTAGATGAACTGACCCCCCGTGATGTAACTACAGTAATGACCGTGAGTATGATTAAGTGGTCACATATTTCTGCTACTGACTGTACAATTATTCGCACGTCATGTTTCATTATAGGAGGTAGACGTGCGATGAACGATAACGGCACTAAATTATACTAATGTAAACACAAACACTGAAGTTGTCTGCAATATGTCTGCGAAATGTTCACCTTTTAGTGCATTTATATTAACTTGTTTTCGGCCTTTTTAGCCGACTTTCCAAAGGAAAATGTGCACAGATTTCTTATAATTTTGTATTGTGTGTGTACCAGTTAGCTGTTACTACTATAATGTGGTACGGTACTGGGTACAATGTAAACAATTGTTGACAGTCATGCTCATACTAATACTCATACTAACTGTAGTATGGGTAGGGACCAGCAGTAGTTTACATGAGCTTAGGTACTGGTGGCCATCTACTATGCTGGTGACTTAAAGTCACGACCAGTCGGGATAGCCGGGTTAGCAGCAAGTCATGGCTATTATTACCTGCGACTTGACGGTTAATTCAGTGACCTTTATTAAAAAAGCTAAATCGTGAGATATTTACATGGTCTAAAAATAGCGACTTAGGTAATCTACAAACGACATATGACTTAGGAAAAGTCACGATCAGTCGGGATGGCCGAATTAGCAAAGTCATAGCTAATACCTGCGACACTAAACTGAAGGAAATCGACGGTTAGTTCAGTGAGCTATAGCTTTTTGACCAAACACATATTTTTTTAAGCTTCTATTTTTTACAACGCTTTTGAGCGTTTGAACATAAACAAGGAAAGTAAATAACCTTTCGTCTGCTAGAAACTTTATGACAATAACAATTCTATTGTAATTAACTAAATCCGGTTCGTGCGCACTTAAAGTGATAAGTTAAAAGCGATAAAAACCGTATTAAAATAATTTAATACAAGTATGGAAAATTTTCAACACGACTCAATGTTAAGTCCGCCATTTACATGTCAAGTTAAATAAAGAAATAAATGGTAAAAATTATCCAAAGTCTACTAGATAGGAGAAGATTTTTTTTTTATATAAAGTTGGTACTAATATATACAAACTGGCTTATATTCTACATAATGAGAAGCGGTTACCGTATTTTATGAAAATAACTAATTTGCATTGTTTAAAAAATATGAGCATATTTCCTATACCAATTCGTTGTAATTAATATATTGGCTTTGATACGTAAATAATCAATGTTACATGCCGTCAATATTCACGGAGATTTTCTGCAAAGATACTTGTATAAACCACATTAAGATGAGCTTTAATAGTTCTAAATAACCAGCTGGGGGCAGTAAGTGGTCGCCATGACCTATATCAGTCGAAATTCATCATCGTTATCAATTTTTGGATAAAAATAGCGCAAACATATCACAAGTATCTAATCTAGTAGTAAATACGTCTCGAAGTAAAATATACAGCACACTGCAGTCACAATTCACAAGTTTGTTTCGGTTGTCACATAAACCAGCCTAGTGGGGTCGTTTCTCCTGAATCCCGAAGATCCCGCCAATCCCCAGCGATTCCCGCAAGCGGCATATAAATCCCGTTGCATAGATAATGCTTCCAGTAGTTCATGTGCATATATCGACTTGCTGTGCCTCGCAGTTTCACCTGTCTGTAACCTAAACCTATCTTGTTATCTTATGCATGAAGATTTTCCTAAATTCTACAAATAAACTTATTTTATTTCTATAAAAAATTTAATTAGAAATTACAAACGCTGAAATAAATAGGTATTTGCATTCTATTTTTTGTTGACATCCTTCAACATAACGTTATATTCGAATTATAAGACACCCCAGGAATATTCCTTCAATTATAATGTTTTTTATATATAATAAAGAAAAAAAGACAGAATTAAGATAGAAAAGCTGTGTATCTACAAAATTTAACAGGATTATGATTTACCTTAAAAAAATAAATGGGTTCTCAAATTTCAAGTTTTCCATATAAACGAGAAAGAGAGTGTACAGAGATTTATGGAAGGCGAACGGGAAGGCTTCTGCCCAGCAGTGGGGTATAAGAAAGTAAAAAAATATATATTTACCTTTCTATTAAGTTGAATATAAAAATCAGTAAGTACCTGTAAAGAAAAAAGTACATGATTAATCATATACTTCAAATTCAAAATTGTGTACTTTTCTACATCAGGAATCTTACTCTAAGCTTTAATAATTTTGAACGAAAAATCAGAGGCATTTAATATTATGCAATAAATATTTATATGTCATGAAATACTCAAGAAGTCTTTAAAAGCATAAAATAATATCGCCTTCCTTCTAATCTAATGGATACGTTTTTATTTAAATTTTAATTAAAAGATTTCTACATTTCAAGGAAACTTTAACTTTCAAAATTACTTAATTAGCTAACGTAATATTCGTTCTTTGTAAATAAAAAAAAAGTTTGAAATATTCATGTTTATTTTAGTTACAAAATTAAAAATTATAATTATAAAATATGTGCATTTTACTAGTTGCCTCATGTTTTAAATGCAAAGAAAATTCTGCTAAAAAAAAAAAGGTAGACCCGCTAAAAAATACTTCATTCAGTGGTTAGCGTACAAGTTCCTTAAAATACAATATTACAGTAAACTAAGTTAAAATTAAAATTGAAATTTAATCTTAGGAATAATCACTCAAAGTGAAGTCCACTCCGCGAAAGTTTACCACTTGCCGTGCAGCTCGTCACTGATCTTCCGTGGAAATCACGAGAAGGACGAGTTCATGTGTGTGTACATGTGTGTGTATTTGGTGTGCTTATTTATAAATATGATAAAACATTATTTGAAAAAAATATAATGTGCTATATTTATTAGAATATTATGTTATATTTTTATAATAGTAGAGAAAATAAAAAAGTAAATAAAAAAAAATCTACCATAAAACATATATATTGTTGTGCTTTCAAAACTTGTTGTTTCGAAAGTTTTTTGAAACCAAAAACCGATTAACATCTGTTTGAAAATCTGTCTATTTTAGTGAACTCTTGGTCAAGACGCTTAGAGAAAGACGAAAAGTTGAAAAAATATCAGAATATGTAGCCTAAACTTGCCTAAAAATTTTTTAAACTTTTGACAACCCTACTCGGGAGAAAGCACTCTAAATCTAGAATATCTTAGCTTAGAATATCCGTGTATTGTTTTAGCCGGTTTTAATAAACATAAAGTTCATCCCTGCTTCGTTGTTTGTAATCCTAATTCTGACAAACTCACTGCGGCTATGTTGTTAAAAAGTTTTTGTCAACTTTACAAATGTGATCATCTAACAAAAGTGACGTGTTTGTTTTAACCGCCTATTTGACAACACAAACAATTACTGTACTTTGTTAGTTCAGTATTTTTCTATTTAGTTTAAATATCTTCAGCTGCTTATTCTTTGCCGTCAAATATAGGACCATGACTTACAGCGTACCCTAGTCTCTGAAGCGTAAGCCCAGGACTCAACTAGGAGAAACACGCTTGGATGAAAAATTGGAAGCTGCTTATTCTTTGCACCGTTTTTCATAAAATACTTTTATTTTAATTAACTGGACCTTTTAACCCAATTACGGACCTTGCCAAAATCGGCACCAAATACAGACTTATTTACCTAAGTTCGAATGTGTGTGAATGTGTGTTACAGTTGTATATGTACAAGTCACGGAATTATCTTTCTTTTTAGTCTTGTAAAAACAACTTGTACAAAGAATACTTCTCATGGGATTCGAACCACAATATTTCGATCATATTCTAGAGAAATACAAATAGGTTACTATCTTTAAGGTTTCAACCCCACAAGTTGTGTTGACGTAAAGTTTAACGACTATAAGTACTAAGTAGCTGCGAGACAGGTGTAAACAACGAATGATGTTCAGTAAAAGTCTCGTATCTTAACAATGAAACGTTAATAAAATGACGCAAATACGGACAATGGCCTTTGAACATTAATTACATCGGATACAAAGGACTTACATACAACGCGTTAATTGTTTTTTACAATGGCGGAAGAACGCGTTGTTTCATGTTAAAGTGTACAAGATTTCAATTTACAAATTACAAAGAAAAGGGGAGCCCGAAAGGTTTTGTATTGTATTGTGACACTCTTTAGCAGGCGGATACACAGTATAAAAACCACTTCATTAATTTCATTCGTTACAGCCGTAAGAAGTCCACTGCTGGACTTAGGCCTCTACAATATGAATTTCCCTTAAAGAGGAATAAGGGTTTTGACATACTCTTCACGCTTGGCAAACGGGTTGGTGAGCGCAGTTTGTACGGTTTGTTTCTTTACCATACTTTATAAAAAAAATATAGACACTGTTTATCCTTTCATACTTCTATACCCCATACTAATATTAAAAATGCCTGTCTGTTATGCTTTCACGGCCGAGCCGCTGAACGGATTTTGATGAAATTTGGTACGAATATAGTTGAAGACTTGGGGTCGAACATAGGCTACTTTTTGACGCGGGCGGAGCTGCGGGAAACAGTTGGTTTTTATATACAGAGATCTTGAAACATAAATTATATTCCATCTGACTTAATTTTTTTCATCCTTTTTAGACAGAAAATTTACCGGGACACGAAAAACCTTAAACGTATTTTTTCGTAGTCGGGCTCGTTTCTAAACCACTGACTTATTGTTCTTCAGAGTGCAAATAAAACAATATTTCAACACGTTTTGAGAACAAACGACAACAAATAGAGGAGTTGGCATGAAACCAACCGGTTAAATAAACAAGGGTGTTTTCTAACTCGACCGACTTATTTATAATTGACAAGTTATTTTATGTTCAAACTCTGTTCTTTAAAACTCTGGATTTCCGATTTCTGGCAATTCAAGTGGCATTTCCTGCAAACCATACAGCAATGCTTAGCTAAGCGTAGCAAATGCTTGAAGTGTTTGCTTAAAATATGTACTTATTAGTTGTCGATTTAGGAAACTTTCGTTTTTAGACTGTAAAATAAATTAGCCTACGGCGTTTTTATATGTCAACAGTCCAATATTACTCATATTTGGTGGAAAATAAATATAATAATATAATCAATTATTTCAAATGTCAAAGATAAAACCTTAAAATCTGCTATGATACAAATATACAATAATAATAAATAAATAATTCAAAATTAAAATAATCTCTGCGCCATAGTATTAGGGCATGTCTGTTACTACATTCCTACATTTAAGGACAGTTCAGTCTGTCGGCTATTAGTCTTAGAACAACGTTGGACCTGGCCCGCTCCCTGCGCATCCAGGGAGACTACTTTCAGCAGTGCCTCTGAAGGCCTCCTTATAATATATGATTCACACAAAATCGATCAGTCGAATGATTATCATTCGATTTCGAATCATTTCCATTCGACATAATCGGCGAGTTAAACAGGGTCGATTGACCATGAAGCTCATTCAATGTGAATGAAGTGTGGAGGTATTACTGAAAAAAACAAATGTCTTAGAACTGTTGAATCATAGAGAATATGTATATACGAGTATAAAGTAACATAAACACAAAGAAAAGACTGAAATCATACCAATCTAAAAATATATTGCAAAGAAAACAATTAAAGGCATGGAGCATTTCTTCTTTCAATCTAACTGGCTATCTAAAGCCAGGGGGGTAAAGGGGGTGATATTTCTGGAATGGCTAATAAAGTAACAATACTTGGCAAAATTTAAATAAGTCGTGTTATGCCTACCAGAACAGAGGGAAAATAATTGAGTTCGGTATTTCATTTATTTCTTAAGTGCTCGTTTAGATTATTAATTCACTTTGTGACATTATGAGCGAATTTGTTTGGCTTAATTAAGGTTCTGTATCCTTGAAGGAAAAATCATGTTCTATCAGCTTAAGGTTTCGGTGAGGCATTCGTTCAGTGAATGGTTAATGTTTTTATGAAAGTGTTTTTAAATCTCAACACACAAAATATCCTAATGGTTGATTGGGAAAGAATGCTTTTAGCATTAATTCGGCCAAAACCTATTCGGTTTTACTATAGACAACTGATACAAAAATATGTATTAATGTTTAATGAGCAAAACCCAATATCTAGTACGAGATCCGCGTAAACCCAAAATCCAGGCTGAAACGATGGTTTGACGGGCTTAAAATTACAGTTTCAATCCTGGCTTACTTTGATTTACAGCGAAACAACGTTACAAAGATAATCCGTCATTTTGAATAACTTTTATTTTTCACGAAAAATTTTGATCCAGAAAATTGGGACTAATTAATCATTTTATCAAGCAATTACTTCAGGCTATTCATTATTTTTGGATTGTGAAAAATGAAACGTTTTAGCGTGACTGTCTTTTGAAAAATACGGTCTTATTTAACTTTATGTAAAAAAAATAAAATTTCAAAGCTAATGGCTGGGGTGTTTTGGCATGATTCCTATTCATACTATTATTTTCTACTTGTAATGCTCGCTTATTTGCATCCAACTGCCCTCTGTTTTACGTGCTATGTCCACTCCCTTACTGCCACTTCAAGCTTTGTCATAGGCCAGTTTTCTTATTTTATCATCATCAATCTTATTACGATTTCCATAATTGAACGATCTAATAGTACTTCATGAAGGGAAAAAAGGACTGTTTCTTCAATGACAAGGTTTCCGTACTAAGGTTAAAGGTACTAATAGAAGTTATTCTAAATTTTTAGAAGTTATAAGATTATAAGTTCCTTGGTGCTTCAGACATAGGTTAATATACTCGCAGCACACATAAGCGAATATTTTTCACGTTCAGTCTTGATTTAACAATGTATCGTCTATATTTTTTTTAAATCTTTGGTATGCATCTTCAAGATACAGATAAAGTACGTTTATTATCTTATTTTCTATAACTATCCATTAAGCTGTACGTCAAGCCTCGATAACAAAGTATACACCCGATATCAAAAGGCTATCAACTCGTTTCCCGATCGATACGGTGACTAATTGATAAACTGCCATCAACAGAACTGAAATCCAACACCCACACACTCCACTGATTTTATTACATATCAGTTTAATGCGGCAATTTCAGCAGATTTACCTTTTTATTTATTCATTTAAACTTTTTTACAAAATGTGCGTCTAGCGGATAAAACCGTGGGCTTTTCGTTTAGGATAATCTTAGGGTTGCCCCTTTCTCTCTTCTTTCGAAGAGTGTTAGAGCTTTTAGGAAACGCCTTTGACGTGATGTAGGCCATGTGCGCCGCTTTAGATCGGTCAGATTGGAGATTCATTATAATAGGGGCCTATGTTCAGCAGTGGACGGACGGACGGAACTTGTAACTGAGATACTAATGACGATTGACCATTTTAAAAAGTCTAGCAATAGTGGAACTGCATATTTTTACAAAGAAAAATCTGCTGGATGCCCCATGGACTTTTTTACATGAGATGGTCCCTAAAGTTTACACTATAAATAACTATTTTTACGTAACATTCAGAGTCCTGATAGAATGAATGAATGAATACTATTGCACCATTTACAAACAAAAGGAACACATAGTTAAATAAAATACAACTAAATAGGTACAAAGGCGGACTTATCGCTAATAGATAGATGGAATCTATCCGCTGTCAGAGGTGTTAATTGATGGATTACGGATTGCTAAACGAAATGATATGAATCAACGCTGCTTTTAACACTCTTTTAAACAAATACATGTCATTCAATAGGCTACGAGGTTTAGGTGTGGGAAGTAAGGAGCTTATAGCATTCCCTATTCCTTATAGTTCGACAAATTCATTCTACTTGAATCCACCCTTACGATCCATCAGTGGATCCCAGGACACTTTTCTCTTGTTCGATCCACCGTTCGGGGGAATATATAAGTCCATACAAGATACAAGAAAATTGGCATATTGTATATGCGTTAATGCAATAAATAAGTATAAAAAATAAATAAAGTTCATTAATTCATTCAAAAAGCTAAAATTTTGGGTTCTAATTACAATGGAAGACAATAGGTGGGTAAAAATGTTTTTACACAAAAAAAACAGTAGCACTGGCATTTTTTTTTACAAGAAAGCTTTAGTGCATATGTTACGGCAAATGACGCTTAGGTTGAGCCGGTTAAACCTAGGTATAGCCGATCTCTGATGGCTAAACTTAGGGATAGCCTTTATCATTCCGGCTAGACCTAGGTTAATTAAGTGTAACAACACTTCGGTCATTAACCATAACACTTACATCAAAAAGTAGCCTATGTTTGACCCCGGATGTAAAACTATATTCATACCAAATTTCATTAAAATCCGTTGAGCGTTTTAGCCGTGAAAGCGTAACAGACAGACTTTCGCATTTATAATATTAGTATGAATAGATAGCTACAGACCCTTTTGAAGTCGGTAAATAAACAGCTGTTTGGTCTATTCCGCGTCTGCCATCAATCTCAGTAATTGATGGAAAACGGATTGCCCAAAATATCGCATACTATTTCCGAATCAATTCTGGACGAGTGATTTTCTCGGTTTTAACCGACTTCAAAAAACAGGAGTTTCAACTTATCACTTATAGTTTCACATAGGGTTACTCTATGTATGTAGGTTCGTATTCTTATCCATCCATACTATCCATATCCATACTTCCATACTATATACTTATACTATAATATTATAAATGCGAAAGTCTGCCTGTCTTTCTGTCGTCTGATACATTTTCAGGGCCAATATAGTTGAAGACCCGGGGTCAAACATAGGCTACTTTTTGACGCAGGCGGAGCTGCGGGTCATAGCTAGTACTTTAATAAATGAAATTGCATTTTAGGTAATTGTAAAGATTTTTACGGTGACAAGAGTTGGTAGAGGAAACTAGTTAAACCATAAGTCAAAGTCTCAAAATTGAAGGTCCTTTAATAGTGGCTTTAACAACTTGTGAGAAAATGAAAAGGTTCGAACGGTAAAAAACTGAGAAAAACGGGAGGAACAAATATCACAAAAAATAGTACGTCTTTAACTTCCACTAGAATAAATCAAGTATCGGTTTGTACCGGATTCCGTTTCGTATTTGGTCGTATAATCCCAAAGCTCTCAGTTCCGTATGCGAAATCGAATTCTTTAGAAGGTTTTTGCGTACATTAAGCCAATGTAGAGTTATATCTCTGCTGATTTAGCGCAGTATTAAGTATTAGTTAACTATAATATATATTTAATCCCACCACACCTTGAAGGCAGGACATCATCAGAGTGGCAGGTGCGCTATGGAGATGACAAGCGTGAGACCGTGATGGCTGGCGTGTATAAGAGGAGGCCTATATGTCATGCCGTGGACGATTTAGGCTGATAAAGAAGATTTATATTGAATATTACTTCCTATCGCTAATATCTTTCCAACAATTGTTTACAAACTAAGTCAGATGCCTTCAGGTGGTTTATTATTATCTCTTTATTTTTTCTCTTTTCTTTGTTAATACATTTTGAAATATTAATAAAACAAAAACATTTTAAACTATATAAAAAAGGGGGCACCCATAGGCAGCGGAGTCAAGAACCAAGCTGCCGGTGGTCAGGGCTCCAAAGTGAGGAACCTCCTCACAATCCGTGCCGTGTCAAGGATGACTGCCTTCTGTATCCGACCCTTTTTTTTTTTTTTTAACGTGTGGAAAAGGCCTTCGCCTACCACCCAGCCAATGAACGGGAAGCTGGGTGGTTATGTGGGACTTGGACCCACTAAAAACCACACGGTGTCAAACGCCTACCGCGTATTGCCGGGACTATGTGCTTCTGTGCTTCTTAACGCTCCACAGTCCCGGCGCGGCGGCCGCTACCACGACGGACCCGGCTCACGGACGCTCTCCACGGAGCGCCTGCGGGTTAGCTCCCTGGCCTTCGCTACCCGTTTGGGTAAAGGCGCGCTTGACACGGGCGCGCCTTTCAACCCGAGGCCCTTGGTCGGGTAACGGAATCCCGTTTGTTCTGTTACCCGGCCGACCTTAATGTGGGGGCTGCAGGTGCAGGCCATAAGCCCGCCTTCTGCGCCCTATGCGTCTGCGGCGGATGGGAAGGTCGGAAGTTATCTCCCTTTCCCTTTCCGCCTCCTCTTTGCGAAGCATGACGCACTCCGCAAAGGCCTGCACCGCCATCCACGACATCTCGCTCTCGACCATGGCTCTTACCACGGCCGACAGAGACAGGTCGTCCCCCACCACCGCGCGCATCTCCGCACGGTCTACTGCCCACTGTGTCCGACCCTTGATCCAACCACCTAGCGAGAGCCTAACTAGGCGTTGATTTAGACTCTTCGCTATTAGGCCGTTCGCAGATACTACTATCGGCACAATGCTAGTCGAATCAACATCTCACATGGCGGTAACCTCGTGGGCCAAGTCTAGAAATTTTGACAGTTTGTCTGTCTCGACCTTGACGAGATTCTCGTCATGCGGGATGGTAATATCAACGAACACTGCACGGCGCTGTGATCGATCGACCAACACGATATCAGGCTTATTGGCTACAATAGTCCTGTCCGTGATGATTGATCGATCCCAGTAGTACGGCACTTCAGATTCGATAAGATCGTATAGAAGAGCAAGTTGCTGGTGGATGATCCTGGCCACTTGGTTATGTCTGTGCAAGTACTCGTTGTTAGCTAGATAAGAACCCCCAGAAATAACATGTCGGAGAGATTCTCCGGGACGATGGCATGCCCGACATATGTCGACCGTACCGTCCTTTATGATGTATTTCCGGTAGTTCCTAGTCTTGATAACCTCACCTGCAATTGTACATCCAAACCCCTCAGTTTCCCCAAAGAGGTCACCGAAACGTAGCCAGTTCATCGACGCGAGCAGGTCTATATCAGGTCCAGTTAAGGCCCGGTAGAACCGCCCATGCAACTCCTTGCTTCTCCATACGTTGCTCCGATCCTCAGTGCTTAGCACCAATGGCTAACGCCAATTCTCGTTTGCCAAGGAGAGAGTTGTCAGGACTAGGTCAGCTGCAACCATTTCACGATGCATCCCACATCCACCTGCTATGGAAATAATTCCGGAGACTGCACACTTCACGATTGTGAAGGTACTTAGCGTTTAAAAAGCCACGACCCCCAACTTTCGTGGAATGTACAGTCTCATTACAGATGAACGTTGGTGAAGCATGCGATGAAATGTGAGCTGCTGACGGACTCTTCTATCCAAGGCATCCAGTTCAATCTGGGTCCATCTCAGTATGCCGAAGGAGTAAATTAGTCGAGGCATTGTCTTGTTGCCATATTGTTGTTATTATTATTATTAATTGTGGATCACACTAGCAGCTTTAAGCTGATGCGTGTCTTCTTGTTTGGATAATTGGTATCCGACTAGTCTATTTTTTAAAGCTGGTAACTGATGGTGCATTTATAACAGTTTGATCAATTTTTATCTACACTGACCACTAGCATACATGTGGGACTTTCGTGCCTCGACTGCCCTGCCGCATGGACGCGGGCTGATTTGGCTGTGGCCTCAGACTCTGCCGTGGATGTTGCGTCTTCCTGGGACAAATTAGTATAGTTTTGTCCATTGACACGAAACAAGAAATACCAACGACTGAATATTAGGATAACTGTTTGATCCTGACCTTCTGATCACTAATATTTTGTACATTTACCCGTATAAATCCCACGGGATCACAGATAAACAATGTCCAAGTAGTAGAGTTTTAAAGAGATTGGTTTAGTAGATACAGTGAGGTTAAAAAGGAATATAGATAACCTTCTAGCGAACTACTGTCGCATCATCATCATCCTAGCGTGTATTTCTAGTTGCGTCGTCAGCTTACGCTTTGGAGCCTAGGGTACGCTGTAAGTCATGGTGGATTCGGCGTAACTGGTAATTACAATAGAGCGACTGCCGTCTGACCTCCGTAACCCTTTTTACAGGGAAACCAGCCCAACAGGAATATGACCTGAGATGTGCTAGTGGCCAACACTGACAGAATTTTTCAGGCTGCCCTAAGGCATCTGTTACAGCCTCACGACTGCTATCTTTCGAACGGGACCAACGGCTTAACGTGCCTTTTGAAGCACGGAGGAGCTCAAGATAGAAAATGCCGCTTAAATGGCGACCAATCCAATAGTGGTCGCGTCATGTCTTCGCTTGACACGCGCATTCGCTACGGATACGCGGGTTACACTAGACTAACGAGCTCCTTATGTCGCATATAAAATATTATTTATCATAGAAAGATACAACCGTATAATCCCTCTCTATTATCAGTCTCTTTATCCAGGAGAATTTTTAAATTATTTTCTACCAATTTCCCAATTTGTTAAATTTTTAATGAAGTATAATAATAAAGAAGCCTATTCGGTTGTATTAAAGAAATAACAATTAATCTAAATAAACAATAAATATAGCTTTAGCTCTCGCATTTCCTTCAGTAGCTACTTTATTATTTATTAGTTCAAGGAAATGCAAGTAGTAATTTTCCAATAGAACGACACTGCCATCCTTCACCGGTCAAGCGCAATAAATTCCACCACAGGCTAAGCTGAGCGAGCGAGCAATTACGCTTATCTTCCAACTGATTTTAATTCAATTATGTTTAACTAGCTGTGCCCGCGGCTTCGCCTACGTGTAATTCCGTTTGTGTCACTGAAAACAGTAGCCTATGTCACTCTCCAGGTCTCCAATTATCTCCACACAAAAAATCACATCAATCCGTTGCTCCGTTTTAATGTGAAAGAAGGACAAACAAATAAACTAACACACTTTCACATTTATAATATTAGTATAGATATGGAAGTATGGATTACATAAAGAGATTTTATTTTTAAATTAAAATTACTTTATTACAACTATGGTACCTGAGTGCCCAACCCGCACTCTAAAGAGCTTTATAAAGCCACTAACAATGCCTTGTCAGTGGCTGAATATTAGTATTCAAATGTATGATTAGCCAAAATCTACAAGAATTTATTAAAGTTTGAATTAACCTACTTTAAGTAAGCCGAGTGGCATTACATCTTCAAAAACTGCGAGATAGTATTAGTGGGACCGATCTCGAATAGTAACGGAAACAAGAAGAAGACCCATAAAAACTCTACACTAACTAGTGCATGTAGGCGGATTCTGAAACTTCTTCCAGCCAGGTAAGCCAGAGCTCAAAAATTTGATCAAAAGTTAGGGGCTAAAGTGAGACATACATACATTACATACCTTCATAGATTGCTAAACTCAAAACCCTTCCTTTTGCCTTTGCCGTGGTAAAAACCAGTTCACCAGTAAAGAAACTGGAAACTCCAGAAGTATATTAGTCAGTAAGGAAAAACAAGAATAATTTTCCGATAGAACAGCCACGACGTGGTCATTCCTCACCGGTCAAATGCAATAAATCGCAGGATCCCGGCAGACGACTCTGGTCCGACCTAAAGTGTAATTAAAGTTCTACTATGATTCAACGCACTATAAATTTAAATAAATGACTTATTTTATGCGTAAGTTAATTATGGAATGAACAATTGAACATATAAAGGTAGGAACCTTGGTTGTCAGAAAATTCTTACAGGAAATCTTGGTAAGATAATTAACCAGTTCATTTAAATTGATTTAACTTTGGGTATTGTCGTAAATGAATCTCTATTATGGTATACTCATATCAATTAGTTTAGCCTAAGAGGATCTTTCTGTCTTTGAACTCTTTATGACATTTGCAAACATTTACTGTCTACAGATATTAAAAGCACTACTGGGTCGCTCGTTCCTTGTCCCTATTCTGGATTATACTGATGTCGCGTTCATGGATGGTGTTTATATACATTGTTTACCCTGGTGTCGAGTTGTGTGAAACCTTACTTACTGACCAACTTATTGGTAAACTTGTGCAACTTTAGAACATATGCATTCACTGCGTTTTTGGGCATAGAAAATATGACCACATCACCAAGTTTAGCAAGACTCAGAACTGGCTGCCAATAAAAATACGTTTTATTCTACATATTGTGTCTTTTCTATCTCGTTGATTCCAAAATGATTAAGAATAATCAGTCATTCATTCATAGAATGGGATACATGGTCAATCGACCCTGTGCACACTGGTGTCAAATTTTTTCAAATCCACCTTTCGACCACTGATGTGGTTCTTTAAAGATTACCTAATGGCAGCCGGGACCTACGGCTTCCGAAGCACATAATAATAATTATTATCAGACAATCAAGTGATTCAAGCCTGCAATGTCCTAACCAAACTGGAAACATCTAAGCAAAGTATGCTTCTCGTGAGAATCGAACCCACGAGCTCCGGGTCGAAGGCGCAAACGCCATAACCACTGGACCATGGAGACAGCCAACAATAATCAGTTGTTTAATGAGTTTTCCCGATATCACAACGTGGAGGTCATCTTTCACATGGTCAGTGCAAAAAATCCGATACCGCAGACCGAGCTCGCCGGCTGTGTAATTAAATCTGTCCTGGTGATAAACATTTTTAATTCTATGTAGCTTTGTTCAATTATATGGAAGACCAGTTGTGGTACCGAGTTATTGTAACCGTAGATTATTTTTCGAAATTATTTTTAAACAAAGCCACAGCATTTTAAATAGTACTTACGTACCGAACAGACACTCACAACCTCTTACCTGAAAGAAATACCACACCTCGCCGCGCAGATTTTGGTAAAATGGACAGCAAAAGAATGCAAGGATGTTGTTTTGGCCGAGCGGGCGCTCCGACGAATATTTATTTATTTGGGAAACAAACAATTTTGATAACACTTAGATACATTAAGTTACAATATAAATGTTGCATAAATCAGTAAAGTTTCCACATAAAAGTAACACATAAGTTTTTTTTTTTTTGTTAAATAGACAATATGAAGCTACATAAGAAGGAAAAAACAAAAGAGATTTCATACAATAATTATTTGCTTAGTTCCTCTCTTCGCTGCCGATGCATCATATCCAAATTGTCCTAGTCTAAACCAAAAATCCAAAAAAATGATATCGGTAGATTAAACTATTTATAAATTAATTCTTTTAGCTTTTTCTTACATTCTAATATATTGAAGTAAAAGGGATCTATTTCATTAAATTTTAGATTATATTCATTACATGATCTATACAAAAAAAGGTTATTGACATAATTCGTTCTGATAAACGGCAACGCGAAGAACCGAAGATGTCTAGCATTTACACGGGGGCATTTTAAACTAACATTATTAATTAAAAACGGGGAATCCACCAAATTATTTAATACTTTAAAGAGAAGCATCTGATCTCTTTCCACTCTACGATCTTTCAGATTTGGTATGCCGCAATTTTCAGGAGACTTTTGACTCGAGTTACCAGATCTTTATCTAAGGTGTTTAATAAATTTTTGATTGATTCTCTCAATTTTTTCTTCATATACTTTGTACTGAGGATTCCAAACCGTAGAAGCATATTCGAGCACAGATCTGACCAGAGTGTTGTATAGAATTGTAAATGTTGAACCCTGTTTGAAGTCTTTACCCACCCTAATGATAAAACCTAGCATCCTTATTGCTTTCAAAGTAATGTTATCTATATGAGTTTCGAATGTTAGCTTACTGTCAATATACACACCCAGATCCCTTACCTCGAAGACGCGACGAACGGATTGGTCATCAATTTTGTAATCGAATTTAATGGGGCTCAATTTCCGAGTGTAGGATATAACATTACATTTATCAAAATTTAGTTTTAAAAAGTTGTTTTTGCAGTACATAAATAATCGATTAAGATCTTCTTGCAATTGTTCGCAATCAGCCTCAGAGTCGATGGCTTTAAAAATTTTCATGTTATCCGCGTATAAAAGTACTTTTGATGATTTAAAACATGATAT
The DNA here is from genome assembly GCA_947363495.1 of Euzophera pinguis. Taxonomy (NCBI): domain Eukaryota; kingdom Metazoa; phylum Arthropoda; class Insecta; order Lepidoptera; family Pyralidae; genus Euzophera; species Euzophera pinguis. The sequence continues at coordinate 535,297 of OX376159.1, forward strand.
GACATCATTTATAAACAAATTAAATAACAGTGGGCCCAAGTGAGATCCCTGGGGCACACCAGAGCAAACAGGCAAAAAAGATGAGCAGAAACCCTTGACTGTTACAGCTTGACTTCTCTCCCTTACATATGACTCGAGCCAACGCAGCAAATCACCGTGTATACCGGCTTCTTGTAACTTGACGATTAAGGCAGAGTGAGGTATTTTGTCGAATGCTTTGGAATAATCGGTATACACGGCATCTACCTGACCAACACGTTCCATACCCGTAGCAACCTCATGGACAAATTCGCATAGATTGGTTTCAGTAGACTTTTTACTCAAAAAACCATGCTGCTGATCAACAATAACTGGTCTTAAAATCGGCGCTACCAAATCATTTACTATTTTTTCGAACAACTTTGGAAGGGCACTTAGTTTGCAAATGGCTCTTTAATTTTTAATGTCATGTCTATCACCAGATTTGAAAATGGGAGTCACATAGCTTTGTTTCCACATTATTGGCATTTTAACCGATGTCAATGACTTGCTGAACAAAAAGGCCAAAGGCGGAGCCAGAGTCCTGTGGCACATTTTTAAGAAGAATGGCGGAATATCATCTGGTCCGGAACCTTTACGAACATCTAAAGCTTTTAAATATTTTTCGACATGTGAAGTAGTAATATCAAGGGAAGCTAATGAGACATTATTTGCGGCTGGACTTGCTCGCGGCACACTTATCGACGAATGTCAATATGACACAGATATGGAAAATAACCAACCCTACGTAACACATTGGCGCGCGTGCATACGCGACCGAATCTTAGTAAAAGTAATAGGTATCGAGCTCGCCGCTGTTGTAAGGAGTGGAGAAATATTTCTTCCACGGGAAGCATACTTAGTTTAGTAGTTCCCTGTTTGGATAGGAAATTGCAGGCTAAGGTCACCTGATTGTCTTCACTTCATTAATACGCCTATATTCATTAAAGATTGCCTGTCATGTATAAAATATAATTTTCAGAAAAACAACCACCATAATTAATTATAAAAAATGGCGTCACTTCCGGGGAGAATCCGTGGTAGTAACAACAGCATTATAAAAACTGTGGCAGATAGACCGCGCTTACATAATGAGGCACTTGATTAGGGGGGGCCATGCCTGTAGCCCTGCATGGTGAAATATAATAAGAGAACGCTCCTAACCTATAATAATCTCTACTTATAGTCAGTAACTACTAACAATTTCTCTCATAGGTACACTAAACATATAAAGAATTTGAATTTGTATTTTAATAAATATATTTTAATTTTCAAATGCAATATTGATTCACCAATTACTTTTTACTTGAATACAAAATACGCGCAAAATGACAGTTTCATTAATCACTAATTATTTATTATACTTGTCCCATTTATTTTATAATTATGAATATTACAACTGATTGCCAGTTTTCAAGCTGCTAATTTCAGCTGCTAATTGCATTGTATTGTATAAATGTATTTATTTTAATTTTACTTTTGTAATTGCTACAATGAAGAGTAAATATATTTTCTATCTATCTCGTATCATATGGACTATCATTTAAACAACTTAGTTTCTTTTTGGAAACTTCCTGGGAGTCCAGAATATGATAGTCTATACCCATAAAGAAAACGATGCCACACTCACTTATGGTGCAATAAAGTGTTTATTCATTCATTCAACTCATACACATAGAAATATATAACATCCCTCTTTTTCTTCTTGAGGTTAAATAGCAATAAATTAAACAAAGTAAAGTATGTCACAGATGTGTACTTAATTAGAACAGAACGCATTGACTATGAAGCCTGTAAAACTATTAATAGTGTAAGTGGGTAAACTGTAAGTTAACGCAATCAGTTTAGTAATAGTGGCATTAGGAAATTAATTTATCAGTTCATGGCCCTACTCGTATGTAGCTTTGAAATAAATGTGGAACACTATATTTTTTTTCAGACAGGAATCGTAAAAGATGATTTTCAATAAATTATGTAATAGGTATACATGTTTTTCAGCACTACTCTAATCTAACTTTTTACTAGTGGAAAATTCCCGAATCTTATGAGTTTGAAGTGGCAGTGGGCGGGGGTACAAACAGTGAAGAACCGATGTTCGATGAGACAGAAAGATTCTCGAATCGTGACCACGAACCGACAAGTGCAGCGTTGGACATCTACCGATCAGATGGAACTATTGTTACCTATAGTAGTCGTCTAAAATTGTCTAAAACAAAAAACAAAGCGTTGTAAAATACCTATTGGAATGTTTATTTTAATTGCAACATGATTGCAATATTTGCAATTAACTTTGAATTAGTGAACGGTTGGTTTGTCAAACAAACATAAATGCTCAAACATGAATATAAAATGTTCAATGCACGATACGCGATTCACTCCAATTCTATTGATTTTGATTACTGACATCATCAAAGGTATTTAGATTTTATTTGAATTGTGGCTTTTATAGTTAGACCATTAAAGCGAAACTTTATTAAAACGTGTATCTAAATTCTACGATAGCAACACTTTTTTACGGGACAAAAAATACTATGTCCTATTCAGTATTCTATCCTATGTGTGTATGCAAAATCAATGCATTCTCTTGATAAAACAACTTCTACAAAATGTAAGAAAAATACCGGTAAACGAGAGAGAAAACCTTTGATACAAAAATAAATGTAAAGATGTTCGGTTACTTACATATCATATTATCTTAAATCAACCTTGTAGCGCCAAACTTTCAGTAAAAAATATAAGATTTGAATAATGCAGATAACAAACAGATCGTTAACTCTTTCGAAGACAAGTCAGATGATTAAAATCAGCCAAGTAATCATCGAAATTCTCGAGTGATACGAGATCTTTGCGTCATTCGAGGCTCGTACAACAATGTGATAAAGTAATGGCAAACAATAAAGATAAGGAGAGTTCCGTGTAAAAACGTAGATTGTATTGCATTGTATCACGGCGAAGGTGTGTGTGTAAATGAGATCATAGATAGCGCAGATGTTTAATGTAAAGGAAACGTTGACGACGTCGAGACGACTAAATCATATGCACGGTACAAAAAGACATGATCTGAAGCCTGAGGTTTGGGATACAAAGCGTTGGATACGCTGATTAAGATGATGTGTAATATTTTCGCAATTGTTATTTTTTTACATACAATCCACGCATCTCTATCAATTGCTATTTGGTGTTATCAGCTGTCGAATTCGTCCAGAACATCCCGCTTTCTGTCAGTTACTCTAAGAGTTACTCTAAGTTCTACGCCCCTCAAGAACCCACAATGTTGCTAGTCGAGCCTATCTATCTGGCGACGTGCGGCAAACGTCATTCAAACGTATTTTTTTTTTATCTAATAGAATCAGAAATTCTAGCTGGATGAAGAACTTGACATAATTAAACAGTTTGCCACCTCGCTTCACTTGCGGATAGGTATGAGCATGAATTATTAGAATTTTAATGCAAATATATAAAAAAAAATAGTTTTAGATTTGTAAATAGTTTTATATTTAGTAAGTAGTTTTAGTATTCCTAACAATTTGTTAATTTATTGTGTACTTGAATAAAGTTTTTGTAACTTAATCTCAAACCTTTACTTAATAACACAAAACTATAATTAAACGCTAGTTCCCATGGAGCTAAGTTACCGTCGTAGCCGGAACCACTGCGTTGCGGTGCCGCCCCGTCCTTTCCGCAAAATGGCTGCCGCATTGGTATGTATTACTAGAGTAAGGATGTGGCCAATGACGCGACAAAATGACACTAGTCTTTGCATTCTAAAAAGTTAGATAGATAGGTATAATTACAAGCACTTACCAATTTATCTTGCGTGCTTATTTTTGTTTATTATATTTGGTAAATTCTTTTAACTTTAACTTCCGCAAAGTAACGCCTGAATCAATTAAATATAATATAAATATAATTACACACTTTACTGTATCAAATAAAAAGTAAAAATAAAATATTTTTTTACACTATAGAGTACAAAGGCTTATTACAATTTCTCCCAGCTCACCTTAGATGGGAAAACAAGTAAAAACAAATGGCAATATTTAGGATTTTTTGAATTTTGCATGTTAGTTGTTGTGTCCTCCTAATAAAACCTTGTTATGTAGTGACAGACTACAGAAATTATGACTAAAGTTCAACTGAAACATATTGGAAGCCGTATCATCGATGATTATTTTTTTTATTTTACAGGGATTCTGAATCTGTAGATTTTCTCTCTTCCATCAATCTCCTTTAGGTCACTGTTATCTGGAACATCACGTATGCGCTAGAGCTATTTTCTACAGCACTAAGAAGGTAAATATACATTTTTTTTAAGTAAGTTGTCGCAGGATATCAATAAATATAGTTAGTTGAGTTCAGTTTAATGATTTCCCAGTAAATAGGCATGTAGAAGTATAATAAAGTTATATTGTATCGTAGATTTCGATAAATGTGGTGACATATATTTATGTTGTTCCTGCGATTTGTCCAACAGTGGAAATAATTAATGTACAAAATGCTCCGCAGGCCCATCCTTAGTTGAAATCATTGGACGGGCGAAAGTTGCTCTAGATGTACGACCGTTTTGCAAATCTCGTATTTCCGTAGACAATCTTAATTGATTATGGCGTTAGTCCGAAAACGTGTAGCCAGAAATGGATGGTAAAGACTGTCTCTTGTAGAGTCATAAATCTATGAGTAGAATGTCTATATAATTTTCATTCATTTATCTTGCAATAAAGTAGTAAATATCTACTATGCTAAAGAAATAAATCATATTTATATTTATTTTCATGTTAGCTTGAGATTGTTATTAACTGATCTAAGAAAGGAAAGGGTCTAAAAGATAAGCTCTCTCTTTGTACATTTTTCGCCTATGTATTAACTGAAACACCAAAAAATTGTTCTATTTATTTATTTCATGTACACTCTGTAAATATACATTGGAAACTTAACATTAGGAAAACTGTGTACAAGGGTTCTACTTATTTCTAAAGAAATTTCTTCCAGCAGACCCGCGACAGGAACAACGAAAGAAAGAGGCAAAATGGCATACAAAAAAAAAAAAACTATAATAGGCTCAATCTAAACCTATTTTATACTATATGTATTAATCTAATTCTAAAATCGGAGACAAACGAACGCCTTCAAAAACGAAATTTAAAAAAATACCAAATTTTGCATCGCAACTCAGTTCTTCAGCCGTAAAAACAGATGTAGTTACTTATATCTAATTATTAACAGACGCGTGTCCGTTTAAATAATTGCATAAAAGACTTTTCTTGTCGTTTCCTCTCCTGGTGGAAGAGATTTTTTTAGAAATCATAGAACAGAACATTATTATACACCCTTATAATAATGTTCTGTTCTATGTATCCTCGTTTTTGCTCGAATTTGGTCTATAGGTAACGGATAAATAAGCTATAATAGCTATATATTGATATTGTAAGATTGAAGTTTGAACATGCATTGATTGCCTAAAGTGACTAAGCTTTGGGTAATCGATGTATCTTTAAATATTTTAAACTTTGAATATTTATGTAATATGGTAGGATGGTTGGTTGTGTAGCGGGTCCTAATTTGGCAAATGTACTCATTTACTGTTAATAGGCCATTTACTGTTAATTAAAAATTTAAAGTTAATTAAGTGTCATAGGCAGGGAAACCGTTTATTGGCTTTATTTTAGAATAAGTTTATAATTGTAAATTTATACATATGTAACGCTGTTGGTTTTCTTAATAAACTTAAATAAATAAATATACTTTATCCGATGTATTTTCATACATAAATCTGTTTATCGTGGTATACGTAATGAGAAAATTATATCGGCTGCAGCAAGCAGCCCCCGCGTGAGATACAGTTAATTCTGTTAGCCTGCTTCGACATACTTAGCCTTCGAGGCACTACCATCGGTTCTCACTGATTTCCATTTCTCACCTCTCTTCAGTGCATCTAATTTGAGACTCTCTTGACGCAGACGATAGTGACTGTGTTATTGTCAGATCATATGGCACATCCGTATAGCGTTCCTTGTGGATAGTAATTAGGTAACTAAGAAATTCCATTTTAAACGCGGTCGCTAAAGTCTGCGTTAGCAAAATCTTATGGTAGAGGCACAGTACTCATTTATTTATTTATTATTTACTTTATTAATGCAAACAATAAAGGATAACGAGAAATGACTATACATTAGAAGAAAATATAGTACAAGGGAGCTCATTGTGAGAAAAATAAATATTTTTAGTACAGTCCATTTTTACAATGATTGATCTATTGTACAATTAACAATTTCAAAGATTTCGCACAGTACCCTTTATTTTTACTATCTCAACTTTCAATTCGGCCCTTGCTCTACAGCTTTAAGTTGTTGTTGTGCATAATATTTGTTTAAAACATAAAATTACAGACAAAGCGCGTAAAATGCCTTTACATTTCCGACAATATGCAGTGCGTAAATTTAAAACACAATATATGTTTCTGAAAATGGACAAAAGATATTTTAAGTCAAATAAAACCCTTGTACTGCGTATATAGAAAGTGAAGAAACCTAAAAAAGGCAGAAAAGCTCAAACATACATGAAATTACGAGTACATAGCTAACTCTGAACGAGAAACAATAGTAGTGGGAATAGCTGCTATAAATCGGCATCTTGGCGAGAGCCCGTATAAATTGAAATTGAGTTGATGTGAACTCTTTTCGATGAAGATTAATAGGATTGGGGTCAATGATCTGCTGTTGTCGTGAACAAATCATAATTATGTCAAAATTAAGATTAAGTACACTGTTTGTCAAGTTTCAAGTTAGTTATAGGCCTTAATCTGTGAGACATATATTCATTAGTTCAATTATTTTAGTTGGAGTAAAGGATTAATAATTGCGGAAATGGAAAAATGGAATTGCTAAGTTTCTCTTTTGAAAGTTTCTCTTGTAAGAAAGAATATAGGCATCTCTGTAGAGGTCAATGGAAATTATTTTATCAAAGATAAATAATATATATTTATAATCCGTCAGTTTTTTATATACAACTAAGTAGGCAAACAGGCGTAAGGCCCACCTGATGGTAAGTTGTTACCGTAGCCTATGAACGCCTGCAACACCGGAGATGTCACTAGCGCGTTGCTGACCTGTCCACTATCAGCACAGCGACCCCTATTTAATTTTCAAGGATTTGTATTTTCTAAGCTGATTTTACGATAGACATCCTTTTTTTCTCTATGAGCTGTACAAAACAAGACATCATCCAGCTACAAAAAGTGCCAAAGAAGTGACAAATAATAATGGAGAATAAAACATACATATTTCCATCCATTATATAAGTCTTTCTGTCTATCTGTATGTCTCTTACGCTTTCACGGCCAAACCGCTGATCGGATTTTGATAAAATTTGGTATAAATATAGTTGAAACCCCGGGTGGAACATAGGCTACTATATTGACGCAGGCGAAGCTGCAGCAAACGGCTAGTGCTTGACATCTAAAAAAACGTTCGGATGCAAAGTTTTGACTATTTCTTATAAAGATATAACAAAAGAGATTCTAAGCCAACCTCAGCACAAAACTGTCACGACCAACTTGAACGTAAAATAAAAGTTGGCATCTTGAAATAATTTTCCAATAACCGGCGTGTCATTAACAGTATCTCGACTACGACAGCTAATTACCCGTGTCACTTAGCAAGTAATTGTCGCTTCGGTGCAAGGAGTACCCATTGTCTACACTTCCTTCCTCTTAGTTCTATTCCGGGCACAAAGACTTATGGTAAACAGACACGCGATGTCTAAAGAATTGCATAGTTTTACATTGATTTGTGTACTATTTACACACTCATGAGGTCATTCAATAGGAGTTACTGGTACGTGTGTCTTTGTACTCGTTACGTCAAGACCGCGGTTGTTATTCGGATTGGTTGCCGCCGCTTGTGGCATGTTATTTTGAGTATATTCGTGCTTTGAAAGAAACATACAACCGCTGGTAAAGCTAGATGACTACCATCGAGTAATACCAGATGCCTTTAAGAACTATTAATCGGACGACGATTAATAGTTAAATAAATAAATAGTTAAGTAAGTAAGTAAAAGGTAAATTAATCCATACTAATATTATAAATGTGAAAGTGTGTTTGTTTATTTGTTTGCAACGGATTGATGCGATTTTTTGTGTGGAGATAGTTGTAGACCTGGAGAATAAAATAGGCTAGAATTCCACGCGGGTGAAGCCGCGGGCACAGCTAGAAGTTAATTAATTAAACGTTAGTTAGCTAACACTATCGATAAGAAAGAATGAAACAAATCATTATTTCCATTGTTTTATTTCTTTGCAGACGCTAAGTCATTTAGGGTACAAGTTTCTTGGCGCCTGTGCCTATGCCTAGAATATGATATTATTTATTATGATCATAATTAATCAATAGACAAATATTCCACTGTTTGTTATGAGTTTAACCACAATAAGTACCACGCCAATATTTTGCAGGTCAATTAATTTCCAACCTATTTGTATGTTGTTCGTTCACCAACATACTGACACCGATGGCCATCGATCACTTTAGGAAATTGTTTCATTAGTTCTAAATAGATACAAATTTCGGCTACAGTTTTAGTCGCAAATTTTAGTGGTTTTCGCATATTCAGATTGTGTTTCTCGTGCAAGCTATAAGGCAAGAGGAAAAGAATTAACTTAGTCACGTCTTGGAAAGTTCAATGAGCTCGAAAATGACAAAGTGAAATTACTGGACATTGCAACAACTATAAAATTAATTTGTCCAGTTGAATTATACTTAGAATCAATCGATCTTTCTTACTCAAGACGATACAATAAATCTAGGACTATCTAGAATCTAGACCGAACTTGTCGCCAAGTATTCGCCATTATTACACAAGTACATTATTCTTATTCTTTAGCCGTCGAACCTAGAAATCTTTCAAAGCACTTTATTGTCCTCGTCTTGACCTTTATTTAACTTATTTACTAGATGAAACGCTATTCGTTCACTAGAATTTTATGTTTGACCAGTGGTTTTGCAAAGGTCGTTAGCTTGAAGATTACAAATTCAATAATCAATTTCGATACGAACAAACAAAAAAATTATATACGATAACAAAAAATAACTTACTGCTACCAAAGGAATCTGTCGTAGGCCGAGAAGCGGTTCTGACATGTTCTGATACCATGGTATATAGAATCTTATGAGAGCCAGACTTTTGAAAATATAAACTTAAATTAGTAGTATTCGCAAGAGCTAATGAAAATTATAGACTACATAAAAAACAATAATCTCCTAAGATTTTATTGAAAGATATGCATTTACAAGAGCCAAAATTTAAATTTTGCGTCAATGAAAAAGGAAAGAAAAAATACTTCAGACATTAACACAAAATAATCTTTGCACATTTCTAGCTTTTCTTTGCTCTGCGTCGCTTTTTGCAAAGACAGTCTGGTAGAAACGACTGTTTAAATCAAACTGGGTTTGTATCGGGCAAATATCAATCGCACTGGATCGCACTAGACAGCACTGGATTGCAATGAATCGCAACGGATCGCACTCGTTGACCGGACTGCGGGTAATTCTTCGGACGATGCAACTTCTGTCTCAATTTTAGCTGAATTGGGTTTTTATTAGTGGTCATTTATTTTTTACGATCTAAGCACTAGAGTCGCAACTCGTGTGTTGTATTTCATTTATTTTCAACTATTTCGCTTTTGTGTGGTTTTGTTGAATCAATCTAATTCATTAGTTGTAAATATTTTACCAGACTGTGTCTCTATGATTTCAACGGTTGGACCAATTTCAAAGTATGAGCTAATAACATGATTTGCGTTGATTGATTAAAAATATATTTAGTTTAATTGAGGAAAAAAATTGGGAAACGGGAAAAAAGTTTATTGTAGTACTGTAGCGTTATTTATTAACGGATTTGAATCAAATTTTGTAGCAATATTGTACATCTGATTGTCCACAGAAAAAAAACAACTCAAAAAGGGGTATAAGGGGAAAGTTTGTAGTAGCGTTTTATGAATAGATTTCATATTTAGAGGATGCTGTTTACAGAACTACTATTTTGTCAACTGTTTAGTAATATGTTCATAGTTAATTCATACTAGTAGATAAGTTCTTTGTTTCTTCATAAGCAAACTGTATTTTAAAGCCTATATATATATAAAATCTTTAATGAGTATATTGACCTTAGCTTTGAACACAGAGGCAAGTTCTATATTCTATAGTGTGTGGCAAACAGGGCAACTCAAACAAACGTGCAGATGCATAATAATGCAGTGTTTGCTGATAAAATCGTTCAAACGAGGCGGAAAATTACCGATAAGCATTATTATCAGGGTGTTTATTATAATTTTATAATACTTTCAATATCAAATTTAACTAGATAACTTAAAATAGAGTTTTAATAAAATTTGTAACAATCGCGAATAGTAAAGATAAAATTATCTTGATGAATTCGTAAAATGTTTTAAACTTGTACGTCTATTTTTTTGCCGTGGGCATAGCCTTGGACTTCAGATAAAAGGAAATTATCATTTTATTGTTATTTACGATCCCAGCCGTTTTATGAGTGATTTTACTGATTATGTAGGTAGTTCATTTAAAATCATTGAGTAAAATTCCTCGAATTTGTATAAATTTTTATCTGATCAAGAAACTCACTTACCTTTTACATTCAGCGTAGCAACTGCACATTACACCTGCCTGAAACAAAAGCAAATATAACCTTTATAATCTGTATTCGTTTTTAAAGGGATTTATTTGATGTCGAGAGAAAACATTGTAAAATGTTGTAAGTATATTTTACAAATAAAGAAGAATAAAGCACGTTTACCCTAACACAAAGAATAAATAAATTATAATATATTAGTTACATATTTAGCAATTTTATCCAGAAGGGTTAGACTAGGAGGTATCATATATAGGTAATTATTCTCTCACTCGATCTCAAAGATTTTCATATTGCATTAAAAATATTTTTAACTTGCAAAATCCGAGCTTTTGGGTTTGTTAACAACATGTGAATTGAACATGTGAATTTTGTCACATTTTGCAACAATGAAGATAGTGATCAACTCATTCTATGACATTTCAGATTTTCAGTGACACACAAAAATGCTGAGCCTGGTCGCGCTAATGTAAGCAAAATAAAACAAAAGAAAAACGGAACGGAACGGACAGCGCACAAACCGCTGAGAACGGTTCATTTAAGTTTCAACGATGCCGGTTTTTGCTCAATTTGGCTCACTCGGAAAGAACGAGTCTGCAATCCAAATTAAACATATATTGCTCGACTTATTTGCAACATCAATAGGTTTTATTTTTAGTAGACTCATATCAGTTCATCTGTCCACCACATTCATATGAACACGAAAAGAGAAAGTGGAAACGAAACGGCCAAAGACAATCGATTTGTAAATCGACTATACAATAACTGCATTTACACATCATTATTTGAAAAGCTTCCAAGCAAACTCTAAATTAACTTATATTAAAAAGATAATCTTAAATTCATTAGAATAGCCAAATAAAAAATATGAGGTGAAAAAGCAGTGAAGGAAAACTGAGAAGTCATAAAAATCAGCCTACCCGCGGGATGGGGTGGCTAACCAAGTAACGCAGAGATAATGGATTAAGGGGTGGGGTAAAAAACGGGTGAGCCAACAAAGATATGACGAAGTTCGGTGACGCCGGAAAAACAAAAGATACCGGGAAGATGAGATACGGCGGCAACAATAGGTGAAGGTCGAGTTACTATGTCATCTAGATAGATAAATCAAAAATATATTTTGGGAGTATCTTTGAAAGTTTCTTTAACCATAAGATTAAAATATCAAGTTTCTAAACCGTCTTAATCTGATGTTTATTTGTTGTTAGACTATTGAGTATTTTCTGAATGATAATTATATCAATAGTTATTTTAATTTTTGGACAAGGTGGCGTGTGAATGCATGGTCCATGCCAATATGAAAGTAAAAGTCTATTTCTCACGTGAATTTAATTAACTTGTCTCGAAGCAATCCTATGTATTCTTTGTGATTAATTGAGTAGGCAATAAAAGGGTATGGATTCCATTTAATACAATCTGTATCATCTAGTTTTTGTGTCATTTTGAACCAGAACATCGGAAGTGGAAGTAGATCACTCAATTCCGTTGCTAAATAATAATAGTTTAGCATTTACACTGTCTTCAGACCAAAGAGCATCGAAACAGCACAAATAAACGATCCTTTCTCAATTTCAGGCAGCTTGAAAATTCTGACAGCGGTTTTAACCACTAACGCACCCGATGAAACAGTAAAAACATAAATGTGATGCTACTTATTTCGATACAGTCAAAGATATCTTTGCTCTACATATTTAGCTTACACACACACAACTCAAAGCCAATGAAAATAATCCGACTTTGTTTAGGATTACGCCAAATATTTGAGGCTCTCTAATGATGTCGAGGGGAGACTAATAACTTTCTATTTTCCTGTTTGCTGACAAGATAAAAGTTGGAATTTAGTTCCAAGATAGGTATTTGCGAATTTAGTAGTCGACAAAATAGTAGAGATATCGGTAGTCCTCTTACTTAGTATTAACAAAATAGAAAATTACAGTATAGATATGTATTTATTCACGATTTCATGATGGTTTATGTATTTGCGATTGTTACACTTAAATTTATATATTTTTATGCGTTTTTTGTCACGTTTTATAGTTTCAATAATTTAGCTATTACAGCACTTACCAATTTATTTGCATGCTTCCGCCACCACTGTATTCATGCAAACTATAAGCGGCCAGTACCAATCCACTACTGTTAGTCCCAACAAGCACGCCACCAATTAATAAAATAATTTGGTAAGTACTTGTAACTTTAACTTCCTCAAAGTAATCAGTAAAATTAAGCTGTTATAATACACATAGATTGAATAAGACATTCTTAAACAATATTTACATTACATATTATGTAGATATTGTTAAAAACATAAAGGCATCTTTTTTTTTATACAACTAAGTAGGCAAACAGGCGTACGGCCTACCTAATGGTAAGTGGTTACCGTAGCCTATGAACGCCTGCAACACCGGAGATGTCACGAGCGCGTTGCCGACCCTGACATCTGAAACAGTCTAATAACTGTCACCTATCGATGACGACAGGGACCAACACCTTAACTTACCTCCGAAAACGAGGAGCACGAGAAGGAAAATGCCACTAAATGGCAACCAATCCTCCTTGCCGTCGCTTGACACGCGCAATATCTACTGATACGAGCTCAGCTGTCGAGCTTATAAGTATTTATAGGGCGAAAAAACACATATTGTGTACCCCGATATCAACATAATAAGAGTGGGGACATGCCAGCGAGACGCAAATATTTGCCGGAACGATTGCTTGCCCGAGTTAGCCATTTCTGTTTGACAAACCGTACTTACGTTTGGCCACGAAAAAGTATTCAATAAATCAAATATCAGGGATCGCATCTAAACTAGGTACTTAATCATCCCATGATTATTCTTCATTTGTGTTTATGGTTTAAATAATATAGATTTAGCCCAATAAAATAAATCACCCACAGCCAGGTGTACGCCATGCAAAGCTACAACTTATTGCATTCACCATTTTGTACCTTTTCTAAAAAGTGCAGCAGAGGCGGTAATGTAATTAATGCAATCCTAAATATACAACCTGGAAAACCAAGTGAGACAGTATGAATTCACCAACGCGCTATATCTAAGGATGGAAACCTGTATTTTTAAGATCATAACGGTCTTCAACCTGGCAAAAGTAGAACAAATAGGGATCGGTATTGGGATACAAAATACCTGGTTAATATCGGTTTTAATTTTTGGGTAAAATACTAGTAGATCGAAATCGGAAATCAATGTAAATATTAATAGGTAGAAAACTAAGCTGGTTATTTATTTCAACCAAGTTTAGTTTCCGATCTCTGGCTACATCGTCTGTATTTTTCATTATCATCATCATTATTTTAGCTGCAGTCAGTCCACAGCTGGACATAGGCCTTTACTAATGATTTCAAAAATGGCAGCAGCCTGCATCTAGCGTTTGTCTGCGACCTTTTTTAGGTCATCTTCAAAGAACTAATCCGCGGGCTATGTTGGTGGCTTTTGTTCTCCTACGGATCTCTTCATTTCTGATTCCATCTTGTAGAGAAACACCGAGCATCTCCTTCTCCATAGCTCTTTGAGCGACCTTAGCTTTCTTATGAGGCCCATAGACAAGGACTACGTTTCGGATTTCATGGCCCTACAGATTGGCTAGGATTTCAGCCTTGGTAAGATTTTCCAAACACTCATCGGACGAACTGCATTTAAAGTTTTACTGTTTACTTGCACTCCAAGAGTAAAATGAGGCTGCAAGTTTCTTTGATTGTGTATCTTTTGAGTTACGACTGTCCCTGGATAAGTATTTTAGTTGTACTTCTTACTTAGTGGGTTTCAATTAAAACTCTTTGGTGTGATTCTAGATTCTCTCTTGTTGATATTTAAATATAATTTTGATATCTTACTAAATTTCTCTTTTATTCGTCCTCAATCACATCGCTTCGGTGCCCAGGGTGGCATTTGGATAGTTGTTTACCAAAGGAACGGGTTTCTTAGAGGGATACTTAGAGTTATTTAACCCTCATCGTATCGAACTGTTCTTAGTGAATCTCTCTGTGCCTGCAACATGATCATGCCCCACTTTGCTATTTTCCTGATGACATGTCGGAATTGCACAATCTCATACCTACCGCCGCAACCTGGTTAAGTAACCTGTATTTATTTTATTTATTTATCATAATTACAATAATATAAAGGGTAGACTTAAACCCAAAGGCTTTTTCTACCAGTCAACCAAGACGTGGTGCGGAGAGAATAATATATTTTGTATGTAAGTGTTTAAAATTCACGAAGGATGAATGTCATACGCAATGATGATGATGTTGACACTTTTAGTATTGCTTTAAAGCTTATTTTCATCTGATATCTCGTATGTTTTCTCATATTTGGTCTTTTTTCTATTTCTTCATCCCCTACTTTCACAATTCATATTACTTTCTGACATAATTTTCCTTCTTCCTTAAAATAAACCTCACACTATTTGTTTTAATATATATTGTACTTACATAATACTATGTCAACATTATGCTTTGATGTTATCGCAATTAACTTGCGTATTATAAACAATATTATTTGACAAAATTAGAAATTTCCTTTTGAACAGCAAATTCAGCAAAATTAAGTTAGGTATGCTATTAATATGATTCTTGGAAGTTATAAGTAATCACGGTACTTTCGCCATCGAGTAGACAGTTAACATAAAGTAAAAAGTTAATACAGTGGGCTTTTGTTTAAAAAAATAACTAATCTTGGTAGATTACGTTGAATATAGACGTCATCCTAATACATAGCACTCTACAAATTTTTATATGGGCGAAATTCAGAAAAGTGACATACACTATATGGCTGTATAATCGTATAAAATTTCATTTTGGAAATCATTAGGAGAGGCCTATGTCCAGCAGTGAACTGGCTGCTAAAATGATGATGATGACAAACCCTTATTGTTAGAATTATAATTAAAATTGTTGCGTTTGTAGAGTGACACCTCAACCACCCTGGCATCATCCCTAGCGCCATCTACGCGCAGACGTATAGGGAATGCTAAGATGCCAGTATCGTGAGAGTCTTCTACGGAACCGCTAAAACTAAAAAGAACTTCGGGATACTAATGATTTTTACGGTCATAAGATAACATACAATCCTCAACTACTTTACTAGAAAAGCACACAATCACATTATTTTCAAGTGCCGTGCAACACGATATCCCACCATTAATTAGGAACACAGACCCGCGGGTAATGAGACTCAGTGCGTCACACGTCGGCAGCCCTAACGATTGTGGAAATTAATTCTGCTAATTACAGTGTACACCCCTATCTAGATGTCATAATTACCGTTGTGCGGCTTGCTTGTAAAATATGGGGAATAAAAAATTTACTCGTAAAGGGATTTTTATTCACGGAACTACACTTTGTTGAATTTTTTACTCTTTTCAGACAGTTTCATTCGTATATCATATTTTTTTTTAATATTTTCCCTAAGTGTTAGCTACAAACTGAGGAAAATTACTCGTAAAAATAACTGTATCTTTGTTAACACAGTAAGCACAATTTTTACAAAATTCGAATTTCAATTTGTACATTGTAACATTTTTTGCACGACTTTATATTGTAACTTACTGAGGATTAGAAATGTCCCTATATAGATAACAATCGTCAAGTAAAGCGACATTAGAAAAATCAGACAGCTTCAGAGCCAACAGCACGTTCTTATCTTGTTCATAATTTTTTTTTTGTGTAGGTGACATTGTCTATCGGCCATATAAAGGTGTCAGAGTTATGCGGAACCGCCTCTCGGCCTCTGACTTAACGACCACCAGATGGCTGAGACCAACGGCTTAACATGTCTTCCGAAGCACAGAATCATCTTTATTATGAGACAATCAGGTGATTCAAACCTGCAATGTCAGCCAAACTGGAAACAACTAAACAAAGTATTATAAATATATCCCGGTGGAAATCGAAGTCATAGATAATGGCACTAATTATCAATTAAAAGCACCAGTTGCCGTCTGCAAACAATTCATGGCTTAGTGTTAAACTTTGTTTCAGTAAAAGTACGCACTGTAATGCTGTCAAAAAACCTATGGCAGATAGTTTATAATACGCGTACAAAGGAATGGTTAGGTTGGGCGGCCGCCAGATTAGCAAATATCGTTTCGTCCTGCAACGGTGAGCACGAAACACAAGCCAAAGTATACACATGGTACAAGAAGAACTAGATACGACTGGGAAGCAAAATTTATCTGTTAAAAATAACATCCATCCATACTTCCACACATATTATAAGTGGGAAAGTCTGTCTGTATATCTGTCTGTTACACTTTCACGGTCAAACCGTTGAACGGATTTTGATGAAAGGTAATATAGTGAAAGACCCGAGGTCAAATATAGGCTACTTTTTGATGCAGGCGGAGCTGCGGGAGACGGCTAGTCATATATAGAAAAATCTTTAAATCTAAATTAATTGTTCATTGTTGGAATTCTAAGCACTATTTTTCCAAAGCGTGCTTATTTGATAATTTTTTTTTAGCATATTTTTCTACTATTTGTTATGAAATGTTGGTATTCTTCGGAGGTATTTCTTAGATATAGCATATTCAGACTGATGCTGCAGCGAGTGTAAGTCTGCGAAATTATCAATTCCGCAGAAACTTGTTAAACTATAGCTTGTTGAATTCATTATGACGGTCTCTATGTAGAAGTGTCGAGGATATAATGCCACTTGCCCCAGCACTACTTTATGTTTATCTGATCTGTGCATATCGGGGGATTTTGTATTTTTTTTTTTAATTTATACTTGTGTATAAATTAAAAAAAAATACAATGTAATGTTTCTTATGTTTTCGCGATTGTTATTCATTAAATTAAACTATTTTAATACGGTTTTTATCGAGTTTATTACTTATTTATTTACACCTGACGTTTCAAACACTTTACAGCGTTCATGGTTCACTAAGTTAAACATTTGTCTTTCATGTCATAAGATTACAAACTACCGCCTGAAATTTTTATTGGGAACTATTCCGATTCACGCAGTATTGGCTCACAGTATCTAAGGGTCTTGCAGTCTGCTTCCGAATTTGCGATTTTATTAAGTTAATGACTGGGTCCCAAGCTGGTGGTACCTGCCATCCATCCTCTCTATTGAAATTAGGATGTTTTTTAATTTCAATAGATTCACGTTACATCCTTGGAATGAATCTGTTTTTCTTTGCAAGGACTTGAGGATTATCAAAACGCATATAGTGGTTGGGTTTGTCTAGAGCGTGTTCACAGACTGCAGACTTGGTTGAGCGTCTATTTTTCATGTCAGCAATATGTTCTTTTATACGGGTATTAATGCTTCTCTTTGTTTGTCCAATGTATGACAAACCACAGTCACAGTCAATTTTATAAACTCCAGCATCTTGCAATGGGATATTGGATTTTACAGGTCTTAAAAATTGGTTTATTTTCTTATGCGGCTTGCTTATATGCCTAAGTATGTTACCAATCTTGTCCGTGACTCCCTTTATGTATGGTAAGATGGTAGGAAAACGATCAACTGTGTGCGGCTTGGGTCGACTTCTGTGACATATGTGTGGGAGGCTGAGATTGTTGCTTCTTAAGACAGACTTGACTCGGTGAAGCTCCTCCTTAAGATGGTACAATGTAATGTAATAAAACATTTCTAGTCACAACTACATCAGTGGTTTTGCCGCCCGTAGGATTTTACAAGTTGGCACCGCTTACCGGCTTACTGCCTGGCAGGTAAACTTAATCGGTAATCGGTTAAGCTGATACGGTTAACTAACTTTTACAGTTAATGTTAACATAGATAATATATTTTCAGTTAATGTTAACATAGATAAAATGGTTGTGTTGACGGCAATAAATATTCATGATGTGCATGTAAATTTATGAATATAGGTTTTATTTTATTGTAGCGCTGAAATAAATAAGCCGATGTTTATGTGTTTTTTTGTTTAATATATAAGTGAGGTGATTAAGAATGTTGATTCAAGCGTTACTTTGCAGAAGCTAAAGTTAGCTCATGCAAACTATTGCCGGAAGCTCGCAAAATAATTTGGTAAGTGCTTGTAAGGTGATTTAATTGAGATATATTAAACTAGCTGTTTCCCGCAGCTCCGCCTGCGTCAAAAAGTAGCCTATGTTTGACCCCGGGTCTTCAACTATATCCATACCAAATTTCATCAAAATCCGTTCAGCGGTTTAGCCGTGAAATCGTAACAGACAGGCAGACTTTCGCATTTATAATATTACTAGCTTTTTCCCGCAGCTCTGCCTGCGTCAAAAAGTAGCCTATGTTTCATCAAAATCCGTTTAGCGATTTGGCCGTGAAAGCGTAATAGACAGACAGACAGACTTTCGCATTTATAATATTAGTATGGAAGTATGGATTTAAATTGAACATTAGAATTGACAAAAATGAACGTATTACTCAATCTGATCATTAAAATGGAACCATTATTTTTTTTCTATAGAAATGCACATTGCCGTTAATGTAATATTTTCACCCCGGGAGTTTTCTATTTTTCATTACGCGTGGGCGAAGCGAAGGTATTCTTTTATATAATGTTTCATGACACGAGGAGAAATTCAATATTTACATCTTAGCTGAAGGTGCGAAAATCAAAAATCATAATTTCCCTACGGCGCGCGGCGTCGGCATTAGTAGGTACACGTTGCGAAAATAGACTCTTAATGTCATTTTATCAATGAACATTCCACAAACTCTAATTTGACATTCTTTTAGAATCAAATAAATATTAATTTGTTTCTTTTTTAATAAGCAAAACCGACTGCGCAATATCTCGCTTGGAAATGTCTTTACCTATGAATGGTTTTATACATAGTAATTTTCTTTATCAATCAGTGTAGAAACATTTACAAACAAACAAAAGACAGAAATCGAGATAAATTGATTAGTTTTCTTTTCGCATTTGATGAATGACAATAAAAAAAGTGAACACAATACCTCAAGCACGCGACCCATTTTCTACAAACAAACAAGAATGAAAATAGCATTCACAGGAATGAAGCAGGAATTAGGAGGTAATAGACTAAATTTACGAGAGCTGATGTGGTCGTTACTCAATAGGAAGTCTAACTGGCGACTTGCCAACCGAAGATGACGGACTGTTTAAACAAATGGTGAGCATTAGTTCGATCCGATCACTGAGTGACCACAACCAACGCAATAGTTTAGAATTGAATAAAGAATCTTACATTTCACAAACGAATATTCATATACCCTGAACACATGACAAATAAGTTTAATTTTCACACACAAAAACACCAATCAAACTGTAAGGTGTGAAGTCAAGAAGACGACAAAAAAGTTTGAATAATATTCTAAAAAAATTTGCTTGATTGACTTAAACGATTTAACCATGAAAATTGATTTCCATTAAGGACATCTAGTCTAATTTTTTCGTTGTTATACTGAATTTAATTCGTGCTTTGAAAGCCGAATAAGCCGCCTAGCCGTTCCATCCCGGGGAGGCGGCGGCTAATTTGATTGTCGTTTGAGGAACCACTTCGAAGGCCGTAAGGCGAATCCGAAAAACTCTGATACTAGGGTGTACAGTGTCGATTGACTATGTAACCAAAGCTCAGCAGGTATATCTAACATGCACTGGTAGTAAGCAATTGGTATACATCGTGTGATAAATAAATATAATAAATAGGTAGGGTCCAAAGACGTATATTATCAAGCTTCTCAAAGCTAGAAACAACTATCTAGTCTTGTAGCCCAAAGCCATATAAAGTACTTTAAGGTCCGATTTCTAGAATTTAATCTGGCAGCATTATTCAAGATACAAATTAACAGACAACTGTATCAAAGCAGTATCAGCTTTGATCAACGCAGTTATTCCAATCACTGAATGTGAAAGCTAGATAAATATCAAATTCTAATTTAAAGACGTCATTAAAATTTAAATTTGGTTTGAATCCTAACGAAACGTATTGAATATAAACGTCTTTCATTTTGACGAATCATATACGTATTATAATCATGCAACATCATAACAATCTTACGATCGTTTCTGAATTTTAACAAGATATTTCTCTTAAATTAATATATACACACTTCTTACGAGTCAAATACATAAAAATAACAATACACAGGAAGCCTACAATTTATTATTTGCTATATTAATTGTACCCGTGTCATCAGGTGGGCCGTTAACCTTTTTACTTATTAAAATAGATCGTTGGCACTGTTATATTATAAGAAGACATGATTTCTTGTAATTAAACCATTTTGTTCAAAAGCTTTAAATATTTAAGGTTTTTTAAATTCAAAGTCTTCCTACGGATCTTCAAGCTAGTTCTCAAGTCTCCCGAAGAACTAATTAGGCCTCACGTGCCGCGCCTACAAGGCTGTGCTATGGAACTTGAAAGTTCACAAGCGAAAGCCCTTCTAAGTTAGAGCTTTTGTTTTCTGAATACCTAAATATTAAGTCTTGTCTAAATATTAATAGTAAGTATTGGGGAGGTTGCTATTCATGAAAATTTATCTAATACTAGCTGCGCCTGCGTCGAAAAGTAGCCTATGTTTGACCCCGGGTCTTCAACTATATTCCTACCAAATTTCATCAAAATCCGTTCAGCGGTTTGGCCGTAAAAGCGTAACAGACAGACAGGCAGATTTTCGCATTTATAATATTAGTATGGATTGTTTTGACTCCGGCAGATTCTTGGTTTTATATTACTCCATATAAGAGGCTCACTTACCTAGACGACTTACTAAAATGACTTAAAAAGCCATACCCTAGAAAAGGATAGTAAACAAAGCAGTAGATAATTATTAAATGTATAATATAATTTGTTTGTATTATAACTATTACAATTATTCGAAAACAATACGAGTTTCTACTGTGTATTTCTTTAGTTCAGAGAACTTAACAGAACAACAGTCTTTGCAAAGCTTCACCGTTACTAAAGGCTTCAGCGCTCATTTCCACGTTTAACAACTATATAAAGGAAATTTACACAATAGGCTTCTCGACTGTGTTTATATCTGGACAATATTTCTATACGAAAACAAGGTGCAAGTTTCTATCCATCTCTATCTATCTATCTATAAGCCTCGTATCCTGAGCTCTGTACCTTGTTTTCCATTATCATAGAATGTACCAGAAGTCAGTGTTCCTCTTGGCAAAGGCCTCCTCCAAACCCTTTCATTGCTTTCTATCTACTGCAATTCTTCTCCAATTTGGGCCCGCTGTCAGTGTAAGTTCGTCTTCCCATTTTGTGACAGGTCTCCCTCTCATCCTCTTCCCATGATACCAATCACAGAGACACACTGGTGTGTGTCACGGTTTTGCCCCACTTCTCCTGCTTGCTTCTTAGCATATGACCCGTCCACCTCCATTTCATTTAATCTAATTTGTAAAGTAGATACATCCACCAAGCCTGTTTTTGCTCTTATCCATGTGTTTCTATGGTGCAAGTCAAACATGTCAGTGCGGACAGTCGAAGCCAGAAACCAATTGGCTTTGACGTCACTGCACTCCAAGTGGATTATTTTCTGTCATTTTACAGGATTTAAAAGGTATTCGAAAAGCTCGTAGATTCATTGCTTCTGTATGTTAACGCTCGAATAAGTCATGAAGCTAACCAGATGCTAACATGACGTCAACGTTTCTAAATTTGAGAATAATGTGGCCATGTCAGAAGCCGAAAGGCAGTTCTTAAAATCTCTGACACCAGGTGTACAGACCATATAAACCACTCGATTAATTTGGTTTGTGAAGTCAGGCAGAGATACACGGAAATATAGGGCATTTATTGGTCGCCCTTTATGACTTACAAACTTTCACTAACTGAATAATAAAAAGTGGTCAGTTCTTAAGCAGAGTACCAAAACGACCTTTTGTTAAAGTTGAAATCATTTTATATTTCTATTTTAGTCAAACCAAAACGGTATCTAAATCAACCTTTACTAACAATTTCCATTTAACAATTTGTCACGAACAATTCCTGTAGGAATCACAATTACAAAGTCGAGTACAAGTGGCGAACGAACTTTGGCCTCGGACGTCCAGAAAAACGCGTCGCCGGTACATTTGTCAATGTCCGGCCACCATCTATCAGACCTTAGATCAGAGCTTAGAGGAAATGTTATTCGTGTTTTGATTCGATTCGAACTGTTTACGCCTTTTCGCTTTAAATTTAATAAATGAGTAACCTAGACAAATAATGTCTCAGATACTCATTTAGGCCGTTTACATTTCGAAGTATAATACTACTTAGTGGTTTTCACACTATTTAATAGGCGAACAATCATACGGCCTGCCGGATGAAAAGTGTTTATCACGTGCTATTAATGCCTGTATCATCAGAGGCATCAAGGGCAACATGCCCATGCCCGACCCTGAAAAATCTATTCCGAAATCAATCAATGAAACCTTTTCTTTGCAAAAGATGTTGAAAAAGACAAAACTTAAAGACCAAGATCTTTTATTTTACACTGGGGCATGTAGAGGTAGAAACAAATATTAAAACTGTCATGGAAGAATTTGTCATTGATGTCGGTTAACATTACAATAAGATTCTCCTTTTCAGACCCTTTTTCAGAAACTGGCTAAATTTTTTGTACTGTCTTGTCTTTGGAGATGTAACTTTTATTTTGAAATAAAATGTTACATCTCCTTAGAATCATGATCTGTGAACAGGGTGCTTAACGCGTCTTACCTCTTGCTAGTTAATACTGTCTAGACTTACGATCTAAAGGTGGATGGATAAAATGGACACGAAATCAAATCTTATTTTAAAGAGGATTCTTGATTTGCAATGCAAGAAAAAATAGTTTTTTTTTTTCATAAATTGGTAGACAAATGGGTATGATATGATATATTTTGGGCTCGCATCAAAAACGCTGTATCCTTCTTTTTATTTTGTGTTAGTACATAAATAAATAAAAAAATATTCTTAGTAATTATTTTCACTCAGGAATAAGCAGAATTTATTCTTTTCGCAAATAAAATTGACTGTAATCAACTTTACAGCAAAATAGTCAGGGCTAAAATAATAGTACATTATTGCAAAGGCAGCGAAATAGGCAATTGCCATTTCGGCCGAGGCATATATAGTGCTTTTCTTAAAAAAGTGCAAGGAAATAAAAAAGGGCCTTTTACATAATTAATTTAATTTATTTTACAGTTTGTGCCGAAAGGTAAACGCATCTGTGGCTATACAGCCACGAGAACGCAATGTGTACGATAGATATACCATGACCATAGAATGTAGACCATAAATGTCTACATTCATCTATTTCAACTCAGTGCAGCTGTGCTCCTGGTGACGTAGTAGATAGCCAAACATATTTAGGCCTCCAAATTGATAGCAAATTTAATTGGTGTAACCATATCGAACATGTGTGTAATAAGTTAAGACAGTTTTTGGCAAATATTATAATGCTTAAAAATATGATCCCATTTAAAGTTAAGATAATGCTGTATAATTCGCTAGCTGAATCTTACATTCAATATGGCTTATGTAGCTATGGCCGTACATACAAAACTTACTTAAATAAAATTTATGATCTTCAACTTAGAATATTAAAAAATATAGTATCAACTAAAGTTAGGCATCAATATGGTGACGATCAGGCTGGCCTGTTTAAACACTGTAAAGTTTT
The DNA here is from genome assembly GCA_947363495.1 of Euzophera pinguis. Taxonomy (NCBI): domain Eukaryota; kingdom Metazoa; phylum Arthropoda; class Insecta; order Lepidoptera; family Pyralidae; genus Euzophera; species Euzophera pinguis. The sequence continues at coordinate 559,560 of OX376159.1, forward strand.
GCCCGTCCATTCTCAGGTAAAATTGATTTTATTAAAAAAACTGTTCTTCATTATCAATAATCAGCCACAACCGGAACACGCTGTATACACCCGATCGGTAGCTCGGCGTCAGCTGAGTAGTAGACCGGTTTGCGTAAACAATGAATACGGTAGGCGAACATCTGATTATATTGTCACTCGACTTATTAATAAACTACCCATGGAATTACGGGATAAATTGACGACAAAAAATATTAAATATAAACTTAAAGAGCAATTCCTTAGTTCTCTTCAAAATGTGTATAGTTGTAACGATGATTGATAACAAACCAAATATATTTGTCCAATTCTTTCCTTTTCTTTTTATGTGTTGTGAGTAAATTACCTACAAGACGGTTTATTGTCTATAATAATATAATTTGTGTAAAACTTGTATGTTGATTGACGTAAACTTAATTAATTCTTAGTATAATTTCAAACCTTAGTGGTTTCGCTATGCTAAGTTAATACCTACTCAATGTTTTGTAAGACCTTTTTTTGATAATAAATAAAATAAAAAAAGATAAAAGATAAAAGAGTTCTAAATTCAAACAGCACACCGTTTCATACAACATTACCGGCGCGCTCTTCGTTTCAAATTCAAAGAACGCGCCGGGAAGTGATTTTGGTTTTTCAGATACAGCCATGAGAACGCAATGTGTATTAGATGAAAAAGTTCTAAATTCAAACAGCACACCGTTTCATACAATATTGCCGGCGCGCTCTTAGTTCCAAATTCAAAGAACGCGCCGAGAAGTGAATTTCATTTTTAGTCTACATAAATATGTTACTTCGCGTGTTCTTTATTTAAAAGTAATGACAATATTCCCGCGCATGTTTAAGAAAAAATATTTTGACCAACGTAGGAAATCAAATATTCCGCTTATTTTCCTCGCTGAGGAGACCATTAGCAAACTAGAGTAGTAACGTCATTAACATTCATAATCATCCTAATAAAATAATTAGACTACAGAGTTACAACATAATGCTTAGAGGTGTGACTAACTGCTTAAAATTTTAAGTGGACTTAAACGTTGTTCTGTATTTTTATAATATGTATATTAGTATAATAGGCTAGTTTCCAGGATCAAAAGAAAAACATCAAAATTAGTCTGTCATTTAGGAATTCAAAATATATTGGTGACGTATTTTTTCTTTTATCAATTGAGCGATAGATTATAAAGATTTAACGCATCAAAGTTTAGGAGTCAGGGCTCGTGACGTCAAATGTTGCGAAAAAGTGTTGAATAGAATAGAATATATCTTTATTGAGAAAGCTATCACGTAGGTACAGCAAAGGACTTAAGCATAAGCTTCATGTTTATAATGTACGTGACAGACGTCTCAATAGGTGGCGGCTCAGTGATACGCTAGACATGCAGGCATGCCTAGTACTGCACACTGTGACGTCAAACGGAACTTTAACGCGCCATATCTTTACCATTATTTGTTTAATTCTCAAGAGAAAAAATATGTCTCCAATATTATTTGATTATCTAACTGACGGACTAATTATATTTTTTTATGAAACTAGCCTATTTGAAAAAATTTTTTCGCTCTTCATTGCAAGCAAACACATTGTTTGCTGCTTCTGTTATAACTTTTAATGGAAGCATTAAATTTATTAGTTAACAAATCATTTGTATCGTGGTTCGTTTCGCACAAGAGTTATTATTAAATTCAACGAATTTCATCATATTTTATACTTAGCGTATATTTAAAGTTTAATAATTTTTTTCTTGTTTTAGACTAAATATAGTAAATCAAAAATATTAATAATTATAAATTACAAATAATTTTTCATAATTGTGAATATTTACATGAAATGAAATCGTTTATTTTCAATATATGATATAAATATCACTTATTGACGTCAATTTACTTATATTAAGTTTACCACCACTTCCAAGGCTCCGAAGCGTAAGCTGACGACGCAACTAGGAATACACGCTAGGTTGATAATGATGTTAAAGAAACAAAACAATGAGCACATAATATTCATTACCCGAAATTTGAATGAGTAAAAGAAGACAGCATGAATATAATCCCCTTTGAATCTGTCAAATTAGAAATCGAATAAGAAGGCATTATTATCAGAAGTGTCAATTACTTTGTCACAGTCCCTTTTTCTTTCTATTCTGTGTTTTTATTAATTGTTGTTTTGTTAAGAGATACAAATTTACCCTTTTTGGACCGGAATCACCCACGAAACTTACACTTGCTAGATGTTACCATTCTCTCCTCTCTTTATTTTATACACTAACTTACTCAGCAATTTACATTAATAATCGTCTCTTAGACGTTAATGTCGCATTCTGTTCATTACACCAGAACTCGACAACGTCTTAATAAAACTTCATTATGAGAGGTCTGAAAATGATTCATGTTACAATGAACCCAGGGTGGGTTTAATAAAGCCTATTGTGACCTATTATAATTAATTTACAGTAACAGTAATTATTTAACATCATCATCTTATTATATATTAGTACAATAATGTATGTTAATCTTTGATCCAATTAAATGTGTTTTTTTTTTTAATATTAAAAAAATTGTAAAACATTTTACAGTGTAAAGTCATGGTAAATCAATTTTTATACGATAGAAAGCATGTTACACATTACATATTAAAATAGTTTGATTTATAGAGTAAGTACATTTCTTCTACCTTTTCTTTAGTATCGGTACGCACTTACCGATCACCAACCAATCGACAATACGGTATGTCGGCCTCCTTACGTTTGCACAAGAATTAATTAGAGCAAATATTTCTTTTATTTCCTGCAAGGTTTGGGTCCAAATCCTCTGGGTTACATTAATCACTGTAGCGTATATGTGCTTCCAATTCATCACTTAGATTGAGGATATCACTTATTCATTTACGACCCCAATAGAACTTTGTTTGCTAGTATGGGATTCTATCATCGATAAAGGATAACAACTAGATACACAGTCACGAAGAGACGCCATTGAAAAAGTATCCGAAGGGGACCGTAGCTGGTACTTATACACATATTAATTGCTACGGTGATTGCCTCAAATGTAAACAATATAACTTTTACTGTAATAATGAGAATTCTAAAACACGACACACATATTGAGCTCGCACTTACGGTAGTAAAGAATAGACTTTAAAAATAAAACTGTTCACAAACTCTGCCCATCAACGAAATGGGCAGATTTGGGTTGGGACACTTTTCGAGCTCGATTGTGCATCTTGTTTTTATTCTATATCGATGGATTCTATACATAATTTATACCGATATATGTTATTGAGTAACATATGCTGTCCTGGGTTAGACTTAGGCTTGAAGTAGTTTCAAATCTCAAGGGACATTGTCGGATTAAGCGATTAGACTGTAAATGTTTCATTTATTTGAAAACTAGCTATACCCGCGGCTTCGCCCGCGTGGGATTCCGTTTGTGTCACGGAGCCTATGTCACTCTCCAGGTCTCCACACAAAAAATCACATCAATCCGTTGCTCCGTTTTAACGTGAAAGAAGGGCAAAAAAACAAACAAACACCCTTTGTTTAGTAGTACCAAATAAACATTTTTTCTTTCTTTCTTTCTTTCTTTCTTTAGCATTTATAATATTAATAGTATAAGTATATAGTTTCTTTCCAATTTTACACAGCCTATTCCTTCCTATTCTTCCAATAGCGTTGACTCCGCCTTACCTGTCTATATGCCGTCACCAGTTGCGTATATCTCGAATATCGAAATCCGCCTGGAGGACGTAGAAAAACATTTACTGTCCCTCGATACTTCCAAATCGGCCGGCCCGGATAAACTGCCTGCTTCTTATCTCATTGCCACTGCTAAGACGATTTCGCTTCCAATCACGTTATTATTCAAAAAGTCACTGTGTGAAGGCATTGTTTCTAGAATCTGGAAGTCTGCCTTCATAACACCTGTGCATAAGAAGGGACCGAAAACTGACGTTACAAACTTCAAACCCATTTCCAAGCTTAGTATAATAGTGAAAGTATTTGAATGAATACACAGTCAACTAAGCCTGGTTCTGAAAAAATATTTTGGTTCCTTTCAACACGGGTTTCTCAGTGGGAGATCAACTGTCTCTAACCTGGTGTTTCTTAACGATTATCTCACGGAGACAATGGAATCTGGTGAGCAAGTGGACGTGATATACACTGACTATTCCAAATGTTTCGACCGGATTGATCATAAAACGCTAATGCTGAAGCTTGCGGCCATAGGAATTTGCGGGGACCTCTTGAGGTGGTTCTCATCTTTTATGGATCATCGGTCTCAGGCGGTTGTTGTTAAAAACTATATCTTCAGCTGGGTAGACATACCCAGTGGTGTACCTCAGGGTTCCTTGCTTGGGCCCTTACGAGTACTCTTCAATGTTATGGTTAACGATATCGAAAATATCGAAAACTGCTTACTCACGTCTCGATTGCTATGTTTTGCAGATGACATGAAAATTTTCTCCATTATATCTTCTCAAAATGACGCATCTGCATTACAGGCTGATGTCTCTCGCTTGGAGCAGTACTGCTCTCGTAATGGTCTCGATCTCAATCCGGCTAAGTGCTGTGTAGTCTTTTTTACCAGAAAAAGTAATATAATTCCTACGACATAAACACTTAAACATCAAACCCTCCAGCGCTCCACAACAGTGCGTGATCTAGGAATTCAGCATGATGCTAAACTTCTATTTGACAGCCATGTCGATAACATTGTGTCAAAGGCCTACAGAGCGCTCGGCTTTGTGTTGAGATGCTCCTCGTCTTTTAATGATATCAAAACGTTAAAGATACTTTATTGCACATATGTGCGCGCCCACCTCGAATATGCTTCCCAGGTGTGGAATCCCATGTACAATGTGTATATAGATCGCATTGAGAGTATCCAGAAGAAGTTTGTGAGGTACCCATGTTATCGTCTTAAAATAAATTAAAGCTCTCAAAACTATTTAGACCTTTGTAGGGTGCATCACTTAGTTCCACTGCGGGTGCGTCGTGACGTCGCTGATATAGTTTACATGATAAAAATAGCTTCTGGTGTTGTTGACTCGCCTGAACTTTTATCTAAATTAATGCTTAATGCACCGCCTAGAATATTAAGATTTAACCCCCCCATTTTTATAGCAAACACATCCACTAATTATCGACAGAATTCGTTTATTTTGCGCGCAGGTAAGAATTTCAATATTATTTCTCGAACGGTGGATATTGATTTGTTCACTACAAGCATAGCGAGGGCTAAGTTACTTCTATATGACCATTTGTTCCAGCAGGGTAATGTTTAGGGTAGTTCGTTGATTTTTAGTTTGATAATTTTTGGTTTTAACTTGTTTTCCTTTACTAAACTATACGGTGTTGCTTCTGATTGATGGCAATATTTTAAAAAAAAAATTTTTTTTTCAAAATGCAGTGTGTGTACTATGTTTGGTTTGTTAGTTGTACTATTCTAGTCCTATCTGTGACGACCTATAATTGGCTTCTAAATTGCTTAAGTTTTTTACCTATTGTATAGATATAAGCTGTTGGTCTTCCTTATAATAAATAAATAAATAAATAGTATGGACATGGATGAAGTATGGAAGTATGAATTAAGTTCACAGGACCAAATGTGTGACCACAATTTAAACCCCAATAATGGAATGTAAAAGGTTGTAAGCTGTTACTCTAACGTATGAACATGTCGGCATGAAATAGTATTACCGCAATGTAGTCCCGGCTATGTATCTTATACGAAAGCTTATGGCACGCCCAAAGAGCTTTGGAGAAGGCGATGCTCGGTGTTGCCCTACGAGATCCAAACAGAACATTGAGGAAAGCCGTAGGAGAACAAAAATCACCGACATAGCCCAGCGAATAAGTTCTTTGAAGCGGTAATGGGCGGTGCACATTGCGAGGAGAAATGATAGCCTATTGGCTATCATTGACCTATTGGTCAGAAAGGTTCTCGCAGGCAAGCGCTAGATTCCGGCCGCTTCTAACCGATCATATTGATGTCCAGCAGTGGACTGACTTCGACTAAAATAGTGATGATGATACTTATTACTTCCTTGCGTATCTATAGGCTATAAGGTTTCTTTTCCCTGGTATCTACATTTTTCTAAAACCACTTCGCAAGCTTCTTATAACAACGAATTATTATTTAATATGTTCATAGCGAGAAATTAATTGCTTCATTTATATTGAGGGGAGACATTTTGCTAGTTTTTATCAAACCATTGCAATTTTAAAAATATAATCACTTAACTGCCACAATTCACGCAAAGAACTGCTCAAAAAATATTTAAGTTCTCATTATTGCACAAATTATTTAGTTGCATGTCGTTGTTTATCATGAAATTAAAATATTTGCAGTTAGAATTCCTGTTACGGCTATTTAGCTTGTTAGGGAATTTTAAAATACATTACTATTCAGTTGTACATTTTTGCTAGCAATTGTTTTTTTATAATGGGGTTAACGGCCGCGGATACAAGTGTTTTATGGCCCTTCATAATTTTTCTTCTTCAGCTCTACAGTTAGGTTTTGTTAAGTCCTAGTCTAACAGCCGCACTCATTGATGACCATTTAACAATTTTCTTAAGTAGCAATCACGAAAAAATACTTTATTTTTATTAAAACTCAGATAAGTTTTTATCATGCATATTAACGTACTCAGCTGGTAGGTAAGCTTGGAAAGTTCGATCGTTCCGATTGGCATTTTCTACTAAAATATCCATGAATTATTGACAAAACCAATAACGCCAAGTCCCTTAGATCCTGTTAATCTTCTTGGCAGTTGTCAATCAAAGTCAAAATAACCAATGCCTTCATAATTGAAGGACGGAGGGTACTTGTGAAAACACAGCTTAAGCCAGCGGAGGCCTTAAAAAGAAGTGACTGTTTTTATTATAAGACCTCCTTTTTCGAAAGTACAAATTAGCTAATACTATAGCATAGATAATAGTTCTAATACTATCAGATTTTTCAGATAACCTGAAGATTATCACACGTCAATAAACATCGGTTCTTCAACATCAACTTATAAGTGTAGATTAACTAGCAATTTCTTAGAATAGATTAATTTTATTTCGAAGAGAGATTTTTTTGAAGAATTTAACGACTATGAATGCGGCAGTTAATATTGAAACCGTGTAACTATAGTTTTAGCTTGAAGAACAATAATGTATTGCAAATTTTGAACCGAATAACAGCATTTCAACCCAAAAATTAATAAATTGTTTGTACTGTGTCCATAATCTTCCAGAATGTGGCAATCGTATGAAAAGGGGTTTCGCAAATTCCTCTAAAACAATCAAAGTTAGTGCTCAACATTCAAATTATAAAATTTTAGCTTCCTATATAGAAATCGTATATGTGTTGTATATTTTTCATAACATTTTTCCTTTTCAATAAAATGAATTAATTTTGATTCGTTCGGGGCAATTTTCAAGCGGTCCATACCAATACATTTTGCTATGTCAATTGCTTTTGCGTTGACTGTATATGAACTGCTGTTTTTATTAACATTTTTTGTTGTTTTCAATTTTGAAGGTGTCCAGGTGACTTCAAACCGTAATTGGGGCAGCTTTTTTGCATCGTATATCAATTCTTTAAAAACACCGTTTCTAATTTGTCGTATTTCTCTACCCTCAGGTAGTTTGGAATTGCATTTGCAATAAGATATCTCATTATACAAGACGAGCAAACAAATGGAAGGAGTCACTAGAGAACAGCGGTCTGCAACTAAATGTGGTAAAAACTGAGTATATGGCCTGCAACACCACAGACGCTGAGCGTCATTGCCTATGCTTAGGCGATGACTTGATCGAGCGTAAGGACCAACTAAAATATTTGGGGTCGGTACTCGACGCGTCCGGGGAATGCCGGTCAGACTTAAGGGACAGGTCTAGAAATCCATCATTAGGCCTGCCCTCCTACACGGCAGCGAGGCGTGGCCCGTGCTTGAGCAGCACAAGCAAGAGCTGCGTGTCACGGAGATTAAGATGCTGCTTTGGATGTGCGAGTGTCGCGGAAGGACCGCATAAAGAACTCCCGCATTCGGGGTAGTCTTCATGTCCGTGATATAGCCGATAAGCTTCAGTAAAGTCGCCTGCGATGGTACGGTCACGTCTTGCGTAAACCGGCAACATACGTTGTGAACAAGTGTCTGGCTATGCCGCTTCGGCCGGGGACTGGTAGAAGGGGCGGGGCCAAAAAGAGCTGGATTGACCTTGCAGAAAACGCATATCCTGATGCGTGCAAACGGACTATCTGTCAAGGATGCCGAAGACCGGGAGAATTGGAGGCGTAATAAAGAAGGAAAGCGGACCCTGGGCTCCGAAGCAAACGGCTAAGGATGCAACCGGGAAGCCACTAAGATGATTATGATGATTGTACATCTCATCATCACACAAACAATATTTTATTTTTATATTTTCTATGGTGCAATTTTTTTCATACAATTATATAATTTAAAAAATAATTAAATTTTGAAAAAGCTGTGTAGACATTTATGAAAAGAAGGATAAGCAATGATTAGACTATGAATTTAGTGAGCTATGAATAAGAAAAATATCGAACCATAAATCATATGTTATGCATTATATCTTCAGCGGTATTTTCCTACAAATCGCTCAAAACCACACAGACCCGCACAGTCAAATGATTTTCGTTCGATATTGAATGTTTTTCATTCAATTCATCGCTTTTACGCGAGGTACACTTTCAAAAATAAGGCTTCCGATCTCGGGTCACTGTTCTGCAAATAAATTGCCCATTAACTTTTTTATATACTCGTACATAACCTTATAACCTTCGCGTTATGACTTTTCTCCCCCTAGCGGACAAATATTGAAATAGGTACCACTTCATTGCTCGGAAAATGAATGTTACTCGTATTATAAAAGATGCTTGTCTTGATGGACATTCCGTTTTAAGTAGAGTACTGAAACAGTCTTATGGATAAGGGATCCCTTCTTTACGCTTAATTTGTTTTGTCCTAATGTACTTAAGCATACCGAGTTAGGCATAAAATATTTCGGCATAATAGCTCTTAGGCATAATTGTTTTTTTGGATACTAGAATTTTTGGCATAATTAACTTTTATGCTAATTTGCTTTGGCATAATTTGAATTCGTATAATCTCCGAAGGCATATTAACTAATAGTATTTAGACATAATATTTTTAGGAATAACCGAAATGAAATTAAAATTAGTATTTTTGATATTAGTGTAGAAGTACGGATAGTAGGGAAGTGTGGATTTGTGCAATATAGTGTAGCAATAGGTTATAATTATGTATTCAATGTTATATTATGTATTTATAATAGGCAAATATGTATTCAAATACAATTTATTGGGTTGACGACAAGGTTTAAACATTTTTAAAGTAATGTGATTTCATGAAGACTTAAATGTTGTTTAAATTGGTTAATCAAATTTTTACTTTGAAATTTTGAGCAGAAGATGAAATTAAAAAAATATTAAAATTTTCATATTGAAAATATAAAATTAATAAAAAATAACGTTTAAAACTTATGAGACTTTCATTTGGAAACTATTCACATAAACGCAATATTTATGGTAGTTGTCGAAGAAATTCAGTCTCACTTTTGTAAATTACCTAGGTGTGACGTCACCGTTTCAGTTCCATTAGTATGGAGCGTTTGGTCAAATTTACGTGAGTTTGACTTCGTCATAATATCAGTTAGTTTAAGTGTTATCAACATGTTTTTTTACCAATGTTCCTATGTTTATGAGTCTTTCATTTCAACATGAAATCGAAAATAGGCATTCTTGCCTATTACAATATTTACCTTCTGCAAGTGTACCTATTAGATTGAAGTACGAATAGTACGGAAATACAGATGTGACATTTATGGTTAAGAATATGTATGCTTAAATAAACGTTATGCCTTCATAAATTACATTATGCTTAAATACATTTATGCTTTATAATTTTATGTCTAAACATGATTATGCTTAGATACATTTAGCTTTAAATAATTATGCAAAAACTGTTATGCTTAAAACACAGTATGCCATTATGGTTCAAATTTTTATGCTTACAGATAGGAAACCTTTAGATAATAACAACCGTTTTATAAAAATTGCTTTATTTAATTTTTCTAAGCCCATATTTATTGAAAATAAAGTGCTTTTTATCTAATCGTGTTTTCCAGTTGCGTCCTTAGTTTAGGGTACGCTTTTGATAATGTTCCTAGATTTAGGTGGTGCTTCAAAACAGGAAAAAAAAACAATTATATTTTTGGCGAAATAAGAAACTGAATATTTACGTACCGAAGCTTCAATAGAAAAGCTTCAAGTTTCAATGATGGCGGTTGAATATCTGTGTAACATGTATTCTGTAATATAACATAACTTAGAGAAAACAAAAGGTTCACTTCTAAGGCTTTAAGCTTTACAGAGAAACTAACGCCTGAAAGTCAAGTCTATTGTTGCAGACTTAAGGCATCAAGCGTGATGCCGTGAGATCGCGAACAATAGACAAGTCTGTTGTTATCACATTAAGATGTTCGATACAAAGTTTTATATTATTATTATAGGAAGGTCTTCTTTTCGAGACAAAATGGCTATTTACTGCACTAAGTTGCCCAATACTTTGCTACCTTTATTGCCCGGTGATTCGACATATTTAAGTTTTTCATATTGCAGAAGACGGGACTATTGGGGCACGACGACAGGAGGTGAGCCATTAATAGGCTAGTTTCCAGGGTCAAAAGTCTATCATTAAAATTAGTCCGTCATTAAGGGAATAAAAATAAATTAGTGAAGTATTATTTCTTTTGTCAATTGAGCGATAAATTATAAAGATACTAGCTGTTTCCCGCGGCTTTGCCTGCGTCAAAATGTAGCCTATGTTTGACCCCGAGTCTTCAACTATATTCATACCAATTTTCATCAAAATCCGTTCAGCGGTTTGGCCGAGAAAGCGTAACAGACAGACAGAGAGACAGTCAGACAGACAGAAAGACAGACAGACTTTCGCATTCATAATATTAGTATGGAAGTATGGATAACGCATCAGTTTAGGAGTGGGGGCTCGTGACGTCACATATTGCGAAAAAGTGTAGCACACTGTGACGTCACACGGAACTTAAACGCGCCATTTCTTTACCATTCTTTGTTTAAATTTCAAAAGAAAAAATACGTCTCCAATATTTTTTGATTATCTAACTAACGGACTAATTATATTTTTTTAGGAAACTAGCCTATTACATAACAGGTAGCTAACTGCCTTCTTAGTCAAATGGTTAAGAATTTGCCTTAGGTCAGGGGTCAGGGGTTTGATTCCAATGAAAGATTAACTTGTTTAGTTGTTTCCAGTTTGGCTTGGATATTGCAGGTTTGAAACACCTGATGGTCTGATAATGATGACTCCGTGCTTCGGAAGGCACGTTTAGAGGTTGGTCTCGGATGTCGTTCGGGGGTCGTTAAATGAACTACTTTTTACAAGTTAATTTCTTTTCGCCTGGTCACATTTATTGTATTTTTGAATCGTTGGAGCGATTGCACATATTATAAAGAACAAAACTTCTAGTGTCTTAAGTAATAGTAACGTATTTTTGTTTTGAGATACAATAGGCTACTTGACTATATTCATACTTGGGTAATATTTGCATACGAAACAATATATATACACTAAAAAGTAACCGATTCCGAAAACAACAACAAAATTGGTTGTTAATTAAGGCAGTAATTGGATTTTAAAGTTTTCCCAAGAAGAAAAAGTAGGAGCGTGGTGGGGACGTCTTGCTATCTCTTTTGTGTGCACGAAACTAAGTGGCAGTGACGTCACTGCACACACAGTGCATCCTTTTCTTGTTTTTTGACAGTTTCCCCTTCCACCGAATTTTAAAAGGCTTTTAACTTATTTATTTAAGAACGGATTTAAAAAAAAATCTTTCTGTTTTCAGTTTTTAGTAGTGAAATGTTTGATATCAATACTAATATTACAAATGCGAAAGTCTGTCTGTTTGTCTGTCTGTTACGCTTTCACGGCCAAACCGCTGAACGGATTTTCATGAAATTTGGTATGAATATAGTTGAAGACCCGGGGTCAAACATAGGCTACTTTTTGACGCAGGCGGAGCTGCGGGAAACAGCTAGTTAATGATAAAAACAAATTGAGTAGAATACCCAATTGAACACTAATAAATAATCTACTCCACGTAGAAAAGTTTAAATTCATACAAAATGTGGTTAGAAGAATGAAATCACACAATGTTCGAGCGAATTTCCTCGGATCTCTTAAACCGATTAAAGCTAGTTGAGAACATAAGGTTACAAAATATCTACTGGACAGAAGTTTATTATTATTTATTTTAACTGTTAAAACATACTACTTTTGCTTATGTGTAAGGAATAGAGTAGCGCCAAATAAAGTTTGCAGTGGTCCTTTCGGCGCATATAAATAACTTAAACCGCAAAAGACTAATAAACGCTTTACGGTCTTTTGAAGGTACAATTTTAAATTCAACTCTTAACCCTCTAGAGAGCGTTATTCAATGTGCTTACCTACATTATTTAAAGTGATTTTTCAATTGATTATTTTTTTATAATTTTTAAATTAGATTAAAAGATCAACACTGGGCTAAAAAAAAGGCAAAGACATATTCCAGTTATCCATACTAATATTATAAATCCGAAAGTCTGTTACGCTTCCACGGCCATACCGTTGGACGGATTTTGATGAAATTTAGTATGAATATAGTTAAAGACAAGGGGTCAAAGATGGGCTACTTTTTGACACAGGCGGAACTGCGGGAAAAAGCTAGCTGTATAATGCAATTTTATAGAAAATTAATCGATGACAGTCATTGCACTGGATTGCCCCTATTTTCAAAAGGCCATAGCCCGGATGCAGGATGCATTGTCTCGTGTAAACGTTCCATAATAATGTAAAGAAAACTATTCGCCTTGAACACGTGTGCATTTATAAAGTGTGTGGCGGGTAGACGAGTCAACAGGCGAGTACTCGCCCACTGTGACAACGTACAACACCACGCCACCTCATAGGTCATAGATCATACGATCTCTCGCTGCGCTCCCACCTTTTGTGTATGAAGTAAATGACGCACATTAAGATGCAGTGCACCGCCCTTGACAGATAAGCGACCAATGAACTCGGAGCAGCGCTAGCAAAACAATCATGGCCGACGGTACATCTATTGTTTTCGAAATCTGCCATTTTAGAAGATCAATCCCACTGAGCGCGCGCGTGGTCAAGCGCGAGTCGTTATTATTATTAATTAGAAGTGCCTATAAATAGAATTAAGTTTTGTATATTGTGACATTTGAAATATCGATTAAATCTTTTATTTACTCGTACTTGTTCTGTCTTCATTTAAGTTAGTATTAGGCTCGGTTAGGTAATTATGTAACACATAGTATATAACACTTAGCCAGGCAATCTACATCAATGCTCACATACCACTACAAGTGCAATAGTATAAGATGCCGCATCTGTCTCTCTGTAATTTGAGTATGTATAAAACCTATAAAGTGTTTGCACCACTTACTAAATTAAAAATGGCGTCCAGTGTTAACAACACGTAATTACTTGTTATTCACTCGTGAATGAATTTAGGAATGCGGGCAATTGGATAACTTAATATCACTATATTTAATGAGTGCCTTTGTTGCAACCAGGGGGTTATAAGTTTTTTACGCATTATTCCTTTCTTAAAAGATAAAATTACAGGTTTAAGCGCGTAAAATACCTTTATACTTCTACCTTTACTTAATATGCCGGTGGAAGAAGTTTCCACTGGAAGTATGGAGCTGTAGAAATGCTAAGCCAGTCGTTCCGAGTCCTTGACCAACTGCAGTTATATTATCACGGTTGAAACGTTGGAAGTATAGAAGAGAGGTAGGACATTTTGTAAGGAGTAGTCCGTCTCTGGGGAAGTACCTCTACCCCACAGAAGACCGCTGCCAAATAACACTGTGATGCAGTGTTGTGTTCCTGCTAGTGAGTAGGGTCGCCAGGCTCCAGATGGGTCGCTGTGCTGACAGGTCTGCAACGCGCTCGTGACATCTCCGGTGTTGCAGGCGTTCATAGGCTACGCTAACTACTTACCATCAGATGGGCCGTACGCCGGTTTGCCTACGTCGTTGTATAAAAAAAAAGTATGAAGGTATTTTACGAGCTTAATTCTGTACATTTATGTTTTAAATATGCCGTTCGTTAGTTTAAAAGTTAATCATTATTTTCTTTTTTAAAGACTGGTGATTTTAAGAAAGAAAGGAATGATCTGATCCTTTCACAGTTCTGACTATCCGTCTTTGTAATGCACTACCTCGTAAACATTCTTATAGCACAAACAATGGCTTCATTCAATCCTGTCTTAAAATAACGCTGTCACAAATGTCCTATTTATAATACTCTTATTATAAATACACATTTGTGAATATTTATTCTATATTTAGTTACGTAGCCAGCCAACTTTCTCGTGAGGGTATATTATTTTACTAAAGCAAAACAAGTTTAAATTTATATCAGTGTTACTATTACAAGATAAGGGACAGTGACCAAAATACACATTGACACATCGGTCTAAAGTCTTGACTTATGTGTGATACTAGATAACAGCAAATACTTGATTTGTACTAGCGTGATCAGTAAAACTGAACTTTGATTCATTGACCGACACGGCTCTATCAAATGTGCTAATTAGAATAGAATATAATAAACGCACAAGACTCACTATTTCTTGTAAAGTTTTACACTATTAGATTGTTTACGTGAGGTAAAAAGGCTAAATTTCATATTAATTCAGGCATAAATCCTTTCTCCACTCGATATGTTACTTTTCTTATGCAATAAATTAAAGGGTGTTCATCATCATCATTTCGTGTAGGTTATATTGTCTATCGACTATGTACACCCTGGTGTCAGAGTTGTTCGGAACCGCCTTTCGGCCTCTGACGTGGTTCCTTTAACGACTACCAAATGGCAGCCGGGACCGACGGCTTAACGTGCCTTCAGAAGCACGGAATCATCTTTATTATCAGACAATCAGGTGATTCAAACCTGCAATATCCTAACCAAACTGGAAATAACTAAACAAAGTATGCTTCCGGTGGAAATCGAACCCACCACCCCCGGGTCAAAGGCGAATGCCTTAACCACTTGACCACGGAGGCAGTTATAAAGGGTGTTGTAAAACAAATATTTTTTAAGTTTTTAAGTAAGTATAGTACAGGACTGTGGCCGTAACATAATATAAATATGATTTTTTTAATCAAAATTACCTCAAAGGCTTTGAAAATGATTGGCTGGTATTTAAAAACACATACTCAATAAAAATTGTTAAGAATTAAATGGCTACATTAAAACGAGTATCAAAGAAATAGGATTCTTTCGTTCATACTCCTAAATGAATCTAAAGGCATTCGTAACGAAATATTTATCGCACGGTCGACAGACTAAGATTTATCGGTCGTAGGTGGTCCTTAAAAAAGACATGGGTTTGACCCTAAAAGGAGAAAATTAGGAAGTAATTTCTCTTCGACCTACATAGCACGGTAGCAGTTAATTAATCGCACTAGTCTCTCTTCGTTTATTACTGAACCTGTATCGAAATTGAAACGTAACAAACTAAATGGTTGGACAATACTCAAAAGACGCCAAGATCAAGACTCGTAACAAGTCGTGGAAATTGGAAAACAAAAGTAAAGAAACAAAATCCAGACAGTGACACCGATGGGGACGTGATTATGAATACACATTCATATAGCGATAAGTACACACTTATCGCTTTTAAAGATTAACCAGTAAATAAATTAAAAACAACAAGCTTTTATTTGAATGCACTAAAAAGGAAAAATTCAATTTTTACTTCAAAGCCTTTACTTTCTAGCATTCAAATTAAAGGTTGTTTATTAAAAAAGGTTTTTTTGTTAACAATAATTTGTTTTTGACTTTATTTTTCATTAAGCAGGCTTCTCAGTCAGCTTGACGCTGACTTGAACTTGTGCCTTATGAAACTGTTTCGGGTTTAATTTTGGAGTTGTCTTTCTCCAAGACAGGTTGCAACCCAACGCTTTTTTTGACGCTTATCTCAACAAATTACTCAAGTTAAATTTAACCAATTTATGCTACAGTATCGAACAATTCGACCTCAGTAAGGACCTCAAAAACCTTAACACACCATACTTTCATTTGGGCGGTAGCAATAAAACAAACAAGTTGTCAAAATCTTGTATCTGTAATTAACTATATTTTAAAAATAATAATAGTGCGAGTTTTACAAGTTAACTTGTGAAATATAACAGCCAATAGTCTAGTCTACCAATTTAACTACTAATTTCAATAACAAGATGGCCGAATTTCAAGCAGATCTACAAAGAGTAACAACTATGACAATCACATCACTGGCCACGGACTTCAGCACTTTTAGGGAGTTTGTAGGATCTGCTGATGGTAATCTGCAGAGCCAGATGGACTTGCCTGTCAAACAGCAGAAGCAACTTGACAAGCGTCAGGACCAGCTGGATATGTATAGTCGGCGGACTATTATACTTCTGCATGGAGTTTCTGAGAGGTCGAAAGAAGTTGTTGCATAAGTGATTTCTGACATTGCCACAACTAAACTCCAGATCTGTAATTTTACTGTGGCCGATATAGTTAGGTGTCATCGGTAGTGCAGGAAGGGCAGGGAGGCTCAGCGACGCCATATACACAAGTCTGTCGAAAATGGTGACCCAGCTAAGGTCTGGAAGTTTCTAATGTCCATGAGTGTTGGGAGAAATAGTCGTAACGCCCCTAATAATATAGACCTTGATTCCCTTAACAGGCATTTTTCTACCTCTACAGCTTTCAGTAGCAATAATATTAGGTACACACTCAATCGTCTTTCTTCACTTCCCATACTCCATTATCCTAGTTGCTGAGTATGATGTTCAGAAGAGTGTGCTTTCCGTGACTTCTAATGTAGTCGGGACGGATGACATAAGTCGGAAAATTATCCTGCCTATCCTCGATATTATCCTCAGTCCATTAACAAGAATCCTTAACAATTCGCTTTCCCAAGGTGTTTTCCCGTCCTCCTGGAAAAACGCCTACATAATTCTTTTGCTAAAGAAGGCCAATCGATAACCTCTCGTCCTGGTTTGCCCTCTACTTTTCTCTCTATGCATCAACTCCATCACTTTGCAAATTCACTCTTCCTATCATCTTTATGCGGATGACCTTCAAATTTACTGTTACAAATTTACATACGTCCTTGAACAATCTTCCTGGTGCTATTTCTATCATAAATAATGACTTAGCTCGGATAGCGGAATGGAGTAGCTTCCATGGGCTTATTGTTAACCCTATTAAAACACAATGTATTGTCTAAGGTAGTTCTCATCTCATCTCCCGAATTGATTGGCAATCTTTTCCTCCAATCCTTTTTGACAATACTAAAACACCTTTTAGCAAAAAAGTCAAGAATTTGGGAATTATGTTTGATCGTAACATGTCTTGGGCTCCACAGATAGCCGAGGTTAGCAGAAAGATGTTTGCTGCTGCCGGCTCCATTAGAAGAATTTTTTGCCAATTGACACTAAAATCACGCTGGCACAATCATTACTCCATCCTATCCTAGACTATGCCGACTCCTGCTATCCTTATCTCACTCAGGAGCAGCTGAATAAACTTGAGCGTCTTCAAAACTTTGGTATAAGGTTCATATTTGGCTTACGTAAATATGATCACATCTCCGCTTTTCGCATTGAACTCAAGTTGCTGCCTATCAGACTACGTCGTGATTTACATATCATTTACCTTCTATACTCAATTCTATTTAATCCGTTTACACCTATGTATCTAAAAGAATGTTTTAAATTACTCGGTGAGCTCAATAATCGCAACATGCATAGCGCTAATTCTCTTCGTCTGGCATATCCTGACCACAGTTCTCGTTTCTATGCAAAGTCCTTCACGGTTCAGGCTATTCGTCTCTGGAATGCACTCCCGGCAGATATTCGTAAAGCACAAACAATTGCCTCATTCAAAGATTTAGTTAAGTCTCACTACCTTTCTAAGGTTCAATAAGCTTGTTTCTTTTTTTTATGACACTACTGTCCTACTCGTTTTATGTATTTTATTTATTTAAGTATTTTATGTAGGTTTATATATACAAAAATATCTATGTAAGTTTATATCTGTTTTGTTGTAGATAACATCTTAGCTTTCTGCACCGCTCGCTCTAGTTTTTTTAATTATCTGCTCCTTTCTACTATAAGGTTGGCTGGAAGAGATTGCATTAGCGATAAGTCCGCCTTTGTACTCATTTCTCTTAATGTTAATTGGTTTTTTCGACGTATCTTTTCTTATATGTATGTAAATGGTGCAATAAAGTGTTCATTCATTCATTCATTTAATACATGTTTGCATTAAAAATGACTTGTTGGCCGTCTTGCGTGTTCCGTCATGTGTATAGAATGACATCACTTTATTTTTCGAGTTATTCTCAGCAAGCCCTTTCATTTGATATCCATATTGTAGAAGTACATTAAAAATAACTTGTCGGTCATCTTGTGTGTTTCGTCATATTCAATTAGAATGACGTCACATCACATAGCCATGCATTCTCATCCAAACTAAACGTGTATATACATTTCAGCTCAATCGGTTGAAAATATCTGCTTCAAAATTGAGTTGCAAAACTCCACCCGAATAAAACCAGACATAGGTTTAGTCGAATAATGACAGATTCTAAAAATGACTACGTACTCTAAAATTGACCCATTCTTGAAATGTGCAATTCTATGGTTACATACATTGCAAGTTAAATAAAAGCGTTTAATAACTTTAAAAATTTGATAATTAATCTCATTTGATAGGCTACAAAAGCGATCTTTTCTGCCATAGCCATCCGGTGGTCTTTAGAGGAACCACGTCAAAGGAAGCGCTGATGAGCTTTCATACAGGAGGTTATCTACAGATCTACTAAACGATTTAAAAAAAACCTTCAGCATATAGCCTCATTCTTTGAAAAAACAAACACATCACAGTATACCATAAAGGGCATGAAAAACAGGCGTGTGCCACTTTAATCATCGTGTACCGGTGATTGTCATGAAGTGGATATAATTACAGCTATTAATTGCCGGCACAGTAGCGATACAGAGATTGTAATCACGTAATGGTTTGTTTTGATTATAAACGTACCAATCGGTAAACAAGAGTCAACCATCAACCAATGTTAATAAAAGGGTATAAAGTTTACTTCATAATTATTATTTTTTATTTTTTAAGACAAATCAAACTATTAATGATATAAAATTACAGGATATAGAGCGTAAATATGCAGTGCGTACGTTCAAAAAATTCCCACGGGAAGCATACTTTGTTTAGTTCTTTCCAGCTCGGTTGAATCACCTTATTGTTTTATAAAAAAGATCATCATCATCATCATTTCGTGTAGGGTACATTGTCTATCGACCATGTACCCTGGTGTCGGAGTTATTCGGAATCCCCTCTCGACGTCGTGGTAATAAAGATCATTCCGTGCTTTGGAAGGCACGTAAGCTGTCGGTCCCGACTTCCATTTAGTGGTCGTTAAAGAACATGATCCTATATTGGACTGGTTTCCCTATTTAAAAGGGTTATGGATGTCGCTAGGACCATGGTTGAAGCGTTAGGATTAAGAAGATAAGTATACAACATCTAATGATATCTCTTTCTTGTCAATCTTTGCCAAGAAAAAGATATGTATTCTACCGTGTAAGCCTGCAAATAAATTTATTTCATTTCAACTCATCTCACTTAATTTCATAACTTGATAAAATTTTATTTACCAATCTCATAAATTACTCTAAACTTCATACTGCTAAAAACACTTATATTTTTATCTTACTATCTGTAAATCGGTACGATCTACAGGTATAAGATCTCTGTTTAATTCTTGTTTCTTTCTAAAGCTGTTGTATTTTAAGCTGAAATAAAACCCTCCATTTTATCTATATTAGCCGCTCGGTCTCCGAAACCCGAAAGTAATCAAATTCTGTGGTGTGTATCAAAGGTTTCCTATTGACGGACTACCCACAAACTCGACGGAGTTCGGGAGATATTTAACTTAATTAAAATGGCGGGAAACTCTGCGGCGGTCGTCTATGGCTTCCGATTTTGTTTTCTTTGGCACGGAGTGGAATCAGCACATTGTTCTTCCAATACAATATCAATTAGCGGAAAAATATATTATACAAAACTCGTTATTGCACAACAAGGCAACATTGTCAAATACAAGCAATCATAAAAAAAAAAAACTTGCGCAAAAGGCAGCCTTATCGCAATAGCAATTCTTCCAGGTAATACTTATTGACCTCGTCGATTCAATAATGTAATAATAATAAATTCTTTATTTTCAGACAATTGTACAATTAGAAACAGCTGATAAATAGAACTATTGTGAAAAAAGTTACCATCGTCCGATCGATGAGACTAAGCAAGCAGTCGGACCAATTGTTCAGAAAATGCCATACTCACCGTAAAGACATTGGGTTAGGTTTATTTGCTCCTAAATGTACTATGCACGTTTGGCTGTTTATAGACCGATGTTAATGCCAACTCGTATGTATGGTAGTGAAAGTTGGGTCTGGCAGAAAAACAATGAAAGCACACTCTGCTTTCATGCAGTTGAAATGAGAGCTTTACAGAGTATGTGTGGCGTACGTCTGAGCGATAAAATTAGAAATAGTGAGATAAGGAAAAGGCGTGGGGTGAATGAGGATGTAGTGATAAAGATAGAAAAAGGGATGTTAAGATGGTTTGGGCATGTAGAAAGGATGGATGAAAGACTAACGAAAGGTATTTACAAATCAAAGGTGACAGGAAAAGGCGGTAAGGGCCGGCCTCGGAGAACATACTGCGACCAAATCGCAGACATATTAAAAAAGGGAGATGTCAGGAGTACCCGTAATCGACGAGCGTGTATGATGAAAGTGATGAGCGCAGAAGAAGCGAGGGAAGTCTGTAAGGAAGTCGTAGAAAATGGAAATCCGTAGTCTCTGCCTACCCGTACGGGAAAAAGGCGTGATGGTATGTATGTATGGATGTACTATGAGAGATTAAAATATGAAGATATATGAAAGTTGCACCTATGAATGAAAAGCTGGAAAGTTGTAGGTGAAAGGTACGGTCATGTTGTGAGGAGGGAGGAGAACCATATTACTCAGAAAATGCTAAATTTTAAGGTTGCGGGTACAAGAAATAAAGGAAGACCAAAACAGAGATGGCTAGATTGCATCAGAGAAAACATGAGTAGGAAGGATGTTGAGATGGGAATAACTAGAGATAGAGGAAAGTGGAAGGAACTTGCATACTGTGTCGACCCCACATAACAAAATGGGACAAGGTAAAGAAGAAAAAGTACGTAAATTACTAAAGAATATGCCGCAGGATGACAGCATTATATCACAAAATTTATAACGTGCGATTCCAAAATTAATAACCATTCACCGAAAATTACAACTCACCTCTAAATAAACTTTTGATGACGTGATGATAATGAAACGATCGTAAATTGTCACTTCTCTCCGAAAACGCTTTTGGCAGGGTTTTTATACCTTCAGCCGTAAAGAAGCTTGGGGTAAACTAAAACCAACTATATTTCATTGGAAATAAAATTTAAATTCAAGTATTTTGGAAATTAAGGTGACAGATGGAATCGGTAATCGGATATGAAAGCAACCGACGACATATGCTAAGCCTGGATTATGGAATTATACTTAGTAGGTATAAAGAATACCTTTTATATTAGGTTGGGGGAAAAGTCTTTTTGCATATAGTATGTATGAACTTATAATAAAATCTCTTCTTCTAAATACTATTTGTATCTGGCTGGTTTTGGTATCATTTAAAGTTTAAATTTTAAAGAAGATATTTCTAAATTCAAATTTGGAAAATGTGTGATTTTTATTTGTTTTTCTTACTGTCAAGATGAGTGAATCTAATGAAGAAATTCGATACATATTAAAATTTTACTACAAAAAATGTAAAAATGTAACGCAAGCCGCGGAAAAAAAATTTGCGATGTTTATGTGCAGTGTCTGTGAGAGTAGCACAAATTGGGTTTAAGCGTTTTCAAACCAGAAATTTTGATGTCAAAGATGCACGTCGCACTGGTCGCCTTATTACGGATAAAATGGATGCCATTTTTGAAAAAGTGGAGCAAGATCGGCATGTCAGTAGTTACGACGTAGCGGAAGAACTGGGAATTGACCACAAAACAGTTTTGACGCATTTGAAATAAACTGGGTACACAAAAAAGCTCGATTTTGGGTACCTCACGAGCTCACTGAAAGAAACCTAATGAACCGTGTACTCATTTGTGATTCTTTATTACGACGTAATGAAACCGAACCATTTTTGAAGAAGCTGATAACTGGTGATGAAAAGTTGATCACGTACGACAAGAACATGCGAAAAAGGTCGTGGTCAAAGGTCGGTGAGGCTTCACAGACTGTGGCGAAACCCGGGTTAACTCGCAACAAGGTGATGCTGTGTGTGTGGTGGGATTGGAAGGATCATTATGATCTGTCCAGGCAGGACCATCGATTCTGAACTCTACTGCAAACAACTTATGACATTAAAGCAAGAAGAATTAATCAACAGAAAGGGTGTGGTTTTTCACTATTATAACGCTAGACCTCATACATCTTTTTGTCATACATCGTTTGGCTGGAAGGTGCATCCGCCGTATAGTCCTGACGTTGCACCTTCAGATTTTCACTTGTTTCGGTCTCTTCAGAATTATTTAGGCAGTGTCAGGTTAACATCACGAAAGGACTGCCAAAACCACTTGTAGCGGTATTTTGATCAGAAGTTTTAAAATATCTATAGCAAAGGGATCATGTCCCTACCTACAAGATAGCAAAAAGTAATCAAACAAAATGGCACCTACATACTTTAATTAAATGTAAATAAACTTTATTAAAAAATGTTTTGAATTTTCTTAAAAAATGCAAAGAAACTTATTCCCCATCGTACTCGTAATAATAAGTCTTGTTCGTTGTAATACATTTGGGCCTTTCATCATAGCCAGTTAATAACTTTTACGTGTAAAAACAGAGAATATTTCGTCGAACTAGCCTGTTGATCAGTTCATTCGCACATATCGAATGGACTACATGGTCGATTGACCCTGTTCACCCTACCATCAGAGATTTTCAGAACCGCCTTTTGGCCATTGACATAATAATTACACAAAGTGCAAAATCAGTAGAGAGTTGGTAATAGTCCGGCATAAAAGCAAGAAATATGACAATACTTT
The DNA here is from genome assembly GCA_947363495.1 of Euzophera pinguis. Lineage (NCBI taxonomy): Eukaryota > Metazoa > Arthropoda > Insecta > Lepidoptera > Pyralidae > Euzophera > Euzophera pinguis. Next base: position 582,833 of record OX376159.1, read on the forward strand.
TCCATACCAAAAATATTACGCGTCCTTCTCTTAGAATAATATCAAAACCCATCTCGACTTAGCAAAATATGACTTATGCTGCTCGGATTAATCACAGTGACGTTGATGGAGTGCAGCCTAAACTAACAGTGGGTCGCCACGACCCTGGCGCGAGGTTTTTGTACAACAGAATTATTTTTTGACGACATGAAAGGGTTGTTTAATATAATAAAATGATTATTTGGGTGACCGATAAAAGTGTAAAAAGGGCATCAAAAGTAAATATTTCTTACAAAATAAGTAAAATGTTAGTAATAAAATTTTGTCTTTATATTGTCTATAGTAATACTTATATTTTTAGTTGACACTCACGCTTTTGAACGCAATTGTTAAGACAATTAATACATTATTTAAGTTTTTTTGCGCAGCTCCGCCTGCGTCAAAAAGTAGCCTGTTTGACTCCGGGTCTTCAACTATATTTATACCAAATTTCATCAAAATCCGTTTAGCGGTTTAGCCGTGAAAGCGTAACAGACAGAGTTTCGCATTTATAATATTAGTATTTTTAATTAGTATTATTGTTATTTTAATTTTTCTTCGCTTTAAATCAGAACATATCGAAACATAATTGTATTAAAATTATCGTGAAAATACTAAGTTTTTCAGTAAGCATATACCATTCGTTTACGCAAACACCAGCTTCATATTTTTATGGTTTGTGTGTTGAATAGCAGCAAAAACTAAACACTAACAATATGTGGAATTAGGACGGAATAATTTGATTCGGTACAAGCTTTATGAATGAGCTAGGTCGGGGAGGGGCGACCCCGATTGAGGTTTGATTATACGTTTGTTATATCTATGGTATAAATGACTTGTTTCCATACAGATATAAAGAGACTGTCAGTGACCATAACATAATATATGTTTGTATAGTTTGTTTATTTATTCGATAACTTTTGTTGTGCAATCGCGGCTAATGACTAGTTCCATTATAATGCAAAATTATTTTAATTACGGTAAATTCTATATCGTTATTTCGAATTAGGTTCGGGGTTATTCTGAATTTAAATGGACTCTAGGAGTTTCGTCAATTGACTACTTGACTGTATTCATACTTGGGCAAAATTTGCATACGAAGCAATACGTACACTAAAAAGTAACCGATTCCGAAAACAACAGTAAAATTGGTTGGTAATTAAGGCAGTAATTAAGGCAGTAATTAAGGCAGTAATTCGATTTAAAAGTTTTCTCAAGAAAAAAAGTGGGAGCGTGGTGGAGACATCTGGCTATCTCTTTTGTTTGCACGAAACTAAGTGGCAGTGACGTCACTGCTCACACAGTGCATCCTTTATTGTTTTTGACAGTTTCCCCTTCCACAGAATTTCAAAGGCTTATAACTTATTTATTTAAGAAGGGATTTTGAAAAAACTTTCTGTTTTCAGTTTCTGATAGTGAAATGTTTGATATGACTGATAAAAATAAATTGAGTAGAATACCCAGTTGAGACATATAGGAGGAGAGTACTGGGTAGAATGAGCGCTGGACATGGAGAAAGGAACGTCACTAGTCGGGGGGAAGTACGCATAGCGTATCAACCCCCTCTGTAATGTCGTTCCTTTCTCAATGGCGCTGGAAGAAGGTGCGCGACTAGTCGGAAGTAGTACACCTCTATTTCGAGCAACGGCAAAATGGTCATGATGTCCAATCTCAAAGGAGAGGAATACAAAAAAGGAGGAGAGTAAAATATTCGACGATAATTAAAAAATATGGCGGACCCAAAAACAAAAACTTTATCTACCAATCAAGGAAGGTCTGTTTTTTCAAAAGACTATTGAAATTTTATTAGATCCGTACTTAGCTAGCCATAGAAAGTTTGGGAGAGTTCGTTCTCACATCTCCCTCTTATTCGCTTTAGGACCTATTTCGCTTTGAGGCAGATTATCCATAATGACAAAACTTTACTTCTGGCGAATAGCAAATCAGGGTCGGCAACGCGCTCGTGACATGCCCGGTGTTCACAAGCGTTCATAGGCTACTGATTGCCTACTTAGTTGTATAAAAAAAAAAAAAAAAAAAAATAGCGACTCTGCCTAAAAAGCGAGTCTGTACTAAAGCGATTGTGTCCTAAGGCGAACAAATGCTACACACGAGCCGCATTGATTTGTCCCGTGATGATTATTGATACTATTTGATACCAAAAGTTTCAATATGAAATTAACACTCTTATTATCATCATGATGATGTTGACTTTAACTTGTTTTTTTTATTTGCATTTTTTATAAAATGTGACAAATTATATGAAGCTATAAGCCGTTTAATACTCCACCCACATACGCCTCATGCATGCTTCACGCCCATCAAGTGGAATTATAATCTGTTTTTAACTGTCGTATTTATATTTTATTTCTAGCCTGTGAAATATCAGACATTTTCCAATATTAGAAAGGTGCATCATTATAACAGAAAATAGTATCAGAGATTTACCAAAAATCAGCCTTTAAATGTACTGTTACTAATTTTATTTGGGATCCAGAGGAATTAGGGAGCAGGTATATGAAACTCGACTATAGTTTATAAGGCCAATATATATGAGAAATGGAAGTTCGACACACATTTGTCTGATTTTTCAGGCTTCTTTAAGACTGTGTCAGAACACAGTTTTACGAGCGATAATAGTAAAACTTTACAGATATTTGTGACACTCATTCGATAAGAATAAAAGTATATAAATATATACAACAAGAGAATTCAATTTATCCAAAAAGAATCGTAATAGTATAAGAGAAACATAAAGACGTTATACAAAAAACAGACATTTTAGTGAAAGCTGTCGCGATGCTCGGTAATATTTCACGACATATTAATATCTGATTGAAAGCCTTTTCGAAGGCGTAACACAGAGGTATGTGATAATATATAGATCTGCTTTTGTTCATTTAGGTGTACAAAAAGTAGGAAATACCAATCAACATTTCGTATAGGTTACATTGTCTATCGACCATGTACACCCTGGTATCAGAGATGTTCGAAATCGCCTCTCGGTCTCTGACGTGGTTCCTTTAACGACTACTAAATGGCAGCCGGGACCAACAGCTTAACGTGCCTTCCGAATCACGGAATCATCTTTATTATCAGACAATGAGGTGATTCAAGCCTGGAAATAACTAAAAGTACGCTTCCGGTGGGAATCGAACCCACCACCCCCGGGTCGAAGGCAAACGCCTTAACCACTTGACCACGAAGGTATTTTAATAATTTCAATATTTATGTAGTTTCATATGAGCATATTGGAAGAAATAGATGTCCAGTTTAATGTAATATAGTTACATGACTAGAAGAAAGACAACGTCGTTTCGTATCAGAAATGAAGAAACTCGCTAAAGATAAAACTCCACTTTCTACTGTCTCTTACAAGTAATTTAAAACCATTGTTACTTGAATAAAGAAGGTCCTGTATTAATTTTAACCAGTACTTGACCAGTTTAAACACTCGCACACTACCTACAAAATTGCTCACATATCCATACTAATATTATAAATGCGAAAGTCTGTCTGTCTGTTACGCTTTCATGGCCAAACCGCTGAACGGATTTTTATGAAATTTGGTATGAATATAGTTGAAGACCCGGGGTCAAACATAGGCTACTTTTTCACGCAGGCGGAGCGGCGGGAAAAAGCTAGTATTAATATAAATGATTCTTGCCCCTGCAGAAGAATCATTTATAAATAGGAAAACCTCACTATCTCAAGTTAAAAAGTAGGCATTCATTCAAACATTCAACAAAATAGTTCCACAATACGCTTAAAAACGTATTCTAGAGAGTTGAATACCATCTTCTTGAGCTGTAGGATTTAAGTAAAACTTGAAGTCAATACGTGACATTCATATCTTAAAAATTAAATACTTAAACGATATCATTTTAGTATCAGTACACAAACATAAAATCATTAAAATAGATAAATTATATAGATAAATATGAAAATTATATAGACTCCATTCCAGTGCAAACAAGTTTGTTAGTTAACTAACAGTATTAGCGTCTTCCAAACTAACCCCTGATACGATAACGCAGTGCTCAGGTGCGAGCAAACGTAAACTGAGCCAGTTCAAATATTTTCTAACGCGTTGTGTACATACACGTAAAGTACGTCACGTTACAAATACGTAGTCTTAATTATTTTATTGAAGAGTATTTCGTCAAAAATTTCTTTTCAGTTGCAAGTCACTTCCAAAAAGGAGCGTTTCTAAGCGTCCCCAGCCGAATAGTTTAGGATCTTGGCCTTCGTTTTACAAACAACCATGAAACTCCAGATATGCCATGCGATGGTTTTCCCTAGTGACTATAACATGGGAGCCTTTAAAAAGGGCGTGAAAATATTTCTTTAGGGTCGGCAACGTGCTCGTGATATCTCCGGTGTTGCAGGCGTTCATAGGCTACGGTAACCACTTACTATCAGGTCATAAAAAAAATTATATAGTTATTTTTTCTTTTCTTATGTTTTCGCGATTGTTATTCATTAAATTAAACTATTTTAATACGGTTTTATAAAATAGACGCTCAACCAAGTCTGCAGTCTGTGAACATGCTCTAGACAAACCCAACCACTATATGCGTTTTGATAATCCTCAAGTCCTTGCAAAGGAAAACAGATTCATTCCAAGGATGTTACGTGAAGCTATTGAAATTAAAAAACATCCTAATTTCAATAGAGAGGATGGATGGCAGGTACCGCCAGCTTGGGACCCAGTCATTAACTTAATAAAATCGCAAACTCGGAAGCAGACTGCAAGACCCTTAGATACTGTGAGCCAATACTGCGTGAATCGGAATAGTTCCCAATAAAATTTCGGGCGGTAGTTTTGTAATCTTATGACATCAAAGACAAATGTTAACTTAGTCTGCCTGCGACCATGAACGCTGTAAAGTGTTTGAAACGTCAGGTGTAAATAAATAAGTAATAAACGCGATAAAACCGTATTAAAATAGTTTAATTTAATATATAGTTATTTATGTGGAGACCAATTTAAATTAGGTATTTTCAAACAATTGAAATGAATGAATGCTTGCATATCGAGTGGGTTACATGGTCAATCCCCTGTTCACCGTAATGTCAGAGTTAGTCGGAACCAGCTTAAAATTAAATCAATTAAAAATATAGGTAGAAAATTAATCTCCTGAAAATGCGGTATTTCTGCTGCGTCTATATATCTGCGCTGAAACATATTAGAATGTGTCTTAAATATTTTCTCATTCCTAAAATCCGTTGTTAAAGTATTTAGAGATCAAATAATGACTGATATTATAATACTTTTTTTTATACAACTAAGTAGGCAAACAGGCGAACGGCCCATCTGATGGTAAGTGGTTACCGTAGCCTATGAACGCCTGCAACACCAGAGATGTCACGAGCGCGTTGCCGACCTATCCGCTATCAGCACAGCGACCCCTCTGGAGCCTGACGACCCTACTCACCAGCAGGAACACAACACTGCATCACAGTCTTATTTGGCTGCGGTCTCCTGTAGGGTGGAGGTACTTCCCCAGACGGACTACTCCTTACAAAATGTCCTACCTCTCTTAATTAACTTAAATTTTTTAATTTATTTAAACTTTATTTTTAACTTTTATTCATTTACTTGAAGGTGTATAAATAGTGGACTTAATATCATTTGGCATTATCTACGAGTTTTTTAATCATGTCATAAACAGATATAATGTCATTGTCGGCGATAAAAAAAAATGTAACTGTGACATTTCAGTAACACAAACGCCTAAAAAACATTAAAAAAAATTGTAGTTCAAAATAAACCATCTAATTGAAAAGAAAAAAAAAACAATCTAATTAAGATAATATGACATTACTTACCCCAAACTTCTTATAATCACCTCACAACATCACAAAGAAAACTCCAATAGAACTACTGCCAATACAACTCACAAAATAAAATTCACGAGATAGAATTCGAAAAAGTTTTATTGGGGAGAGCGACAAGAAACATACGTCTATTCGGTGCGAGCGCGACGCGCTGACTGAAAACATGGAACGTCTCGATTCGCTACGATGGGTCGCTACGAGCGTGGTCGTAGCTCGTAGCACGCCTACGAGATCTCGTAGATGATTTTCAAATTTATTTCTTTTTTGTTGTTTACTACTAGCTTTGGGTGATGGATCTTTATGGGAATGGAATTTGTAATTTTTGTATGGTATCTTTCTTTGAACTGAAACTTATTACCTCATATATTTGTATTTGCTACTTTTACAAATTAATTATAACGGTTACTTTTTAAGAGTGCCACGCCGTTCTTAACAATTTAATAGGCTAGTTTCCAGGGCCAAAAGACTAACATTAAAATTAGTCCGTCATTTAGGGAATCAAAATTTAATAGTGTCGTATTTTTACTTTTGACAATTGAGCGATAAATTATTAAGATATAACGCATAAAACTTTAGGATTCGGCTCATGATGTCACATATTTTGCAAAAAAATCTAACACACTGTGACGTCACACCGAACTTTAACGCGCCATATCTTTACGATTATTTGTTCAATTTTCAAAAGAAAATATACGTCTCCAATATTTTTTGATTATCTAACTGACTAATTATATTTTTTTTAGGAAACTAGCATATTCACCGGGCTCTTGCCACCATCCACTTGCTAGCTGTTCTGGAACCGAACGAGCTTGTTCGGGATGACAGCAAGAGACCGGATGGAATGACTCTCGTGCCCTGGAGGTTGGGTCGGCCTCGTGTGGGACGCGACTAGCGTCGACACGTTGGGGCCGTCTCATCTCTTGGTCACGGGGTCCACGGCTGGCGCGGCCGCAGCGTGTGCGGAAAACCTCAAATATGTATTTGCCTTCGAGGTTTTCATATTTGCGCCGTTTGGGATGGAGACCTTAGGCCCACAAAATCTATGACGTTATCGCCTGTAGATTGATTGAGGTTACTTGTGACCAGAGGACTGGCTTATACTTCGCCCGAAAAATCATCACTGCCATACAACATGGTAATTCTGCCAGTCTTCTGGGCACCCTACTTCAGGGCAACGTTTTGTCAGGACTAAACTTTTTATAACACTTCTATTGTTTAGTTTTAGTTTAGTAGTTATATGTAACTGTTAGCTTTAGTTTTTATTTATATTATAAAATAAGCCTTTATTGACAATTAAATTGCAATTTGATTTTTATTTTATACAACTAAGTAGGTAAATAGGCGTACGGCCCACCTGAATGTAAGTGACCGATTTATTAACAAATTACACAAATAATATTCATTTAATACACATTGGTATTTGAGTTTCAAATTAATTGTCTTCCTTCTCAGCATAGGCCTCCCCTAGAGATCTCCACAGTGACCGGTCTCTTGACAACCTCCGACAACCTCATCCATGTAGCACTTGCAGCTTTTTTTATGTCGTTCTCCCATCTGCAGTGTGGTCTTCCTGTTTTCCTTACATTTACTTACTTATTTATATTATCATTATCATAATCATCTTCATTTCAGCCGCAGTCAGTCCACTGCTGGACATAGGCCTCTCCCAATGATTTCCAAAATGATCGGTTGGCAGCAGTCTGCATCCAGTGTTATTTATATTATAACTAGCTGTTTCCCGCAGCTCCGCCTGCGTCAAAAAGTAGCCTATGTTTGACCCCGGGTTTTCAACTATATTCATACCAAAATTCATCAAAATCCGTTAAGCGGTCGGCCGTGAAAGTGTAACAGACAGACTTTAGCATTTATAATATTTGTATGATACATAAATAATTAATTAAAATAATGATAATTAGTTACCGGCTTACATTAAAAACAAGCTCAAATTAGTTTAAACCATTTTACCTTTAAGATTATTTCTTAATGCGAGTACACTTAATTGTTTTCACGAATTATTAAATGTTATCAAAACAGTATTATTTATGTCCACTTTAATTATTGAGTATTATTTGTTTATATTTAGATTTGTCAGTCATCTTAGCCTAAAAGAGGGATCGTAATTAAATATAATTAAGAGTCCAAGAGTCCCAAACTCTGTCCACATTTAAGAAGCGAGTAAGAGATCATTATTCCTCCTTAAACTCATAAATCGTATTATATATATATATATATATTATTTATATATATTTGTAGGTATATTTATTGTATTTATTATTTAGTTTATTATACATATAGTATTATAAAAAAGGTTTAGATTGAGCCTATTATTTTTGTATTTTATTTCCTTCTTTTTCTTGTACACCTCTTTGTCTCTTTCTTTCGTAGTTCCTGTCGCGGGTCTGCTGAAAGAAATTTCTTAAGAAATAAGTAGAACCCTTGTACACAGTTTTCTTAATGTTAAGTTTCCAATGTATATTTACAGCGTGTACATGAAATAAATAAATAATAAAAAAAAGTTAAGAGAGGTAGGACATTTTGTAAGGAGTAGTCCGTCTGGGGAAGTACCTTCACCCTACAGAAAACCGCAGCCAAATAACACTGTGATGCAGTGTTGTGTTCCTGCTGGTAAGTAGGGTCGCCAATCTCCAGAGGGGTCACTGTGCTGATAGCGGATAGGTCGGCAACGCGCTCGTTACATCTCCGGTGTTGCAGGCGTTCATAAACTACGGTAACCACTTACCATCAGGTGGGCCGTACGCCTGTCTGCCTACTTAATTGTACATAAAAAAAGAGATCACGGGTTGGATTCCCATGGGAATCATAGGTACTTTGTGAAGTTATTTTCAGTTTGGATTTGGACATTCCAGGCTTAAATCACCTATAAGTCTGATAATAATACTCGTAAGTCTACAAAGGTCATGTAAAGGTCACATGTAAAGGTCTCACCAAGGTTTCGTTGGTCCCTCCGTGGGACTTTCCAAAATAAACACTTGTCTCCATAAAACTTCAAATTTGCAATAAAAATGAAAATAACATTCATGTCTGTTTTGACGGGAATTCTATTTATACTGCGTTAATTCTCATTCATAATATTACAATTTCTACTAAATGCATACCTTTCAGATTTCTATCTAATTTAGATATTTGCGAAAAATGGCTTAAAATGGTTGGCAGAGTATAATGGTTTTCCAAAATATATTCAACTATATGTACTACACTTTCAATATTTTGAGTTGCAGATTGTGCTGATGTCAAATTATTTAGTACTAGCTGTTCCCCGTAGCACCGCCTGCGTCAAAAAGTAGCCTATGTTTGACCCCGGGTCTTCAACTATATTCATACCAAATTTCAACAAAATCCGTTCAGCGGTTTGGCCGTGAAAGCGTAACAGACAGACAGACTTTCGCATTTATAATACTAGTATGGATTAGTATGGATAGATAGTCGTTTGCTCCAACTAGCATGGTGACATTCTGCTTAAGAATAGATCACTCTGTCTTTTCTCATGAATTTGAAATATACACGTTTTGATGCCTATAGAGGAAGATTCTTTAAAGGACAACATTTCCAAGGATAGTTGATGGGATGCAGGCATCCACTTATGAAAATACTAGCTGTTAATCGCAGCTCCGCCTGTGTCAAAAAGGCCTATGTTTGACCCCGGATATTCAACTATATTCATACCAAATTTCATCAAAATCCGTTCAGCCGTGAAAGCGTAACAGACAGAAGGTCAGACTTCCGCATTTATAATATAAGTATGAAAGTATGGATCGCCCATTCCTATATTTTATCTTAAGTACCTAACTGAGGGAAAACAATCATGGATGTAACCAGAGAAACGCTGAGATGTTAATTAATAAATCGTCATAATGTCACAGATATTTAGTACTATTAACAACGTTATTGTTCAATTAATTAAACTTAACAAAAAAGTCTTTAAAACTACAGAGAACATAATACGAAAACAAAAAACAAACAATTTACAACATTTACTTTCAAAAGTTTAATGTAATTTTCCCGTGTGAAAAATTAAATACCCCACAATCCAATTATATTCCTTCAATACATTCTAAGGACTTAAATTTATCTTGAAAACAACAAACAAGTCAAAGAAACAGAGAAAGATTACGTAAACTGAGTACAAACAATATGCGGAATTAAAACAACAGAGCATCGTATTTAACCTGTTACCGCTCCAGAGATGCCAGGTGAAGACAGCTTCTGTGGCTGACTGTACTCTCCGCAAAAAAGGAATTTAAAATCTAAGCTGGATTAAATTCGCTACGAATTTCGCCGTCCACGGTACATTGCAAAGAGATAGACAAAACTTTACAAAATAAATGAGCAACATACGAGTAGAAAAAGTAGGTGTGGACCCTTTTTTTTTTTTTAATTCTTTTTTAATTAAAAGGGGTTTTGTCACGTAGTGACTATGTAACCCCCGTATGGTTAACAGACTTTTGTTACTTACATTGTATATGTATACTTGTACTTACATAAAAGTTAAAAAATGTGTTTACACAATTTTGTTAGATTCTTGGCATCTACAGATAATGGAGATGCCAAAATGCTATTACAGGTACCAACCGAATTAACGTCAAGCTGTAAGTCACGACGGAGTGCCTCGTTGCGGACACACCCCATCAACACGTGGTGTACGTCTTCTTGAATATCACACTGGACCCTGATGCCTTACTATAATCTCTAATAGCAGGGCAGAAACGAGTGAGCAAGCGAGATGTTGCCTTACACCTTGTATTGCGCCATCTCGTTTACTCATTCCTGCCCTGTGTTTAGAGGTGATAGTAGTCCAAGCCAACCAGCTAAGGATGCTATTAGGAAGGAGCTAAGATGAGTAATAGTAAAGAATTCAATATAGGTTGTACTAACATATTTAACTGTATCTGCAAGTAGTATGCTCGTGAGTTCCGAGCCAAATCGGTTGTGTAAATGATGATGATAAAAATATTTTAAGCGAGTGATGATGATAAAAATATTTTAAGCGAGTAGACTCTACAATCTGTGATTTGTACAAGATGGTTATCGTTTAAAAGATAAATGTTTATCAATCGCAAACGATCAATCATTACTCCCATTATATTAAACATAAATAGTTACAGGTGAAATTATGCATTGTGTAACGTGAATTGAAGTTATGTCATAAATATCCATCCATACTAATATTATAAGTGCAAAAGTCTGTCTGTGTGTATTAGAGTAAGCGATGCGATAAAAATAACCGTGGTATTTCATTTGTAAACATATATAATTGAAAGAAAAATTCTTCTACAAAACATTGTTGACCATAAAACCGAACAATAGAGAATATACTGACATCACTTTTTGAATACAAAAAGCTAAAAAATAAATTGATGGCCAGCGTTATACTCCAACAGCGTGTCTGTTACGCTTTCACGGCTGCACCGCTGGACGAATTTTGATGAATTTTGTTATAAATATAGATGAAGACCCAAGGTCAACGCTTTTGACTTTTTGACGTAGGCGAAGTGGCGGGAAACATGTAGTAAGCAATATGCCTTAAGTAATCAAATTGCTTCCCAACTACCCCTCTCTCTCTCTCTCTGATTGTAGTGTATTTTGTTGACTCATTTTTTTGTGATTAAACGTAGAATTAAGTTATTACTTTACTTCCTCGTATATTCATATCGATTAATTCTATATGTATCATACATATTATTATCATCACGTCTGTTTTTCGTCCGGTGCGAGCAGAGACTATGGATTGTTGTACTTACTATTTACTGCACTTAAATATAACCAACTAGCTTTTTCCCGCAGCTAGTAAATGGAACCTATGTTCGACCCCGTGTCTTCAACTATATTCGTACAAAATTTCATCAAAATCCGTTCAGGGGTGAAAGCGTAACAGACAGACAGACTTTCGCATCTATACTAATATTATGAATCTGAAGAGTTTAGTTTCGTTTGTTTGAACGAGTCTAGGTCAGATTTGAAAAATTATTTCAGTGTTGGATAGCCTATTTATCCAGGAAGGCTATAGGCCTGGGCGAAGTCGGGATGGGCTCCTAGTTTATAATATTAGTATGGAGTATGGATAAATAAATAAAAGTAAACTTTATCGACATTTTACGGATTCAATAAGTTTGCTTTTTTTAAAATAACTATTTCACAACAAACAAAATCAAACAGTCGTCCTCTCTTCATACCTTCAAATTCCGGGTTAGGGAATGCTTTGACCGTTCGGACTTGAGTTGACTTAGGTTTAGGTAAAGTTAGTTGTTATACATTTTTATTTATCGTATGTATTGTACTGTACACTCTTTGATGCCCATGTACTCTTTTTTTCCTTTGGGTTTCGGGTTAACTGGAAGAGATTCCAATCAGGGATAAGTCCGCCTCTTGTTGTGTTCTATTTTGTTGTAACAATGTTCTTTCTGTACAATAAAGTTTTTACATACATACATACAAACATAAAGAGAACTCTTTCGCCTAAGCCATAAAGCGTCGATAGTCACCGAAAGCTCCAGTTGTAAACTTGTAAGTGCCGGTAGTTTTAAACTTGTGAAATACGCTTTGATGTTTAAGGTAGACTTGTTGCGATGGAGATGTTTTGATATCGATAATTAACCTTGAAAAATAGTCGATAGTTCTTCATCCTAGCGTGTATTCCTGTAGGGTGCGTGTAGGGTACTCTGTAAGTAGGGTTGCCAACCGTACTATATTATATAGTATTTTACTATATTTCGGGTCTGCGTACTATATACTGTTGAACAAAAATATAGTACGAAAAAATACTATATTTTCAGCACCGAAATCTACAAACAAACTAACCCTTATTTTAAAACATTTTGCAACGCGCCTTTATACTAGCTTTTAGGAGAGATTTAAAAAAATGCTAAACTTCTCAATATTAAATTGACAACAAAATATTATTTTAAATTAAAAAAAACATTTCGTTTAATTTTTGCTATGGGATTTTAGTAATATCATAATTCCACTTATTAGGTAGTTGTTGTTTCTTAAGAAAGCTAAATGAAATAAAATAGATATGCTAAGAGAACTAGGGCATCGTGAAGAAGATAAGATTATTTCAAAAAATGTGGCAATCAATATGTAAAATCCCCACAGATAGTTTTATACAAAACATTGTTAAAAATTGCAAGAAGTTTAGTTTCACCTACAAAATAAATAGGTAAAAAGAAATAGGTATATCTTTGTCCATTTTGTCATTTTCCCATAAAATACTATATTTTTTAGAAATGTACTATATTTTTGACAGCTTATTTTCAAAAATACTATATTTCGCCAAAAAAAAGTTGGCAACCCTATCTGTAAGTCATTGTCCTAGACTTGGCGGCACTGGTTATTACAATGGAGCGACTGCCGTCTGACCTCTGTAACTCTTTTTACAGGGAAACCAGACCAACAGGAACATGACCTGGGGTGTGTTAGTGGCCAACACTGTCAGTTAAATTTTTAAGGCTGACTAATGGCATCTGACATAGCCTCACGGCTACTATCTATAAATAACAACCGGGAGCAACGGCTTATTATATTATTTAAGTGCCTTCCGAAGCACGGAGGAGCTCGAGATAGAAAATGCCAATAAATGGCGACCAATCCAATAGTGGTCGCGTCTCGCTGTCGCTTAACACGCGCATTCACTACGGATACGCAGGTCGCTCTCCACTATTGAGCTCCTCACGCTCGACTATCGAGCATCCACAATTAGTCTATTAGTTCAACTAGGGTTATTGAAAATATCGAAGTTCAAGATAGTATCGATAGTGAAATTAAGGCGATAGCACGGGGCGATAGTATCTAAATTTGTTGATACTATCGATAGTATCTAAATTTGTTGATACTATCGATAGTATCTAAATTTGTTGATACTATCGATAGTATCTAAATTTGTTGATACTATCGATAGTATCTAAATTTGTTGATACTATCGATAGTATCTAAATTTGTTGATACTATCGATAGTATCTAAATTTGTTGATACTATCGATAGTATCTAAATTTGTTGATACTATCGATAGTATCTAAATTTGTTGATACTATCGATAGTATCTAAATTTGTTGATACTATCGATAGTATCTAAATTTGTTGATACTATCGATAGTATCTAAATTTGTTGATACTATCGATAGTATCTAAATTTGTTGATGCTATTGATAGACACAGATTCGACACAAAGCCAATCGACACTTTCGTGGGTTATTCTACTTATCGATAGTGTTCCTTCATCAATACTAATACTTATTTTTAAGTATAGATTACATAGAGACTAAATTTTCTACAGTTCAACTAATTTTTAAGGCCACGATAGTATCATAACACTATCGCTATCGCAACAACTCTAGTATAAAGTCCAATCTTCCAGGTGTCTTTGACACAAAAAGACTTCTAAAACTTAAAAGCTTTTAAGTTTGGCAAATAAAAATGCTATATAGGTACTTATTCCTAATGTGAACTCACAATAAAACACCGCGCATTGCTCTCTTCATAGTACATGGTAATAAACATAACGATTATATCTCATTGGTCTGGTTTCCCTGTGAAAAGGGTTTCGTAGGTCAGACAGTTACACCGTTGTAGTAATCATTGCCTATCAGAGACCTAGGCGAAAGGACTTAATTTAGGTACAACTACTTAACAAGCAAAATACAAGTTTAATCCTAATACTGCTACAATTTTTTTAATAATTTTCTTTATCAGCCTAGAACGCCCACTGCAGGACAGAGACTACACATTTTAAATTAAATAAAATTACATCATAATTTCACTATTCATTAAATTAAACTATTTTAATACGGTTTTATCGCGTTTATTACTTATTTATTTACACCTGACGTTTCAAACACTTTACAGCGTTCATGGTCGCAGGCAGACTAAGTTAACATTTGTCTTTGATGTCATAAGATTACAAACTATCAGGCGGTAGTAAAACCGTATTAAAATAGTTTAATTTAATGAATAACAATCGCGAAAACATAAGAAACCATAATTTCACTATGTCTGTTTCCCACAGGGATAGACAGAGACTTAGGATTTACACTTGCTACGTTTACTTACAGACCATAGAGCAAAATCGGAGTAAAACGTTCGTTTCTCAATGTTACAGAGCTTTTTTAAATAAATTTTATATTCATTTATGTAAACATCAGTCTTTAAACAAATTAGGTTTTATGTGCCACTAGCTGTGCCCGCGGCTTCGCCCGCGTGTAAACTTCCTTTGGGATCATGATGTTTTTCTAGGACCAAAAGTAGCCTATGTTACTCTCCATCCTTTCAACTAACTCTATGCCGAAAATCAAGTCGATTGGTTGCTTAGTTAGGGCGTGAAGGATGAACAAACGAACAAACACACTTTCACATTTATATTATCAGTATGATTTTCATCCTTTCGTCTTATTCCATCAACATCTTATAAGAGGCTCTTGTTAGTGGTTTTCCTTTCATTATTGTCTATTAATAACGAGTAGTTTTAATTTTTGATACGGCTCGAAATTTCTCATTCCAACCACCAAAAATCAATTAACTTATTCAAACAAAAATCGATTCTGGTCGCATTTCAGTAAAAGGTACCAACCAACATAAATTCAGCAATTCCGTTTACCGACCAAACAGGACATTCGAAAATCTACGTCCTCTAATTAAAGCGATACCTGCTTTCAATCAGTTTCGAAAGGAGTCTTTTATTGAATCACATTTCAATAGGAGAATACCTATTGGATATTAAACAACAATAGCAAACTCGAGGTATTTACTCGTTATTCAGAAAAGAAACATTAATTTTCTTCTTTCTTTGTGTCAATGGGTAAACCTAGAAAAAATGAAGAAAGCGCTATGATTACAGAGGCCCTGCGATCACAGCAACATAGATCCATTTTAAAAGTAATAAAAAGACTGTCTATTACTTGAAACATAATTTTTTATTCGTTATTTTAAGTAGAAACAGACCGTCATAAAGTCGTGATGATTTAATTTTTCAAATCAGAAAACACGTTTCCACGTAACTGCTACACTAAAATCAGAAATGTTATTTCAAGTTGCTATAAAAAGAATGGCTCGTTTTCACTAAATTAAATGAGCACACTCTAAGAAATTAACTTTTTGAGAAATGTCCTCCGTTGACAACATTTTAATTTGAAGCTTGTGGTAGAGTTTTAGTAGACATTGGGTTCTTTGGTTCCTATTATCATTAAAATCTAATCATTTCACAGCCGTACAATGTAAATTGGTTTTATCATGGCCGTAACTACAACCAAATTGCAAACCAACGATTTATTGTATCTTTCGAAACCATAGACAAATCGTAGATCTATGTTAAAAATACGAAGCCTGTATGGTTGGGCGGTTTTTAATAACACATATGTAATAAGTACCTCTATTAATGTACTGAGATATCCCATTTGATGGCCAAATGGGATATCTTAAAAAGTTAGTTTGATTTCCGAAATGCATTTTGATGGCTATTTCGCTGTTCTCTTTACACCTGAGGCATTTTGGCTTGATGGAAGGAGACAGCGAATCTGGGTCTGGCTGAAGTTTCCCGTCAGCTCCCTTAATTCCTTCTGAATCTTTTTTACCCATAAGCTGTTTCTTTCGCTGCTGCTCCGTATTCCCAATAACTAAACTTAATTGCTTGTGTGAAATAGTGATTTAGCGGCCGCTACTAGGAAATAGTTAAGTGTGGACTCCTGCTGTCACCTGCACCCTCGCAGCGAAGACATTTCCTCGCCGGTCTCGGAGTAAGCTGTTCTCTGGAAGGCAGGTCAGTTTGTCATTTGTTGTAGACTGAACAACGTAGTTTAAAACGCCAGCAGGATTTATTTCGGAAATTGGTCGGTCCGCCTACACGGGGTAACTAGGATCAATGCTCGCCTAGAATGGGCTATTCTACACGCGCATCCACTGTAATAAAAACAAAAGATTGCAGTCGAAATATTTTTTCCTGCAAAAAGAATAAAATATAGGTCGTAACCTAAGTTACCTTGGTCACAGCTGCGGACATAAGTAAGTAGCGTTTTATTCGCGCGTAAAAATATTTAACAACTTTTTTTATTAAATTCCGAGAAGGCGCGGCTCGTGTTCCAAATTTAAATAATTGTTGGATGTTTTTCGTTTGTCTTTGAAATGTTTTGTAATTGGAATCTTAAGTACACTCAAACGCAAAGTTTGGTATACGTATAATATACACACATACATCTCTATGGTATGATGTGATGAAATGAAATGTTTATTTTTAAACAAAATGATTTTAAATCTGACGTACTTTTTCGAAAATCCCTCATTAGTTACCTTTAGTTCTTCAACTTCACAGACATACTTAACAAACATATTTATTTAATTATATAAATGATGAACGTACTTGATAAATCAAGAGGCATTTATTTGAAAACAACACGACCCCAAATGTAATTGAATTTTAAGGTTTGACTTTGAAATTTGAAAACAATATTGAATTATCAGATTTTAAATAAAATACTTGAGAGAAGTAATAATTGGTTTGTTATAAAATAAATAGATCTAGTGATTGTTTATTTAACAGACATGAATGGAATTTCTAGAAAAGTTTCTAATTTATAAGATAAATAAATAAGAAGGCTATGTGACTCATCAACGTTCTCTTAAAGGTTAAATAGAATTATTTATAGAATTGTCTGACTACGTGACAAAATTATTTTGATGTTTATATTTATAATATGAATACAACGATTAATTTATCATTAGAGTCTGGCCATGGGGACATTTTGCGAAGCTACGGACGACGGCTAAAAAAATACATACATACTTCCATATAATTACTACTTGCTACTAAATGGAAAAATTGACAACCCACCGGCTCTGGCCAGGTGCAGTTTTTGTACCCCAGTGGTCTATAGGCAATTACGCAACCGGCCACTACTCGTGGCTGCGACGTCGGCCACGGATACCGCGCGGTACGCGCCCACTAACCAGGCCATGGTACTCTTTGGCGCCTTGATTGCTCATTTGCCAAACGTAGATATATTTTATGATAAGCTGAAATCCTTTGTTTATTCGTGTATAATGCATGTGTCTCATAAACCTGTGTAATTTGTCCTGTCCTAACTCACAGCACGCATTGGGAAACTGTAAGTGCTGCCAGTGTTTGTATAAAATAAATAAATATCCATCAAATATTTTCACGGCTATTTCATATCGTAAATTTGATTCACTGAATTCAAAAACAGAAAGATTTCTTTTGAATCGGTTCAATATTAAATCCATATCCATAC
Source organism: Euzophera pinguis (assembly GCA_947363495.1). Classification (NCBI taxonomy): domain Eukaryota; kingdom Metazoa; phylum Arthropoda; class Insecta; order Lepidoptera; family Pyralidae; genus Euzophera; species Euzophera pinguis. Next base: position 600,944 of record OX376159.1, read on the forward strand.
TAATATTATAAATGCGAAAGTCTGTCTGTCTATCTGTCTGTCCGTCTGTCTGTTACGCTTTCACGGCTAAACCGCTGAACGGATTTTGATGAAATTTGGTATGAACATATTGGAAGACGTCATACGGCTACTTTTTGACGCAGGCGCGGAGCTGCGGGGAACAACTAATCAGTTATGGAAGTATGGATAAATTAACCTTAGAACACACCCCACGAGTTTTATTTTTTTATTTCATTTCCTTGTTCGGCAATGCACGGGTTTGACCTTCTCTTCTTCTTCTTCTCTCTTCTCTCTCGCGTGTATTTCACTTTGGACCCACTACAGATTGACCCATGATTCGGCGACAGTCGGCTGGCGTGGTTGTCTGGAGGTATGTCTTGGGGTGCTGTAGCACCTCAGTGTAGTAATAATCTAAGTTCATGAAAATATTTATTTTTGCGCTTATTACAAGTTATCTAGTTGAAGTATTATCAGGAATAAAATATTCATGGTCCAACATTTGATTGAAGATATTATGTTCTTGTAAAATAAAAAAAACAAGCTACAAATTATTTTTTTCGTTGGAATGTGCGTTTTCGACGCTAAATATTGACTTTTAGGTATTTCTATGAATTTTCGAGTGTAGTTTTTGTTAACTCATGGGTTCTGTATAATTCCTGAGAGCTAATCCTCTTGGGTGTCAACATCACTCACAGAGACGTTGTAGTTTCTACCCTAGCACCACGAAACGTAAAAGCGAGACAAGGCACCCCAGATACAAAACTACATTTTTTTAGGAACACTAAATAAATTTAAGAAAAAAGTGTTAAACCACCTTTCGGCCTCTGACGTGGTTCCTTTCTTCTCCACCACCTGGTCGTTAAAGGAAAAGGCCGTGCCTAAGTAGGCGACGTTAAGTAGCCGGGACCAGCTGCTTAACGTGCCTTTCGAATGTATATGGCGTTAATGGCGTTATTATTCTTCGTTCTGGGCTCACCCAGAAATAAGTCATCTGAACTGTATATAGTAGTTGAAACATTAGGTGTAAAAAATATAAGTAATAAACGCGATAAAAACCACCAAGAACTAAAATACAGATTACACAAAAAAATGAAATGTCTATGTACAAAGGCGGTGTTTAGAAAATTGTTACATAGTTGTTTAATAGATGGCCCTAGTGTCAAAATACTATGCGCTATGGTTTTGTTTATGAGAAGATGCAAGACTAACATAATAATTTAATAAAGAGTTTTTGTTACGGGCCGTATAGCTTTTAATATATCCTACCGTTCGCTATACATTGGTCCTATGGAGTCGAATGTAGTTAGTTTTAGTGTGAGTGAGTGTTTAGTGTACAGGTAGCAATGTATGGATCGTACATGATAATGTTACCTCAGTGAAATCGTGATAAGGATTGCAGTGTTGTGTTGTTGGACGTTGTACGGGTACCGTGAGTATTAGATATAAGCAAATTGAACATGAAAAAAAAAAAAAAAAGTTGACTTTATGGTGTGAACATTAAAAATAATAAAATTAAAAAAAAAAAAAAAAAAAAAACTTATTTGACAGTTGACTTTGAGTGAATTTGATTGAGGTTATCTGGACTTGTGATAGTTTTATAGAACTTTAACTTTGAACAATTTAGTGTAACAATAGTGATAAAATTCAAGCTATTTAGTTTCAAAAGTTAAAAACATGGAAGGCGTTCAGCAAACTCAGTTAGAAACATATGAACAAATCAAAAAATTATCAGTAAATTTCAAAAAGAGTCCCAAAGATAGATTGACGCGTGCATACTTAGATACTAGATTGGAAATATTAGAGTCTTATTGGGAAAGATGGCAAAGTAAACATGATTTGTTAGTAGCAGCTCCTAAGGAAGAGAAAGCGGGTCTTATTTATTTCAAACACGAATTGTATGACAACTGTTTAGACTTATACTTAGAGTTGAAGACTACGATTAAAGAAATATTGAATTCATTAAATGTTAAAACCACAGTAACTTCCATGGAGTCCTCCGACATAGTACAGTCTACTCAACCTAAAGCCAAGCTACCACCTATTCAGTTGCCCAAGTTTTCAGGAGATTATAGGAATTGGTTGTCATTTCAAGATTTGTTTATGTCACTAGTTCACTCAAATCCTACACTTAGCAAAGTAAATAAATGTCAATATTTAAAGTCAAGTTTGCAAGGGGAAGCAGAGAATTTAGTAAAGCAGATTTCAATAACAGAAACGAATTATGATATTATGTGGGACATTCTTCAGAAACGATACAACAACCGTCGAAACATTGTCAATGCTTTCATAGGTAAACTTTTAAATCAAAAGAGGATAACTAACGAGTCACCTAAAGCAATTAAGGATTTACTGGACATCACATCTGAATGTTTAATATCTCTGAAAGCAATAGATATTCCTACCGACCATTGGGATGACATAGTAGTATATATAATTATTCAAAAACTAGATAGTGAGTCACACAAATTATTTGAACAGCGTATAGAAAATATAGATAAACTCCCCACATGGAAAGATCTATCAGATTTCTTAAACTTTAGATTCAGAACATTAGAAGCAGTTAAATATAAAGACACACAATCACACCCTAGCTAGAGCAACGACAACAACTGTTAAGACATTTACTGCATGCGTAACATCCAACACAAAGTGCCTTTACTGTGACGAAGAACATAGAATTTATTCATGCAAACAATTTTGTGAACTTGATGTAAATGAACGTCAAAACTACGTACAGAAAAATAACATTTGCTTCAATTGTCTTAGAAAAGGGCACTCCGTGAAAAATTGTACACAATCATCTTGCCGAAAATGTGGTCGCAAACATCATAGTTTATTACATGGATATAGTGTGCCATCAACTAGTACAACACTAACCTCAAACCACTCACAAACCTCACAAGAACCAAAAGAGCACGTCAACATGGCGACGGTAGAAGGAACAAATAGTATCACCCTAACAACCTCCAATAGTAATTCTGCAGTCATCCTAGCCACAGCACTCATCACAATCAAGTCCAAGAAGAACAATAGCATTCACACTCTTCGGGCACTAGTTGATCAAGGCTCACAAGCCTCCTTAATCACCGAAGGGACGTGTAGAGGGCTGGGACTCAAAGGGACACCTATTCAAGGAAACATAGTGGGAATTAGTTCAGAAAAGACACTCACCAAGGCAATAGTAGACTTTGAGATCATGTCGAGACACAACCCAAATGTCAAAGTCAAGGTTACCGCATATGTATTGAAGTCCTTAACGTCATACATACCACAACAAGCTCAAGCAGTCGATTGGCCACAACTCAATAGTTTACCACTAGCAGACCACACATTCACTCAGCCAGGTCGCGTTGATATTCTCTTAGGTGCAGACATATTCGCTGACATTATTCAACAAGGTGTGATGGTTTATAGAAATGATAATAGTTCACTTGTGGCTCAAGAGACTTAACTAGGTTGGTTGATTTCCGGAAGTAATAATAAACACAACAACCAGCAGACAAAAGCATTCACTCATCATGTAAAACTAGAAATAGACACGACGCTTCGTAGATTCTGGGAACTCGAAGAACCAGTACCTGGAAAAAAGATAATGTCAAATGATGAGATTAAATGTGAAGGACATTATAGAAAAACACACAAAAGAACAATAGATGGAAGATATGAAGTACAATTACCTTTTGCAGTTTATCCTCCTAATATTGGTGAGTCAGCATCTATAGCACTCAAAAGACTAACCACTGTTGAACAAAACATCAAAAAGAATCCAGACTTGCAACATAGATATAATGATTTCATGAAAGACTATCTAGATCAACATCACATGGAACCTGTATCATCCAATAGAAAATCTAATAACAATGTCTGTTACTTACCCCATCATGCTGTGATTAATGAGCAGCATCTCACTACCAAACTGCGAGTTGTTTATGATGCTTCAGCAAAAACCAGCAATGGAAAGAGTCTAAATGATAACCTATTAACAGGACCACCCCTGCTACGGGATCTAAGAGATATAACTTTGAGATGGAGAAGACACGCTATAGTTTTAGTTGGGGATATACGACAGATGTATAGACAAATTAATGTTGAGGAGAACCATAGAGACTATCAACGTGTTTTATGGAGGTTTAATTTAAATGAACCTATAAAACACTTTACATTGACCACTGTTACATATGGTACATCTTGTGCGCCATATTTAGCCATCAAAACTTTAAAACAGTTAGCTGAGGATGAAAGTAATAATTTCTCCAATAAAGTCATAGACTGCCTCTCACAAGACTTCTATATGGATGACCTACTCACTGGAACACCTACCATTGATAAAACTATAAAATTACAAAAAGAAATAAAAGAACTTTTAGGTAAAGGTGGATTCTTACTTCATAAGTGGGCTTCAAATAGTACATTAATAGAAAACTCAGAAGATACAAATCGAAAGATATTGGGAATAGAATGGAATAATCAGTCTGACAAATTTGAACTTACCTTTGATATTAGAAAGAGTAACGAAAAACCAACAAAACGTACAATCTTGAGAGACATTGCACGTCTTTACGATCCATCAGGATGGTTAGCACCCATAGTAGTTAGAGCCAAGGTCTTCTTGCAAAAACTATGGACAGAAGGTCTTAATTGGGATGATCAACTTCCACAGACTTTAGAAATAGAGTGGCTAACCTTTAGACAAAACTTATGTAACATGCCAACTATAGAACTAGACAGATGGATAGGAATGACAGACAATTTGATAAAAATAGAGATCCACGGATTTTCAGATGCTTCTGATGTCGCCTACTCAGCTGTGGTATATTGTCGTACTATACTACCTAACCACATCAAGGTTACTATGATCGAAGCTAAAACCAAAGTAGCCCCTGTAAAAAAGATATCAACACCCAGATTGGAACTTTGTGGAGCAGTGTTACTAGCAAAATTACTAGATAGAATCAAGACTGTACTGAATATACATATAGAAAATGTTTACGCTTGGACAGATGCAACAATCGTTTTAGCATGGTTAGAACGCCCTTCTAGTTACTGGAACACGTTTGTCGCAAATAGAGTAACAGAGATCACTAATGCAATAGACACAAGTAGATGGCATCACGTCGCGTCTTCGGAGAACCCAGCAGATGTAGCTTCCCGAGGCATCTCTCCGCTTGAACTGCAGTCACATGATTTGTGGTGGAACGGTCCATCATGGCTTCGAGAAAATAGTGCTATACCTGTTAAAGATAAAAGTGATATAATTAATCCTACTGAATTAGAAAAAAGGCAAGTGTCAGTGCAGTGCAGTTTAGTCATAGACCCAGAACCTGAAAAAGAAAATAGAGACATTATACACAAATATTCAAATCTAAATAAACTAGTAAGAGTGATAAGCTATTGTTTAAGATTCTATTATAAATGTAAAAGCAAAGCAAAAAAAGAAAACTTACCTGTATTTATTAATAGTACTTACCTGAATTTCATAGAACTGAAAACCTCGATGAATGTAGTAATAAAATTATCTCAAACATCTGAAAGCGTAAATAAAAAGCATATTGTAAAACTTTATCCATTTGTTGATGATGACGGAATATTAAGAGTAGGAGGACGTATTCAAAATTCATCTGTTAGCAAAGAAATGAAACATCCTGTAATTTTAGCAAAAAATAGTAGATTAGCTTACCTGATCGCCAGAGATTCTTATGTTAAAACTTTACATGGTGGTATTCAATTAATGTTAAATTCAATTCGAAACAAATATCACATAATTGGTGTAAAATACTTGTTGAAGAGAATACTTAGAGAATGTGTAACATGTTGTAGACATAGTAATAAACTTTCAAATCAATTAATGGGTAATTTACCTAAAGAAAGAGTATCACCGCAACGTTCATTTCTTGTTAGTGGTGTAGATTTTGCGGGACCAGTGATACTTAAGTTCTTTAGTGGTCGCGGATCGAATAAAACTCAAAAGGCGTATATTGCTTTATTTATATGTACTGCTACTAAAGCTGTACATCTCGAATTAGTAACCAGTCTTAGTACCGAGTGTTTCTTAGCAGCTTTTCGCCGCTTTACTGCACGTAGAGGTCATTGTAGGAAACTTATTAGTGATTGTGGTACAAACTTTATAGGCGCCTCTAAAGAACTTGAGATCATGGCTGGTAAGAGTTTGAAAAATTTACCTAATGAAATTGCAGAATTGTTAGCACTAGATGGAACCGATTGGCAATTCAATCCGGCAGGAGCGCCACATATGGGCGGCCTATACGAATCGGCCATAAAATCAATGAAAAAACATATATATCGTGTATTAGGAGATAGTAAACTCACCTACGAGGAATATTCTACTTTATTGTGTCAAATAGAAAGCTGTCTGAATTCTCGTCCATTGACTTCAATAGATAATGACGATGGTACTACCGTTGCTTTAACACCGGTTCATTTCTTAATAGGTGAAAATCCTATAGTGGTTCCCGACGAAAACTTGGAGACCTCTGTCATACCTTATACTAAGAGATGGATTTATTTACAGCAGAAATTACAATCATTTTGGAGAAAATGGAGCCAAGAGTATTTAGTAACCTTACAACAGCGTACCAAATGGACTAGAATTCATAACAATATTAAGATAGATGATGTAGTACTTATCAAGGACGAAAGATTGCCACCCACTAAATGGTTGATGGGCAAAATAGTAGATACCCATCCTGGCACTGATGGTCTAACCAGGGTAGTTAGTATTAAGACAAAAAATTCAATAATCAAAAGGCCTATTCATAAACTTTGTTTACTACCTACTCAAATTGATGTCGTTTAATATAGAACATGTTTTTAGATAGTATTTACAGTCCACACCCCTTTGTTATAAGCTGTCAAAGTATAATAGAAACTATTAAGTTATTAGTTATAGTACTTAGTTTAAGAATTTGTCATTTGTTGTAATTTCCCCTCTTTTAGATTATTTCATAGGTACAATATATAATTGTATTTTGTTTGTTTAAAGTACTAGCGCACTTTGAGAGGCGGAATGTTTAGAAAATTGTTACATGGTGGTTTAATAGATGGCGCTAGTGTCAACATACTATGCGCTATGGTTTTGTTTATGAGAAGATGCAACACTAACATAATAATTTAATAAAGAGTTTTGTTACGGGCCGTATAGTTTTTAATATCTCCTACCGTTCGCTATACAGGCGGCCTTATCACAAAAGTAATTTCTTCCAGGCAACCATATAAGTATATATAGTACAATAAAGATTAAATAAATAGCACTGAGAAGCATTGATAATAATATGAGAAAGAAATTATTTAAAGCCAATCATGAGATAATGACGTAATAAATAACACGTCAGACTGTCCTTGATTCTCACCTTCAATTCAGAATTTGGCTCAACGAGTCATAAAAACAAAATATCGTCATAGTAAGTTTACTATCACATAAGATATAGTGCTTATGATGAATAAATTATACCAATCACAGTATTGACCGATTACACAAATATTGTGAAATCTTCATGACTTTTTAAACTAGTTACTAGGCAGTCTGCCTGCGACCATGAACGCTGTAAAGTGTTTGAAACGTCAGGTGTAAATAAATAAGTAATAAACGCGATAAAACCGTATTAAAATAGTTTAATTTAATGAATAACAATCGCGAAAACATAAGAAAACATTAGTTATTACATTTTATGCAAATAAATATTTGATTGATTGATTAATAGTTATTATATGGATTTATAAGACAAAGTAGAACAGGATCATATATAAATAGGGCTCCGTTGTCTGTCTATGCAGTATGCAAATGAGCCGGAGGGGCGTTAAATGAAAATGGCGTTAATATAATTACCAAAACCAAATCACTACCGCGAGGACTATTTTTGCAAACGTGTAAATCGGTGAATCTTCAACTATTTACCGCCCACTGCTGGCTGCCTTTTTAAGCTAGACAACACCATCATATTGGTTAAAATTAAATCTTGCTGCCTGCTAAATTACTGTAATTTTTGTTTTAAAAATTAAAATTTTTATGTATTTATTTACCAATACGAAAATGTCTGCCTCCGTGGTCTAGTGGAATACATTTGTCTTAGACCCGGAGGTCGTGGGTTCGCTTCTCAAGGGAAACATAACTAGTACTACTACAAGTAACTTAGCCCTCGCTATGCTTGTATTGAACAAATCAATATCTACCGTTTAGGAAATAAATATTGAGATTCTTACCTGCGCGGAAAATAAACAAATTCTGTCGATAATTAGTGTATATGGTTGGTATAAAAATGGGGGGGTTAAATCTTAATATTCTAGGCGGTGCATTAAGCATTAATTGAGATAAAAGTTCAGGCGATATATACGATACGTACTTACGAGAGGATGTTAAATTCTTTTCAGTAAAGGTTATTCACTGGGGATGTCCATTAAACGTCCAACAAAATTGATAAAAAGCGAAGCGAGTTGACGAGACAGCCTTCAGTTAAAAATAGGCTTTATTTGTTTATGGTAATTTCTTGTTTGATCGCTGGTTTGGGGAGTTTGCGTGGGTCACGGTGACATTGACTTCCTTTGACGCCGAATGTAATTTGTTGTCTGATTGGCTAGATTCTGCGATGCATAACTTTTACTTACATTAAATAATACAGATTCAGTGGCCCCTATAAAACTCTACCAAGGGCATACTCCTAAGAGTGCATACATACATACCATCACGCCTTTTTCCCGTAGGGGTAAGCAGAGACTACGGATTTCCATTTGCTACGATCCTTACAGACTTGCCTCGCTTCTTCTACGCTCATCACTCTCTTCATACACACTCGTCGATTACGGGTACTCCTGACATCTCCCTTTTATAATATGTCTGCGATTTGGTCGCAGTATGTTCTCCGAGGCCGGCCCTTACCGACTTTTCCTGTCACCTTCGATTTGTAAATACCTTTGAGTAAGAGTAAGCAAACAATAAGGCTACTTTTGAGAGTGAGCGCAGACCAAGAGGAACGCTGTGGAGAGGGTTTTTATTAAAATGTGCTTATGGGCCCAAGCTGCGGAGAGCAGCTCAATCAAATCGACTTCAAAACTATAAGTATAAAGTGCATACATACTTGATCATGACAAATAACTGGTATGCGAGTGTCAAGTTCGAATCGAACTCGCAAACGAAGGGTTCTGAGCCTTAATCTATTATTTATTTATTTTATTATTTTGGTGCAATAAAGAGCATTTGTATTTTATTTAAAAAACCGCAAAAATCACGTTTTTTTTTTTAAGTTTTTGTATTAAGTTCCCTTGACAGACGGACAAACGTACAGCGAAATCTTAGTAATAGGGTAGCCCCCAATCAAATGTTGGTATGTATTTAAACAAAATGATCTTGGGGATTTATTGTGGTGCAAACATTAATGCTACCTTTCCACTTTTCCTTCAGGGGTAATAGTAAACTTAATAATTTGAACTTCAAGAAGTGATGTATATAGAATATCTCCTACTGAAAATAAAGAGAAATATATTTCATTAATACATGTAGGTTACTTTACGCAAGATACTGAGTAGAAGCTAAAAATCGAATACTAAAGAGGAAAAGGCTATACAAACTGCATTAATGCATCCAAGTATCTAGGATGCTCTTATCGTAAAACAGGAAATTGAAAAATGAACCGACTAAAGTCGCAGAAGGAAATCGGAAAGTATAGGTAACACGATGACGCTGTTGGGAATTTTAAGGAGCCGTACAAAGTTACGTTGAAAGTATTGGCAGAACTCGTTTAGAAAAATTTATATTGCACACTACGAGTACGTACGTCGGTTTTACAGTCGACGAAGCTAATGAAAAATCATATTTTAATCCGACTATGACACAGCTGAAAATTGAGGTTTATGTGTTTGAGGTTTATGTGTTTTACGGCATGTGGTGATTTAAAAGCAAAACTTTGTCATGTTCAATGGTTGTGTATTAGACGTAGTACCTTTAAGATATATCTGATTATTTCTATGGTATGTACAGATAGATGACTTTTAAAACACTAGCCAAATTTTTACAGTGTTTTACTACGATTAATAGTAGATATATGTGTGCCCCTTTGTTAATTATCGCCAATATTGAAAAAATGTCGGATTTGTGCCGAAAAGCAAATCTTCAAAATTTTTTGTAATCTGCCTTTCGAGTACGGTATCGAATTAAATGATAAGATTGTTGATTTAAAAATAGATTTTTGTCTACCAGTGGATGATGAACAGAAATTAAAAAATATATTAAGAACATAATGTATATTTACAGCTGTGTACATTAAATAAGTTAATATTAGAAAAAAATATTAATATTTTAGAAAATATTTCTGTGCATGTATTCTCTACAATTCAATTACAGTATTTTTTCGAGCACAATCTGACAGAATCAGACAAATAAGGGATGGGTCGGGAGAGAATGCTAATTGGAAAAAGTAATTTTGAATTTTTTTGTAGGAAAATTTTGTAGGAAATTAATTTAAAATCTACGACCGTATTTTGTTCAGCGCCATAGTTCAAATAATTTTAAATTTTGACAACTCTTTCTGTAAATTGATAAAGTTGAGATTTATTTCCCCGTAGTAAAACTAGTTAGCTCGTGGGTTGAGCAATGTCCTAAATGGTACAAACACAAAATTAATCACAAAAACATTTTTAATCCAAAATATACCCCTCGAACGCACCCAGTCCGAAGGTACCCATTACACTGGCAGCATTCCTCCACTGAATCGCGATATCCTTTGAACCAAGTACCACTTGGAGCTATGGTCAAATCCTCTGTCTCCTGGGCGAGGTCTTATCAACACAGTTAAACAACAGATAAGTTAGTTATACACAGCTGTTAAACCACGGGTGTTGAGAGGATTTCATTATTAAAATGCCAGTAGGCGGTCTGTGGGCGAAGGCTTGGGAGTCTTCCGACACCAGCTACTTCACACATGTATGTTTTGTATTCACGAAGAGGCGATAGTCTTGAGGAAAAATTAACGGAGCAAAATATAATAACTGTCTATATTCACAATAGGTAGAAAAGGTATTTATTAAGATATAAAGAACACAGTTGCTATAATTAGATTAAGAAATTCATAACAAAAACATAGATTAATAATTGGTCTCGCGCGCTCGACTAGATACCGCGCTGTGAAGAAAAATCAGTTTCCAGAATGCGGCCACTTAATAGGAAAGTGTGTGTAAAACAATGTGCAAAGACGCACACTAGCGTCGATTATGGTGCTGCCAGCTACTTGACTGGTGCCCGACCAATGGGAAAATTATTAATTGCTGCGGTCTTGTTACGTGTTATAAAAAGTAGCTCAGAAAAACCTTTAAAATGAAAATAAAATAAAACTGGCCAAGTGTGAGTCGGCTCGCATGTAGAGGGTTCTGTACTATTTTTTATTTTTCTCCATTTGGACCTCCTAAACAAATTTAATATTATCTCATAGGTTTTCCTGTAATTTATGAATCGAAATTCTGGAATCGATAGTTTCGGAGATAAGGTAGGGGAAATGGTTAGGTTTTGTCTACTTTATTTTATAATTCTAATATAGAATCCTAAAATTGCAAAAAAACTTTCTTTTGATTTATTATTACACAGTACAGTATGTTAAACGTTACTTTAATTTTCTATTTAGCTTGGAGCTAATTGATTACTGACCTCTTTTTAGTTGTAACCCGGGTTTAAATACAGATAAATAAATAGACATACACATCCTATTAATATTATAAACGCGAAAGTTTGTAAGTATGGATGGCTGTTTGTTACTCTTTCACAACTAAACCGCTGAATTGATTTTCATGAAATTTGGTACGGATATAGTTCAAGACCCGGAGTCAAACATAGGCTACCTTTTGACGCAGGCAGAGCTGCGGTAAACATCTTGTACATACGGGTAGATATTATCATGGCCTTTTTCCATACAGTAGCGTTGCCGGAAAATACATTACACATCGAATAATAATCGATTCTTTGATAGTTGAAAATATAATCTAAGGTATCGATAGTGATCATATAATCTAAGGTATCGATAGTGATCATATATCGATAGTATCGATATTGATACTATTGATAATATATTTCTGTAATTTTTTTCTGTATGAGTTGAATGACGATGATTTGTGTTGTGCCCGCTGTACATCCCGCCGCCGAGTTCCGGTATATATGTATAGTATCGGTGCCTGAAATGCTTGGTATTGTTGTTAATCCATTAATCGATTATTTTTCATAAATTCTCAAAAATCAATACTACAGATTAGATTATATCGATACCACAGATACATAATCGATTAATAACCATTGATATAAACGATTACCTTTGTTGATTAAATCGATATAATTTATATCAACCCATTTCAATAATCGACTGATTCTTAATATTGCAGTTAATAATCGATTAATTGTCAAAAATCGATTAAATTTATTATATCAATACTTTCGATATCCTAGATTATTTAAAAAAAACCAAATTCGATTAATCAATTATCCGGCAACAATACCTTACGGGGTACCAACTACCTAAAGGCCATATTTAGAATGTTGGTGGGCGTAAAGTGGAAATAGAATCAAAATAGTGATAGGTCACTAGTCGCATCGCCTACTGATAGGTATGGTTCTTCGATTTTCGCCCACTTCCTCGGCCGGCTTATATGGTCTGCGCGGGAAGAGAAGCTGTTGGCTCGCTTGTATACTCTGTGTGTGTTTAGCTTAGGGCTGCCTGGCGCGATAGATGTCGCTGCCGTCCACAGCGAGTTTTGAGTGCGATCGACTTATCGACCCCCCGCGCGAGCGCTACGCCGATCTCAGCGCTGGCGTCTTCAGTAGCAAATTCGCTCTTGACGTGACTCCACGCTTCATTACTCAACCGCCGCCGCTCGCCAAACCGAGCTTAGAACTTACGCGAATGTGAATTGTGATTGTGTGCTTCCTTATAACTGTTTCCACCTAACACCGCACTTCTGCATGCACGCACGCTATCCCATGCATTCAACATACTGCCTCGCTTGGTGGATTGTAAGGTAAGGCCCTTTTTGCTTCACACACTAAGTTCGCGTGCCAGCCGCCACCATCTTTTTTTCCGCTTCGCACCACCAGAAGCAGTAGTACATTCCACGTATTTACTTTTCTCCCAGATCAGCATTAAAGAAATAAGATGTTAAAGACAGACAAAATTGTCAGAAACAGTCAAAATTACAACATCCCTCTTTTGGAGTTGGGAGTTAAAAAACAAAATATCTAAATAATAAAAACTGAAACCCCGGGGAATTTGGAATTATTTAATACACGGCAACATTGAGCACCGAGCGGTACTTCGCGCCATATTTTAGGGTTATATTATTTTCGTGAGTAATTTATGTCCATATTTCGAAATAATACAATACTTATTGATGGTATGTAATACCAGTATCTTCCTTATTTCTTTTAGTATTATTCTTACACAGTTTGACTACGCAAACTGCACATTTTGCGTCTACTTTTACATTAAATTTTATATTTATCTAGACATCCAACTCACTCATCGGTCGCGGCATGACTGACATGCCGATTTCGGCATGGTTTTAGTTGCGAATTTATGTAGTATGTCGACGGTATCTAGTCGTAGCGCAGCGGAAACCAATTATTAATCTATGAACAAAAATATAGTTCTCAGTCTATACAGAGGTCCGTAGCAGAAAAACAAAATTGACACTCCTGTCAATCCGCCAAATGACAAATATTGCTCTATGCCTTGTATGGTGCAAGGTCCATAAGCGGTAGCGTCCTCATTAGTGGTGTAAGCAATTTGAGACGCCACAGGTCCATTAGGGGTCGAAAACTACTGAAGTAGTAAGATAGTGACTAACCTACAAGACCTAATTAAATTCACAGGTACAATACCATAGAGACGAAAAGTAAAAGATATCTGTGGCATATTATATTTAATTCGCGCACTAAATCAGATTGCTAAAAAAATTGATATCTTTTCTTGTTCTACGAGCGAGTTCACAAGAATGACGCTAAATGTGTTATGTCAAGATTAGGATTTTGAAATGTATAATATTATGTATTATGGCTATTCTATCGAATTGGTTTTTTCTGTGATGATAGAATTAAGTTTTGATTAAATAAATAAAATAATGGGGCTGGGAACCAGTTAAATAATTAACTAAGGAAAGTTTTTTCTTATTTGTAAATTGACGTTTTGAAGAAAATGCTGCAGTGGAGTTTGTGGCGCCGCTCCTTCTCCACTCGCTTTGGAATTGTTGGTAAACTTAATTTAAGTAAATTGACGTCAATAAGTGATATTTATATCATATATAGAAAATAAACCATTTCATTTCAGTAGGTATCACAGGTATCCTACCTTCAGACAACTGTATATTGAAATGAGAAATACATATAATCACTCCCGTTTCCCTCCGTGATAGGCAGAAACTACGGATATCCACTTGCTACGATTCTTACAGACCTCCCTGGCTTCATCTTCGCTCATCACTCTCGTCATACACACTCGTCGATTAAGCACACCTAGTCATCTTCCTTTTTCAAGATTTTTGCGATTAGATCGCATTTTGTTCGCTGAGTAGTCTTTATGGGTCAGATACAGACTTTTCAAGTCATTTAATGATGTAAGTACACTTAGAGATAAGCCTTCAATTCTCGACTAGCATAGAATTTACACAGAGTTTTACAAGGATCACGTAGAATTATATTTATACTTAACGAGCGACGCTGTAGTAGCAAAATTTAAACAAATATTGGAATTGACATGAAACTGCAGTTGGCTTCATTGCTATAAATAAAAAGCAGCGTGGGACAAAGCAGACGTGATACTTTAATTTTGTGCTGAAATGCTTTTCGTGTCGTTGGATTTAAATCGATCGCACTGGTATGTGACCGTGTGGTGTGACTTCTATTGCTCGCCATAAGGGACAATCTATTTTGAGCCACTGCGTGCATTTTTTTAAATTTCTTTTTAATCCATTATTGCCCGTGCGATAAGGCAAGGCTGTTGCTAAAAGGTGTTTTTTTAGAGGTATAGAACTTTAAATTGCAATAAAACAACGATGGTTTATTCGATTGTCATGAATTTTATTTATCCGAAAGATAATCTTGTGGCATTACATTTTACATGACTGTCTTTACTTTACGCTGCGTCTGATGCCTTCTAGCCTGAAAAGAACTGTCAAAATTTGTTAACTATTAACTTAACTGTTAGCATTGTTATGCAAACCATTAGGATCAATAGTTACGATAAGATCATGTATTTGCAAAAATAAGGTTATTTATTTATTTAAGCTTTATTGCACAATACAAATATTTTATTATCTACATATATGTATATTATTATAATACATATTATACATAAAATAAGTATATAAAATATATTCATACAATACACCTCCGTTAACTGCCTCCGTAGTCCAGTGGTTAAGGCGTTCGGCCCGGGGGTCGTGGGTTCGATTCCCACGGGAAGCATACTTTGTTAGTTGTTTCCAGTTTGGTTAGGACATTGCAGGCTTGAATCACCTGATTGTCTGATAATAAAGATAATTCCGTGCTTAGGAAGGCACGTCAAGCCAAGTTGGTCCGGGCCGCCATGTGGTGGTCGTTAAAAGAACCACGTTAGAGGCCGAGAGGCGTTTCCGCACTACTCTAACACCAGAGTGTACATAGTCGATTGACAATCGATTGAAAAAACAAACAAAAATTGTCGATTGACAAACAGGTCATAGCAGAATAACAGTGCTTTGCTCGCCATTATAGTGAGCAAAGATTTACACTGAGCTAATGACCTTTTTGACCTACTGCAATACACACACGTTGTTACTTGCGTTGTATTTGTTAGTTATAATAATTATTATTTTTATTGTAATGTGTGTGTTTTAGTAATCAAATAAAGAATTCATTCATTCATTCATTTAATGTAACCTACACGAAATGATGATGATACAATACATAGGATATAAATTAGATGACTATGACTCCGCTACTGCAACAATAATTTATGAACTGCGCGTTTGAAGGCAGAACGGCTGGGGGCTCTCCTGATTGTCTCAGGGAGAGCATTCACACCTAATTCTATAATTCTTAATATTAAGAGAACTCACTATATTGTCTGCTTTCTCAGTAAAAAGGGTTGATGAGGTGGGCCGGCAGTTGCTGCATTGTATCAACAAGTACCTCCCATCATTTATCCCAGGGCACACAATATTTAAAAATCATCAACATGACGACTTGAGAAAAAATCGCAGACTACCTATACCAAAAGTCGTACGTGTGCTTTGTTTCTAAAAAGCAAAGTCGCAGTCGCCGACCCCGCAAAACAAAACATAATGAGAAAATTCTGGACGCATCCGACTGACTCACGCACGTACCATTGATTGGTTAACGTCAGGCAGACACGGGACAGAAAATTTCCACAAGCACCATGCATGAAGGCTTTAAAAAGAGCGTGAAAAAATTTTGCCAACGCGCACGTTATACCTCCGGTGATGCACGCGTCTTTAGGCTGCGGTAACCGCTTTCTATTAAGTAGCCCGCATGCTTGATTGCCTACTAAGTAGTATACTATCGATAAAGGAAATCTGATACTAGAGTGCACAGGGTCCATTGACCATGAAGCCCGTTCGTTATGAACAGTCGAGAATTCAAGGTAGTACAACGTATTTAAGTTATCTTACAATGTTCAACTGAAAACATAACCCTCCATCTGGCAGTTGGGCAAAAAGAGCCCGCATTGTTTTCTAGAAACACATTACTAGTTTTGAAGGTCAGACGTGTCTAATGGGAATTCTTGACCACAGGGATCAAACAACCCTCGGTAACTATGCAAACATGTTGGGTTAATCAGTTTTATAGTTGGTAACTAAAGAAGTTGCAACTGAGAGGAATCATTAATCTCCGTCGGCCGTAATTTCTATTCGGAATTTCAATGTTGCTATAGTACAATGATTCGAGAATCAGGCATTCAAATTTTTCAATTCACTGGTTCTGTGAGAACGGTAGACATCGCGAGCCCTTGCAACCACGAAATAATCGTTATTTTCCCGTTTCCCTAATTATTCGCATGTCATTAAATGTGACAAAGCATGTGATCCAATATGTGAAAATTGTAACACCAATATACATACCATGTTTTTCGTGAATAAAGATATTTATTTATTATTATTTATTCCCTGGCTTAGCAAAGCCATTTTAGAAGTTTTGTAACCAAGTACCAATTAACTTTTAAACTAACGTTGTAAATTTATGCTTTAAATATTCAGTATTGAAAACAAAATTACAGGACTAAGCGCGTCCACGACCATTGTAACACGGTTGAAACGTCGGAAGTATGAAGGTATTTTACGCTTGATCTTGTAATTTTATGTTTCAACCTACCAATGCTGGAAAGAAAGCAGAAAGATCCATTCTTTACCCATAAGCCCCACTGCAGTGTATTTACCCCTCCTTACTTCTCTTTACCCACCCCTTACATTTGCAAGCTTTTTAATCGTTTTTCCTTCTCTATTCTTTAAAGAAGTTCCATTGTATATAATCTTAATTAATAGGCTCCAGGACTGCGTCCACTAGCCGGCGAGGGCGAGAGAGGGCAACGTAGGAAGGACCATCCCGCTGCTTACTTACGAGTTCCTAAATCTACAACCATTTGACAGTGTCAAATACTGGGTCCATACTTATATAAGAGGAAACTGGAAGAAGATCTCCTCAGACGCTAAGTTCGAGTAACGTTTGCTATAGGCACTGAATTGTTAATATTTGTCTCAGTGTAAGTCTAATTGCACCATAATCACCAAATCACGTTTGATATTGTAAGATTGAAGATTGAACATGCATTGATAGCCTAAAGTGACTAAAACTAAGCTTTGGGTAATCAATGTATCTTTAAATATTTTAAACTTTGAATATATATGTAATATGGTAGGATGGTCGGTTGTGTAGCGAGTCCTAATGTGGCAATGTAGGTACTCCTTTACTGTTAATAGGTAATTTACTGTTAATTAAACATTTTAAGTTAATTCAGTGTCCTAGACAGGGAAACCTTTTGTTGGCTTTATTTTAGAATAACTTTATAATTGTAAATTTATACATATGTAACGCTGTTGGTTTTCTTAATAAATTTAAATAAATAAAGGACGATCCGTAGGTGGAGCGCAATTTGGAGGGTAAATCAATTGGGTAACAGTGCCTAATGAACCATTTACTTATTTATTCTTAAGCATGACTCTACTCCCGACACATATGTCAAGTGTCTTTTCTAACCCTCTGGTTGTTAATCTGCGAAGCCTGTGCAGCTAGCTTCTATAATCGTCAAACCTTTTAGTTCATCAAAATTGAAACTGTTTACACCTTATTTATGTACTTCAACTTCTTTCATTTCAATTTTTATCAACTTTTGTACATATAGTCTGTGGGTTTCACCAATATGGGAGTAAAGTTTATAACTGTGTAGTCTACTCATAAAGCGCTTTCATTTGATACCACACATGGTATGTTTAATAAAAAAATCATTATTTCTCTGTATCGCCGACGTCACAGTTACTACCCACCATTTTCGTACTTGTCATACCATAGATTTGTATTTACGACATCATATATATTGTACATAAACAAAATATACAAAAAAAATATTTTTAGACAAATTTAGGGCGAATTGCTGACTATAAACACGTTCAAGATTATCGTATAAAAAATGTTCAGACAAAAAAAGTGTGTCATAGTAAGAGTAACAGTAAAGTGTAATGACATAATTTTTTTTAATATTTTAAGTTTCGAATAGAATATTTCCGCCATTTTTGAAAATTTCGAAAAAATGGCGCGACAAAAATAATCCTATATTATTATTGGCCTTTGTAAATTATTTCTATAGTTTTTAAACTAAAATAGTTTATAAGCACTACTAACAAAATGTGAGTCCTAGTTACTTGAAATAAATAAATTCATTCATTCATTCATTACCGAACCTGCTCACAAAATTTCATAAGAATTGGTATATAAATGCGACCTGTATGCGAGAACGGACAGACATATGGACAAAAGAATTTTGGGCCAGTCGAAACTGAGACGCTTCGTTCGCTTCGCTCACTCGGTCAATAAACGCGATAAAAACCGTATTAAAATAGTTTAATTTAATGTGTAGCAATCGCGAAATCATAATAAATCATTAGTATAACGTATGTTAACATGAGGATTTAATTGCTTATTTTTACTCGTAGATTATGTAAAACTTTTGCATAGATGTAGAACGGTTGGGATTAAAAATACTATTTTTAGATCAGGGCCTGTATGTGATATGTTATCCAATATTAAAAATGTCTCACACATATGCCACCTAAGTTTGATTACCTAATTTATAAAAGCCGAGTACTTATATAAGTTTTTGACAACCCAGATAGTGAACGAAATCGGTACAAAAATATCGAATCTACTTCAACCTTTAGAAAACTTAAAACAAAATAAATTTTTAAGTGTCTAAATAATCGCTTGGGATTAAAACGTTACGTACATTCGAGGGCGGATAAACGTCCGCCTACCGTACTTAAAGCAATGGCTGGGGGTCAGGTTTACCTGCCCCCAACTGTACCTAATTTCGACCAGAATAAATCAGACAACAGTCACTGTATTGTAAAAGACCATCTAGGATAATGCCTACCCTGAGCTCTGTGTTCTGAGTTTACCGAACTCTGTAAAATATTACAAGTGTCTACGTTTATAATTCATAAAGCCTTCTGTCAGACAGAGGACGATTTTTACACTTTGTATACGGTACTCTAAAAACGTAATTGTTTTATGTAGTTTCTATCAAAATATATCTTAAGCAAAATCGTATAAAATGCTTAATAAATTAAAAAATTACTAGTTGCTAATCTAGTAAAAGCCTTTTCATTCTATTTGAAAGAAAATTCACTTGGAAAGTTTTCACGTAACATATTTTTCACATTTTCTCTCGTCGGTGTTAAGTGCCTCTGTATCGGATTTAAGGCGATGTGTGCCATTCCATCGTAAGAAGTAGTTTTTTTTTCATCTTTCTATATGGCATGAAATCCTGGAAGAAAGCAGCTGACCGACACCGCTTAGTGCATTTAGGGTGCTGGAGACGCATGTTACATATTCCGTAGAACCAACACATTTATGTTAAAAAACTTAAGGTTGAAAAATGGCTGTTGATCATCTACTTCAATGAGCGATACAATACTTAACCTGAAATCCAGATGACAATCTGGAAAAGCTCGTAGTCACTGGCAGGAGAGACGAAAAGAGATGATCTGACCAAACCAGGGGAGCCTGAACGCTATGAGGGTAAGGAGATTGTCAAAAATATAGGTCGGGCGCATCACGACGCTCAGCAGTGAGTAAACGTCTGAAGTAGGAGGAGGATATTCAAAATCCTACTTTCCCACTATATAATATATGTAATATTTGTAATATATGCCAGGACTAATGAGCCCCATCGTTGTCGTTGTGGTGAAGACGTCGACTGCCTGGGTTACCATGGCTTGGCTTGCCGCCGCAGCGCTGGTCGCATTTCGCGTCATGCCGCTATCAATGACGTCATTCGCAGACCCTTGAAAGTGCCGCTGTGTGAGCAGTACTCAAGCCTGCTGGTATTTCTTGAGATGACGGCAAGAGGCCCGACGGTATGACGCTCATACCTTGGCGGAACGGGCGGTCGCTCGTATGGGATGCTACCTGTATTGACACGGTAGAGCCATCTCATTTTGGGCTGGGTTTGAAAGTATAAAGAAAGTCTCTTCATATTGTAATAGGATGGGCATGATAAGAGGACGGTGAAGCGCATTAGGCGCCTCTCGACAGAGAGTTTGTTTAGTTTTGTTGCGTTCTACTGAATTGATGGGTAAATTCCTTCTTATTGAGGATTTGAGGGACATAAATTTTATTTTATAAATGATGTGATAGCTTCTTTGCAATACATGAATGACACCACAGCACAGATACAAATTATATAAAGACATATTAAAAACTCGCCTCCGGCCACCGACTGTAGGTGGCAATACTAGGCCCTTGCAATCACCTCTAAACGCGGGGTGGGGGCGAGTGAGTGAGCGGGATGGCGCAATTCAAGGTGTAAAGCGACATCTCGCTTGCTCGCTCGTCTCTGCCCTGCTATTGGAGATGATAGTAGGGCCACCTGTAATGCCCCGGCCACACTGTCGCGTAAATGAGAATGTTCGCGTTGTCGCGGCGCCTAGCGCCTGGCAGGGGTGTTCGTATTGTCGCGAATCATTTTCGCAGGCAAGGGTACGGTGCGGGGCGATAAATTGTAAGTTGATAAATAATTGTGTACTTATAGTTTAAAAATTATCATCATGTGTACCGTGCCTCCTCAGAAGGTGGTGGCTGAAAATCAGTGCTAGTGATGCTTGCATGTCTAGCGTAACACTGAGCCGCCACCTATTGAGACGTCTGTCACGCGCTTCATGTATCTTGTACTCGTAAGACCTTTCTAGTGTGTGATGGATTAATCAATAAAGATTTATTCTATTCTATTCTATTCTATCTCACATATAAGCGACCTCCTGTACTGCGGGTGCGGCTGCGACGGTGGCGGAAACCAATAAGAGGCGTAAATATGCGGCTCAAGATGAGTCGTATATATTTACGCCTTTTGCTTTCGCTTTGGGGCCTTGGGGTGTGGATGCAAAACTTTTATATAAAGAGATATCCGCTCGCCTAGTTGACGTCTCTGGCGATCCAAGAGCTGGCACCTATTTTGGCCAGTGCATCAGCCTGGCCATACAAAGAGCTAACGTCGCCAGCCTCTTGGGTACCTTGCCATCATGCAGCGATAACGATTTGGGCTCAATATTTAATTTAATTTAAAAAGAACAGTTTTATAAAGTTCTTTATTTTTAATTAAATTTAATCTTCAGAAGGTATATAATAATAATGTAATATGCAATAGCCCTGTTTAAATCCATTCAAACTTCGTAACCATAACTGATTTTATTCTTTTCACTCATTGGCAATAGTTCCTCCTCCTGCCCAGACCCGTTCATGGAAATGTCATCTATTGATATAGACGAGGACGGGTTTAGGCAGGAGCACCACATGTTATCAACTTCTCCAAAGGGCCTCAACGCGTTGGATCCATATCCCCGCGCAAACCTCTCAAAGTACCGGAGCAACCAGTGAATCCCAAGTGGAGATGTAATATATCCATATCCATACTAATTCTGTCTGTATGTCTGTCTGTCTGTCTGTTACGCTTTCAAGGCCAAACCGCTGAACGAATTTTGATGAAATTTTGTATAAATATAGTTGAAGACCCGGGGTCAAACATAGGCTCCTTTTTGACGCAGGCGGCACTGCGGGAAATAGCTCAATAATTGAAATGAGCCATTTGGAATATACGTCATACATACAAAGACTGCTAAAATCATAACTCTTTATTTGGCTTTGCGATAGTCACCTAAAAATACCACACGAAACGAACATACGTTCGTTAGCTATATAATAAGAGCATACGCTCTTAAGCCTCTATGGTATCGAATTTAATAACTAGCAAAATAAAAATTGATGTTTCGTGCTTTTGGCAAGGCTCCCGGCGTAACTGTAAATGCGCAGTGTTAATGGTATCGTTGAGCTATTGCTGTTGAGAAATTAAAAACTACAGCCATTTTTGCTGAAACAGCCGCGTTGGAACAGTTTTAGGGCAATTGAAGTAATGAATGTGTCGTAAATTATGAAAAATTATCTTGTTAGTTGTTCTCGCAATTTTTTTCTTGTGTCTGGCAGATAGCTAATTTAAATTATGTTTGTTTGCGTTTATGGTATCTTGCGCTTCTGGCACTCTGCGTTGAAAGGTCCTCTTTAATATCCATGTACTTTCTCCTTTAATCTACAGTAGGCTACAGGTTCCATGGAAGACATTCCTATCAGGGATAAGTACGCCATTTTAGTGTGCTATTTATGTTTAAAATAGAAACCTACATAAAATTACATAAGATACTTTTAATTCGTATATTTTTTAAGTCGGAAAGCAAATATGAAATTGGTAACTATTACCGCTAAAAACGCGTATGGGGAAAGAACAACATCCTATATTATACCTCGTTTGATTAATGATTTGCCAAAACCTTTTAAACAAAACATTACAAACACTAATCCATACTAATATTATAAATGCGAAAGTCTGTCTGTCTGTCTGTTAAGCTTTCACGGCCAAACCGCTGAACGGATTTTGATGAAATTTGGTATGAATATAGTTGAAGATCTGGGGTCAAACATAGGCTACTTTTTGACGCAGGCGGAGCCGCGGGAAAAAGTTAATACTTAAAAAAGTAACAACAATCCACCACAAAGGTCTTGAGTACTTTATTAAAAAACCAATACACTACGCGTGTAGTACTCTCTCTCTTAGATCTTAGTACTTTTTTTCGATGCCGAAGTCGATGTGATGATTACACTGTATGTGACAAAAAAAAATCTCCTGTACTAAGACACGTGTTCGTTCGTTTCAGCCTCAATCAGTCCACTGCTGGACTTAGGCCTCCCCCGAATTGAGGGGTTGTTGCAAGACACGTATTTATAGTACCTGTTCGTAATCAAAACTACAGAACCTGAAATCGTTCGCTACTTTCACATTTTCCCGCCAAATCTTGTATCACATTATAGGATGTCCCCAGACAAACGCCCCGTTAAGTGGATAAGCATCAGATGCATCTCTGAAGCCTGCGGAGCCGGTGTCTAACTGACGCACAACGACATCTATTTCTCACTAGATTAGTCATGAAATTTAAAAAAAGAACGCTTTTGTAACGTCTTTTGTCGTAGTACAACACTTAGTAATACAGAAAGCTTACAACATCCAGCAACATAGGACAGATTACCTTGGCGCAATTTGTTTAGGAGAGGTGACCAGATCCAAGAATTCGTCAAGACAAAGAAAAAGAAGTATTTACACACTACACAAATAGTTTGGGGCCGTAACATGCGTGCTGCAGATCCGCACATGCCATAAGGAATAGTTTTTATAGATTTAATAATGTAAATGTGTGAAGGACTGAACTCTACAGCGATATGATATGCTCTCCCTGAAGGGTCAAGCAATGCTCCACTAGCACCTAACTATATATTCATGCTTGTCAAACAATTTCTACTGTTTAGCAATAACGCTTAACAGTTTATTTATTTGCAAGTTAAAAATACATTATTTATATTATTTCAGAATTTCAGATACTTCACAAGCACGCTCTACACGTTCAAATACTGCTGGTCAAGTACGTAAAATATATATACGCTGGTCAAGCATTTTTTTACCTTTTAAGTAGCACGTCATAATTTAGCAAGCCCAGTAAATGGATACCAATAGAGGTCATATGTGAACGGTTATTGGGCAGACAGCACGTCTGACCGCAATGGGTTCCATCCCAGATTATTCGCTCCATGCTCATATTAATGTTTGCATTGTGAAACAAAGAGGAGACTATTTTTTTAGTTTTGAAATTACAAGCTGTTGTTTACTCGGAAATTTGTTTGTTATTTTAAATTTTAAACGTAAATAAATTGAATACATTTGATTGAAATATATAAACACTAATGAATTTTCAAATTAAAGTCTATGGGGTTTTAAATTTCACCATCATTTATTAGAAAGTTTTCCCCGGCCGCCATTTGGTAGTTGCATTAAAGTTCCATGTCATAGGCCTGGAGTTGATATTGAAAATCAATTAAAATTATCATTGGTAACCATAATAAATGAAGTTATTAATAATCATCATGCTTGTCATCTGATTCCAGCGCTCTATTCTCCCTAAGAAGACAAGAATAAAATGTTTCCTGTCATTAGTTTATTTATTTATTTGTAAACAAAGTGATTTTTAAATGACTCAGACATACATTTATTTATATATTTACAAGCAGAAAAGAAAAATTACTATTACTCAAAAATTCCGCCCCAGATTGTCCCCGGTTCAAAGGTACCCATTACGCTAGCTGCGTTGCCTCTCTGAATAGCAATGGATATCCTTTGGACCAGGTACCATCCCGAGCGTTCGTCATAACCGCGGTCCCGTAAACGGCGCCCTATCTCACTAACAAAACTTTTGGCTTCAGGACACCACGGGCCAGCCGTTTCCACAGCGACCGGAACAAAGTCATATCTAGAAGTTAAATTCTCCCTATGTTCTAACTTCACAAATACCAAAATACGTACTTTATATTACGACACATTATGGGTTAATCTTTTATACACATATGATTAATCCGTTCAAATAATAAAGACATACATTATCGATATTGAACTTTAAGCATCAGTCGTTAGTAAATAATGGCATCTTTTGACAGCCAATCCAATATCGGTTAGGAAACTTACACCATCACTTTGTTGGTTTAACGAGTAGTTATCTGTTCGAGTTTGGTCAAAACTATTGTATATATACTATTGTATTCTTGTTATAGTTCTTGGGTTGGGAAGTTGGTTAATGTTGGGTAGTTATGGATTGGCATGTACAAATACAAATAAGAACTTGATTACTACTTAAACTATTCCATTTTCGTTTATGCAACTCTCAAAATTTTTTGGTAACATTAAGATTTTGTTACGATAGTCAAATATATTTTAGTGGATAATATAACTACATAAAAGAAATATGAATGAGCATGTCTACCAATTTCAAAAGCATTTTCAATAATACACATATGCTATACTTAATTCACTGAGACGAGATCCAAAGCAAGAAAATATCTAGATTTAACTTTCAAAACATTTTCGGGCCTTGTGTCATTTTATATCCATTTTCTCCAACTATCATTGCAATATCAAATAGAAAAAAAAAGATTGTGTGAAGTAATAAACGCGATAAAACCGTATTAAAATAGTTTTAGTTTTAGTTTAAAAAGATTGTTTCTTATATCGCTTTTATGTTATAATAGGCTACTTGACTGTGTTCATATTTTGACAAAATTTTTATACGGAACAATACATACAGCAAAAGTAACCGATTCCGAAAACAACAACAAAATTGGTAATTCACTAAATCAGTAATTAAAGCATTTAAAGTTTTCTAATGAAGAAAAGCGGGAGCGTGGTGGGTCTTGCTCTCTTTTGTATGCACGAATTCAAGTAGCATTGACGTCACTCAACCATTAAGTGCGTCCTTTTCTTGTTTCTTGATACTTTTCCCCTTCCACAGGATTTCAAAGTCTTATAACTTATTTAATATTCAACGGATTCAAAAAATTCTATCTGTTTTCGTAATAAAAAAAAAATGAGTAGAATAGTCAATTGTTTACGTATTAATCATACGCAAATATATTTTTTTTTATTTGTCACAAAAAACCATTGTAACGTCATCAATAGACCATCTTTATTGTCCGTATTTGCCATTAATTTTACAATGTTTATTTTCCTGTCTTTAAAAGTAGTAAAGAAAAATAAAATAAAAAAAAAATATGGATGAAATAAATGCCAAAGAGATAAAACTGAAAGTAAATGAGTTGAAATATAAAATAATCAATGCTGTCATTGCTATTGTAATGGTAACCAATCAGGTCTTCTATAGCTTTGTAAATATTTCTACAACACAAGGCTTTGCTATGGTTAAAGCATCTACGTCATTTATTCATGTTATGGCTGATACTATATTATGTACAAACTTTGTGATAATCTGGTGGTCGTTGAAGGAACCATGTCAGAGGTCGAGAGGCGGTTCCGCACAACTTTGACACCAGGGTGTACATGGTCGATTGAGAAAGTAACCTATACGAAATGATGATGACCCATTTTAAAAGAAACTTTTGACTGGTCGGTTTCGATGCTTTTTTGGAACACCCCATAGGATTCTAATATAAAAATCATATATAAAATGAAAAGTAATATCTTTTCATTTACCTTGTCCCATTTTGTTATGTGGGCTCGACACAGTATGTTCGTTCCTTCCACTTTCCTCTGTCTGTAGCCAATTCCTTCTCAACGCCCTTCCTACTCATGTTCTCTCTGATACAATCCAGCCATCTCTTTTCTGGTCTCCTCCTATTTCTTGCTCCCACAACCTTCAAGTTTAGCATTCTCTGCGTAATATGGGTAAAATGAAAAGTCACGTAAAATAGATAATATTTAAAATTCACCCAGAAAATACTGAAGTATTACACTAGGTTAGAATGAAACTTGTTATTACTTACATAATGGAGATTAAACCATTTACGTATTAAAACCATTTTCTAATATTAATCACCACTTTGGTCGTTAGTAAATAATAAATTGATAACATTTTAGCGCCAACACAATAATCATTTGGAAACTCATTTCATCGCTACGTTTTCTACGTTACTACAAATAAAGGAATACATTTAATTTCAACGAATTAGACCGTTGAATTTTGAAATCAGAGTGAATTGTATATCAAAGTGTCTTAGCACGTTAATCGTACAAATAAATAAATAAACGTATTTTACTAAGAACCCCAAACATGATCAACTTCTATGACATTTTCGGTCCTTGTGTCATCTTATATCCATTTTCTCCTACCGCCGCTTCGACCTCGCCAAAGAAAATCTCAGAATGCTTCATATATCGCTTGTATATTTTACTTATTAACGCAATAATTGCCAGTGCATTAATCACCCAAACATATTTATTCACTAATGTAAATGAAATGGCCTGGACTGTCTTAAACAAACCATTTATATTATTCGCGAATTGCATATTTTTCACAATGATACTAGCCCATTCGATGAAAGTAGCCAAAAAAACTAAAACAGAAAAGCTTATGAGTGAAATTAACGAACTAGGAGATATAGAATTTAAAGTTAATGACTTGAAATATAAGATAATCAATGCTGTTTTCGCTTTAGTAGTAATAATCAATCACGTTGGATGTAGTCTTGTTAATGCAATAAACACAGAAGGTGCAGCTC
The DNA here is from genome assembly GCA_947363495.1 of Euzophera pinguis. Taxonomy (NCBI): domain Eukaryota; kingdom Metazoa; phylum Arthropoda; class Insecta; order Lepidoptera; family Pyralidae; genus Euzophera; species Euzophera pinguis. Next base: position 628,791 of record OX376159.1, read on the forward strand.
TGTTTCTATTATACTGTTTAACATTTATTTGTATAACAACTGATTCTGAAATAATAATTCTAAACAGTTTCATGTTAATTATTGACGCGAAAATGAAATGTTTTGTGTTACAACTACAAGACATTATCGAGAAGAAATTTAATAGCAGAATTTGTGATTTTTATGACCAGTTCAGCCGTATGCTGCATATATTGAAAATTGCTAACAATATTTGGAGCAACCAAGTAAGTTTTGTAATTATATAACAGTAAATGTTTGTCTTTATTACATATTGAATTAGTACTCGTATTTAGATAACAATATGCAAATGCTGAAAATTATCTTTGTAAAACTAATCTCCTTTAATGCATTACGCAGCGAATATTTTTAGCATAACGTGTAAGATAAACAAACAGACAGAGTAATGTGGAATGAATGATAGCATTGTGTGAGGCGATCGTAAATGTTAAATATTTTGGAGAATCCGCCCACTTGAGTGATAGATACCAGTGGCGGCTAGATATACCTTTGTAATCACCTTTAAACTCTTTCTGGATACCGTTGTTACCATCAGTAGCTGTAGGCTACTGTGTACTGCCAGATGAAATTTCAATGTACTTACAACTTGAGGTGACAAATTTCGTTGTTTAATTATTTTTACGATTTGATATTGTATGTAATTATCTATAGTAATATTATAAAGCTGAAGAGTTTGTTTATTTGAAAGGGCTAATCTCAGGAACTACTGGTCCGATTTGAAAAATACTTTCAGTGTTGGATAGCCTATTAATCGAAAAATGCTATAGGCCCGGGCGAAGTCGGGACGGGCTCCGGGAATAGGCTACTTGACTGTGTTCATATTTTGACAAGATTTTTATACGGAACAATACATACAGTAAAAGTAACCGATTCCGAAAATAACAACAAAATTGCGGTAATTAATTAAAGCAGTAATTAGCATTTAAAGTTTTCTAATGAAGAAAAATGGGAGCGTGGTGGGGACGTCTTGCTATCTCTTTTGTACGCACTAAATCAAGTGGTATTGACGTCACTTAACCATTAAGTGCGTCCATTTCTTGTTTATTGACAGTTTCCCCTTCCACATGATTTCAAAGGCTTAACTTATTTCATATTGAACGGATAGCGAAAAATACATTTGATTATCTTGTACAAAAGTGCACGCCACGCCCACATGTGAATACATACAGTAAAAGTAACCGATTCCGAAAATAACAACAAAATTGCGGTAATTAATTAAAGCAGTAATTAGCATTTAAAGTTTTCTAATGAAGAAAAATGGGAGCGTGGTGGGGACGTCTTGCTATCTCTTTTGTACGCACTAAATCAAGTGGTATTGACGTCACTTAACCATTAAGTGCGTCCATTTCTTGTTTATTGACAGTTTCCCCTTCCACATGATTTCAAAGGCTTAACTTATTTCATATTGAACGGATAGCGAAAAATACATTTGATTATCTTGTACAAAAGTGCACGCCACGCCCACATGTGAAACTTGCGTGTACTGAAATAAATTTTCATTGTGAACTTTTTAATTTTACAAATTTTAGTTTGCAGTGAAAACATTTATATATAACTAGCTTTTCCCCGCAGCTCCGCCTTTATTTCTTAAGAAAATTCAAAACATTTTTTAATATAGTTTATTTACATTTAACTAAAGTATGTAGGTGTCTGCTTCGGAGCCCAGAGTCCGCTTTCCTACTTTTGCGTCTCCACTTCGCCCGGTCTTAGGCCTCCCTGACAGTTAGTCCGTTAGCACGCATATCCAGCTTTGCGACGTCAAGCCAGCTCTTCTTGGGCGCGCCCCTTCTACCGGGCCCTGGCGGAGGCGGCATGGCCAGACACTTGTTGCCAATGTATATTGCCGGTTTCGTAAGACGTGACCGTACCATCGCAGGCGATTTTCTCGAAGCTTATCCTCTATGTCACGGACATGAAGGCTACCCCGAATGCGGGAGTTTCTTATGCGGTCCTTCCGCGATACTCCGCACATCCAGCGCAGCATCTTCATCTCCGTAATACGCAGTTCTTGCTTGTGCCGCTCAAGGCCGGGCCACATCTCACTGCCATGCAGGAGGGCAGGTCTAATAATAGATTTATAGACCTGCCCCATAAGCCTGATCGGCATTCTGGGGTCACAAGTGACACCAGTCACCTCACGCCACTTTGCCCATGCCGCTGTAATACGATTCTTAACATCGCAATCGATGTCCTCGGATGCATCGAGTACAGACTCCAAGTATGTCAATATTACAAGCCATGTACTCAGTTTTCGCTACGTGTAGTTTCAGACCGCCGTTCTCGAGTGACTCCTTCTATTTGTTTGCCCATTGGGTCAGTCTCCCCTTGCTCGCATCCGTCAGTGCGATATCGTCAGCATACATGAGTACCTAAAGATTACTGAAAGAGATTAAAGAGAACCGTGATAGTTAGACAACTGACATTTCCACATATGATGTATTTATTTATTTTGCCGCTATTACAACAAATACTTAAAATATATATTTAAAGGGGTTCCATAAAACAGACATGATTTTTTGCGGTCTTTATAGATAATGGTACGGAGCCCCTTCGTGCGCGAGTCCGACTCGCGCTTGCCCGGTTTTATTGTAATATACTCGAGTCAAGCAGTTTACTTGTTGTTCTAGATCTTCCTGATAATCCACTTCGAACTGTTGTTCGCAACGAGGTCCATCTTGAAGCTTTTCGCCAAAAATCAGCAATTGGATGACGTAAGCATTGTTATAACTAAAGAATTTCCGTGGTCCTAATTGGGTCGACGATATCAGAAAGCTGGCAACAACTGGATCGCGATGGCTAAGGACAGGGATGGTTGGCGCAGAAAGGGGGAGGCTTATGCCCAGCGGGTGGTTATGAAAAGCTGATGATAATGAAGAATTTTCGTTTTAAAGCTTTGATAAATGGGTATATATTTATTGCAAATAAATCTGATCGGGCCATATGTTAGTCTATACAGAAGAAGAAACGTATAAAGAAAGCTGTTATCGTAGCGTAGTAACAGTATTACAACGAGAAAGCAATGAAAATACAGGTTTATCTCCAGAATACAAAACTCTTATTACACAATAAGGAAACATTTGTCAAATACAAACAATCAAAAGGAAGGCTGCTTTATCGCAATAGCAATTACTTCCAGGCATCCATCCAGAAAATTGTTAAGAGTAACACAGATGGTGACGATACAGATTGTGCGGGGTGGGTGACAGGAAAAAATACAAACGTAGTAATAACTTGATGAGTTATCTTTATCTTTCGCCAGGTAATATCTATTTTCACCGTGATCTTCAAATCTGTGGTACTGGTACGTCACTTCCTGATCTACGCTCACCTTGGAGTACTTGGCCAGTGGATCTCTGACAGGTTCAACCAGATTACACTTCTGGCCAATAGCATCCATGACATGGACCTTGGAGGTGAGGTTTGAGACTCTTCTTTTATAAAAGAGTATGCTTCCCAATCATTCATTCATATCGAGTAAGTTACATTGTTAATCCCTTTGCCAGAGTTATTTGTAACCGCCTTCCGGCCTCTGACTTGGTTCCTTTAAGAATCAACTAATGGCAGCCGGACCCAACGGCTACACGTGTCTCATTCATCTTTATTATTAGACAAACAGGTGATTCAAGCCTGCAATGTCCTATCCAACAACGAAACCACGACCTCCGGGTCGAAAGCGAACGCCTTAACCGCTGAACCACGGAGGCAGTTTACGTTTACGGAGGAATTTGTTTCCCATAGCTTACCCTTCAATCAGGTAGGTACATAATCTAGAAGTGGCAGGGCTGGTAATAACAATGAATCCTATTGACCCCCATGATCTTTTTAACAGGGAAACCAGAGCAAAAGAATATGATTCGTGTGTTAGTAACTCTGTCAGGATTTTCAGGTTGCTTATAAGCTTCCAACACAGCCTGTCCAGCGGCATTTAGCTATAGCCAGGCCTAAAAGTTTAAATGTTTTCTGGAGCACGTTTTTCAAGCTTGAAATGTCATAACTATACTAGAAAAACTGAACAATTTCTACTTCTCATAGAAGTTGAACCCTGTTCTATGATTTGCATCAGTAAAAACACAGGGCATAAGCCTCCCCGCCCCCTGTCTACGCCAACCATCTCTGTTCTGAGCAATAGCAATCCAGTTGTTGTCAGCTATTTTTCTGATTTTAGTAGGTTATAGATAGCTGATGATGAAGAAACTCGTCTAAGAGTTTAAAAATCTACTAACTTTCTTTGGATTTTTACAGAAGACCTAAACCACCAGATGTGGAAGATATCCCGGTTGGCCGCAATATGCCCTGGGCAGCTACAGGCCGGTACCATGAAGCTGGATGGTCAGCTGCCTCTGAAAACCGCGTCTATGATCATATCAGCTGTCATTATCTTCTTGCAATTTGGAGTAGCGGTTTACTAGGTCTTATCAAAAAAACTCAGAAGCGGTTCAAAAAACGAGAAAATTGTATTAAGTTTAATGAATTAAATCCAATAAAAACATTACAAAGTTCAGCCGTCAGCTTAAAATATTCCGGTTTGCTCCAGTATATTTATTCATCATCCTAGCGTGTTTTCCTAGTTGCGTCGTCAGCTTACGCTTCAGAGCCTAGGGTACAAGTAGCCTATGAGTTAATCTGGGTAATAAACTATCTGTGTGCAAAATTTCATCTAATTCCATTAAGCTGTTTAGGCGTAATGGAGTAACATACAAACTCACAAACGTACAAACTTTCGCATATTTTATAATATTAGTAGGAAGTAGGATAGTCGGATTTTGCATACACGTTGCCTGTGTGGCACGGAAACGGTTATGGGGGTAGGAAGATTCGTTTGATGGGTCTAAAATCTTTACATACAGCCCTTTCCAAATAATGAACGCATGAGTGTACTTTGGCCTTTTTGATTAGTTTCAAAATAAAATATTTTACTCATTGTTATTTTTACTTAAAACCCACAAAAAATCACAACGCGCAAGATTCATTCGCTGACAGAAATAATATTTTTTTCTTAAGTACCCTCATAACCAATGATGTAAATATTTTTTAATAATTATAAACAATTACCGACTTTCTTGTTAATAAAAGTGAATAATATGCCTGAACACAAATTACTATGACTATATTACATCTTCATCACCATTTCTCGGTTGCATCCTGTGTGGATTCGAGAATGGTTTATATTTATTACGGGTATGTCCCTTCCACATTGTATAAAAAAACATGAAATTTTGCGAAAGGGATATTTTTGCCACCAGGGGATATTTTGCTAACAGGGACATTTTGCGACTAGGGGGCATTTTGCGTAAGGGACATTTTGAGACGATACGTCCTTGAGTACATTTAACATCCATACTAATATTATAAATGCGAAAGTCTGTTCATCTTTCTGTCTGTCTGTCTGTATGTCTGTTACGCTTTCACGACCAAACCGCTGAACGGATTTTGATGAAATTTGGTATGAATATAGTTGGAGACCCGGGGTCAAACATAGGCTACTTTTTGATGCAGGCGGAGCTGCGGGAAACAGCTAGTTTTCCATAAATGGACTACTCGAACCCGAAATCTGAATCCACAATTGAGGTAAGACTACCTTTGTTTGGAATTTATATAAAATGAAGAATTTTTATCTTATTGGCAGTTCTATAAGCAGTTTAATAAATTAAAGACCGAGCAGACACTTGCTTAAAGATCGTAACACTTTAGAAATACATTAACACATATCCATGGACTCGCTTGTGCGTCGGGCGCCGGTCGCCAAACCCGCCATGCAGCCATCAATGACATCCTACGAAGGGCGCTCGTTAGTGCCAAAGTACCCGCAGTTCTGGAGCCTCAAATTGTGCGGGACGATGGCAAGCGCCCTGACGGGATGTCATTGATACCTTGGAGGATGGATCGAGCCCTTGTCTGGGACGCCACGTGCTCCGATACTATGGCAGCTACGTACCTCCCAGCCACCAGCAAACAGGCCGGCGCGGCGGCGGACGCCCGCGAACGGTTTAAAGCCAATAAATATAGTTGTCTCGGCACTCAGTACGAGTTCACAGCCTTTGGTGTCGAGACACTAGGTCCATGGGGCGCCGGTGCGCGGGGTCTTCACAGGGAGATCAGTAGACGCCTAAAAGAGGCAACGGGTGACCCTCGCGCGGGCAGCTTTCTCGCTCAGAGAATAGCCATAGCTATTCAACGCGGGAATGCTGCCTGCGTGATGGGAACTCTGCCCAGGGGACCTAATTTAGATTTCATTTAGTTTATTATTTTTAGATAGGATTGTGTAATATATTTTTTCTTTTCTTTGTGTATAATTTAATTATGTAAATACCTATTATACGGAAGTTTTATATTAAATATTAATTAAAAATTTTGACTACAATTGAAATTAAATAATCAGAATAATCAAAAAAAAAAAATTAACACATATAGCTATCGACTCACTGCCTATAAAGACCCGGGGTCAAACAGAGGCTAGTTTTTGACGCAGGCTAGCTAAAGGGAGCTACGGGAAACAGCTAGTATTCACATAAAGCAGCTATGTTAAACATATTTAATACTAAATAAAATACTAAATACTAGAAATAAGTAGAACCCTTGTACACAGTTTTCCTAATTTTAAGTTTCCAATGTATATTTACAGTGTGTACATGAAATGAATAAATAAATAAATAAATAAGCTATTATAAAAGTTTTTATGTAAGTATCCATTTCTTTTATTTCCACTTGAAGTGACACGTTTTTTTCTCGTTTCGCTTCTCTTTGATTATCTTCGTTTGTTGAAGTTTCCAGAAAATGTCGGAATAAATTTGCGTCAATTCTTTCGTACGTAAAACATTTCAATAGACTATTTAACTTGCGGTTCTCAATATTTATATATTCGATACTCTTCGCTACTCAAATATTACATTATTAGTCTTAATAAAATTATTAAAGTATCCTACTGCCTCCGTGATTCAGTGGTTAAAAGGTGTTTACTTGCGACCCAGGGGTAGTCGGGTGCAATTTTCTTAGGTAGCATACTTTATTTAGTTGTTTCCAGTTTGGTTAGGATATCAAAGGCTTGAATCACCTGATTGTCTAATAAAGAAAGATGATTCAGTGCTTCGGAAGGCACGTTCAACCGTTAGTCCGGCTACCATCTGGTGGTCGTTAAAAGAATCACGTCAGAGGCCGAGAGGAGGTTCCGCACTATTTTGACACCAGAGGTATACAATACATGGTCTATTGACAATGCAACCGCCTTTTTTCTTGTAATTGCTTGTATTTGACAATGTATCCTTGTTGTGCAATAAAGAGTTTTGTATTGTGTTGTAGCTCTGTAGTAAGTACATATATAAAACTTGCTGTTTCCCACAGCTCCGCCTGCGTCAAAAAGTAGCCTATGTTTGACCCCGGGTTCAACTATATTCATACCAAATTTCATCAAAATCCGTTCAGCGGTTTGGCCGTGAAAGCGTAACAGACAGACTTTCGCATTTATAATATTAGTATGGATTTTACTTGAAAAATCGATATACGATTTAATTGACCTTACAATTAGCAACCTAATAAATAATTTTATGGATTGGTAAATGGGGGTCATATTTTACCACGATTTCCTTTTAAGAAAAATATTTTCTCCTAGTATTTCCCCGTAAATGCCAATAAAATGTTGTAAAGTGTGAATGATAAATTTAGGAAACTTGACGACGCAAGAGAATTTCCAAAATAATAAAAGCGATGCCCAGTGCTGTACTATATCACAAATTTACGCACAGTTTTTGCTATCACAAAGGTGATGGACATGTTACCTAACATGACTAACATCAAGTTGAAAAGCAGTAATCATACTTTTACAAGTTTCTGTTCACACAAACTCTACAAGTATGATTAAAACTTGACATCGTAAAGTTACCGGTCTTTGTTCAAACTAACCATATATTACATTTTAATTTAATTAATATTCAATACGGGTAAGTTTCATTGTTATATAATATGTTAGTATGACGAGATATATTCACATCATATATTTTTAGTTTTTGAATAAGATCTAAAGTTCTTTCTACCGTTATTCGAATGTTAAATCTACAAAAAAGTGTCCATTAGGCAGACGTACATAACAGTTTAAATACTAGTAGTTCTGTGAACAGTAGACCTAACGAACAGTGTCACGACATTTAAATAACGTAGACGGTAGCGAGTGCATCAAAAATTACGCATATAAAAACTGTAAAGCGTAAAAATGTGGCCTCTAACCCGAAACAGTCCAGGGTCGGCAACGCGCTCGTGACATCTCCGGTGTTGCAGGCGTTCATAGGCTACGGTAACCACTTTCATCAGGTGGGCCGTCAGCCAGTTTGCCTACTTAGTTGTATAAAAAAAAAAAAAAAAAAAAATACATTTTCCGTGACAGAAGCAGAATCTTTTTTGCTGACTAGGTCAATAAGAGTCTACGGCACATAAAATAAGCATAATGAAATATCAAAATACTTAAATATACATCTACATCTACACTTTTATACTAATATTATAAAGAGGAAAGATTTGTATTTTGTGTGTATGTTTGTAATGAATAAACTCAGAAACTACTGTGCCAATTTCAAAAATTCTCTCACCATTAGAAAGCTACATTCACCCTGAGTTACATAGGCTATATACCGCAGGTGGAGCTGCGGGAAACAGCTAGTCTTTTATATAGGTACGCGTAGAATACAATCGGGTTTTGCCAGAGTAAAGCAAATTATTCTGGTTCGTCAGCAAATGAAACTTGCAACAAGAGTTAGTGGAAATTCTAAACAATGGTGACTTGGAAATTTCTAGAAGCATCCAGGAAAGTACTAAGTATATGAGATGGCCCACTAAAGCCTTCCGCAGGTCTGGGATTACAGGTTCATAACTTTGTAAATGCAAAATGGGACATATATATTTTTGAGGTTGTTTAAATGAAGCTCATATCATAGTGAGTGAGTATATTTTAATGACTTCAAAAACAAATACATCAAAGACTATAACTATTTAAGTACAGTCAGCTGCAAAAGTGCATGCACATTCTGTATTTAGTACATTTTATTCTAAAAATTATGCATGCACTTTTGCAACTATACTGTACTTATAAATCATTTTCAGTTTCTCTACGTCTAGATTCTTAGTTTAACGCTCGTATTAAAAATAATTTATTAACCACATGTTAGCTAAATCATCTTTGTATGTATGTATGTATGTATGTAAAAACTTTATTGTACAGAAAGAACATTGTTACAACAAAATAGAACACAACTAGAGGCGGACTTATCCCTGATAGGGATCTCTTGCAGTCAACCCGAAAACCAAAGGAAAAACAAGAGTACATGGGCATCAAAGAGTGTACAGTACAATATATACGATAAATATAAATGTAAAACAAACTAACATAACCTAAACCTTTTTTTTTTTTTTTTTTTAACGGAGGGTAAATGCATTTACGCACTGAGTGTGGGACTCCCAGGCAAAGTGCCTGGACTACCCACTAAAACCCCTCCGGCGTTTCCGCACCGGCTGTTGAGGGCGCCATGGGGTCGCGTTAGCATTCTACCACGACGCCCTCCAGCCATGGCCTTTCGGCCCCGACCGTTGGCCTTTCGGCCACCCTCCAAACCAGACAGTGGCCCAAAAATGGACCACGCCCGTCCCCCAGACGCACATCCAATCGCCGTGTCATTATAGACGGCGGTGGAGTGGTCTGTTGGCAGAAATTGGCAGACAGTCAACAAGACCCCGACTACCAGGGAGTTATTAACTATCACCCAGGGTGCACCGTCCCGAATCCCTTGTCAGCCCGCCCTCTCACCGGATCCTTGGGATCAAGTGAGAATGCAAAGCTTTCAAAGGACCGGGAACTCGAGGAGGTTCCCTGCCCTGCACCCTTTTTTTTTTTTTTTTTTTTTTTTTTTGTTTACGGAGGGGAAATGCATTTACGCACAAAGTGTGGGACTCGCCGGGCTGCTAGTCAGCCCGGAATACCCACTAAAACCCCTCAACATAACCTAAACCTTTTTTTTTTTTTTTTAACGGAGGGGAAATGCATTTACGCACTGAGTGTGGGACTCCCAGGCAAAGTGCCTGGACTACCCACTAAAACCCCTCCGGCGTTTCCGCACCGGCTGTTGAGGGCGCCATGGGGTCGCGTTAGCATTCTACCACGACGCCCTCCAGCCATGGCCTTTCGGCCCCAACCATTGACCTTTCGGCCACCCCCCCCCCCCCCAAATCAGACAGTGGCCCATAAATGGACCACGCCCGTCCCCCAAACGCACATCCAATCGCCGTCTCATTATAGACGGCGGTGGAGTGGTCTGTTGGCAGAAATTGGCCGACAGTCAACAAAACCCCGACTACCAGGGAGTTATTAACTGTCACCCAGGGTGCACCGTCCCGAATCCCTTGTCAGCCCGCCCTCTCATCGGATCCTTGGGATCAAGTGAGAATGCAAAGCTTTCAAAGGATCGGGCACTCAAGGAGGTTCCCTGCCCTGCACCCCAACATAACCTAAACCTTTTTTTTTTTTTTTGTTAACGGAGGGGAAATGCATTTACGCACAAAGTGTGGGATTCCTGGGCCGCTAATCGGCCCAGACTATCCACTAAAACCCCTCCGGCGTTTCCGCACCGGCTGTTGAGGGCGCCATGGGGTCGCGTTAGCATTCTACCACGACGCCCTCCAGCCATGGCCTTGCGGCCCCCTCAATTGGCCTTTCGGCCACCCCCCCAAATCGGGCAGTGGCCCATAAATGGACCACGCCCGTCCCCCAGACCCACATCCATTCGCCGTCTCATCATAGACGGCGGTGGAGTGGGCTGTTGGCAGAAATTGGCCGACAGCTAATAAGACCCCGACTACCAGGGAGTTATTAACTGTCGCCCAGGGTGCACCGTCCCGAGTCCCTTGTCAGCCCACCCTCTCACCGGATCCTTGGGATCAAGTGAGAATGCAAAGCTTTCAAAGGACCGGGCACTCGAGGAGGTTCTCTGCCCTGCACCCCAACATAACCTAAACCTAAGTCAACTCAAGTCCGAACGCTCAAAGTATTCCCTAACCCGGAATTTGAAGGTATGAAGAGAGGACAACTGTTTGATTACCAGAGGAAGCTTGTTCCATAAACGTGCAGCAAGTATTGCAAAAGAGTTAGCGTAGCACTGAGAGGAGTATTCAGGTAAATCCAGTTTTAGGCTGTGCGATGCTCGAAAGGCGGGGAAAAATATTACGGAAGGAAAATTTGGATTTGGATTTGGCGGGGATCTTTCATCCCTTTCTCTCTATTCAATCTTTGGCGTGAAAAAACAAGACGCAAGACATTTTAGCTAACATCAGCTTAACATTTTATTTTTGATACGAGTGTAAAACTTAATATTGAGTAAAATACCTTTAAATTAAACTATTTTAATACGGTTTTATCGCGTTTATTACTTATTTATTTACACCTGACGTTTCAAACACTTTACAGCGTTCATGGTCGCAGGCAGACTAAGTTAACATTTGTCTTTGATGTCATAAGATTACAAACTACCGCCTGAAATTTCAAAGACAAAATGTTAACTTAGTCTGCCTGCGACCATGAACGCTGTAAAGTGTTTGAAACGTCAGGTGTAAATAAATAAGTAATAAACGCAATAAAACCGTATTAAAATAGTTTAATTTAATGAATAACAATCGCGAAAACATAAGAAATCATTAAAATACCTTTGTTTTGTAAGCGTAAGATAATATAAGATACAAAGAAGAGAGAACGATTGATTCACAATCTGATTTCAAACCCGAAAAACAAAAGAAATGTATCACTTACATAAGCATCACAAAGAACACAAAAATATCAAGTTCCTGCAAAAATATAACATTTTCATGTGAAGTATTCGTAATAAAATCTCATTAAAAGTATGCAAACAAAAAAGGTAACTTAAAACGGGCGAAGAAATCGGCCTTTTTCCTCAATCAACCTAACTCTAGCAAAGTTATGAATAATCTGTTTTGACGTAGACCACATGCGTAAATCAACGAAACAAACACAATTTATATGAACCACAACGTATTATTTCATTGTATTTATGTAAAAACTTGTACAGAAAGATCATTGATACAACAAAATAGAACATAACAAAAGGCGGACTTCCTTAAGACAGGAATCCATTCCAGTCAACTAGTAGACCAAAGGAAACCTCGCACCTCTCGCTATCGTCAGGGATTTCATCCCCATAGCTTGGATTCCATGTTATCGCGTACAGTACGTTTCAAACGGAATTTCCTCCCTCGTACACTGCGATTATGGAATGAACTCCCTGCCATGGTTTTCCCTACTGACTATATCATGGAAGCCTTCAAAAAGGGCGTGAAAAAACCCTTCAGCGTCGGCAACGCGCTCGTGACATCTCCGGTGTTGCAGGCATTCAAAGGCTACGGTAACCACTTACCATCAGGTGGGCCGTAGGCCTGTTTGCCTATTTAGTTGTATAAAAAAAGTGTTTTTACGGAGATAAAATTTTCAGCTTTGCTCTAAATTTTACTACTAAACATTCATTCTAAAACAATAATATGTAAACTATATAATATAAAATATATAGTAATTATGTAAAGGTTTTAATTTTCTATTATGTACATTAATAAACATGGATTTTAGATATCTAAAATAAAGAATTTTGAATTGAAAACTGCTAGCTTGGCTGGCTGCTGGAGTGTTTATCCTAAAAAGTTATTCCGAAGTTTCAGAAACATTACGAATTTTCACCTCTTGTTCTATAGATATTTAGCGCCCTAAAAATTATCTCTAGTATCGATCAACTATATCCTAGGCATTTTTCCTACGAATAGTTTTTACTCGACTACGACATACCGACCTAGAGGGTTAGGCTTTTGACCGATTTGTACGTTTGTATGTATTTTCAGCTGAGGTTTCATTTATTTATTTATTTATTTATTCAATCAAGGTACACCTACAGGTTACATGTTCACATTATCTTACATATTCTAAATAGGTACTTTATCTAGCATGCAACCCAATTAAAGGTGAACACAACATTTTCCAAAAAAATAATAATCCAAAAGTACTAAACTAACAATAGAAGAAAAGTGGGCAAATAAGTGATAAGTATTGCATTAAAACTCACAATACAAAGAGGCACGTTAAACATGTAAAATAAAGCAGTATAACAATTATTGTGTAAATGACTGAAGTATCTTACTTTTGAATGTCGAGAGAGAATCGTGGTGGATATCTATGTCACACTTTTCGTTTACTTTGTTATAGCTTGTAAGCATTCTTGTTAATGGCGCATTTCTACCGAGGTTAGTTCGTGATTGAGGTATGATAAAAGTAGCAAATAGTTTCCGACGAGAGTTTGGCCTGGGCACCCTGTATGTAAGTGTGTCAAGGCCTTCCTGACAGTCGACAACACCACGAGTCAACTTGTGCAAGAATACCAAATCTATCAATCGGCGGCGCTTGCAAAGAGACATAAGCTCAAATTTAGCTAATCGGTCATCATAATCGCTTCTATAACTGAAGTTAGGGGTTTTAAATGCTAAATGTCGTGTAAAAGCCCTCTGGACGCGCTCGATGTTTTCAGTATGTTTCTTATAGAACGGATTCCATACTACACTTGCAAATTCCAAGTGACTACGAACCAAGGCGTTATAGAGTACAATTAAGGTTTTAATATTTTTAAAATCTTTAGTATTGCGTTTGATGAACCCTAGCATCTGAAAGGACTTAGCAACAATAGCATCATAATGAGGGACAAAGCTCAACTTACTGTCCAAAGTCACACCAAGGTCTCGCATTCGCTCCACTTCTTCCAACACTACACTATTGACTGTATATGAGGATCTCAACTTATTTTTATTTCTCGTAAACTTGATATGAAAGCATTTGTTTGGATTTATTATCATTTCATTTTTGGTACACCAGTCACAAACACGATCCATATCATCCTGCAGCATCTGCTTATCTTCCAATGTAGATACTGTTTTGTATACTTTCATATCGTCGGCAAATAGAGAATATTTACTGTGTTGAATACAGTCAACAATGTCATTGATAAATACCAGGAACAAAATCGGACCCAAATGCGAACCCTGGGGGACGCCTGATGTAGCGACATAAGGCTTTGACGAGTAACCGTTTGTTACTACTGTCGAAATCCTAGCCTCCAGGTAAGAAGCCATCCACTTATGCAACGAGCCACATACACCGTAGGATAACATTTTCCGTAAGAGAAGAGAGTGACTTACTTTGTCAAAAGCGCTACTAAAGTCAATATATATAGCGTCTACTTGCGTCCTCATATCCACTTTCTCAGCCAAATATGATAAATAAGCAACCAAATTTGTAGATACCGACTTTCCATGACGGAAACCATGTTGCATTGGATTTAAAAGAGGTGATACATGACGCGTCAAGACATCACAAACCAAGGACTCGAATAGCTTAGAAAATATGCTTAAAATAGAAATAGGTCTGTAGTTTATTACGTTTTCTTTGTCACCCTTTTTATGTACTGGAACAATCCTAGCCTTCTTCCATTTAGAAGGAAATACTCCAGTTGCTAGAGAATGATTAAATATAATAAATAAGGGATAAGAAAGCTCCGTTGCACATATCTTCGCAAATGCTGGCGGCAATTCGTCCGGGCCAGATCCTTTTGTCGGGTCAAGTCTCTTTAAGGCCTTAATTATAGTTTTTTCTGTAAAACAAATTCCATTCAAGAGTGAATCGGACATCGCATTTTCAGCATTGTTGCTATTGAAAATATGGTCTTGTACGGGTTGACCTGTTTGGACTGAGAAAGTTGACGAGAAATGCTTTGCAAACAGATCTGCCATATCGCTACCCGTATGGCTGATGGTATCGTTATATTTCATAGTAGCTGGTAAATTATTTGAGTTTTTACGTCTGTCATTTAAAAACTTCCAAAATTTCTTGGGATTGTTTTGCAATGCGTCTTCAGTCTTTTTAATATAATTGGAATAACATTCATGCGAAAGACGGTTACAGCGATCTCGAAGGATTTTATACTCAATCTCGTCACGAGGGTTTTTATATTTACGATATTTACGTCTTATTCTGTCTTTTTCGGCAAAAAGTCTAATAAGAGCGGTATTAAACCAGGGCGGATATTTAGGTGACCTAGGTTGGTGCTTAGGAACATTTTTTTCAATTATATTATTTATCTCTAAATAAAACACATCAGTCATCCCATCAACATTGTCAGTGTTTGAAAACTTTCGCGGCCAATCAATCTGTTTTAATTCTTCCTTTATTCTATGATAATCGGCGCGGTAAAAATTATAATTTATTTGTGATTGTCTTCGCAGCAAGGCTATACCAAGGTCAAGTGAAATAAAAAGTGCAGGATGATGAGGCACTATATTACTTAACAGACTAATTGGCTTTTGAAGGGATGAATTTTCAACATTAGTTAAAACTAAGTCTAAGGTTCTGTTTAAACTATTCCGAATGTAGTTTAACTGCTTTAGATCATTTAAGCTAATAAAGTCTACAAGTGTATATCCAAGTGAGTTACTGTAGTTACTAGGTACTGTGGCACTAGTATTGTCCTCAAGTGACCAAGAGATCTCCTTGAGATTGAAGTCGCCCAGCACTAGGTCTCTGTCCAGCGAGTGCATTAGAGAAGAAACATTACTACAAAAACATTCCAAAATAGTTTTCTTTGGATAAGGCAGATAGAAACAGCAGATACCAAACTTTTTAACATTTTGATTACGTTCTTTTATATCTAAAATTACCCATATATCCTCATATAAAGTTTCCCAAATTTGAACACGAGATGAAATGAACTTCTTCAAAACGGCAACGAGCACGCCACCGCCCCCGTCACTAGGTGTTCTGTCCCTTCTGTACACATTATATCGCTGGTCGATAAATTCCATGTCATGTATTGTAGGATAAAGCCAGGTCTCAGTAAAAACTATCGCGTCGTAATCATGATTAAGGATCTCTTGCCGAATTTTGTTGGTCTTTGTTCGCATTCCTCCAAGGTTTTGGTAGTAGATAGTGAATTTTGAACACGTTTTCCAATAAGCATTCATGATTAAGCGCGGAGGTTAACTAATCAGCTTCAACTTTTCCAGTCTTTGAATGTGAACAGCTTGGCTATTTTCATCTTTCCTAACATATATCCGCCCATCACGTACCCATACAAATCTGTAGTGCAGTTCCTTAGCTTTAAGTCTGGTAGCCGCATGCAGTTGCTTGTTGGATGGGCTAAGATGCTCAGAGACATAAACAGGTGCCTGAGGTCCCCCGTAACCCAGATGATGAGATGCTAATTTGTCTTTGGGGTTAGCTCTGTTAAACTTCATAACTGCAGCAAGAAGACCATCTCTAATGGTGCGGCTGGAAAACTTTGCGACCACGGCACGAGGACGAGGGTTATCCTTGTGTAATTTAGCGATGCGGGTGGCCAGCACAATATCACCTCCGTTCAATGTAAAGTCCACAGTCTTGGCTAGTTGTGCTATAGTAACTGACAAATTTTCATTCGGGTGTTCAGCGATACCATTTATTTCAACGTTATTTACGCGCATCTGCTGTTCAATATCGCCGAGTCTATGTGTAAGATTATTTACGGTTGCCTGGAGGATCTCACCGGTTTTCTGAAGTTTACAGATAATATCGGTTTTTTCGTCAAGGCTAGATTTCAACTCTTCGTACTGCACATTAAAGAAGCTCAGCGAACTTTCTATTGACGAGAATTTATCATTTAGAAATCTAATTTCACTGGACACAACCTCCCTGATAGCGTCCTTGAGTGTGAACTTAAGCGCTTTGGACAACTCCTCTTGAATTATTTCTCGAATATCACTTTTTGTAATGCACTCCGAGTCTGGCAGATCGTCAGAAGTTTTACGACATATAGCTTTATCAAATTTACGAAATGTAATATTGTCCACTTCCGGTGCAGCCTGAAGGTTAGTTCGAACCGGGGTGTTGCTGTTGTCGATTTTGGGCTCGGCGCTTCGACATTCAAGGCATTTCCAATTTTGCTTAACCTCAGCAGTCATAGCATTAAATCTTTTAGCAGGCACATTAGCACACTCGAGATCGAATTTTGAATCACAAGAGGTACATATCATATATTGCTTGGAAGAAATAGCACTCCTGCAACCTTCGCAGATATTGGACGGAGGAGACATTTTTATGCTTCTGTATTCTATAAATCTACACAACAAAAAGATCCAAGCATGCGAACAGTAAGCTGGGCACAGCAATAAAATAAAGTTCCAATAGTCTAAATAAAGCCGCCTCTGGAGTCCAAATTAAGCTGCCTTTTACCTCGTAGCAGTCGTTTCGTAGATGTGGTTGTAGGCCGCCGCTGGGCGACGTCGGGGCAGGGGATGCGGGGCGGAGGGGGTGTGCGCGTAGGCAATTGTGTCCGATGCTCGTTGCTATGCTCTTATGTGTCGTAGGTCAGTTCCGATGAGAATATTTGCGCACTTTGTAAATACTTTTTGTGATAATTCTTTATCGCGTAGTCCGATTTTAGAACTGAATGATGTACGTTGTAATTGAGTAAAGAAGCTTCACTTTAATATTTGTATCGACTTGAAGATCCAAAATTTTATCCACTTTTCAACAAATAAACACGGGCCACAAGTAAATATGTACTTAACGTGCGGATGTCCGCGCGATTGTGTTTCAAACATTTACAGAATTAAGGACTAATACAGTGCAGATTTACTAAATAGAGAAATTGTTTATGTAAAGAGACTTATGGTTCTAATCCTAAGTATTCCTACGTATTGCTAATAATCCCACTTCACAATTTCACTTAACGCCGGCTGCAGGAGAGCGAGGTACACGTTAGCATAAAACCCATTTCGGCTAACTCTGGCTATTTCGGGCTATTTCTGTCGCATTAGGTTATACGAGATTTGGACCCTGTAGACCCTAAGCGTTTTAGTATTTTAATATAAGCTTCATATGGAAAAGCAGTCAATGAATATCTTAAAAGGATAAGTTTGATCGAAGTCTAAGCCTACTGATAATACCGAAATCTATTTGGATTACGAAATTCTATTGTAGTATTTTTTTCACCTTATCGATAATGATAAACCATTTTTCGAAGAACTTTTAATATATTCAAGCTCCAAATTATTATATTTGCATTCTCATCTTTATTCGAAGCTCCGAAATTTTTGAGCCAAATCTACACCCTTCGAAGCCAGTTACAGAGCAGGAAAATACTATGTCGATTCTCATCTTTCAATTCTTTTTTGCAAAAAACGCTAACAAACTAGCTTCAGTCGGTTACTCAACATAATTCCAGCTATAAAAGCCCGTTTTGAATTTGTAAGGGCCTAATTAATAAGCTACTTTTCATGACCAAACTTCGTCACAATGGCGGCCTGAATATATGAATATTTTCCGAAAATTTGGGGCCTTTCTTTTGTTTTTTATTACATAATTGCGGTCCTTTCCTGGTTTGCATGATTTACTCTTATTTTTCATATCCGCGTGACTTACTATCGCTGGAAATTTATAAATTACTAGCTTTTCCCGCAGCTCCGCCTGCGTCAAAAAGTCCCGGGTCTTCAACTAAATTCATACCAAATTTCATCAAAATCCGTTCAGCGGTTTGGCCGTGAAAGCGTAACAGACAGACAGACTTTCGCATTTATAATATTACTATGGAACTGTGGATTTACTTTTTCATAATCATCGTTCTTGACAAGAAAACTTAGAAATATATTTTCTATTGAAACCTTAAAAAACTTTCAGAAATATTAATTTACATAGATTAATTCAAGAAAAACCTTTAAATACCATAAAATAAATTAATTGTTAAACGTTTACTAGACGTTCTACTATTATTAATTACGTGACCTAGGTAGCCTGTTGGGATATTTTACTATAATATCATATATTTTTATATGATATAAGAGAGGTAGGACATTTTGTAAGGAGTAGTCCGTCTGGGGAAGTACCTCCACCTTACAGAAGACCGCAGCCAAATAACACTGTGATGCAGTGTTGTGTTCCTGCTGGTGAGTAGGGTCGCCAGGCTCCAGAGGAGTCGCTTTGCTGATAGCGGACAGGTCGGCAACGCGCTCGTGACATCTGCGGTATTGCAGGCGTTCATAGGCTACGGTAACTACTTACCATCAGGTGGGCCGTACGCCTGTTTGCCTACTTAGTTGAATAAAAAAAATATCATTAAAATGTAACGTTAATAAAATATGTTGTCTCCAAACTTGTCGTAAAAAAGCCATAAATAAGGCGGCCAAGCAAAAATGAGATTGCATTGAAAATTGGAACAAAATTATCATAATGAGGGGAAGAAGGCAGAAAACAATGAAAAACTTTTCTTAAGAAAATTATATTCATAATACGAAAAAAGGATTTTAATGAAATAAGAGCGATAAGTATAATTTCATTTTTATGTTTCCTTGCTTGTCCTTCTGACTCTAGGGTGTTCAGGAGGATAGCAGGAGCGAGTTATATCATACAGCTGGTATGTTATGGTAGACCTGATTTTTACGTAGGTAGAGTCCGAACATTTCCTAAAGTCAATAGTAACTAGGATTTTTTTTTAAATTCAATCAATCTGGAGATGAAGGTTGATAGAGTCAGCCACAAGAAAATATGTCTATGAAAATTCATAAATTCGCTTGTAAACACAACCGAGAAAAGAAATAAACTTTGATTTTAGTATCTAGCTTCCAAGATGTCGATAAAATAAACATACGTTTGATGATCAGAAAAGACTATTTGAACAACTTCCTCGAGTAATTTCCCGTCGTTTGCTGAACCTGGGCTGGAAGTAAAATATTAAAATGTTAGCAAATATTTTTTATACGCTGGTAGACTTCTTGTTGACAAGGGTTTTCAAAGAGCTTAGAAGCGAATAGCGTAATCTTAAAGTCAATACCCCAGTACAGTAACAGTACTACAATAAACTGTGATTTTCAAATTCATACCGCGTCCTCTTCGTAAGTCTGAAGCGTAAGAAAGAGAAAAGGATATTTTTTGCCTTTTGAATCTAAGTAAGCCGAAAAAACTCGCTTGCATGAAGTTAAAATAATACTTCTCAAATTCTAATGAAACTATCTCTGACACATTCAACGGTACGGTAAACATGGAAGTCTCGTAAACTCCTTTATATAATTTAATTGAAAACACACGATATGAAAACAATATCTAGTACCTGCGAGTGGTGAACAATAACACAACTATTTCACAATCGTGATACTACTTAAGTACTTTTACCTATTCTGTGATGATACTGTAAAATCTGGACTCTTGTCATTCCGTTGTCGAAACAAAAAAATAGAACGATGCCTTATGGCGATTGTTACTCAGTATAAAACTATTTTAATACGGTTTTCATCGCATTTATTACCGTACTAAAATAGTTTTATATTATTTCAACGGGTATTACCCCTAGAGGGAGCTATCGCTAGTACTTATGTAACGTAACTCTCATTGTGCAAATTCAACTCGCGTTTGACAGTATTTTTTACAAACTCCCTTAGTTTTGCAGCTCCTGGTAACTGCGGAATTTGACTACCAAAAAACCTCGCCGTAATCATTGTCCTGATTAATTAATGGGACACCATGACACGGTTACTGTTTGATTAATTACATATAACACTTTTATCTTCGTATTTTATAACATTGTACTTGAAATAACAAAGTACGGTGATGTGACGCCATTTATGAAGGCTAAAAAGGGTTATTTTTTTTATGATGGCTTAGCCATAAAATGAGGAATAATTAACATATAAAAAAAAAATTTTAAGGAGATTTTAAATTATGGTGCTTATTTGTTCAAAACATTGAGGATTTAATTATGGTAATCTTCAAAACTATGTGCGTTGTTTCCACATTTTAAAAAACCAACAACAATTTCGTTGAGAAAATGATTCTTTTTAAACATTTAGGTGGATAAGATAAGTACGATGATTGTAATGAATGAAGGCTTAATTTCATTAGCAAACATATGAGTACATCACACAGTAACTATTTTTATATATTTTTGTATGTATTAGAAAAACCTGTTGAAAAAGAATTTCCTATCCAGCTTTTTTAAAAAAAAACATTGTCCGACTAATCAACGCGTGCACTACCAACATTTCTACATTGCATTGTTTTCTCTAAAAAGCGAACCAATTTCTCGACTCTAATCAAAACCCATGCAATCGCATCCGAGTATTCATTAATATCGACGATTCTCGAAACATCGAATACAGACTCGTTAAAAATTCTCGATACAATTATACAGATTGGAAACTAGGACGTGTTCGATTGACGGCGTTAATGAATCGATTCATTCGATTTGCCGCTAAAAGTCTTTATTCTGTGCCCGGTGATTTTACCTACCCATCTGCTAGAGATGGGAGCTGAAAACTGGGGAGCCATCGCGCAAGATAGAACACTCTAGCGCTTCTCTCGTTTCGGAGGCCAAGATCCACTTCGGGTCGCTGATTCAGCAGAGTAAGTTAGTATAGCTGTTTCCCGCAGCTCCGCCTGCGTCAAAAAGTAGCCTATGTTTGACCCCGGGTCTTCAACTATATTTATACCAAATTTCTTCAAAATCCGTTCAGTGGTTTGGCCGTGAAAGCGTAACAGACAGACAGACAGACACAAAGACAGACAGACTTTCGCATTTATAATATTAGTATGGATGGAAGTATGGATGTATCCCGTCGTTTTCACTCACCTTAATGCGTTTTAAAGTTTTATTTCCTCTATCGCCAGTGTATTATTTGCCACATCCGCTTTCAAGAGATCATCATGTTTTTTGAAACTGTTCAGTTTCATATATTATTTTCGGCCTCTCTGCTACTAACTACTGTCCTTTACCACTATAATACAACCCTGACTTTACAAACTCGACACCTACTGCGTTCGTACTAAGGATGAAACAATGTAGCTTTCGTCCGTTTTAGTCCTTTCGCAATCAACTAGTATAGCTATTCCTAAAATAAACTCCGCAATTGATAATGTGAGCGGGAAAACGATATTGCAAGAGAAAGACAGAAAATATGAAAAAGGCAAGTCAGTACATAAAAGTTATGAAAGTGGAGCTCTTGAAGCCGGGGGATTACGCTCAACTATTCGTATGATAAAACAACCAGAGGATGACCAGATGTTATATTTATTAATATTCAGATATTATTAATTATTTTATTAAGAAAATAAAACTGCTGCGTCTTGACACAAGGAGTTTATTTCTCCTTTACAATCACTTTCACAATGCCCCGAAATTAAACTGCTACTAGTTTAAATAACATTTCTATGTGGTGGGGTCGGATGTTTACAATTTGTTCAACTGTTATTATTTTACAAATACAAGTTTTAATAATGATACAAAATTATAGTAATTATTATTAGAATATTATTTTACATCAGTTTAGTTATTTTTTATTTATTCTAAGTTTATACAAACATAATAAATGAATGAACACTATCAATACCTTCTTTATAAAAAGTATGCATTTGAGTAAACGATAATAATTAACAAATATAATTAACAAAATAACATTAATGTAAAACTAATAATTATAGGGCTTATAATTAATTCTAACAGTTCGGCCTTCCTGATAATTAATAGTTTGTCCCTAAACTAACAATAAATTATTATTATTTTTAATGTATTTTTTTTTTTACCTTAGTTACATTAATACAAAAACTTAAGATACAAATAATTAAATCAATTAATAATTTTAATTGACCTGGCACTTCTTCAGGTCTCACCTGGCACTACTTCAGGTGTTACCTGGTACTTCTTCAGGTATCAATTTAAGCAATTATGCGCCCGGTACTTCTTCAGGCTTTACATTACAATGATGACCTGGTACTCTCATCAGGTAACATCAAAACAATATAGCCTACTAATATTAATGGTTCTTTCTTACTTCACTTGGAACACTCGTCAAGTAAATAATCATTAATTGAAATACCTTCATTAATCAACCTCATTAATAAAAGTAGGCCTATACACTTTGTTTACACTTACTTTTTATATGTAAATGTTTCCCCACTTTTTTTACACTTATTCACTTTTTTTTTTACACTTTCGTATATTTTTTTTTTACACATATATATATTTTTTTTTAATAGTATAACAGTTATTCACTAATAAAATCTTTATTTACATTTAATGAAACATATTATGAACAGTTAAACATTATCAGTATCACTATTTTCGCTATTAGAACTGTAATCATTGACATGAACATTGATCCAGGGCTGAATTTGATCAACAGCCCACACATTAGAATAATGTCTTTTACCTATATTTGATCCTTCTATACTTGAAACTTCGTATCTGTCATTGTCAAGAACCTTTGTTATTTTATAAGGGCCTGAGAATATGGGTAATAATTTTTTACTAGATCCGTCGTTTGAATAAGCTTGTTTCTTAATTTTAACTAAATCTCCTACGGAGTAGGTCTTTGGAGCTTTGCGTTTTTTGTCAAATCGTGTCTTTTGTTTTTGTTGATCATTATTTATATGTGCTGAAATTTCAGATCTCATAATGTCTATGTTTTGGGGATTAGATCGAGTTTCTTGGAATACATCACTAAAGATATTTTCATTGCAATTTTTTAATGATCTACCAAAAAGTGCTTCAGAAGGAGTTTTACCTATACTTTTGTTTAAGGTATTATTCAGTCCCCATTGTACTTTTCCTAACTCTTGATCCCATTTAGTTTCTCCTAATTTATCAGTATAAGAGGAAAGAGCGTTTAAAACTGTTCGGTTATATCGCTCGACTTGCCCATTGGCTCGTGGTGAAGCAACCGCGTTCAAAATATGTTTTATATTTGATGACTCACAAAACTTTTCAAATTCTTTGGCTGTAAAGCTAGAGCCTCTATCAGAAATTAATCGCTCTGGGTACCCAAATGTAGAAAACACTTCAGTTAATGCTTTTATTGATAGTTGTGATTTTAAATTACGTAATGGTTTAATGACACAAAATTTTGTGAACCCATCAACTATTAATAACAAATACATATTACCACGGTTACTTTTCATAAATGGCCCTAAATGGTCGATATGAACAGTGTGAAATGGGATGTCTATTTTTGGAATAGGATGTAAATAACCCTCTTTTTTTGTTGTTGTATCTTTACCATACGCACAATTTATACAAGACTTGACATATTTAATTATAAACTTTTTCATTTTTGGAAACCAAAAATCTTTCTTGATTTTGGACAAAGTTTTCTCGACAGAAAAATGTCCAATGTCATCGTGATTTTGACGACATATTTGCCATCTAGCTCCTTTTGGAACAACCCATCTCAACTCTTCATTTTCTACTTTTCGAAATAATTTATTGTCCTTTATTACAAAATTTTGTTTTATATCTACGATTTCAGAATATTTGGAATCTTCTAAAACTTCCCGAATATGACATAATTTAGGGTCAGTTAGTTGCAAACTTAACAACCAATCTTCTTGTGCAATATTTAATATGCGTGGTATTTCAAGGTCTGTTTGAAAGGAGCTAGAAGGTATAGGATTTCGGCTAAGCGCGTCTACGTGTGTCATTTTGGTATTAGGACGGTAAATTATATTACAATCGTATTCCTGTAAGATTAACCACCATCGAGCAATCCTGGGTAAAATATCTCTTTTGGAAAATGTAGCCCTTAATGCATTACAATCGGTAACAATTGTAAAATTAGTCCCTATTAAATACACCCGAAATCTATTGAGAGATGTAATCACGGCCAAAGTTTCCAAATCATAGGCATGAAATTTTTGTTCGTCAATTGTTGTTTTACGACTATAATATGCTATGGGTTTTAAGGGGGCTGTAGATGTTTCTCTTTGAAGCAGTATGCCCGCTAATCCAATTTTGCTAGCATCTGTGTGGAGCTCGGTAATGTAATTTGGATTATATAAAGCTAAGACGGGTCGTTGAATGAGCTTTTCTTTTAGAACATTAAAAGCATTAATTTGATCATCACCCCATTGCCATAAGTGATCTTTTTTTGTTAAATCTGTTAAAGGACGCGCAATTAAAGCAAAGTTTTTAATAAATTTACGAAAATAACTAGACAAACCAATAAACTGCCGGACTTCATGAACATTTTTTGGAGAAGGGAAATTTTGAACAGCTTCAATTTTTGCTTTGCCAGGCCGGACACCTTCCGAACTTATATCGTAACCGAGATAATCTATCTTTTCTTGAAAAAAGCTACATTTTTTTAGATTTAAAGTCAAATTAGCTTTATTTAGTAGTTCTATAGTTTTTTCTAGTTTTTCAAGACCCTCATCAAAGTTCTTAGATGTAATGATAAGATCGTCCATATACGCAAGTGCTGGCCTGGCAAGGCCTCCACAATTTTCTGTACGATTATGAGAAAGAGCCTTTACTATAGTTCGCTGAAATACTGCGGGAGCATTGACTAAGCCAAAAGGCATACGTTTAAATTGATATAAGCCATCGGGGGTTATAAATGCAGTTAGATGACGACATTCAGGTTTTAGAGGGATTTGGTAATAACCACTAGTTAAGTCAAGACTTGTAAAATACTTGCTATTACTTAACTGATCCAATTGATCTTCAATGCGTGGTAATGGGAAGTGTTCTTTAACTGTTTTAGAATTTAACGCCCTGTAATCAATACATAGGCGTTTCCCGCCATTTTTCTTTGATACTAGCAAAATAGGACTAGCATATGATGATGTAGACTCTTCAACTATATCATTTTGAACTAATTCGTTTACCATGTCCCTAACAGTTTCACGTTCTTTGTAGCTTAATCTATAGGGTCTGTATACTACGGGAGTTTTATCGGTTAATTCAATATCCATTTCACTTAAAGCCGTACAACCTAATTCGGATAAATTTTGTGCAAAAGTTTTACGATGTTTATTAATTAAATTAAATATTTTTTTTATTTCGTGATCTTCAAGGTTAGGATTAAAACAAATTTCGCTTTCATCTAAAATTTCGTAATGCTTTTGCACATTATAACAATGAGTTTCAGCCTGAACAGTTGCATTTTCAATAGTATTTATTCTGCTAGCTCTAGATAACAATGTACATGTATTTATTTTAATGAATTCACAAGGTGTAGAAACATAAATATAAGTTTTGCCATCAGTGAGTTTATAAACTCCTTGTTGGATCCAGTATTCAAAATACAAACAATTTCTGTAAGAACCTGGTACAAAAATATCTCCACTGTCCATATCATTTGTATAACAAAGAACTTTAGAATTCTTATTTAAAACCGAATCTTCTACAGTATACAATTTTATAATACTAGATTGTTCATGCTCAATGTAAGGTAACTCGATAGGTAAAGTGCGATTTAAAATATGAAGAGCATCATTTGTCTTAATAACTAAGATATGAGGTAGTTCAGTGAAATTCTGTCCTATAAGGATAGGTATATGCAACTGTTCAGTATGAACAACATAGGCTGTAATAAGAGCATGTGTATCTTCTATGGTTAGCGTGAATTGAGTTTTACCGATTGGTAGAATGCATGATTCACCTACACCTTTTATAACTGGTATATTACTACTATCAATTACAAGATTAAATTTACTAACAATATCCGTAGTTACTAATGAACAGTCACTTCCGAAATCAATAAAAGATAAAACATACTCAGAGGACTCATTTACTTTGGCTTGTTTATAAAATTTAGATTTAGGCTTAAAATTTGTAGTTTCAGCAATCATTACTCTTTTATCGGATACCAATTTGGAATTATTATTTTTATTGGATTGATTACTTTTATTTGCATAGCAGTCTTCCGTTTTATGACCTATTTTATGACAATTTTCGCATTTATTCATAGGCAAAGTACATTGAGAAATTTTGTGTCCGTATTGTTTACAATTATAACATAAATTACTTCTACATTGTTTAAAATGGTGGCCAGGTTTTTTACATGTAGTACATATTAGATCACTGGATTGTCTATTACGGGAAAACTTAGATGTATTCGAGGGATTGTCTCGACACATGTCTTTTAGGTAACCTAATAAATCTTCGGGATTAGCGAAACGAGCAGATGAAGCACTAGCTCTTATTGTTCTATCATCAATCCCGTGTATTATACAATCAACTGCCTTTTTTTGTTTTATATCACAAGCATTTATAAGTACCATTTTTTCGTAGTAATAATCATCTAAGGATTCTCCAGATTTGTATCGCCTAGCTAGCATATCTGATAAAAGAATACCATAATTACTTTCAGAAGGGAAAGCGCGTTTTAGTTTTTCTTGCCATTCGGACCAAGAGAGATTAATTGAATGTAGCCCTTCATACCATTTTTTGGCGTGACCTACTAAGCGTGGTAAAGCAAAATGAGATGTCTGTTGTTCAGACCAGCCATATATTTTAGCACATTCATTGACTTTACAAATCCAATTTTCTATCCTATGATTTTTTACCGATGGGTCAAATTCTGGAATCATGTTCTTATCAAAATGTAACTTAGAAATTGACTCATGCTTAGAAAAACTGTTCATAAAATGAATAAAATTTTTAAAAGTATCATTAGTATCAGGATTATTAACTAATCTTGACATACCCGTTGAACTCGAGGCAGGTTCCTGGTCCTCACGGCTGTATCGGTGACGATGCTCTGGCTCGTGGCTGCGACGATCACGACGCTGCAACTCTGACTCGCGGCTGCAGCTACGAAGTGGCACTGCTCCACTCCCTGCTGACCGTCTCGATGCTCTTGAAGGGCTGCGATTACGACCATGAAGCTGGTCACGCGTAGTTAGTTCTCCAGTATATCTGAGAAAATGAAACGGAGTTAAATCACGACGTGATCGAGGATGTTCAGTAATATTACCTGCTTGCGAAGATATCAGTGGCAAAATTGGGCTTCTACTTCTAGTAGCTCTGCTTTGCCTCCCTCGACTACAGCGACTACGGCTCCTCCTGCTTGAACCGCGCTGGTTGTGGGAGATTCTTTCACGATTACGTGACTGCCGCTCTTCAAACCCGCGAGAAGTTGGTGATGGGGTTGCCAAACGTCGTTCGTTATTCATACTGTCTGTAGCTCCAAAATCTGAAAAACAAAGATAACACGAACAGATTTCTTTGCTTATGCATTAAAGGTAGAAGATAAAACTGATTAACAACCTGTATGAAATATGAAGATTTGTATAAATCATTTTTAAATATTAATAAAAATATTATTATTTGGTTTAAATGTAAGTATGCTTTCATTATTAATAGCCGTACATACTTACATACAAGGTATCCACACACTAGTCTATATATTTTATTTATACACTGGGAATAAAACACAGAACTTATTTACAAATTATAGGACCATATACTATCTGGAAATATTTGAATTTTGGTATAAAATATTTTGTACACGATACTTTAATATTAAGTAAACGTTCATACTACTGGTGATTTAAAACTGAAAACTATTTAACTATGTGCGAACAAAGTTCTATAGACATAAAACAGCAATTTAAGCATTGGAAACAAAATTAACAATAAAGCAAGAGTCAAGAAAAAAAAAAAGAGAGAAAAAAATAATAATAATATACACTTACATGCGGACGACGATATCCTCCACTTCTGATTGATAAAACAACCAGAGGATGACCAGATGTTATATTTATTAATATTCAGATATTATTAATTATTTTATTAAGAAAATAAAACTGCTGCGTCTTGACACAAGGAGTTTATTTCTCCTTTACAATCACTTTCACAATGCCCCGAAATTAAACTGCTACTAGTTTAAATAACATTTCTATGTGGTGGGGTCGGATGTTTACAATTTGTTCAACTGTTATTATTTTACAAATACAAGTTTTAATAATGATACAAAATTATAGTAATTATTATTAGAATATTATTTTACATCAGTTTAGTTATTTTTTATTTATTCTAAGTTTATACAAACATAATAAATGAATGAACACTATCAATACCTTCTTTATAAAAAGTATGCATTTGAGTAAACGATAATAATTAACAAATATAATTAACAAAATAACATTAATGTAAAACTAATAATTATAGGGCTTATAATTAATTCTAACACGTATTAGTTTGTCTCACTTTACCTTCTTATCGAAACATCGGCAAGCTTCTTTGGAACACAAAATAATTATAATGCAGATGTGGATTGTGGAAAAAAAAGGCTCCCTTCGTTGATGGTCCTCAATTCCTAGGCTCTCCTCTTTCCATATCAGACAAGATTGGAATTCTTGGCATCGACATCTCCAGAGATGTCCAGTATTGTAGTCATTTTGGGAGCAAGGCAAAAATGGCATCGAAAAAGCTCAAGTTCTCAACAGGGCAAAGCGATTTATCACGCCGCAGCATAGACTACTCCTATATAAGGCGCAAGTGCGGCCACATATGGAATATTGTTGTCACCTGTGGGCGGGAGCACCTGAATGTCAGCTTAAACCGTTTGACTTAATACAGAGACGCGCTGTCAGAATTGCCGAAGATCCCGTGATTACAAGCGGTATTGAGCCTTTCGAGTCTCAGGAGAGACTTCGCTTCCTTATGCGTGTTTTACCGCTTGTATAATGGGCTATGCTTGGATGCCATGTTATCGCGTACAGTACGCTTCAAACGGAATTTCCTCCCTCGTACACTGCGATTGTGGAATGAACTCCCTGCCATGGTTTTCCCTATTGACGATAACATGGGTCAAAAAGGGCGTGAAAAAAATCTTTCAGGGTCGGCAACGCGCTCGTGACATCTCCGGTGTTGCAGGCGTTTATAAGCTATGGTAACCATTTACCATCAGGTGGGCCGTACACCTGTTTGCCTACTTAGTAGTATAAAAAAAATTAATTTTCGGGACGATAACATTTTTGCAATCTAATGAAAAGTTGAAAAAAAGTTTTTTACATTAATATAAAAAATTGCTACTCGACTAAATGAGACAAGATCTATATCTTCACGAAAAGAAAATACAGGGTGATTTTAAAACCATTGACCAAATTTTTATACATAGTGTGTTTATTTATTTATTTAAACTTTATTACAAAGAATGTAAAAGACGGACTTAAAGCCGTGGGCTTTTTCTACCAGTCAACCAACAGGTGGTGTTGAGAGACAAAAAAGTAAGTGCAAAGATAGAATAATTAATTATAATTACCTAATTATACATTTGAACAATTTTACTATGTGAAACAATGACATTCTGTTGATGTAAAACTAAATCATTTCCAATAACAAAATAAGAGTGAAAACCGAGAAAAATATTTCGACCTCCTAAACAAATCTACTGAGCAGAATATATTTGTATGAGACGTCGAATTTCTTTTTCTGTTTTGACCTATTTTTATTGATAGTGGCATACTTATAAAAATTGATCAATGATTTTAAAATCACTCTGTTTAATACATGACTTATCTCCATACATTCCTAAATCATTGGTCGTAACTTTGTTATACGACATTGATTTAGCAATAGGTGGCCTTCATAATTTAATGTTTTAAAATCTAACAAAAGCTAGGTTTGTGAGAAACACATATAAATTCTAAATTTAATAATAAGTATCTTCTAGAAAAATAGAATATAAGTACCTATTCGTCGTCGCCTCTATCTTTACAAATTTTATTTTGTACCGTATTATTTCGGAGAAACTGATTGAATATTGATTAAAACACATTTGTCACAGGAACGATACATCTCTGGTCATGTTCATGATTTATCGATGTATGTACCATATTTTCCATTTATTTTATTTTTACTCCATTTGTGAAAAGACTTTCGTTAATTTAAAACTAGCTGAGCCCCGCGGCTTCGCCCGCGTGGAATTCCGTTTGTGTCACGGAAAAAAGTAGCCTATGTCACTCTCCAGGTCTCTAACTATCTCCACACAAAAAATCACATCAATCCGTTGCTCCGTTTTAACCTGAAAGAAGGACAAACAAACAAACAAACACACTTTCACATTTATATTATTAGTATGGATAGATAAAGGAAGTAATTTTACGGACCAAGCGGACCCCGGACTCCAAAGCAAACAACTGAGGATGCAACCGAAAAGGCGCTAAGATGATAATGGAAGTAATTTTAGCCAAAATAAATTTATAGTCATGTAACATTTTCCATTTTATCGATACCTTCATTCGACTTATTTTGATCTAGCTGTTTCCCGCAGCTCAAAAGTAGCCTATGTATTATATTGACCCCGGGTCTTCAACTATATCTATACCAAATTTTATTACAATCCGTTCAGCGGTTTGGCCGTGAAAGCGTAACAGACAGACAGAAAGACAGACAGACTTTCGCATTTATAATATTAGTATGGAAGTATGGATTTCTTCTAAATATCGTAGACATTCGTCTATGATGTCATAAGTATACAAAACTACTATCAATAAGTAAATAATAACACAAATTCAGATTATTTTGAAAATCTGCTGTTATACTGTCAGTCTGTTTAATCTATCTGCGAATACAAAAGACGTCATAATGTGAACGTTAATAAAATCCTTTCAAGTAACAATTTATAGGGCTTTAATATATATATATACCTTCCAAGTTTTTTTTTATACAACTAAGTAGGCAAACAGGCATACGGCCCACCTGATGGTAAGTGGTCACCGTAGCCTATGAACGCCTGCAACAACGGAGATGTCACGAGCGCGTTGTCGACCTGTCCGCTATCAGCACAGCGACCCCGCTGGAGCCTGGCGGTACTTCCCCAGACGGACTACTCCTTACAAAATGTCCTACCTCTCTAAATATTATTTTTATTTTATACTTCTAATCTTAGCTAAAGCTCACATCTCACGTCACGAACGTCGTCTAAGTATTCTAGACAGTTCACTGCAGGTCTCTGTTTTTTAAGGGCTGTGTGGACAACTATTTTACTGCAGTCGCGTCGGCAAACACGACCAATCGTTGGTCCCTAACATGGATGTAAAGCGCTGGATATTTTAGTGCAATTAAAACTGACAGCCAAAATAAAAAAGGGGAGGAGGTTCTGAATTCGATTGTTTTTTTTAAATTACATCTTTACCTTTTACCTACCAAAGTGGACTGTACAATAGAACTCATGAGATTACGCGGCATCCGGCTAGCGCATGCCACTTGGATTTTGTCTTATCTGTGAAAAGCAAATTTTCTAAAAAAAAAAAAAAAAAAAACTGTAGGTAGAAAGATAGAAACCTCATGCATACGCACAAACACACACATACACACACACCTCACTCACTCCACACACACACCACACACACAAATGTTATAGATAAATTTGAAAATTTTTTAGTTGGTAAAGATGTTTTTATTTAAGTTTGTTCGGTCATTCTGTTGTGTACTAAATATAATGTAAAGTGAAATCGGAAGGAACTGTCCCCTGACATGTAGGTTTTCCTAGTTTAGGAGACAGGGTTCACATTGAATTGTAAATGTAATAATGGTACTCAATAAAGATTTATTTATTTATTTATCTGTTGCTCTTTGTTGAAGGAGATGGTTGGCGTAGACAAGGGAGAGGCGTATGTTCTTTATGCGTATGGTTGTGGGTTATGGAAAGCTGATGATGATGATGTTGACATTTTTTTTTTTAACTCAAACATTCACATCGAGTGCGCTTCGTGATCTATCGACCCAGTATCCGGTGTTAAAGTTTTTCAGAACCGCACCGAAAATGGAGATGGAAAGTAAAGGAAAATATTAAATTAATAATACATAATATATGATATGAATAAAGTTAAAATCTTGTTATAACGCTTACGTCATGTGCGATCTTCTTCTTTTCGGATCGAAAGCTCAAAAAAAAACTCTAAGTTTTGTTACTCCAGTAGCACTTTCCGTGACGGACATAAGGTCCCCTTTTGTACAGCTCACAGAACTGCCACACTGGCATTGAACCTCAACTTGGTATGTATCCCCATCGCGCCAAGTTTTTCTTAGACTAGATAGAGAGGCAATAGATGTCCGATCTAGTTATCTAATTCTGCTGTTTCCATATAATTAACCTTTAAGAAGTCCTGAAAAGGCTGCGATATTGACGTAGCTGGAATTCTATTAGCACAGGCGATTGACTGGTATCCCGAATGCCGACGACGTCAGGATTTAATACACAGAAATAAGAATACATAGAAGTGCCATATGTAGGTAAGTTAAGCCTCTCGAGTCTTAACTTAGTATAGAGAGGTTTAACTTTGACACACGTTATGCCACTTCTACCTAACCTTATTTCTGCGGTTAAGTACAAGGTAAATAGGGTTGCCAGACGCAAAGGGTGGCCGTTTTAAGAAAATTGTTGTACAGGTTTTTGTTAGCCTGAGTTTTGATTATCTGTGAAGACTCTTTTTAGATATATTCGGAGAAAACGCACTGTGGACTGTTTTAACAATAGCCTTTCTTATACGTCCAAGCGTATTTCCAAGTTACTTGTTATTCTGACTGCCGTCTGACCGTCTTACCCTATTTTATTGGGAATGCAGACCAACTAGAACATGATCCGACGTGTGTTAGTGGCGAACACTGTTAGATTTTTGCTGTCACAGCCTAACGACTGCCTTCTATCGATAACAACTTTTGCTAGGGAAGTTCTCACCGAATTAAAAACTAGACTTCTGTTGACCCAGAGGTCATGGGATCGATTCCCATGGCAAGTATACCGACCTTGGACAAATCGGACTTGAATGTCCTGAAATTATATAATGATTCCGTGCTTTGGAAGCTACGTGAAGCCGTTGGTCCTGGCTGCCGGTGGATTGTTCAAGGAACCGACAACAGTAAGAGAGGACAAACGAAAGTTAGAGGCCGAGAGGCGGCTCCAGATAACTCTGAGACCAGAAAGTATATGGTCTATTGATCATGACCATGTGTCTGATACAATGAGGAAGGAACTTTTACTACTTTAAGGGCTGATTTAACCAACATCGTTCCTATCCAAATTTAGGCATAAAAAATGGAAGGCAGACATTTTCATTCTCGAGACAGAGTCCTTGCACGTGGATTAACCGTAGATATATTCTCGGGTTAACGGTATAGTGAAATGAAAACGAGAGTAAATTTCGGCATTATCCTTGGAATAAAATTTATGTGATTATAGTGAAATCGGCCCTAAGGAAATTTACATCAGACGGCAAAATGCTAAGTTGGGCCCTTTTCGGAAACATGCATCCTTATTTCTATTAAGATGATTTCTTTTTATTATTATTTTTTTGTGTGTTTCTATAAAGGACCGTTCACACTGACGCGAATCCCGCTCTTGGCGGGTCGCCCACAGAAATGAGGATTGGTGAAGTGCCATAGCGTATGTCGGTTAACTGGCCCGCTAAAGACACTTCTAATGTTTTTATTTCTATGGACGTCCCGCCAGTCGTGCGGGATTCGCGTCAGTTTGAAGGGTCCTTACTTAAATTATTTTCTTTTTTCTTTGGTACGACGACAGTTTTTAAACATTGATTGCCAAGTCATGACCAAAAATTTTGCAACGAAAGTCCTCCATAACTTTCCAAGAGCTTGGGTAATATTCCCGTTTGAGAAAACGGAACAATGTCCGCTTCCCTCGTAAACACTCCTTTCCCGGCTCTTCCTGTTTTACGACGGATCAGTCTTACTCCAGAAAGGATTTAAGGCCCGTCCTATCTCATATCCGATGCAATTACGACTGAATAATCGACTTGACTATTTTAAATCGCCTTTTTATGACTGTCAGCTGGGTGAGTACTTGAAAGATTATTCTGTCGTAAGTCTATTACCTATTCTGTGATTCTTTCTACTAAAGTATATTCGCAATTTAGCATTTTCGTTTATAGTCGAATTAGTATGTATACATACCACATATATTAGTATATACACCCTAGGTAATTACTCGTATGGAATATACGGTGCACTTAAAAGCATGAAATCTATATTCTACTTCTCTGTCCCAGTGGAGGATTTCCGACATTTCAAGTCGGGCGTAAATATAGTGATTAGAAACCGTCTTATGTGCAAGTAATGCATCCAGGAGTACGCTAGGATGATGAAAAAATATAAATAAATACGTGAGTTGGAATTTAATTTATGAAGTTACTATCGCCATCTATATTTAGTTTTCTCTGTTTCAGAAGTCGAGAAATCTGTGTTCAAAGACTTAAAAAGTTCAAACATATTTTCTATAGTTCAGCAGTTGTTCGACAGATGTCATTTACAAGTGCTTTTATTTATACTTCATAGTTTTTATGTTTTTCAATAGATGGCGGGGTACTCAATACTCGGTGAACTGTCATCATCTGTGGTATCTATTTTCATTATTAGCACTACATTATTTTTTCCGTTTAGAAATTAATATTTTTAATATGACAATTAATACATACCTAAAGTAACTATTTCTTAATTAAAAACGTAATATATTATCTTTCACATTTCCAGCATTAATCTAGAAAGTTGTCTATGGTTACAGCTGCTAGAAAAAAAAACATTTTGACACTATGGTTTTTATATTTATGTCGGACAGAAATACGTCGAGAGCTACGCCGGTGAACAATTTATTTCAAATGATGAGTGAGCTCCCTGCAGACGCTGTGTGTTCTCGTGTCTTGTAGTTAAATCTTTTATCTTCATCTTTCAATGCGTACGAAGTCTCTTCATGTTCTGTGTATCGAATAATGCTTTGGGATGAAACATTAGTGACGTCTCGCTGTATAGCCTTGGATATGGTTACAAGAAAAGGTGTATTTTGAAAATACATCTAGTGTTTTCCGATTGAAAACGTCTGTGAAGTATTATTTGACTGTGCAGTGGTATTGTTTTGAGTGTGTGGTGACGTTTCAACTTTGCTATGTCGGGAGGCAGGAGTATTGACAAAGAGCGTAAGTCTCCCAGGGAAAGTGGAGAGGATTCCGAAGATGAGAGCGAAATCTTGGAGGAGAGCCCATGTGGACGGTGGTTGAAGCGCCGTGAAGAGGTAAGTCGATTTCCCTTTGTATTTCGGTCAGAGATGTTAAGAATAGTAGGGCAAATTTATTGATGATAATCATCAGCTGTTTCACAAGGTTATACGTGATATTAACAAAATTCGACGCAATAGAACTTCGTTTTTGTGCTATTTCCGCATATTTTCTTATCTGTCATGATGATATGCCCACTGTTGTTCTATTTTCTATGTTTTGTAAGTGTAAAACCCATGTTAAAGCTGACATGATCCTATGAGAATAAACTTATTGAAACTGTTGTTAGATGGAGTAGGTATATTTTTCAATGTGGTTAATGGGGAATCAAACATTTTGTGTTGTTGATATTTTGCTATACTAGGTAAAACTATACTGCATATTTATTATCTAACTAGCTGTTTCCCGCAGCTCCACCTGCGGTATATAGCCGATGTTACTCAGGGTGAATGTAGCTTTCCAATGGTGAAAGAATTTTTGAAATTGGCGCAGTCGTTTTTAAATTTTTTCATTTCCAACATACACACAAAAATCCAAATCTTTCCTCTTTATAATATTAGTGTAGATTAAGCTTTTAAAATAGGTAATTAGGCAGGTACTAGCTACTATCTTTATCAAGAATTCACAATATTGTTATTGGTTCAATGTGAAATTTGAAGTAGTTTCTTACTCATCCAGTGATTTATATTCTCTTTGGTTTGTGTTGCAATGCGAGTCTCCATTTAATTATTGAGTACAAATAAAAATCACACAGAAGTTTCGAACTTATAATTACTTATTATAATATCATGGAATAAATAACTGCATTGTATTTGGTCAAAATCTATAATCCTGGAAAATTGATAAACACTTTACAGATTTTTAAATGTGTAACAATCGTGAAAATTTTAGAAATCATTAACACTGTTAAGTTTTTGACCATGGTTGAATATCACAAAAACATAAGACATCATTAGAGTTTTTATTTAACCAAGTTTTTGCATTCTTACTCAACTAGGTACAATAACACCCCTAGTTAATGTGTTAATTAGGGCATGTACCTACACATTTCTATTTACAATCACAGATTAGAATCACCAGTCACAAACAACAATGGTCCTTGATGACACATTGTATCAAAATAAAAATTTTATTGGTCGACTTCCTCAATACAGGTTTGCCTAGTGAGGAAGTCATTGGTGTTAATAGTTTTTACCAAATTAACCTGCTCTGTAATATACAAAAATAAATTAAATTAATTATTTGTTCCATTGATACTATCTATTATGCAGACGAGCTCGTTAGTTGTGCTAGACCCGCGTATCTGTAGCGAATGCGCGTATCGAGCGACGGCATGATGCGACCACTATTGGATTGGTCACCATTTAGTGGCATTTTCTATCTTGAGCATGGTGGACCGTGCTTCGGAAGGCACGTTAAACCGTAGGTCCCGGTTGTTATCGATAGATAGCAGTCGTGAGGCTGTGTCAGTTGCCTTAGGGCAGTATGAAAAAGTCTAACAGTGTTGGCCACTAACATTCCTCGAGTCATGTTCCTGTTGGTTCGGTCTCCCTGTAAAAAGGGTTACTGAGGCCCTTGGTTTGCTTTAGGTTCTCAAGTTTAGGGTATTAAATAAAACAAAATTGAATTTTCCTACTACCAAATTTGCTACTCATTTGGGGTGGATCCCACTATTTCCAATGATAGAAATACTGGGACGGAGTCTCCCACTATATCCATCGCGGGCGGTGGCGGCAAAAAAACACTATATCATCGGAAGTGCACATATGATATACAGTCACAGGCGGATAAACAAAATAACTTGTCATTTACGTTAACTGCCAGTAACCTTATGAACAGATTAGGTGGAATAAGATTTTACTACCTTTACTTTACTTTACTTTTATTTTCAAGTAACTTCATTAATCAGTAATTTATTCAGGCCGTCATAAATGTTGAAGTGGAAACAGATTCTCAAATAATACAACTGCATTTTTTTTGTCGCAATAGAATTAATGGGATATCATTTTGAAAAAACGTTAGCCCCACTATTTCCATTTTGTATTTTCATTGAAATAGTGGGATACACCAATCATTTGCTCCTTTTGCTTCGTGGCTAATCCGGCACTGCCATTATGGATCGCCTTGTCAATTTACTATTTAAAAACGAAATGTAGTTCTACATCAGTCTTCTATTGTTAGTTAGGTTATTAAACCTAACATACAATTCTTTACATATACTATTTAGGGTTAGCCTAGGAAAACATACCCTGTACTGCAGGCAGTCCTCTAAGGGTGTTAGGCCTAATTGGTGAGTTATGTAGAAGTGGAAGAAGTGTAAGAGTTTTGTAACAAGTGGAAACAGCCATGATGTTAAGTAATTTAAAAAAAAAGCTGTGTCTCCGGTTACAAAAAATTTAAAAAAAAAAAAGCTGTGTCTCCGGTTACAAAAAATAACAATAATGAAAATAAGTACTTATACTACATTTGACCACTCAGTTGACTTGTAATGTTATTCTTAGAAAAATTTAATAAATAAATAGTATAACATTTATATTCACAACACTCTGGTGTCCTTCTTGCATGTCAGTGATGACTAAACATGTGATACCTACATTGTACCTTAAGATAAAAAAAAAAAGATAAAAGGCCTTTATTGTTTGAATTTAGGTACAAGTAAGATGTCAATAAAAATAACAAATAATCTCCAAACTCTGCCATTCCAGGCGTACAATATATTATGAGTCCAATGAATGGGAGTGAATCCTCATGCGAAAGCTATATTTATTTATATTCCAAAAACTCTTGTACACTATAAAAACATTTATCAATTATATATTATTTATATTATTATCTAAGATCTTATTTGTAAATAGACACATTATGTTTATTGCAAATAAAATATCATCCATTCAACAAAACAAGTGCATAGTGTTTTTAAACAAATATTTTTGACAAATGAATGAAATTTAATTAAACTATTTTAATACGGTTTTAATATTTTTATTAAAATAGTTTAATTAAATGAATAACAATCGCGAAAACATAAGAAAACAAAATGAATGAAACCTTATTCAGTGAACATAAGCGTCTATTATAAATTATTGTATCAAAAATATCATGATCTCTTATTACTTTTTATTAAGGTAACCCTGATCGGCTTGGCCGACTAATCAACCGACTAATCGGCTAGTCGGCCAAAGTCATGATTGGCACATCTCTATAGTTATCATGTTCTGCCAAAGGTTTGAAGTAGTTACTTAACTAAATGGAAATAGTCTTGATTATATTTATGTAAGTCAATCCTGCTGGATAATGCCGCAAATTTTGACAAATTTTATGAGTAACTAAGTAGTTCTTTATTGAAAATTAATTACAAGTAAATCTAGGTTTGATTACTTACTCATTTAATTAAAATTTGTAATTGGCAGTAATTGCAAATCCCGCTCATAATCATAATCAGATAAACTAGTTAGCCTTTAAAAGTCTAAGAAGTCACAAGTAGGTACGCCTTAACTCTTGAACTACTTGGTTGCATATAGGTATAATGACACATTAATTTGTTTTAATTTGTCCTGTTAATATTCTTGGGGAAGATAACCCACTCATCACTGTTGGGTGAAGCCACAGCTAACTAACTAATCTATATTTATTAAAACCGTTGGTTTCGACTGCTGTTGGTAAGGCTCCCATGTTGTATTCACTTGAGGAAACTATGGCAGGGAGTTCCATAACTAATCGCAGCGGAGGACGAAATCCTGAGAAAATTCTTGTCGTTCCCTGACGATGGCGAGAGGTGCGGCATTAACTATTAACACAGAAGATACACGGAGTCAGTGCGGAAAGCCGGCGCTAGCTTACAAGCTATGTCGCACCTTTTGGAGTGCCCCATGTGCCGTGTTAAGTGTAGCAGAAGTGATCTTATGGGGGCGACAACGGGTGCAACTCATGGTATGGCTCAGCATACTGGGCACAAAAGATCTGCGTCATCGACATGATGAAGACGAACTATTAAGCTTTCAGTGTTGGCCTTTTTTGCTTAACTATTGCCACCTATCTATAGCCTAACTAATTACGCATGATGATTAACTACCTGACAAGCCTGCTACTTTCTCCCGTTGCGACGGTCGACGACCGGCGATTCGGCGCTTGCGCAAGTTTCACTGTCGCTTTCTGACCGTTGGGCCCCAATGTTTGCCTAAAATTATTATGATTTGTATTGTTTCGTTCTTCCCTGTTTTAGTTACTAGTCTAGTAAATAGAGGAGGTTACTCAAATCTGATCTGAGTGGTTAGCCACTAATGATCCATCCAGTGTCTTTGTATAACTAGTTAAATTCATTGCGTTTATAACTATTTACCATATCACTACCGCCATATCTAACTAAGACAAAATCGTGCCCTGGGCTCTAAAGCTTAAGCTGAAAATCATACGTAATGTAATATATTATATTGATGACTCAACTGTAAAATAAATAGAGAAAACTTTCAGATAGTTGTATGAAACAGATGAACAAACGACAGATGGTGGTATGGTTACAGCACAGCAGACCATGCAAAGTAAAGTAACTAAGTGGGGGGGGGGGGGGGGGAATGCGAATTGGGAGGGGTATTAAAATAATCACTATAACTAGTTTTTAGCCAGAGCCACGAAAATTGAATCAGAATATTTCCATTGTTACTCGTAAGTGACCTTTTAGCGATAACTCAAAGCGTCCCGTTCCCAAAGCTGTCTCCGCTTACACCCGCTATTACCGTCTCGACCTTCGTAAAGGTCACGCCGTGTCACATCTTTTGTCACACAGAACTTGTCACGTCCAGTGTCTGTTTAAAAAAAAACTATCAACTGTTATGTGGTTGTTTGATTCCGAACCAGCGTTCCTCGATTGCGTGACATCATCAGATTTTTGCTAAACCAGTCACTGGTGGAACAAGCAGATGCGCTACGTTAGCAATATTGTTGGTCTGTGTAGCTAGTGTAGTATAGTCAATCTGTAAAGCTCCTGCTACAGATGCCTTACAAAACCCAATTGTGTTCGCTGGCGGCTGCGTTATCGAAAACTTATAGTGAAAACCCTAACATCAAGTTCTTTTTCATTTATAAAAAAAACTAGTTATTATCCCAAAAAATTCATTGCGTGCAAGTGATGTCAGATAACTAGCATAACTTATCATGTGTGGATCAGCACAGCTCTTTCTAAGATATTCGTTCCTCGAGTCCTCTTCCTGTTAATCAGATTTCCCTGTAAACGAGTGACGGAGGTCAGACAACTGCTTCACTCGACAGTCTCGCGGACATGCTGTTAAAACCGAATAGCTGTTATTATTTGAATTGATGGTAAGTGCTTGTAACTTTAACTTTCGCAAAATAACGTCTGAATCAATTAAATATAGTTTTTAACTGTTATCAATCCAGCACTCTTCCGATTTTACTCCATCTTGTTATTCGAATAGTTAAGTATATCATTACTTTTGACTTCTTTCCATACCTCTGCTTGGCCGGTTTACATTTAAAAGTAACTTTAATATCAAGGTGTCAAGGAAAATGTGGATTTTCCTTGAACAATACACGTCTGTTTCTCCCTTTTTTCCGACGTGTCAATTGCTTCTTGTTCATTGTATTGTTTTGAAGTGCATTCGTGGTATCGTTTGATTTCTTTTAAAGTATTTTACACAAATCAGGTACTCGATTTAAATTACAAATTATGTTAAAAAAGTAGAACGGACCACTTAAAAAAGTAAACCACTATGCCAATTGATTTGGTAGTTACTACTTTTAGATAGTCTAGTTCCCTCCCGATGAGATAGTCAAAGTAGCAAAAAGTCCAGAAAAGCGAAACGTCTAATGAGCAATCTGCCTAGTTAACTAATCGGCTATGTTGCGAAACGTCTAACTATCAAGATGTCTATATAACAAACAAAACCTCTACTTAGGAAATCGTCAGGATTTCATTGTGTACACTTATGAACATAACTAAATAGTTAATAAAAGTAATTTAGTCTATCTTCCACTCTACACATATTTTAACCCTTTGGCTGAAACACAGAAATAAGATTAGGTAGAAGTGGCATGTAGGCGTTACCGGCGTGTCACAGTTAAGCCTCGCTACGTTATCTTATTTCTGTGGCTAAAAATAACACCACCGAACATTTATGAAAAACTTATTGCTAATTTGTCAAGTGACAACGAATAATAGAACGTACTCAAACTCACTCTGAAACAATGGTATAAATATCTGTTCTAGATGAATTAGGGTCACAAAACGATCCGAAAGATGTTATCAAAAATCCAATATACAATAAAAAAACTGAGTCATCAAACCTTAATTTAATTTTAATGCGGCGAATCGTAGAACGACTTCTATTTCCACCCCCGACATTTTTTATCACCACTAATAGTATAAGGTTATTTTCGTTCATAAAATTTCTTTTTATATATTTTTTTAAACTGACACTCATTGAAGAGCCACTGCTGGGCTCATTCATCATTATGAATCGGTCACTGTTTTTTTGGCGATTTTTTTTTACGCATCTCCTTGAACTTTATCACAACTGTATTAAAGATCATATTCGAATGATTCAATGTCATAATCATAACTAAATATGTATCGGGTATACTTTCAACTTTGGGTCAGTGACACAGTTATGGACAGCTCTATGGGGATTTTTTTTGTGACTTTTTCTACGAAAGTGAAAATAATGGTTCTAGGCATTTCGCATGTGCGACGAAATACTTTCGCGATAGCTATTTTTTGCTTATGAGCTGTTAGTGAAAGCTTTTTAAGAGTTAATTAGTTATAAGAAATGTGTACGAACAAATCCTGTCATTGCCTGCTACTAACTAGTAGCTAACTATGCCATAATTTGATATTTAGTGAACTCGGATCGAGCGCTGAGTCAAAACAATGCTTAATTAAAACTTTTTTGGCACGCTAATTTCCTTAACTTTGGCAACAGCATTAGTTATTTAGTTAGTTACGTTCAAAAGTGTGGTTATATAACAATATTTTTTTTAAATGTTAATTTTAAGTAGGTTGCGTATAGTTTGCGTTTAGTTATGGCCTCTTTGATGTCATCGGGTTGTTAAGTTCTAAAATAACTAACTAGTTCTGTTTGGAGAGCCCTGACAACTTCGGCTTGTACCAGTTACACATAAAATTTCGTCGTGTTTTATCGCTGCTTCAAATATTGCGCAATCACGATCGTTGTTACAAAATTTAAGGTTTTGTTAAACATTGACCTCTATTAAGACAACATCCTAAAAAAATCGTATCACGGAAGAGTAACTTTTCTCAGTAAATAAAAAAAAATATTCAGAAAAATTGTTCTCGTGATATTCAAAATTCGATTCGAACTCACATTTCATAAGGCATTTGGCTTAGGTATCCACCTAAACCACGTCTGGCCTCAAAGGCACTATGTTTTTAATACATTCAACTGGAAGGACTAGTCAAACCTGCCTGCCTACTTAAAATGTGATACAAATATGTCGGTAATAGGTACGTTGTACGTACGACGGTTACTGGGCTACTGACGACGTCGGTGTTAATTAAGTGTACACTGATTAAATATCCAATTAACACTAGGGAAATTGCCACTAC
This sequence comes from Euzophera pinguis, assembly GCA_947363495.1. Classification (NCBI taxonomy): domain Eukaryota; kingdom Metazoa; phylum Arthropoda; class Insecta; order Lepidoptera; family Pyralidae; genus Euzophera; species Euzophera pinguis. The sequence goes on from OX376159.1 coordinate 672,215, forward strand.
ATCGGAGACCGGCTCGCATCTTGCAAGATTCTTGCTTGATGCTAGGGTTGGCAGATTCATATCGTTTATTGCCGAATTCTTATTTATTTTCTAAACAATAACAATAAAAAAGGAATTTTTGTTTCGCGTCATCTCTTATGTTATTAAAAGTTGGATCCATTCTGCGTCCTTGGTAAGAATTACATATAGCAAGGTTGGCAATTATGCATTAACTAGTGGGTTATGGCTCTCGTAAGATTGGGCGCATTTTGCCCCTAATAGGTATGTATATCTTCTTTTTCATCGTCTTCATTTCAGGTATCATATCACTCATTCTTTTGTAGTAAAATTTTAAAATGTATCGAATTTCTTCATTAGATTCACTCATATTGACAGTAAGAAAAACAAATGAATTTGGAATTATCTTCTTTAAAATTAAAACGTTTAATGATACTAAAACCAGCCAGATACAAATAGTATAGCCAAAGAGATATATATATATATATATATATATATATATATATATATATATATATATATATATATGCGAAAAGACTTTTTCCTCAACCTAATATTAAGCTGTTTGTAAAGTTTCGTATGTTCTAGCCGTGGCTCTTCGTGATTGCAATTTTACGATCCATTAACTATTTCAAATAGGCCTGCTCTACATGTTAACCCGGGTAAAAGACGCCGTCAGGGTAAGACCCATACTTAATATTAATCTAGATAAAAGGTGGTTTTATCTAGATTAATATTAAGTATGGGTCCGCACCACCGCACGCAATGGCATCAGTACTGGTTGTCGTAAAAATACCCATTAGTGCTCATTTGTGGAGCTCAGGTTTAAAGGTACTAGTAACTAACTTGCTCACATCATCAAATAAACATGCAAGAAAAAGAGGTGAGCATAAAATTCGCCAAAGAGATTCGACCCCTGATTGGCGAAGTATCCCAGTCAAGGGTTGATATCTGGAAAGAGAGATACCCGACGGCATCGCACATTCCGCTGTCAGAAAATCTACCGCCTAGACATGATTTGCCCTGGCTGACGTGGAAGTCTCTGAACAGACTCCGAACTCAGGTCGGCCGGTGCAGGGAAAACATGTTCTGGTGGGGCTACAGTTCAGAGGATTCCTGCCATTGTGGCGCCTCTCCCCAGACTATGGCGCACCTCTTATCTTGCCCTGAGTGCCCAGTCACCTGCACTCTCAGGGACCTTTACGAGGCCACTGACAATGCCTTGTCAGTGGCGGAATTTTGGTCTTTCCAAATTTGACTTTGCCAGAGTCGACTCGCTAAGAAGAAGAAGCATAAAATTAAGATAAAACAAAGGTAGAGCAAGCTAAATAGCAAGTCAAAATCTGGCAAAAGAAACTAGTTGTACCAAATTACATAACTAGAAAAGGCGCAATGAAGCAAATTTACTAAAGTTTGTACTCTTGCAAAGATTTATATATATACTAATATTATTATTATACCTAGTTTATATAATCTTTCTTACACATAACTTTTGTGGCATAACATCATACAGATGATGATTACCATTTGAATGATAAAGTAAGAGAATTATCATTCCTGTTACCATGAGATGAAATAATACATGTGCGGTTTTTGTGTGGCCAGCTATTCAGTTTTCGTTCGAAAGCCATCTAGTATCCATGCTATATTAACTATATTACTTGACTTCCTACAATTTAAAAACTATGACATTAAATTTTATTGGATCCCTCTATCTCCGAAGTCATGTCTAGCTCGGGATTTTCATGGATTTGCAGAAAATTAGTATAAGTAATGAAATAACTTTGCAACCGAAATTCCGGTCTTTATGAAATGAGGATTTTGGTTAATTAATTAAACTTGTCAACATACACACACACGACGAACTAACTATATGACACAGACTAACTTACATAAAGGTAGATGGAGGTGATTCACTGACTGCCAGGATAGTTATAACACTTTCGCTGATAGTAACGCCTGGAACTATACATTGTCTCGACTGGCAGTGAAAGTGTTAAGCAATTAATTTTACTGTACTTACATCTTAAAATCTATAAAGACTTAATGATATTGAACGTCTAAAACACTTGAAATTTTCTTTTATCTCGTATGTTTTCTTTGTATATTTCAATTTTAAACGAAAAGACAATTTACTAGTAACTACAGACAATGTCAGTTAAAATAAAACTCAACCCGATGAAGACCGTGAGTTATTTCTATTGTGTTGCGAAATATTTCATTGAGCTTTCAGCGGGATATTAACATCCAATGCTCTACAACATTTTTAATATGTTTTTTCTGGAAATGAATGAATGAAATTAATGATAGGATATGGTATCGATAAGAAAACTTCACCTATTATTAACTACAACTATACATTATTCTTTTATTCGTTTTGCTTTGGTGCAGGTACATATTGATAAAAATTTCGAAGTGCCTTTTATCTTTCTTCTTTTATTTTGCGGTAACTATTTGTATTTACTCAATGAACCTCTAATTGCACACACACACATTGGCCTGCTGCGTCATTAGTCTTTACAAATTCATTTTTATCAAGATTTATATGTGTTTGAAACGTCATCGTTACGTTTATATATACTATCAACTTATCATAAGATTTTTTCCAAAGATTTACTTGATTCTAGAAAATTCTAGCTAGAAATATCAGAGTGAAATAGTGTTAACCTTGTAAAGTAACAAAAACATGAACTAATTACCAGAGTTTGTGACGTCGAGAGGCGAGCGTGACGCAAACCGGGCCAGACCAGCCCTAGACGAATGGTGATTCAGCGGGTCGCTTGTGATTCACAAGCGACCCGCTGAAAAACTAACCCTAAATGTCGCCAAAACTGTTTCGGTTCACAAGTTGTGAACCGAAACAGTTTTGGCATAATGTTTTTTGCACGTAATGAAATGTTTGACACAATTAAAGTCTATGTTAAAACTAGTAACTACTTTATCTATTCTATGGTAATATTCATGTCTGCGTGGAAAGAAGAAGTCGACCCATGTATCTTGGGGAAAGTTGTTCAGTTGCATGAATGGAGTCACTGGACGATGGGTCCAAAACGACTAAAATTTCACGGTGTATAATTATAAGTCAATTTATTATAATTCTAAATTTTCTTTGCCAATCATTTTCCGATTACCCGAAATCGATCTCTTCTTGCGATAAGTCCGGCATGGTCAACATCATTAACTGATACCTGCGTTTTTTTCTTATATATTTTAATAACACATACAAAATTAGACACGTGTTTTTATTTTAAGACTTTTTTTTTGTCATCTCTCTTTCAAGCTCTTTATTCGAAATTCAATTCCTAACCGCAAAATCATATTCGTGGTATGGTAACTATAATATGACTAATATTGAAAGTTTTCATAAACCAATGGTGGGTAGTACCGCCGCGAGAGACCAGACGGGCCCCAGACAAGAGAAAGGCGATTCCGAGAGCAATGATCTACGGCCTACGGCTAATGCCAGCCGCCTACTTGCTGTACTTTATGGCTTGGTTATTGCATTTAGAAAGTGAATCGTATATCTGGGTACTTCGACTAAAAACTTCGAAAATCGACTAGTCTTGTGCCAAATTATTTGATACACATTGCAATTTTTGGAAACTGAGTAAGAATAGAATGAGAAAAAAAGTTCTTTATGTTTTAACTTCATTTTCAATGAAATATAAAAGTTGTTAAGAAATATATATTAAAAAATACTTTTATGATTATAACTAGATATTGTGAAAAGAGTATGCATCAACTAACAAAGAAGAAATGCAAGCAAAGCACATCTTAAGAGCATTTAGTTAGTCTGAACTGGATACCAAAACCTGCAGTAAATCCAACTGATTCAGTCCACTCTCAACTTGCACTGTATAGGATACCTATAACTATAATAATCACGCTCGGTTCACAATAGTTCACATGTAGTGTAGCTATGCATCGGCGTGGCATTGAATGTATCCAATGGCCCGTGAAAATGCGCCGAGAACGTTGCACGTACCCGTTGTGTGCTAATAGGACTTGGCCAATAGGCAAGAATGGACATAAAACGAGCGTATCGTCAACTATCTTGGGGAAGTCAATTTAATGGCATATTGTTTGTTCAATGACCTTAAAACCCATGTCGTACTTTCAATAATATCTAAGACTGAGAAACCGCTCCTAATAATTAAAATAATCTAATAAATGTATTTATAGCCGTGATAAATGTCATTTTTTAGATGACTTGGCAAATGCGGAAGTTTATGCCAACGCTTCATTACTATTATTTGTTGTCATTATCGTAATAGTATCTACATCTGTTTAGATTACTCTACATGTCAGCACGATATTAGTTCCGGAAGATCTGTCAAGTAGAATGGAGCTATCATTACTTGCACACCTAACTAACTAGTTATTACAAGTGTTTTCCTAATCGGAGCCAACAATACAACATATTTCGTAATAGTTTAGAAAATATACTCAATATAATTAATTGCATTGTTTCCGTTGTCGTTTACGGAAAGAGCGAGGACAGCCATATTAGCTCTGCGGAAAACCTCTAGCGACACGTTGGAATGAGTTCAGAGGAAATTATAGTTTTTACTTTTTAATCCAGCCCATGACTTGACCATCGCTTTTGCTCTTCGGTTAGATCTACGACCCTCGGTATGGATTTACAGCTGAAATTCTGGGGACTAAATTTATTTGTCTATTTTAAAGGTCCCATACGTTTTCCCATTAGGTCTAATACACAGTGTCGCGGAAGTACTAAAAAGGTAGTTTCGTTCCACTTGCTAGGAATATTTATAGTTTCTTAAACTAGACCGAGCGATAAAGCACTAACAAGCAATTCTTTGTATAAACTGTAACCATTTGCTTCGCTTCGTTGGAAAATAAACTTTTACAACTTATTTACGAATCAAGTTAACATGGTGATAAGTAAACAAGAGTCCTTGTGACTCTGTATATAACAGTCTCTGTTGATGATATTTAAAAGCGGCTGATCAAGATGTCCTTACATTTTAGAACGACGTAATCCTATAACTAAATGTTCTTAAAAAACGATGATATAAGAATCTACGAGTAGGTTAGTCGCAATGTCACAAAATATGTTCAATAATATTTATTTATTTATTTACATTTATTTACATTTGGGAAACATACAGTTATATAGTTGATATACATAATACATTTACAATACACTCAAACCAATTAAGTTTCCTCAGATTACTTTTACAAAAACAACGACAAGAACTAAAAATACTATAATGAATACAATATAAAAATTTGGTAAACATAAAATAACTGGAATTTAATGACTTTTACAGTGTAGCATTACGTGATTTAATATTACTTTTGAAAGAAGCGATAGTCAAATGGAAAATGTCTACGTCATTATATTTAGAGTTGTAATTTTGGCAAGTGCGATATAAATAAGTATTCTTAACATAGTTAGTTTTGCAAATGGGAATATGGAACAATGTCACAATTCTAGAATTAGGTCGATGGCATCTATAACAAATTTCACTGACAAGAAATGGCGATTCGATACTATTGTGAAGAAGCTTATAAAGAAAACTTTGATCCTTTTCCATGCGGCGGCTTTTCAACGAGGGTAGAGGGTTGGTTTGTTTATTTTTAGCGGATTTCTCAAAGTATTGCAGATGTTTAGCAAATTTTTCCTGAATCATATCTTTATATACATCGTATTGTGGATTCCAAACTGTGAATGCATACTCTAACACTGGTCTTACAAAAGAGTTATATAAAAGAATCCGTGTTAAGTTTAAATTCTTTACTAATGCGTAACACAAAGCCAAGCATTTTGTATGCTTTAGATGTAATTTTAGTAATATGGTTGTTAAAAGAAAGTTCGCTATCCATATTAACACCCAAGTCTCTCACAACAGATACTCATTTCAACATTATCAATTTTATATGGATATTGAATAGGTTGCAATTTACGTATAAATAAATATAGCTAGTTTATTCGAGTCGAACGATCCCTACACACAACATAAATCTACTGTTGTACCTCAATAGATGTCAGAATGAAACTCGCGTCGATAAATTACAATAAAGGTCGAAGATAAAAATCCGATGTCCTCGCCGCCCTAGTGAAAACTGTTTTCAGCAGTTTGTTACGTTCAGTTGGTATGTGATGTTCTCCCTTTAAAGCAACTTTATGATTCTACTAACTAATTACTTATTGAACCAATAAAGATATTAATGATAATATTTAAAAAAATGAACGCATTTACAAAACTAGGCAAAACGAACAAGAAGTGTTTTTAAGAAGTTTTTACAAGCTATATTTTTTGGAGAATATATAATATCCAATTTTGGTTTCACGAGAGCAGCTTCGCGGTTACAAAAACATACTTCATGTAACTATTGCAATTTTTCTCATCAACGGAAAGTCCGTATGTATATGATTTGACAATTTGCCCTTCACATGGAGCAAGTTTTGTCGTTAGAACTAAATCAGATTTTGCTTCAATAGATATCATCATCATTATTAATAAAACTCTCGCTTATAGATTTATCAGTTGCAATTCGCGAAACATCCTTAACTAACTAGTTGCAATTGTGCGTGTGGGCTGGGCGTGCCAGTCCTGCCTACAGATAAAACAAATGGGGGCTTTGACTCGCCAGTCGCCACCACAGTTGCTGCGTTATCGCCAACTTATTTATTTGCTAATCAACTGTTACGATTATGGTTACCGTTATTGCACTTTTATCGGTGCGGTCTTTAATTTGCTTTGAGTTATAGCTTCAACTAGTATTTTAGACCAGTTTTAGACGCCCTGGGATCGTCTGTGCTGGGTTGATCGCTGATTCAGTTGAGTGCGGTCCAAGTCCTTGGCAACGATGGCTTTAGACTACTTATAACTAGTTGCCTAAAAATAGAAGAAGAAGAAGACTTGTCGCCTAAAAATGTTCACGTTACAAAGTCTTATAATCCATTTCTCTTTCAAATTTGTCCCATCATTCCTTTTTATCGACAAGTTAAATGGTAGTAATGTACGAGTTCTTACTCTGCTCATTATAAAGGTCTAGGTACTACTATAGTCGCCGTCACTAAAAGGTATAAATTTACTAAACAAACTAATCTCTCCTCAGGTGGGTTGTAGTGGTTACTCAGAGATGATATGAATTCAGCAAATACAATTGACTTAAATTACTATACAGGTACGACCAATTCCAATTAGTTGGGTTATATTTTGACGATATGTCAATGATGCATGCTACAGGTAAGAGTCCGGCTCAGTGTAAACATTTGGTCGGCCATTTTATTTTGTTGACGGTTTATCTTTTCACTTTTGAAACAAATAAATGAGAGAAAAATAATACAATTAATCAACTATAAAATACACGCGGGTGGTTGCGTCGGTCAACAGAACGACGATCGGTTCTTTCATTCAAATGTTGCGAATCCCTGAGCATTTGTTAACATAATTTATATCCTTTCGTGGCAGGGACAATATAGGCTATGAATTGCTATCTTCATTAAATTGCTGTTTGCAGTCATAATAATTGAAACTTGTGTTGTTCTATCATGACCTCGTTGCTAAAGCTAGATCCCAGCTGCTTTCATTAGATGTAGTCAAAACCTTCAAGCCGCATGAAAATTCTGACACAAATATTGGTCACTTGATATAAACGAAAACATATAATAAACCAAAGCCAGTTTATTACGTACGAAACATATTTACGGCCGGTTTCTGATAGCAATCTCCTGTGCAGTAATCACAAGGCCTGTACAGCAACCAAGTTGAAGGCGACAATAAATTGCGCAGCTGTCGCGCAAATTGTAGCGTAGGCGGCGGCAGGCCAGTGGAGCGAGCGATAAACTTCAGCGGTGAGGAGGAATTAGGGAGAGATAACCTTTCTTTATAACACTGATGATCATGAGTGATGATCGTAAGGGGCTTCTTTCTAAGGGAAGTAAGTCGGTCGCGCAAAATAACGTACGTGGAGTTGGAATCATCAAGGATGATGATTGGAGATTGAGATACCTGTTAAAGTGACTGGATCAGTAAAGTAACTATTTCTGGTTTTATAAGTATAGTTTATTATATATCATAATTATAAAGTTTTACTTAATCCATGAAAAGAATGATAGGAACAAAGTTAGAGTGCCAGCAAGAATAACTAGTTATTTGAACTATAAAAGAATCATGGTTGAATGAATGCCAATTGTATATTTTTTATTTGTACAATAAAGTTTAAATAAAAGAAACAGTTATTGAAGATGTGAACGATATATTTCGCTGTTACTCAACGTGACATCACTGACAACGGACGTTTGCTACTAACTAACTATACGGTAGAGATGCGTTAGTGTCACCGAAATACTTAATTTATGAACAGGATTGAAATGATCTATTTTTAATGCCTTCTTAAATTAATTTTGACATACGACACACCTACGTAAACTAATCGATTAGTAAAATCAAATAAAGTTGCGATGTCGTACCCAGAAATTTCAGTATTTTAAGCATGTTTCAAATTGCTGAGTCATCTCTTTAAATGCTATGACATGAGGTTAAAAAAAATGTTTTAATTAATATGAATTTTTCGCTTTTCTAAGGTCGACTAACTATAACTACTGTTCCCACAATGTTTTTACATATTAGTTGTGTTACTTAGTATAGTTAGTACTTGTATTTGTCGGAAAATTAAGGCTAAAGCGACTCACACCAACAATACCATTTATTCTCTGATTGTGCACTGAATGACACCACACAAATGTATAGTAGAGGTACTTACGGCAAAACAATACAACGTTAGCCATGAATGTTATCATGTAAATTGAATGAATTTGTGTGTTACATTGCACGTTTCTTGCTCAGTGAATGTTCTCTCATGATACCTAAACCTTAGTTGTATGTGTTGTTTTTTTGATCGATTTTCCCTATAGGTTACACGTTACACCACCTATAGGAGGAGTATGTGTAAGTGCCGGTTGTGTGGCCGACTAATACTCTGTCACTATTCAATGACTCAGCGATCCAGGATTCTGGACCGCAACACTAGAGCTCACCACTGTTCTTTGCTCAGGGGATTACTATGGTCTATTAATTCCATTCAAATGCGAGTGAGAGGTGGGCATCATGTCATGTTATAGTTTTACTTAATTTTTTTTTTGAATTTTCTTAGTTTACAATTTGTATCTGACTAACTATTCTTCGATTGTTCTTCGTGTTTTTGACATATCATTTTACTTTATTTTTTTAACTTTGCGTATGTACTAGTTAATTTATAGCTAGTAACTGCTTATATTTTTTATTTATAAAACCATCTTCTTTTCAAAAGTCTTACCTAACTTCCATTATATTATTTAGGACAATATTGGCTTCTTGAATATATTTTCCTCGTGGATCCCGTCCCGTCTGAGCCCTTGTTCCGACAAAGCTGCTAAGGGTATCAAACGGGAATTATAAGAGAGATCCAAACTTTGTTGAAGGCTTTACAGCCTACTTGAAATACATTGTCATAAATTCATTATTAAGCTAATATTATTGTCTTACATAGTTTTTAGTTTTAGGTACTAGTCAGTGAATTGGTTCGGGTTTTCCTATAGTTAGATAGTACTCACTCATTTAATAATATGATGGCTTTTTACAAGGGATTACGGGAAACTCGACTAACTACACTCAATATAAATTTGATTTTCATTTCTTATTTCGGATAAATTAAGATTCCGAGACCGTAGCCACACACGACTTTAGATCCAAAAGGGAAAACGAGGAGAGGAAAATTAAGATATAAAAATTGATTTGCCAGTCACTGGCGTGCTGCGCGCAGATCTATCCTGCAATATCTGGCTGGATATGTAAGAGGTGGCGCAGGGTAACTAGATTGTAGTGGAGAACCTTATTATCGGAGGACAAGATTCACTTTGGGTGTCTTAGTAATAATAGATTTACTTACAACAACTTTAGAGAACATACATTATAATGTAATCGTTTGCAAGTCTGTATAAATTATGATCTAAATTAACAGGTCATAAAATGTTTCATTCCATTGTTGTCAGCCTGACATCGGTACCCTACAAATGAGATCATATTTTGCTGGAGACGCCAACATGTAGCGTTTCCTAATTAAATATACATGGTGATTTGTAGCCGAGATATTTATAGACGCTGGCTGCGATACTTAGGGTTGTCATTTTTGAAATCGCTACCGTAAATATTTACATACATACATACACCATCAGGCCTTTTTCCCGTAGGGGTAGGCAGAGACTACGGATTTCTATTTGCTACGATCCTTACAGAGTAAATAGTTTTCATTGTAATTTTATTTTTTTTCTATTTTGTACGTACAACGGGACATTCTATGCAATTATGAGTATTCATGAGTTTCAGTAACAATTTTGTGTAAGTAGTTATCACTTAATTTCATACATAGAATTTAATAATTTTTAGGATAGATAAAACATAGGACAAAAAATGATAATGACTTTCATACATTGAGTATGTATGTAAGTCATAACATAACATAAGGCATTAAATAAATGTATTAATTATTAAGGAAACCATCCAAAAAATCGAGGTTGCCCGAACGTCCGACATTTAACTGCTAACACAATGTTTACCTCTTTTTCCTCCATCATAGTCATCAACTTTGTTCTCTTTGAAAGTTTCATTGAAAAATTCTTAATTAAAAAATTTAACGATAACCTAGCTTTTTCCTTCATCATAGTCACCAAATTGGTTTTCTTTGAAAGTTAAATTATAAAATTCTTCATTTCCAAATTAATCGATGGATTTCAAACTTGGTAGAGATTTCTTTAGAAATAAGCGACGCCCTTGTACTAAATATTTTCTGTAGTTATTGTATTCTGTTCAACTAAGTGTGTACATTAATTTGGTAGATACAAAATTAGTGTTACCACACATAGCACATTCAATTAGTGTCAGACCAGCGTATTAACTTAGCATTTCAATTAAGTCTGTTTCTAACATGTCTTACGACAAGACCTACGCTTCGAGGAAATCCGACTCGGAATCTTACAGTTTCCGATCCGTTTATTTCCTACTAAAGCCTTGTATCGTTTGTTCGGTGCTTGTTTGATAAAACTAAGAAATCTCGCTGCAGTTACTTGAAAAGTTAAGATTTAAGTTAACTAAAACTATCACAAAAGGTTTTTTGAATGAAGGTTGATCAGATTTCGAAGGTTACTAGTAGAAAATTGTACAGAGGTCAGTAATCTTCGGGATGTCTTAATTTGTTTCCTTTTTAGTTACTACACTGGTTTTTTAGGGCTTATAGGATCACTTTATTGTCCGTCCCTCCGTCTGTCTGTCAAGATCCTTTTTCTCAGGAACGCGTGAAGGTATCAAGCTGGAATTTATATCAAATCAAGTTTACTGTTCCTTGGAGCTGTAAAAAAATCAAACTATATCTAAGCCAACGCAATCAAAAGATACAGCCGTTTATGCCGCAAATTTTCGACACTCGCAAGTGAATCAACACCTACAGGGTACTTTCCGTGAATCCAGAATCTTGAAATTTGATACGAAGCACAGATAAAGGAAAATTTGCGAATACCGTAAATTTTTAGTTACACCATATAATAAAAATATTTTTAATAATTTTAAACTTACTACCCTTTTCCGCTTGAACGCGTAGAGGTATTAAATTGAAATTCATATGAAATACTCAGGTCTAATGACTCGATTGTCGTGATGGGTGAAGTTTTACTTATATACCTTCAGGTTTCTACAGAACCCTCGGTGCGCAAGTCCGGTTCGCACTTGGCCGGTTTTTTTATTCGTTTGGCAAAGTTAGCATCAAAAATTCTAATGACAATTTGATTGGAAGAAGAAGTCAGACCTTACATTTCGAGCATGAAATAGCACTTTTATCCCAATGATTACTTTTAAATATAATAGCAACATGGCTGCCATTAAGTAGTCGACACCTTGGCGCACGCGCACCGCATTCGAGATGCTATCGCTTCGCTTGTGTGTCAGACGGTGATTCATCGGCATCCTTGGTTACATATAGCTGACCATAGATAGCCAGAGGTTCTTATAAGCATCGATATGTAGGCGAAATGGCCCCATCGTATTCAAAATCTTCGCAGCTTGACGTCTCGCAACTAGACACCGAAAAAGTTCATGCTTTTTAAATATGTAATACCCAATTGATTTCTCTGAATGTAGTTAATGACTCAGAAAATTGATTGCTGTTATCTAAATGTCGATAGTAATTCATATGATTGGAGTAGGTAATTTCTCTGCCAAATCTACTGAAAATCATATAGCGTTTAACATGACAATCGGTTCTTCCACCACCTTCAGAATCTTCGCACTTGCATCCTCTGCTGGTTGTTTCTTAGCTTATAATACGCTTTCTCACTTTTTTCTACACTGTGCCTTTGGAATCCTTGGTATTGAATCCATTACCAAGCATACTTCAGACTTCCACAAATGAAGACCAATAAAAAGACTTTGCGAAATCAACAATACCGCTTCACTGTCAGAGAAAATCAACCTTAATGACTTGAAATAGAACCATAATTCTGTCTACCTTTCTGTTCCTCGCTCATTTGCCACCAGCAATGGAAGTTTAATGCGCCGTGGTCGTGATTCACGCAAGCAGCTGATTCATACCCGGCCCAGTAACTGTTTTAATTAAATCTGGTATGCATTGTCAGTAATGAATGACAATTTACAGATAGACTATCCTTTTTTAGGTTATCCTACTTAGTTTGGCCAAATGAATCAAGTCTTAGCGCTGACATGCCCCTCAAGTATTTAGGCTCTAACTTTATTCCCTAAATAGCTCTTTAACTCTTCCACTAATTTCTTCAATTTGTATCTCTTGTTTCTCGCTAGTTCTCCAATTTTCTATCTTTGTAGTATGTCTGTCGTTTCAACTACATCTTCCATTTAGAAATTACTTTAGTATAGAAGGTATTTTCATAAACTCTTCATGTAAATACATACATATCAACCGTCTTCTTTATAAAATACTAGCGGCCCAGTACGTGCTTCGCTACGTATAAAGTGAAATAATAAATAAAATTTATTTGTTACAAAAAATGCGATAAATGAAGAACCGCTCGACCGATTTTGTGCAAACTTCACATAAACCATCTACTAAATAGTCCGAACAAAGTCTAAACATTTGGTTTGGATAGGTGAGCCCGTTCTTGAGTTATAAAATTACAACGAAAAGTGGCATTGATTTTTATATATATAGATGTAAATCTTAACTGACAAATCATTGTTTTTTTTTCTTGGTTGCAGGTAATCCTTGAAAGGAAAGATTCAACTTCCAGCTCTGGCTTTTAAATTCCGATAAGTATACATAATGTAGATCACAGCTTAACAATTTTAATAAAAGAGTTGTTTGAAAAGTTAATAACTTGTAAAACCTTTAACAAAAAATCATCATCATCATCATTTCCTGTAGGTTACATTGTCAATCGACCATGTACACCCTAGTGTCAGAGTTGTGCGGAACCGCCTCTCGGCCTCTGACGTGATTCCTTTAACGACCACCAGATAGCAGCCGAGACTAACGTCTTAATGCTTTCCGAAAAAAAAAACCATAAATAACATGATAGACAACTTCTAATAGCTTTAAAACAAATGGCAAATCGCCAGCGTGATCAAAGGAATAGATAAGTGTTTGTGTAGTGGGTCATATCATAACATCTCGATTTTTTTTACATGAAACGGAACGCGAAAGTCGAGGCGCCGGCGCAATGGTCCGTTCCATTACAAGCTGTCATAAGCCATGTCATTAATCATAATCTTTAGATGGGTACACTGCAAGAAATTATGTTTGGATTCGAAGTGTGTATATTTTAAATTTTTAAGAGTTATCTAAACTTTGATCAAACTTTTTATTCGGGGATCTTTTAAAAATGCGTCATTGAGGGTGCAACGTCAAACTCTCCCCATGATAAATGACATGTCTGATCGCTCTCCTTACACAAACACGCTCCCTGTCTGTCGTGTGTTGCCATGCTACGTGACTAGGGCCACTACAGAATTATAAAGGTTGTTTGGTTCATTAATATGAAAATAATAGAAACAAATTGGCCTCTTTGCTGCAGATCATATTATCTGAACACGTACAACACCGTGTTGAACACAACTTTATTCTGCACAACAACTGAACAAGGGTAATACTCAAATATGCTACTTGACTGTGTTCATACTTGGTTAATATATACTGAACAAAATATACACTAAAAACTAACCGATTCTGAAAATAACAACAAAATTGGTTGTATAATTAACATTAGCAGTAATTAGCATTTAAATTTTTTTCATGATAAAAAGTGGGAGCGTGGTTGGGACGTATTGCTATCTCATTTGTACGCACAAAATCAAGTGGCAGTGACGTCACTGCACACACAGTGCATCCTTTTCTTGTTTTTGACAGTTGGAGTAACTGTCAAAAACAAGAAAAGGATTTCAAAGGCTTATGACTTATTTATTTTTGACTGGATTACAAAAAATCTTTCTTATTTCTGTTTCTGGTACTAAAAATATTGATATGAAAGAAAAAATAAAAATTAGAATACCCAATTGCTTTTTAGTTACAAAAATATAAATTGGCCATACAGCCACAAGCTATTTACTTCTGTAAAAACGCGCAAATGCTCAAATCTCAAATATTTTTATATTTGCTTAATACTATTTTACATATTGTACATTTTCACTTATTTTGAGTGTGAACCCGGTATCGATTAAACTTTTTCAATACACGTTTACATTTTTCATTTAAATAAACCGGCAATGTTGTGAAGAAACTAAAATTTAATTTCTCCATATTTTAAACAAATTATAATTTAAATACATAATCGTTCTGCATCTTCTCGATAGTTACTTGTTTTGCTAAATATTTGATAAAAATGTTTGGCTTCATTAGAATATTCGGCATGACATTGGATTTTGCTCCCTCGAAACCCCAGAGGAATGTAAAAAAGTGCAGCAACGCGAGCCGAGTCACGTAGCCTTTCGTAAAGTTTACATTGGGCGAGTTCACTAACTAGGCGATAAAATTATTTCTCGACAATTTGAGTATACTTGTTATTCATTTATTGTAGAAAAGAGGTCGTCTTATTAATTTCAACGAAATCTTAAAAACTACTTGTTGGAACCAATTGGCCAAAAGTAGGATTACAAAAGAGACTGAAACTTGTTTGATGCACGTAGTTCGCAATTGGGTATTCTACTCAATTTATTTTTATCATTCTTATCCAATATTTCACTACCAGAAACTGAAAACAGAGAGATTTTTTAAAATCCGGCCTTAAATAAATAAGTTAGAAGCCTTTGAAATTCGGTGGAAGGGGGAAACTGTCAAAAAACAAGAAAAGGATACACTGTGTGTGATGTGACGTCACTGCGATTTGGTTTCGTGCGTACAAAAGAGATAGCAAGATGCCCCCACCACGCTCCCACTTTTCTTCTTGAGAAAGCTTTAAAATCCAATTACTGCCCTAATTAACAACCATTTTTGTTGTTGTTTTCGGAATCGGTTACTTTTTAGTGTACATATTGTTTCTTATGGAAATATTGCCTAAGTATGAATACAGTCATTTAGCATCTTCAAGTTATGACGTGTTCGAAATTTCTTCGAGTAACAGTATTTAATTTAATAATTCACATGAGTATCAGTAATATTCCTATTATATCATAGAGGCTCTTTTGCCGCAAGAGGTGGTGCCATCTTAGTAAGTAAAATAAAATCATCCAATGTGAAAATGATTGTGTCGTTTGTCACTCCGATTCCGCCCGGCCATCAGTTCGGTTCCCGTGAATGCAGGAGCTTTTCGACACAACGATTAATCACGGAGACTATTTAATAATATTCGTTCGGGCCCCTCTCCCTAACGCTATTCCTAGGGATATCTTCGGTATTATAGTTTGACCGCAACCGCTGTACCGCTCCTTGGGTATGCGCGGGGTGGTAGGGAGCATGAAAGAAAGAGCATGAGATTCGTAGTGCCAGACGGATCTTACGATATCGAATTACAATTTTCTGAAGCTGTATATTTACGAGTATAATTATATCCAATCCCTGTTTTACCCGACTGAAACGGAAGGAGGGTTATGTTTTTCGAGAGTATGTATTTATGTATGTTTGGCACGCTCTGGAGCCTGAACGGCTCCATGGATTTTAACTTCAAATGTGTCGATAGCTTCGTATTTACTGTCAGAGTAACACTGGGTGTATAAAAATAAAACAAAAAACAAAATGGCGGATGTTTTTGGGTATTTTTCATTTTCAAATTACACAGAAAGGCAGTCGGGATTCGATATATTATTAAGCTAAGTACAATAAAAAAAAAATATAAGAAACCGAAACTTTACGACCCATCTTTAGATATTTTATCTTATGTGCGTCTAACACTTTCCCCCCCCGTCTCGTCGTTCGTATACCTCAGGAGGGGTAGTAGGAAAAGTATTTTTCTACTTTTGATATTTCTTCGTGTTTAATTTTATTTCGAAAAAGTTACAGTTTTCACTCAAATACTTTCTTGAGAAGTAACAGATATAAATGTCATGTCAGTTCCACCTGATGAAGAAACTTCAGGACACAAACTTTATTAGTACAATGTGCACAAAAACGTCGCAGTTAGTTATTTTCATTACTGCAAATGGATTTGCCTATATAGGTTTCAATAGCTACATCAAAATCTTATTCATCTATTTGCTTTTCGAAACCAAATATCACAATATAAATACACAGTGTTTGTTTTTAAATAAACGATTTCCCATTTCCAATTTATCACTCGCCACAACAACGAATATCCATTATTTTGTTCCCGCTGATAAATTTAATTCATTGTCTGTGCCTTAAATGCCTTTTGCAATGTTTAATAGAATTTCAATTTAATATTATTGCACTTCGACGAGATTTGTCAGTGAATGGGAGAACGATATGAGTTAAGGAGAATGGGGGAGACCTTTGCCCAGAAGTGAATATAGGTTAATTAAAAACTTGTACGGTTGTACTTCAAGTCTTTTATATATCTTTTCATTGATAACTATGAGAACTATTTTGAACTTCTCAAAAAAAAATCGCGTCTCGAGTACTGAATCCACTCTAGCAATAATGACTTGGTATAATCTGATAAAGTTGCATGAATCACTATCATTCAGATAAGTAATTAAGGAAATAAAACTCAAAGCATAGGTATCATGTTTAATAACAGTTTTTCTCGATAGCCGACTGTAATGAGCTATCGGATAACAAAACGCAGTATGGTTATTGTAACTGCGTTATAAATACCGGTTCCAATGTAGCAGCTTTGAACTAATACAGAGTTTATATTGATAGGAAACGTAATGAGCAACTAACTACCACAAATTATTTTGCCATGATCGTCACAGGTCACAGTGTGATGCGAATTTACCGTGATTTCAGATTGCCTTTCAGAAAAAAAATATGTTAATATTTTTTCTGAATAGAGAAATTCTATATTTCAGAGTAGATAGAAAAAAAAAACTATATTTGTGCCAATCGTAGACGATCAACCTTGTTATGTATGTCTTTAGTTTTTTCTTGCTAAAGATTTAGCGTGTGCGCTTGCATAGTGTATCCTGTCATAATTTTCAAAAAAGGGTTAAGGCAGTCCAAAAAAATCTATAGATAGAAAAGAATAGTGCATCCCGTACAGTCTAACATCAAAGTCCCTTTCAAGTCCAAACGAAAGTCATGTTTCGCTACCGCTTATCAACATGCTCTCAACCTTACTGTTCTCCGATCGCTCACAAAACATGTGAATGTGAACATGCAAGATACATTTCATGCAATGGTTTTATTGGCAATCTTACAAGTAAATGTTTATGCACTTTTAACAGCTGCCGGCTTCTTCCCGCCATTGCTAAAATCCATCAAAATGTATGTGAACTAATAAAATAGTGTTAGTCTCGTAAATTCTTATTTCGTGGATATTATTGGATCATTCGGACTCGCGGATGCTTCGAGGTACTGTTTTTTCTACGGTAGGATATTTTTCTTAGCGTGTCGACTCTGACAACTATACTTGTGATGACCAAAACTTCGCCACTGACAAGGCATTGTCAGTGGCTTCGTAGAGATCCATAAGCGTGTTGGTGGCCGGGCACGCAGGGCAGGATAACAGAGGAGCACCAACATGGAGAAGAGGCACCACACTGGCAGACCTCCAACGCGCTATATCCTCTACTAGTTGTTTCCCGCGGTATATAGCCTATGTCTAATGTAGCTTTCCAATGGTGAAAGAATTTTTGAAATCGGCACAGTCGTTTTTGAGTTTATTCATTACAAACATACACACAAAAATACAAATCTTTCCTCTTTATAATATTAGTGTGGATAACAGGATATTAAAATGTTTTGACAGATGCTGATCCCATTTTGTGGCAGGGAAATAAAACTAAAAAAAAATGCCTAAGGCAAAACTTTTAAATATAATTACAAGAGATTTCAAAATTATGGGATTATATTCTCTTTAGACTCAAATAGAGAAAAATCTTGCTGTATCAAGGACGAAACCAGAAGTGTTTACCAGTAGAGAAAGACTTACTTTCGGGAAAGAAGTATGAATGGACAATAGAGATGTACTTACTGATTTTAACATAATACATATACTACGACAATAGATATATTTCAACTTACAATGATTGGCATAAATTATTAAATTTCGATATTTTTCATGATCCTCCAAACTTATATAAAAACAAAATTTTACAAAACTAACATAATTTATTAATTCATTTAGTCTGTATTAATCTATTAATTCCAAATTCCAAAATTTTTCTTTGTTGCTCTTCTGATGTACTTTATTGGTAATTTAATTGAATGGAATGTTATATAGAACTTTTATACCTGAATGCTGTGCACATCTGTAATAGATATAAACACAAGATTAAGTCTTAAAATGTAAAATGGAATGCTTGTGTTTATATTGTTGATGTGCCTTATAAAAAAATGTTAAATGTAAAAATAAAAAAAACTTGATTCATTCGATTTATTAAGTACCTACTTACTTAGTTTACTCTAAAATCATCATCTTCATAAATTTAAGAGCTGGGCTCTTGTCAGTGGACTTCCTTCCATTCTCGTCGATTATTAGCAAGTTACTTTAGTTTTCAACACCACTCTATGTTTACTTTCTCCTTTATACCTTCAAGTGAAAGAGTACCAACCGGATCCTGCCTTTTTTTTATACAACTATGTAGGCAAACAGGCGCGTACGGCCCACCTGATGGTAAGTGGTTACCTTAGCCTATGAACGCCTGCAACACCGGAGATGTCACGAGCGCGTTGCCGACCAGTCCGCTATCAGCACAGCGACCCCTACCATAACAATTGAATATTCATTGTTATTAAAGGCACCCTAGTTCATCACCAATACAGAGGTTCACCACTTCGCTAATATCCCCACAGTCAGGAAAGAAATTGTGAAATTTACCACCAAATACAAGGCACGCCTAGCAAATCACCCGAACGAACTGGCACAGAAGTTACTGGTTGAGAACCCACCAAAAAGACTGGAAAGAGCTAATACAATACTGCTAATACTGGAATTGGATAATATTCGTTCCACGCCCATACATCTCACATGCTCATAGTACTAGTTAGTACTAATTGCAAATAATGGCATACAAAAAAAAAATTGTTATTAAATTTCTAATAGCATAGCTATGCCTTGGTCTGTCTCGGTAATGTCATAGCCAAACTTACAACAATTTGACCTAAAACAGCTATTGTCACGTTCAATTTCGTAAATAAAATATTGGAAAAGTATAGGAAATATTAAAATAGAACAGGTTTCATGATTTCATGTTTGCGAACGGGCCGGGCCGGTTACCGGTGCAAATCCTATAATCCGGGTGTTATAATGAAAATCGATTGTGTTGCTATGAGATGTGCGGTTGTGTTGTGACCGACATGCACTCGACGTGTTTGCTAATTGGAAGTGTTTTTAGAGATTTTAGCATAAATAATAAATTTCGTGTTTCCACAAATTTCTGTCCTAAATCTCGATCGAAATGACATGACGTCTATTAAAATATCAGTAATTTTGTTAATTTATTTTCGACTCAACCAGAGAAAAAAGTCATAGAGTACTTACGCAAAGTTACGTTCAGTTTTCTCGGTTATGACACCAGTCATTACGATTAAAAATTATTTAATTTAGTTTGACATTTTTAAATGACATTGTGATCGTGAAATATGAACATCGTATAGCTGACCGAGCTGACCGTATAGAGAAAGAGAGAGAGAGAGAGGTATTTACACTGACATTTTACATTCCTAACAAGTCGTAAGAGACGTAAGCATGCCAACCGAAAAACCCATCTATAAATATACTGTGGAAAGACTATGCGTTGTATCTCGCACGCTGAGAGTAAAGGAAAGTTTTCAGTAATCCGCCATGTTTTTCGAGATGTCTCAATATCAAATTTATTTCTAAATGTCGGTCTTTCAGGTACGAAATATGTATATAGAGGATATACGAGAACTTCATGTGGCATAATGATCAACTTAAGAGTCGTCATCGTATATTTCTGTAGGATTGCACTTGGTAACTACAGAAAATTCATTTTAGCGTACTCTATTTATATTTACAGAAACTGCACCGCTTTTCTCAATCTAAGAGCAGGTTTTACGATCCCTTCTCAAGGACGGAAATATCGTGCGGAAATGAAAACGGCTCTACACTCTTCAATTTCAATATCGAACTACATTTTATTACATTTACTGTCAACTTATATTATAAAACTTGTATTTCAATCGTGTTCTTGAAGAATCGTGACTGACTACACGAACATACCTAGTTCTCGAGTGCTATCTTTGAATCTGTGACTCGCTCAAAACCGGTGAGTTGAATGAAAATCATTCGAAATCGAAATTCGGTTACCGGCTTTAAATGAGTCATAATACACTCTGCAAAGAAATCTAATTATTCTGTGGTAAGCTCAATTTACAGACTTCTGTTCCATTTCTGTCCAGCTTCCAAGCACAATGTGTAAAGCTATTTACCATGTTTTATTAGAATGTGTGATGACTATTATAAAACAACATCTCTAGTAGAAAAGTAAGCGTCGACATAATACTGGTTTTTGAATTACCTTTTCAATTTTAAAGATTTGACAAACTGATAAAGCAAAACCTACCTTAAAGATGATGTCTGCCAATAAAACGTATTGTTTTGCGAAAATCTAAACAACATGTATGCTCAAGTGTTAAGTACGTCATTGATGATGCGAAACCTAAACTAGACGAACAAAGATCAATGTGACAAGCAAACAAACAGCCATGCGTGCCATAGACAATTTTTATTCTGTGCCATAGAGCTAAGTGTTAGGGCAAATATTGAACACGAAATATGTGCAGGCGTCGGGAAATAAACAAATTCTTCTTTATCGGAGCGCGTTTTCGGAGTCAAATTCAAATCATTTATTGCGTTTCATATAGTACATTAACAGTTCTTAACTATCTTATCTTTATAAAAACAGTGTGTGTACCCCCACTGTTTTTATAAAGATAAGTACAATATTAACCCTGTCGGGTATTTCAATTTAAGAAATGGAACGGTAAGCGGTTAGTGGATCTTAATAACTTATCTTAGTCACATCATTTGTTTATGCTTCAGAGTCCAGAAAGACTCCTCTATACGCTTTCATCGTAGTAACCTCTCTGACCCTTTTCCCAGCGAAATTAGACCCAACAGGATCATGATCTAGGTGTGTTAGTTGGCCAACACTGTCAAGTTTTAAGACTTTTTGAATGCTTCGAAAACAGTCTAACAACTGTTAGCTAGTGCTCAATAAATCTACACTATTTCTACTTTTGATGTAAATTTGACATCTTACAACGTCAGGAGTACTTTTAAAATTTCTATACAAAATCTCAAAAAGAGCTCAGACACAGTAGCGATTGTAGTTTGCAAAACTCGTGGTAGAGACTAATGAGGCAGAATAAATGTTTGATGAACTTTTCAAATAATAATTAAAAATCGACCTTGTTCAATTTAGACAACGCTGAAAGTTTTACTTCATTTGCTAGGTATGCATAAAATTTGCAATTTTCTTTGTTTTTTTTTCGCATGATGTGAATGTATATCCTAGATTCCTAGCCTAGCTAAGTTTGCGAATCTATTGACGCCTGCTTTTGTAACTTTTACATTTGAATAGGTAATTGTCTGGCCAATATGACAAGAGATTTGCAAAGGTTCAATGCCCTATTGTAAGATGTATGCAGATATTCGGCGGTTACTCTATTCAAATTCTTTGACAATTTTGCAGCGGATAACAATGGTTGTAAAGCGCAAAATTACAACGAACTAAAAATTGGCAACAAAAAATGTGACGCACTCCTTTTTTGGCTTCTGAAATGAATACTACCTTAACCTTTATTATTATAATATATATTAGAATTTAAATTTAAGATTTTGATGACCCCGCATACGCGCATTCGCTACGGATACCCGTAGCGAATGCGCGTGTCAAACGACGGCGAGGCGGGACCACTATCGGAATGGTCGCCATTTAGTGGCATTTTCTATCTCGAGCTCCTCCATGCTTCGGAAGGCACGTTAAGCCGTTGGTCCCGGTTGTTATCGAAAGAGCAGTCGTGAGGCTATGTCAGATCCCTTAAGGCAGCCTGAAAAATTTTGACAGTGTTTCTCGGGTCATGTTCCTGTTGGTCTGGTTTCCCTGTAAAAAGAGTTACGGTGGTCAGACAGCAGTCGCTCCATTGTAATAACCAGTGCTACCAAATCTAGGACCATGACTTACAGCGTACCCTAGGCTCCGAAGCGTAAGCTGACGACGCAACTGGGAATACACGCTGATGATGATGAGAATATTTAAGTTTTTCTGTATTTTTTACTAACACTAAAATGGACCATGTGGTTGTCTATAATAAATAAATTTATTATTTATTATTTAACCATTCTGTTTCATTGTGACGTCAGCAACTAACCACAGATACTATCTTCTGTTCTAGATTACACGGGACAGTCAATAGGGATCAAGGGCATCAGATCACATCATTGTAATAGCAAGTTGGAATCAATTTACTTTATGGAAATCCTCTTGTTTTTTTCACAGAACAAATCACTAATTAACGTATTCTTCTTCTTTGCGAGTCGACTCTGGCTGTTATCAAACTTCAGAGGACCAAAACTCCTTCGGCAAAACGGCTTCGTAGAGGTAGGGACCTCTACGCTCAGGGGAGCGTGCAGGTGGCTAGGCACGCAGGACAGGAGATGCGTCGAACGCATTAGTTTGTGATAAGAATCATTGTGATATTTCTGCGTCGCAATTCCGTTGTTCTTATAAATTTTTAAAGAGTTATTGCAAGCGGCGTCGCTTGTGTTAAATTTTCTTAGTTCCAGATCAGTCGATCGCAACGCAATGGACGCATATAAAGTTTTAAATGCCTTTTACATATGCACACATCTACATTTTTAAAATCACGGCTGCACACAATGTGACAAACTAATTTATAGTCTCGAAGCAATTTTCACATTTAGTTATATGGTAAGTAAAATTCGCAAAAAGGTGCTATTAGTGATACCATATTTGGAAATCTATGTAAACGTTCCAGGCAACAATACTAATGGGCATTGCGTGTTCCAAGGTTGCCTTGCTATTATTGTCATCGGAATCGAATGATAAATCGCAGGGATCGACTGCGTGTAACCGACACCGCCCCGTTCTTTGAATCGATTCAATCAATCGAAACAGCGCCGATGGAATATTTTCGCATTTTCTGACTACCTTTGATTATTTCGGCGATAATGCTCTTAAAATATTTATGTGCATTCCAAAAATGTATTAATGTGACATCGATGATTGAATCAATCGAAGCTTATTTAATGAATTTTAATTTGTGGTATGAAACGGACAGCCATCTTTTTGAATTTTTTTAACTCTTTACCCTATCATTTATCATAGCTCTTTGTATTGTGATATTTGTGATTACACTACATCTTAAAAAATTGATACTCCTAGAGTAAATTCTATCCACTGTTCTCTCTACATTTTTTGATGTATTTTCATGACTTGATTTGCAATCAAGCATTCGGTCCGCGTATGATAGACCTGCTTACTTTGTAGCTTCGAATCTTTTACCACAGCATTTAGTAATTTACGTCTAACTCGAAGCATTTTAAAAATTTAAATAAAATGTCCACGACACGAACCCGCCACATCTAGACATTCTTATTTACTGTTTAATGAATAAGACCTAGAATGCAAGTGCAAGCTGTTACGTAAATGCAAAACAATGCACTTGCTGTATAACCGATTAGGGGCATGCATGGTTATGGTTATGCAATGTATTTGATCACGCTGACGTAACTTGATAATGTGTACGACATATACCTTGCTCATACACACAGATTAATTAAAACTTTATTGTTTAATAAGCAATTTCTCAAAAATCTGACAGTGTTAGCCACTAACACACTTCGCGATTCGTCAAATCTAAGAAATGATTAACAGCATACACTAGGCTCTGAAGCGTAAGCTGAATTCGCAACTAAGAAGTAACCGCTCTTGGGCGAAGAAGCAATTTTGAGGTCACTATCCTAAGATCGATATCCCTTCTAGTCAACTGTCAGGGTTTGTGAGCATCGTGATGTAGGGATTGTTATATCTGTCCATATTGAAAGATTTTCTATCGCAAAAAGATATATTCGTAATAAATGTATTTCTTAATTTTCTTTGCGCGGTTTATTCACCATTTGTGATTATTCCTCAACATCATGTTAAGAGCTAGGCTAAGGCTTTTTTTTAGTGCAGTATTTCCAATCTTGTGTGTATCATCAGCGAGTTCCATCATTTCTTAATACGACATAACCGTTAATACGACTTGACATTTATTTCTCGGACCCATTTTTCCGATCGTTATTGTCGATGCTTATTCCTAAGCTTTTGCTCCCTTTCCTCCGTTTAAAAAAATATATTTTGTTAATTTTCTTACAATGCTCCTATGTTCATCACTCTTGTCACACACGCAGATTATAATTCCTATGTCTGCTATTGTTATTGCTACATTATTATCATCACATAAACCACTTTATACTAATTTACCATTTGTTTTTGTTTCAGGTAAGTCTGCACTGAAGTTCACTGGTCAGTTGCGAAGGAATATACATCGGTAAAATCAGTTCGAAGAATACATTACATTTACTTGGTTTATTCATATTTTAGGGAGATGCATGGCATTTACTCTACTACGCATCTTAGCGCCTTCCCGGTTGCATTTTCGGCTGATTGCCTCGAAGCCCGCTTTCCTACTCTTTCTCCTCCATTTCCCCCGGTCTTCGCCATCCTTGGTCGCAAGTCCATTAGCACGCATATCTTCCGTTGCGACGTCGAGCCAGCATTTTTGGGGTGCGGCCCTTCTGCTCCGGCCCGGCGGACGCGGCATGGCTGTCTAGCCATGTTCACTTGTCCGCTTGTTCCCCACATTATTAGCCGGTTTCCGTAAGACGTGGCCGTACCATCTTAAGCGGCTCTCCTAAAGTGTTGAACATGTCATTTACTCTCTGGTTTATAAAATTTTATACATGATGTATGTTAAACAAACAAGCGCCTACAAATACTACAATGACTTGCATTGTGACGCAATAGATTGTAGTACCAGTATTAACATACCCCATAAGTAAATATTTGACACTAATTCACGGGTATTTATTGAACGTGCCACAAAATCTATCCAATATGTTAATTATCTAAAAACTTAAAAGTATTGACTTGACATACTCAAAGTCACGTACATCAACAATGTTATATCTGTGCCGGATCTAATTCTAAGATATCTAGTGATTTCTTTTACTCCAATAGACAGTAATAAGTTTTAAAATATATATATATTTTAAAAGAAACTCTCGTAGATATAATTCTTCGTTTATATTTGAATCATCTTTAACGTTAACTAAAAGAAAGATAGATATAGATATATCAGTGGTGCTATTTTCAAATTCTTCATCATACTCAAAACCAAAAATTACCAATTGATTTCAAAAGTAGAGCCCAGCCTGGTGTGACAAAACGTTAGTCGTTGAACCGAACCTGCGGATAAGCTTAAAGAGCTACTCAAATGCAAAATCAAAGCAAATCTCAAATGGTATTTTATCAAGTTAAAGTTCATAGGTTCTTCATGACATGAAGAGAATAATTATTTATTCCTGATTAGCGGCTCGCTAATCACGCGTTCCAATAACGCCCGGCACGACGCACTATATATCCAATTAGCTAATCATTCAATTAACATATAGTAGATAGCGGTATCTATGTGGCACATGTTTATGCTAATACAACAAATTCGGCAGCGGAGTACTCAGGTTCATTGATAGTGACATTTATCGAACACGTATAGTTATCTGTTACTTTTGTATCGCAACGCAATAATTGGACAGGACAATTGGCGGAAATTGATACTACTTGACTTAAAAATCAAATCAAAAAGTTTTCTTATTGAACATTTTGATTTTACATAATGTTCGAAATTTCTGTAATCGATTGACTACCTCGTTGGTCATCGGTAACTTTGTACCTTCTGTTAGAATTTGAAATTTCCATTAGCAGAGAACTGTCTTCTTCATTTTGTCCAAGCGTGCTATCCTGGTTGTGTCCTCAACTTACACTTCGGAGTCTAGGGTTGCTGGATTCTAGGATTGGCTGCACTGGTAATTACAATGGGAGATAATGCAAGTGCCATCGAGTTTACCTGTTAGGTGATGGCGCAATAAAGTTTTAAGTAAATGCATTACAATGTACCGTTGTATGTCAAGTTTCGTAAAAAGTAAAGCTGGACACAATACGATTAATTTATTTATTTCACTTACACAATGTCACTAAATTATCTTCTTACTAGATTTAAAGAACATGTATAATGTAATGTCAGTAATAAATATCAAGAAAACACACGCCCATGTTTACCGTCCGTCACATACGAGTATTACGTCAAAACTTTTGGCAAACTCCTGGCGCCATTATTTTGTTTATATTTCGCAAACAAGTACGTTTATCAGAAATACAACATGTGTGTGAAGCGTTTTAGGAGATATTAATAGTTTGGAATTTATTTTTGGATAGTCTTACAACCTTCGTTTGTTTTCGCTAAATGTATAGACGCCTGCAGATAAAACTGTACTCCTTACAACAAGTTAAGTTCGCTACTGACAGAAAGTCAGATTTATATATGTCTGTACGTAGACATAGTCCACAATCACACACAATCTTCCTACGATTTTACTCATTTAGTGACGAAAACTTGCTAAATATCACCACAATCTTGTTTTTATTATGATATTGTGGATATTAAAGCTAGACATGTCCATCCGTACATACGTACAGCTCAAATAATATATCTTTCGTCAAATAAAATGAAGAAACTGTTTGTAACATCTGTTTATAACTTTAGAGGCCCCAGAATTCCAAGATTTCTGATTAAATTGTTATCCGCCAAACAAACGGGCGTAAACATTTATTGGCCGTAAAATGTTTAATTACTTCAAATCCACAGATTGAACAGACAAATGCGTCACGTGATGAGCTGCAAAGTTTGGTTTTGTATTTAAATCATCATCTTCAAAAATTTAAGAGCTAGGTTGTGAGTTCTTTTAATTCTTGATATGACACGACTTTTACTTTCTCCATAATTTTTTCACGTATCTATGGGAAAATCTATTGGTCCCCTCAATATACCATGATACTATCTGGTAAACCCAAGTATTTACTCTTCATTCCATCCCCGCATATTTTTCTCCATGAGGCAGCCGAAATCGCAGTAATTTTTCGTAGAAGACGTTCTATTTCGTTCGACATTTCTCGTTTATCCCGATGATTGCGTCGCGTGATCGTCCTCCATTAACTGAGTCTTTAGTGCGCCAATTATCTGGATTACTTTGGTTGGATTCACCAGATTTTCACTAATGTGCGGATACCAAAGTTTTTATTGTGCTTTATTGATTTTTATGATTTTTTATGAAATTATTAAATTACACAAAATGTATCATCATCTATCTATATGGAATAATCGGATCTTTCCGAGCTTGGAAGCGTAGGCTCAGCTGAGATGAGGCTGAATTATAAAAGCAATAATTGAAATACATAAAAAAAATAACAAAGGGAATAAAACCGCAAAAGTAAAAGAAGTGACACATGGATGGAAGTAAACATGAAATAAACATTGTTATACAATCATGTTTATCCACGTCATTGACAACTCCGACAGGCGATTGTCGTCACGTCAGGATAAAGGAATTTTATCTTATCACCAACGTTTGTGTACTTTAAAATTATATTTTTGTGAAATTGTGGTCTAGAATCTAGTCCTAGTGATTTCTCCTCTTTTTCTAGGTTTAAATGTTGAATGCATTTCGAATCCATCAGAATTCAGATTCAATTAAAACACAATTTCTAATATTTTCCTTAAGACCACGGGATCAATGTTTGTCTGTTAAACATACGTCACACAAACAAGTCAGTGTCTACCCAATGAGAGTGGACCGCAATCTATATGGAAATTATACTCTGGTGTCCCGAAAGGAAAACGAGTCCGAGTATGAATTGTACAAAATTTCACCGCTTGGCCCAGACACGAGGGATGTACATAATTCATTAGCGAGCACTGGATATATGACGCAGGTCGTATTTTATTTGATTATCTATTCAAATTTTTACGATGTGTAAAGTACGAGATAATAGACTACTTAAAATAAAAATCTGTATTAAACAGTCCCAGAACGATAATTGATCAACTAAATAAGAGCCTCTATTTCCAAACTTAAGCTATTTAGTTGCTTAAATGATCCTTTTTATATAGTTAATGGGACCACAGTCAATAATGTCTGGAATGTCTCACGTCCAGTTTTACATTCAGTACACGCTACTAGCTAAACTAAGTAGCTAATTATCTACACAACGAATTCCACAGGATTAGGTTTGGCTTCGGGTACAATTTCTAGTTCAGTAGTCAAGCTGACTGGAGCGAAGCCAACAGCCATTCGACACGATCTGTCTATATTCACAACATAATGGAAGACCTAAAGGTGAATAAACATTGTCAATTATGTACATACTGTACTCTTGTAATATGACCTATCAGAGCCAATAGATCTAGGATTATTTTTACAAATGGATTGGCAAACACTTTTAGTATAGTTTACGGACTAAGCATTTCAAAACTTATAGAATTTTTACTGTTACTCGTTTTAAATTTAAAGCTTTTTACACAATTTATATTTCATGCTATCTTTAAGATGGAACATGCGGTCTAATGTGTATTTTTATCATAACACGATCATCCATATTTAATGATTAACGATATTCATTTATTCATCATTATCGTTTGTAATTACTATTTTTGGTTTTTAACTGTCTAGGCTGCGCTACAACTGAATTTATTCAGCCATAATGATGTATTTAACGGTGATGTTGAAACAATTTTTTGCTGTGCGACGTAGGTATCGTGCATGGCGTCAGCTTGGTTTCTAAATAACAAGTAGAAAAAAAAGATCTGAATCATCTAAACAGGTTTGTCACAGCTACTCATTTGAGGCAATGAGTCAATGAGCAATTAAGTACTGAGTTCAAAATAGAATGCGAGTCAAGCTGACTTTATGCACCTCATTTTAAGTCATCTTTAGACAGTATTTCCACTGAAGCGGAGATACTAAATTGCATTAAACTTTTTTGGTAGTGGAATGGAAACGTAGCGTTAATTTTCTTTAACTAGGTTCTTAGTTTCTCCTTATTCTAACGCCTTCCCAGTTTCATTATCTGCTGGTTATGTTGAGTCTCCTTACTTTTTACATCTTCGGCAGCCATGTCTGTGAGTCCGTTAGCACGCATATCCTGCTTTGTAACGACAAGCCAGCTCTTCCTTCTTTGCGACCTCAAGCGAGCTCTTATACCATAGCTACACCCTAGATTTTTTAGTTAACGCCACGCAACGGCCCACGATCCCGTGACGATCACGCAGAGCAATCGATTGGGTCCCAACTAGGGCGCGCACGCTCTTTAATGTTCTGACAAGTTTGACAGACCTGAAAATAATAACGTGACAGGCACGCGCAACAAACACCACCTTGCCTTACCCTTGTCAACTAAATATGAAAATATTTTAGTCAAAAGATATAATTTGTTTTTGTTTTTTTTTTTTGGCGAAATCAGAGTGAAGAATAATTTTGAACTCTTGTTATTGATATAAGTGGCACTTACACTTTCTTAACCAAATAATCACTAAATTGATTGTACCATTATTCGATTTATTGTGCATTCTATTACCTCAACCTACCAAAAACTAAAGACTTCAACTAAAGAATTTAATGTTAGTTATTGACGGAACTGGTTTCTCAAATAAATCTATCAGGTATGTAATACGCCCGAGTTTGTCTGCTATTAAAGGAACACATCCCCGATTTTGATGCTGATGAAGAAAATTAATTTGTTTAATATGCACTTAATTGTATACCATTTGTTTCTCGAACTGAACACAACATCATATTTCACAATACAATGTCTCGTTTCCCTTACATGTAACAGATAATTTTAGTGTCGCCAGCTATACCAGTCTGTCTGTCTGTATGTCTGTTACGCTTTCACGGCCAAACCGATGGACGGATTTTGATGAAATTTGGTATGAATATAGTTGAAGAGCCGGGGTTAAAACATAGGCCACTTTTTGATGCAGGCGGAGCTGCGGGAAACAGCTAGTAATATATAAAGATTGCTATACCACCCGAGATCACACTAGATTGGCCATTCAATTGATTTATGTTAACGATTGTATCTCGGACGCACATTTCATCTTGTCACAAGACCACCCAATATAGCTACACCGGCTACCCATTGTAAATATTGTAGAAACAAATGTATTATTTGCTTGGTGTATAGCTTTTAAAACTCTTTTCCAACAGAAATAATTTCAACCAAGTGCAGTATTCTTCTGGACATAGTTACATATGCGTCAAATTTTTCAAAGTTATAAATATCTGCTCATCCCGTCGCTCGAACTGATATTGTATACTTAAACGTATAATAAAGTAATATTTTGGCCATGATCATAGTTTTTTAATCCCCTGGAGTAATGGCATTATACTTTTATGGAAATTTTGCCCTATATCGTTAGACACGAAGGCTCATTTAGTTTTTACAAGGAAAGCCTAAGTAATTAAGGTTTTTTACTGATTAAGTTTTACGCCACATTCACCGCGACAAATCCAAAAAGTGGTATCTAAACTTATCTAACTTATCTGCATAACCCAAAGGTTAACTGTTAGACAATGCTCCTAGCATTAAGTTCGTTGTACGCATTACATTTTGTGCAATCCATACTTCCATACTAATCCATACTTCCATACTATTAATATTATAAATGCGAAAGTCTGTCTGTCTTTCTGTCTGTCTGTCTGTCTGTCTGTTACGCTTTCACGGCCAACCGCTGAACGGATTTTGATGAAATTTGGTATGAATATAGTTGAAGACCCGGGGTCAAACATAGGCTACTTTTTGACGCAGGCGGAGCTGCGGGAAACAGCTAGTAGTTTAAAATAAATAAATAAAAGTAATTATTCAATGCTTCTATTGCACCAATCATGAAGCATTAGTTTTAAATGAAATAGGCAATTCAGTATACGATCATTCAATCTTGTTACCAAATTTTGTAACTGTTTTGTTTACCGATGTGGGTTTCCAGCAATGACACAATTATTTATCGCAATCCTTAGATGCACTCCAACGGCTTCTGATAAAACGTATGCATTGCACGTTGTATTGCTTGTTGTCATCTTAACAAAAATAAATGCTCTATAAGCGAGGTACATTAATAAATAAAAAAGTCTTAATTTACTAATTTGAACAGCTAAAATTCTAAGTTATCGATTTATCAAGTTTGCTTAGCATTTACTGATCAACTCAACTTGCTAAACCAAGAGACGAAGAGTCGATAAATTTCACTTCTAAAAATCTTCCATGAGCTATAGGAAAACTTACATCTATTTAGTGACTGAAAATTTTTACTAACAATGGAATTCTTCAGTCACAGAAGTGATCTTATAGGTAAACAACCAAAAATGTACGTATTTGCAAAACTATGTCAAATCTAACACTTAACAACTGGCTAGACAATTGCATCAAATTCAAATGAAACGTCATCTACAGATAAACTATCATAATAATATGTCGCATCTTCGCATAGTATGGACTGGCATATTACGTCACAACAAAAGGTGACTTTAAAATGATTTAGGATTTCGCCAGTCGTCAACTTGGCAATAATAATAATGCTCGAAAATTTCGCTTCTAATCCGCGATAAATTAACCGTAATCGTACGAGAAAGATTTACGACTATGAGCGGATAAACGCTGAAGCCGACCGAAAATTTTTAAATAGCCCTATTGTTAAAATAAATAGGTTGAGAAGTGTTAACATTTTTGATTAGGGCTCTTTTAAACAAGCAAGCAAGCTAGTCCAAATGTTTAGATGTTTTAGATTGAAAAAACAAACAATCGGCTATCCTACTTTCAATCGGCTTTTTCTGTTGGAGTTTCCTATCATCACTTATCAGACAGAATTTAAGCTTGCCTTCAGCGTTTTCCATAAAATTTGGACATTGCGAATGTATTATCAAATATTTTCATGGTCATAACATTGAACTCTAAATCACGACAGCGATTGATCCACCCCCAGAGGCACGCACGCTGCGGCTGGCGCGGCCGAATCAATGTCAAGTCCAAATCTATTCTGGGTTTACGGTTTACTGACCAGCACTGCTGTCATGAGACCGTCATCAGGGTCCCTCTTATTCAACTTGTTTAAGTGAATTTGTATATTCTAAAATATAATCTGTTTCAAGTGTGTGAGCGTGTATGACGAGAGTGATGAGCTTAGAAGAAGCGAGGAAAGTCTGTAAGGATCGTAGCAAATGGAAATCCGTAGTCTCTTCCTACCCCTACGGGAAAAAAGCGTGATGGTATGGTATGCATGTAATCTGTTTCAAAATGTTATAAACTATTTGATACTTCTTCTTTTTCGTCGGATCGATGATTTTCTTTGTGAAGTTTAGATTATAATGGTCCTGAATTTGGCCACTGTCCAACCACCTCACAAGGTCCTCGAGGGTGCTCTCGTCAGAGTAGAACGGACAATAGTTAGATGTTCCATGGTCTGGTCTGATTGATACT
This sequence comes from Euzophera pinguis, assembly GCA_947363495.1. Classification (NCBI taxonomy): domain Eukaryota; kingdom Metazoa; phylum Arthropoda; class Insecta; order Lepidoptera; family Pyralidae; genus Euzophera; species Euzophera pinguis. The sequence goes on from OX376159.1 coordinate 705,355, forward strand.
GAATAGCTACCTGAATGAATACCTTTAATACGAAACATTTTGTAATAATAGGGCCTTTTGACATTCCCATAACTTATTTTGTAAAATTATTTTACTGCTGCTTTCAGAGAAATAACATACATTGTCCAGAAATTCAATGTTACTAGTAGTACATTATGTTAAAACATGGACGTAACAGTGACGTGTGTGCGATGACGCTGATGTCGTCATGGACTTGATGAATGGGTAATGTTTGTTCATGCCTTGGCTGAAACAGGGCCCTGCTATTTTAAATTATGATGAAATCTTATCACAAGATCTTACGTGTTCCGCGATGCAAAATGTTCTACTATAAATAGTTTGGTGACGTTTCGCTTTGGAAATTTGATGAAATCTCTAAAAAGTTATTATTTCGCTGCATGATTTCTGTAAAACTAACCTATTTCCTCTGGTATTATAATAAGTATTTATAGTTATAGCACATAAAACAAAGGTTTAATACGCTAATAACTTCGGTTTTCAGGTCACATAAAAGTGGATCAATTTTTTGCTTCGATTGCAAATACTGATAGGATTATTGCCGATGTCCCAAATACTGAATTAACTGTCGGGCATTATTAGTCTTTTTGGCGGTGACAAAACTAGATCAAATTTTAAGTAGTGCTGTTAATTTCGTACTATCGTGCTCCGCTTCTACGCAAATTGTCCATTAACAAGTACGCTTTTTTTCCTTTTTTATTTTTAGATGTTTCTATTGAGCATCTACAATTTTTAGGTTTTGAATGTGGTGGTTTACTATTTTTCGATTGTCCAGCTAATTCGTGGGCGGTGTCGACGACCCGTCAGCCCTGTGCACAGGTATATTCGCGACAATACCCTGGCACCGCTCCAAGCGCCGGATGGCGTCGAAGTATTACATGCACATGCACGTACCGGCACATCTGTCACATTGGGATCAGTTGTAATATTCTGTGATGTCTTTTCTTCAACTGATTAAAGTAATGTATCTATAATGCTATGTGCTAATTAACTGCATCTGTGGTCTAGTTAAATTTTAGTATCAAGTGTGATAGATTCAGTAGCTTAGAAATAAAAGTAAAATTTTGCAAGGCGAGATTATTCAGACGTTTTCTTTTAAAATTGGCATATTTCACTTAATTTATGAGAAACCTTAATAAATATATTGTATACCTATATCATCCCCGAGAATCAATCACTCTATCTATTAGTGAAATCCGTAAGGTAGTTTATCACGAACAGACATACAAACAAAGTGTCCTGGCGGCTTCATTTCACAATATTATGTATAGAAGCAATGCAAAAAATTAACCACAATATACAAAACTTATTCGCTGTTAAAATACCGAATTTAATATCTATAAATGTCACACAAATATACAACAGTGAATTGCAAACAGTTGGTTTGCGAAAACGTCTGCATTTCAGTAATCCTTTGATCTCGTGGAAGCAATTTCGACGCGACTCGTAATGTTATGAGAAATATGCAATTTGAAATCAAAAACGGAAACGTAACGCTCTGTAAGGCCACATAATATTCTCTTCCTTGACGTCTCATTGTAGGTTTTATTAAACTTTACCAGGAAACTTGTTGGTATTCTCTGGAGGTTTGAAGGGAAATATTACGGGGACCAATAAATCTTTGATTGAATACGCTTCGGGCGCATGACGCGCGTACGGTCACAGTCGCAAAATAGAAAGGATTGAAGATGTAATAAAATATTACATACAAGCTACAAAAGGCAAAAGTTTCTGAAATAACTTAGGTTTCTTTATTTACATGAACGGTAAATGTGACTCATTTGTCTTGATAAAAATTAATACGAAAATTCTCTTGTAAACGGGAAATAAGACGAGTAAAATTACGTGTCCCATGTTAGTTTACACCCACATTTCCTAGGATGCCAATTCATCAAATCTGAATCTGCAAAACATGAGCAAGCAACCGATTTGGATCAGATTTCAGCGAGCCAATACCATAACCTTGCGTTTCCGTCAGTGTGTCATATTTTTATGATGCAGGTCGATGAGTGGAATTCTGCCAAGTGTGCCATTGTCGGCTGTAGGTGTTTCTACGTTATGTTACTTGGTTTTGGCAGTCAAACAGTCACCGTAACCTCATATATTTGTAACTTTAATAGTATTTCCACGATCTACCAACATTGCTATCGCCCTTATTAATACTGCCATTGCTGTAAAATATGTTTCTTACCTTTTCTTATCTTACACTTTTTGGAAAAACCTGAATTTTTGGCGAGACGAGACTTTAACGTTACGACAATATAACGTTCATAAAACTCGGCAAAAAGAACCTCGCTCGTATCTCGTTGGTACGAGATTAATCGTGGGCAGACGATAGCTAATTCTGTCTTTGGTGATTGCTGTGAATAATCTTCTAAAACTGTGTGTAAGGTTAGAGAAAAGAGACTAATAGAGACGAATAGAAGTAGGTACCACACAAAACTTATTGGCTTCATCTGATTCTGTGCAAATATTTTTATCATCAGTCCCCGACGCAGATGTTTCTGGACCGAGGCAAAATAAAGGCAAATTGACGACATCCTGACTGCATGACGCAGGCATTGTGGCTGGGTCTGGAATAGATCAATTTCTCCAATAAAACCCAATGCGAACCACAAAGACACGAGCAGACGGAACGAATAACAGTGAATGTTTAGAAATTGGAATATTTATATGTCAACAAGACTATAGATAGGTTTTATTGGAAGATTGTTCTCAGGGAAACGCATCCTGAGCCCTATTTTTGAAAAGTGTGACATAATGTCACAAAAATCCTTCGTAATCAAACAAAAAATCCGTCGTTAAGGAACGAAAATCATTCGATATGGAACAAAAATTATTCGTCTCGCTAATTTTGCGTCAGTCACACTTTTAATAATAGCATTCCTGATGTCATTTTTCTTGTTTTATATAATTCGTTATTATCTGACCTCTCAATGTAAAGAATTTATTTGTTTCGCACTAAAAATATAAGTGTGGGTGTTACATAATAGGCTAGTTTCCTAAAAAAATATAATTACTCCGTCAGTTAGATAATCAAAAAATATTGGAGACGTATTTTTTCTTTTGAAAATTAAACAAAAAATGGTAAAGATATGGCACGTTAAAGTTCCGTGTGACGTCACAGTGGGCTACACTTTTTCGCAATGTGACGTCACGAGCCACCACTCCTAAACTTTACCAATTATCGCTCAATTGAAAAAAGAAAAAATACGTCACTAATATATTTTGATTCCCTAAATTACGTACAAATTTTAATGCAAGTCTTTTGACCCTGGAAACTAGCCTATTAGAGACTACTTTTTAACTTATGAAATCCTGTAATCCTATACGCGTCTCATTGATACATCAGTATCTATCGACTCCGCCATTTTCCCAGTTATCAATTTCTTGTATCAAATGCATTGCATCGTTTCTCTACTCTCGGCAGTGACTGCGTGTCTTGCTTATTTTGCTCATATTGATTCTCCGAGAATGCAATATCTTAGTCTGTGGCAAGTCAGATGCCTCCAAGTAAAATGAAAACTGACATAAATGATGATGGCCGCATATACATGACTAATCGCTCCGGTTGGGCTAACATTGATGGTTTATCATCATATTGCTTTAATGGCGTTGGTATTACTATACATCGGCCGCTGAAAGAATGCGTTCCTGACAGCTCGTAATCGAACTCACCATGTGACTTTGTAACGGCATCAACCAGTCTGAATAATATGTATATTGTCTTTTAATCCTACACAAATATTGAACTATTAAAAATCAAATTATTATGTGAACAGACAATCAATATAATGGCCATGTGCTAAATTTCTTTTAAAATAAATAAGAAAACAATTTTTTTTTCTAATCTATGCTACGCTGTCACAAAGTTCTGTCTGCTCATTGTTTTCGTAGAGATGGGACAAATATAACAGACAAATTATCGTACCCAAAATATGTAGTATAGTAACTTTTTTTATTTATTGTTTTAATTTATTTACATTTATAATATGTATATGTTTTTATTTTTAATTATTTAATAGTAATGGATATAGCTACAATTATTTTCGTATTTTATAAAAATAGGTTAAAAAATTAGTTATGATTTAAAAATAACCAGCGAGGGAAAGTAGCATTATGTCTTTAAAAAAATGCCTAAACGTGGATAAACGTTGAAGATACTTTGAACGGGAGCGGCAAAATGGTGGACCCTTGGTACCTGTCGAACAGTACAAGAACGCGTTTTTCAGGCGCTTGGAGTTAGAAAACGAACTATAAGTACTATAACACATATTAATAAAGAAAAGTACGGCTCTTCGGGCACGGCCGATAATATATTGCGTACTCCGAAGAAGAAACGTAGAACTAAACTAGTGACAGATATCGACACCTTTGACGCTGATGCAATAAGGAATCATATTATATATACGGTTACTATTCATGAAATGAATACCTTAACAGGCCAAAGCTTTTGGTATCATTGAGAGATGCTGGATTATTTAGCGGTGGAAAAATGCCCTATCCAAAATCTTTAAAAAATTGGTTTTTCATATTAAAAAAACCGATTTAAACGAAAGATTTAATTTGGAGAGATATGATACTATTTTGAAACGCGTACATTTTTAAGAGAAGCGAAAAAAGTGTACTTGTGGAGAATGGATTACTTGCATTCGAATCGAAAAGCACGAACGATTATCATGAAGAAATTAATGCAGCTACATTTCAAGAGTGGTTCCAGGACTTGCTTTTGCCCGTTTCTGTTATCTTTATAGACAACGCTACCTACCATTCTAATATATATAAATAACTAGCTTTTTCCCGCAGCTCCGCCTGCGTCAAAAAGTAGCCTATGTTTGACCCCGGGTCCTCAACTATATTCATACCAAATTTCATCAAAATCCGTTCCTTGGCCGTGAAAGCGTAACAGACAGACAGACAGACAGATTTTCGAATTTATAATATTAGTATATAGATAATCGACTAATAACAGTTGCCACTAATGCGAGTATAGCATAACGTGTTATTCTTGTATGATTTCTTTGCCCATCATTATTGACGACTAACTGACAGGTGTCAGGAATGCATTCTTTCAGCGGCCGACCTATAATTATTTTATGCTAGTGGTGCAAGTGAGACTTGCTCCAGTAACTAGATTAATCCAAACCTAACTAGGTATAGACATTGTTACTTGCTTATTATGAATCATGCATGCCATACCACAGAAATAGTGACACGAATTAACTCGAGCGGAAAGAGACATAGACTTTAATGAAACCATTCGACTGGAAACTGGTAGACAAGTAGGAATCTAGTTATAAATAGTTGTGGTAATAAGAACTCTACTTGTAAACAATTTTTAATCTTTTGAAACGGCTTAAAGTAATATTCATACTTATTTTCTGTTGTTCAGTGTTTATATAGTAAAACTAAGACGAAAGTAAAAAGCACGGTGGCATACAATCTATACATCTTTAGAAGGTTTTGTTTATAAGATTTATTTGTTAGAAATTGGCATGGCAGCTATTGATAATTCTCATGCCAGAATACCCAGTTATGACAGGATGCTTGATAAAACTTATCAAAATAGTATAGACAGTGCTCTACCAGGATTATTTTATCACACTAAGGAAATAAATAGACGTATTGAACAATGCCTGACATACTTTGTGTGAGTGACGCAGATCGTTCCGTCGCGTATGGTCTAATTCGCAAACGGTCAAGTGACTGAAAAACCGTCAAAATTGCATTCGGTCAAAATAGCGATTGGTCCATATCTCAAACTGTCAAAATAGCAATTGGTCCAAATCGCGAATGGTCATATTTGCATTATTTTCTAATCGCAAACAGTCCAGATCGCAAACGGTCAAATTCGCATACAGTCAAGATCGCAATCGGTCGAATAATAGCGTTCCGTCGCTCTCTGTAACCTATGCAACCTAGCGATTTACCAGTTGCTTCTTATCTGTCGTCTGTCTGTAACGCTATTATGATGTGGACTCGGCACGATGACTATAAAAACCATTATAGAAGGCAAGATTGAAAAGACGACAAAGAGAAGAAAAAGGGTCGTGTCGTATCAAGAAGTGAAATTACTCGTGGATTTTGAAGGGACTCCATGTAAATGAGCGCATAGCTTTTAAATTTTAGATAGATAAACATAAAGCTCGCTGTATATTTGAAATACTCGCCTGTGGAATCGGAATGTCAAAATATTTCATTCTATCCCCGTGAACGTCGGAGTTCGCCATAAGCTCAAATTCGTATCTAGGTCACTACTACCCCAGTAAGCTACAAACTCTATACTTGTGCTGTGTCCTGTTGAAGTTTAGAACTATCGCGAATAAAACAAGTTTTGTTAGAAACAAAAAAATTAAGCTACATTTTTCGCGCATGTTTATACAAAACAATGATATTTTTCGCGTAGTAATGTCACTATCTCAGTCTTTACTCTTACCGTTTCAATTTCACGATATCCACTCGCTAGTATACACTACTATAATGCTTTTACCATTGGATATTTCAAACTTAGAGAAATGGGTTTCGAACTTTCAGTGTACCTAATTCATTTGTAAAAGAATATACCAGAAGAAACACGAGTTGATGTTGCATTATGTGGACAATGTACTCCACCAATAAACCTTATTGCACGTGACCTGTAATTATGTCTTAATTAGTAAACTGTCCATTATGTGTATTTTATCGAGGACAATGCCTACTGAGACACGCCTAACTAACAGTTCTATGAACTAATTTATGAGAGAGATTTTGAAAAATTATATATCATCTCTTAAACGTACATATTTTTATCGGTTTGGCATAAAGGAAATTCTACCACTAACGGATATTTTTATATGAGTTTGAGGTTAGTATGAGCTGAGTGCAGCTGTAAGTTACTTTCCATCAGCAGCACTGTTTTTAAAAGATGAATGTATCAGGTAAATACTGGGTACTGTATGCGAACATCCTAGACCAGGATTCGGCAGAACGCCCAGCTTAAACCTTAAAAGCTATAAACCTGAAATTTGGAAAAAAGTTTTATGATATCACCCCCTAAGGGGGTCAAACGGGGGTCCAAAGTATGTATAAAGGAAGGACATTAGTTAGTCCGATTCATTCGAAACTTTACAAAATTATTTCTTTTGATGAATGAATTCCAGTTCTAAAAGGGGGACAAACGCTGACTAAACTATAATTGATCTGTCATTGAATTTATTTATGGATGTTTCTTCAAAACTTATGACTTAATACAAAGGTATTTTTTTATGGTTATCAGTAAAATTCTTATTCTATACTGTAAGCATAATATCTAGTTTGTTGCATCTAAACGGGCCAGTCACTTTAATAAATATTTTAGGAGAAAATCAAGTCTTACCGCGACTGCGAACCCTTATGCCTAATTATTATGCACGGAAAATTATACAATGAATTCCATTGTGCTTCCTACCATGTTTATGACCTTATCAGATTTCTACCGCCCATCACTGTTTGGCAAAAGCTTTCCACTCCAGCCTTATAAAAACAATAAAGTCATGTGTATTTCTATTGTCGTGACTTCCACCTCTTCGCAATGATTCAACAGAATTTTCCCGAAGTTTAATGGATCTTTGAAGGAACTGGAAAACACTGTTTACACCTTTGCAGAATCTATTATCATATCTCAAAGAAAATTTTCATAGAAGTGATCGTGATGATCGATACATCTTTTGATATGGTACTGGCTCTTCTGCTTGCGTTTTCCCGTATGCATCCCTTAAGTTTAGGATTTTTGAGTCCACCGATCGCATCGGTGGACCGAACGGTATGGAGGAGTTTATCTCCTCCATACGGTCCTTGGAATCCTTTACGTATAAAGTTCTAAGGCAATTTTCAATACTCTGTGACGCCATGCCAACACGTTTGATAAGTAAACGTACTCATTATTCAGCTTTCGTTAATTGCTCACTTATTCATTTATCTGTTTTATTAAAATTCCTTGGTATGGATCGTCGTTCAAAAGGTTCTCATAATTGCTTCGAATATTCGACGTCTGCCTGTTATCCTGCGTCTCGGATTTCGATACCGCAATGCGAGATATCGATAACTCGGAATCAATGCCAAGCAAACGTTCTTGTGGTACGGTATCGGATGCTTCTTGATTAATTAATTAGACTGATATGTTAGACTAACGTGTAACAGGTAATGTTTCGTTTGGCACTGAATTCCGTCGGGAAACTAATGCATTAAATTGGACAACTTGGAACATAATAGTTTTGAATTAAAATAGTTTGTAACTTGCATAACTAAGCTCATTATTAAACTCATCAGTGACCACTGAAGAAAATTCCAATATAAATAATATTTTATTCGTTGCTTGTACCATTACACCATCATATCATAAGATATCGTTTATGCGGCCGAGTTACTAAAGTAACTAAAATGTCGTAGGCGTCCTTTCCTAACTCTAATTTACATGCATTTACTTCAGACACAAACAAGTCATAAATCTAGACACAGAATAGATAATAATACTAATGTTCAGACTGGAACATGGCTGGAGAAACCTGAAGCCCGTATAGCAGATTGACTTATTCCTATTTCAAGACTCTTGGGCCCATTACCTAGTTCTTAATAATAAGAGTAATTTGTTAGTTTTAGACACAATATTAAATACAATTCCATTATATCAACTGTAGGTATTGCAACTTGAGACCTTTAAGAAGCACGTTAAAGATATTTTCAACACGTGCGAAATGCGAGTCAAAACCCTGGTGTTGCATTAGTCATAGTGTTCTAAGTAAAGAGTAGTAGTTAGATCTCCATTGTTAATAATTTTAGTAAAAATAGATACCATTTATCGAGTAATGGCTATAATATAATAAAGCAGTTAGGGTTAAACAAGCAAAGCCTAAAATAATGAACCGCACCATCGTTTCTTGGAAAAGATATTGCAGCTCAAAGTGAGCTCATAACAATATTTTACCGGGGTAATGGCACAAAACGGAACGTCTTTTAACGCTGTTTTAAATCTTTATACTGTATCGTAATTTGCCCAAGATTGCTCATATCTTTTTGTTTTATAAGTACCAAATTGACTTCCACTCAATATATTTCATAGTGAGGAACTTTGCAACAAACCGAAAAGAAAATTTATTGAAGTGAAAATTTCTTTAATCCGATCATACATATCACAGCAGTTTTGAATCTAACGTAATGCTGCGATTGATAACTAACGTAAGTTAGTAAATCAATCGCAGCATTATTTTATTACACCCAATTCTTTCTGCTTTACCCAAAGGTCCGCCTAATGTGCTTCACATTTGTATTTTTACAATAAAGATTATATAAATCAGCTCTTTCCTTTCCTCAACACGTCTATCTCAAAATTGTCATATACTTCTATATACTTACTTTTATATTTTTATCTGTGTTTCATTATAACCTTTTGTTGCTAAATAACATCTTATCAATATTTGCTTTATCACTGGAATATATTAATAAATTCAAATGATAACCTCCATCTCTGATATCAGTCCTGTTCAGGATGACCACAGAGCTCTTTGTTCGATTGCCATTACTCTATATTTAGACCACAATGCCCTCTTCACTGGCCAGAATATACCTCTGGTTAGGACTTGACCACACAAAGAGAAAATGCCAATAATGATGATTGAATATTTTATGAGCTCTGAAATAATGATGCCATTCATGGTCCTGGAAGTACTAAAAACTTGAATGTTAGTGGTCTGGTTCATGTGATATATTGTGATACTACTTGTTTATTACCTTTTTTGATAATATTAGTTACCCAAGGCTTCGCTTTGGTGTTATTTTATATATGTTCCTGGCTAAATGTCGTATTTCTCGACGGATCCTTACGAAACTTGAGGCACGAATCCTTGATTTGTTTAAAAAAATTGTTATAGATAGTGATAGGTTTTTTTGATTGGGGGAAAAGTTATGGCAAAAAGAGGGAAAGTTTGCTGCAGCGTTTTATGAAAAAACTGAACTGATCTGTAATTATTTGAAATTTTTCTTCAATATTTTTTGATTGCGGAAAAAATGAGTGGAAAAAAGGGGAGATTTTGTAATAAATGTGTAATGAAAGTATCATATTTCTCTACAAGAGCTTTGAAAAACTCAGAGGGGTGGGGGGATAAATGGGGAAAGTTCATAGCAGCGTTTTATGAATAAATAGTTCGTGAAGTCTACTTTTCACAGAACAACTAGTTTTGAGGATTATAACTCTACCGGGTGCTGACAACTCAAATGTAAAACTGTCTGAAAATAATCATTCTAAAACATGACGTACTAGAATATCAAGTTGCGAAACGTTAAAATTGCTACAATACCGAGAATCGCAGCCCAAATATTGACAGTAACGTAAACGTATCCATTTCACACGTCTGCCCACAACGCGGGTGATAATTAATTGTCATTTTGTGAAGATCACTTTGATGGCTTGTGGTGTCATATTGTAGTAGAAGGGTACTATTTTAATGTAGACATTGTTAGAATTGATCTATTTTGGTTGCTCTAGTTCTAGGATGTTCGTTTAGATTTTTGCAATTTTAAACCTGACGGCGAAAGCATGTCAGTAAATACTTTTCTAGAATTCCAATGTGCCAAATGCTTTCGGTTCAACTGCTGTTCATAAAACGCAAAAAAAAAATGTTTTTTTTTTTAAATATGCGTAATATCTTTTAGGGCTACTACGAAAGTTACTCTAAGAGACTCTTGTCTCTTAAAATTATCCGATCATCAGGTGGATTCAGGACCAAGAGCTTTCATCAATCTTGCACTTATGTACAAATCAGTTGAGTTAATTTCTATATCTTTCTCCTATATGAGACAATCTAATTCATTTTGCTCTTTGCGACCTATTTACTTGGTTTTCTTTCAAATTTCTTTTAAACTAACATTTATTTTGACCATAACGAGTTTATGTTTTTGTAAGATAAATACGATCCTACTACATCAGTGTGGCACGTCATAATTTAACCTGACAATATATAATTAACTATGTTATCGTGCGATAACCCCGCTATCTATTTGTGCGTTTTGTTTACAACCGAACCAACACATAAAGCGCCCGCGCCGCCGCATCGTTCTCAAATGACTCGTTTGGTTATCAGTTCCGCAGGCAATGCACTCGGCTATCAAACGAATGGAAATAGGTTTGTGGAAATCGAATGAAAGATGTATTAGATAAAACTGTTTGACACTTACAATTTCTTCAAAGACAACTGATTGAAAATACAAGAAATAGAAAACGTGTGAGAATATAAGGAATTGACATTGTTGAAATAAATGATCTGAGAAAAATCTCATAATGTGTAAAGTGCACGAAATAGAGTGAAAAAACAAGATAAAACCGTAAAAAGTTCATTTGGAAATGTCATTTATTGTATTCCAAATACCGACGAATCCTAGAAATAATGAGGATCGTAATGATAAATTCTTATTTACAAACACTTGATTCCTATTAGAATAATTAATGTTAAGATCGGTTACGTCTCCAAAGAATAATATCAGATGCTATAAATCGATATAAATTACTAATTCATCCTGTTGGTGTTACGTAGATATACCTTCAAGAAACTCATTCTATTCATAAATTGTAAACCGCGTACGAACAAAAACCTTAACCTATTCAATTGGATGATTGGCTGTCTCCTCTGCATCACTAATTTAGTATTTACATTTACCATCTCCCCTTGACCCTGAATCTCTGTCCACCAAAGTGAGGTTGTCTGTGTTGACATGGTGCGTCCCAGAATCACATTTGTTTGACCTTTGCTTGACATTATTACGCCGAAATAATGAAGGGTTTCATAGTGTAACTATTGTAAAATTTTATAGGCTCTTCGGTTAACATTTACCTGTTATTTCGTGTGCTTTATCAATGTTTACAATCAGTAAACCCAAGGAAAAATGTTTAATGCCTACTAAATGACTAGGCGAATTTATATTTAGTGTACTTCTTGTACACTTGTTTTTTTTTTTGCTATATTTTTGTTTGTATAATTTTATTCGATAAATTATCTCTTTTTTAATGATTGTTATGTTCTTAATATGATAACTTAAAACCAATTAATTAATTGATTCTTTTTTCTTATCATGTCGTAAAACTATTAATTTGGCCTATTAAGACTCAACTTTCACGTTACAATACAATACTCTTTATTGCTTAAAAACACACACAACAAATGTACGTGAAAATGAGGTACAAAGGCGGACTTATCGCTAGAGCGATCTCTTCCATTCAAACCTTAGGGTGGAAGGAAGAATGTAGAACAAGGCGATGGCGCAGTATACATCTATACCGTGTAATATAAATACATACTAAACTACATAATAACAATATTTAAATGTACATATATAAATACAATATATATAAATACTAGCAGTAATCAGAAAAGGACAGTAAGATTGCAAGTATTCGACAGATTAATATTAGGAAAGAGATAAGAGGTAATAAGACTGAGCATTCCTTTAGTTCAGCACGTTAATTAAGTAATTAATTCACAACTTTTTTATGGTATAGATAGAAGAATAAAATATCTGCTCATTAATTGGTATATATTAAGTATTTCAACCTCAGTATTTGAGATGAATGCTAAAAGATTAAATAGTCATGATCTCATAAAAATTACTGGATTACAACTAACATGATAAATAACAAAGAATACTTTTATTTCAGGTGGAACAACGCGATGTGCCAGGGATCGACTGCGCACACCTCGCTATGGACACAGAGGAAGGCGTGGAGGTGGTGTGGAACGAAGTCCAGTTTTCGGAGAGGAAGAACTTCAAGGCGCAGGAGGACAAGATCCAGATGGTGTTCGACAACCTGACGAGGTTGGAGCACCCGAACATCGTGAAGTTTCATCGGTATTGGACCGACACACACAATGATAAGCCTAGGGTAAGCATATTTTTAAATCAGTAAGTTTCAGTTATGTTGAGCCAAATAAGTTTATCAGGTATATGATGATAATTTAAAAAACAGGATAGAAATATGGAGGTTGAAGGTGCGACAGAGACCAACAAGAACGCGGATATGCGTTTTGACAGCTGTGATTTTAATTATGCTGTATCTGAAAGACAGGATCCACGTATACATTTTGAATTTATAGTTTTTCATTTTAATGGATGCTAAAGAAATACCGTCATCGTTCAGGTGATCTTCATTACGGAGTACATGTCCTGCGGGTCGCTGAAGCAGTTCTTGAAGAGGACGAAGCGCAACGTGAAAAGGCTACCGCTACAGGCGTGGAAACGATGGTGCACACAGATCTTGTCAGCGCTCAGGTAAAATATAACTAATGGGGCTGAAAACGGCTGAAACTATCAGTATCAATTTGTGATGCACTTGCTTAGTGAAAACTGCTGAGATTCTTAGTCATAAACCCTTTGGAATAGTGTTCAATTTTAACTATTCTCGAAATTAATCAGCTACCTCCACGGCTGCGTGCCACCGATCGTGCACGGCAACCTGACCTGCGACACCATCTTCATCCAACACAACGGGCTCGTGAAGATCGGCTCCGTCGCGCCAGATGCCATCCACCACCACGTCAAGACCTGCCGAGAAAACATGAGGAACATGCACCTCATTGCACCTGAATATGGATGTAAGTTCAGATCATCAATGCCACCCACCTACAAACAACACTTTGGTTTCTTCTGGTTGGGTCCTAGCACAACCTCTAGCTTATTCTGTACATATGCTACATTTACACTTGTCTGTATTGCATGATTATTTTCCTTTCTCTTTTGTACGGAAAAAGTATGAGATGTGTCCCAGGATCTTAGTAGGAGAAACGTTATTTTTTGTATTTATTCCAATTTTATTTCCCTCGAATCAGCATCGCAAATGGTGACGCCAGCGATGGATATCTACTCGTTCGGAATGTGCGCTCTGGAGACCGCGGCTCTTGAGATTCAGGGCAATGGAGACTCGGGGAGCCACGTCACAGAAGAGCACATCATACGTACAGTTGAGTCTTTGGAGGAGCCCAGGCAGAAGGACTTCATTTACAGGTACTGTGACTTTCGGCAGGTCTCGTTTTAGTTTAAGACGAGGTGAGTATTCTCTTTTTTTGCGGTCTCCTGTATTATTGCCTGTTGTGTTTTCGCTGTCACCATTGCGTCCACTGATTTTGTCCGCGTTGTGTTTGCAGGTGTATAAATAAAGACCCGGCGAAGAGGCCAACGGCCAGAGAACTACTCTTCCACCCGTTACTGTTTGAAGTTCACGCCTTGAAGCTGTTAGCGGCGCACACACTGGTCAATACTACAGGTGAATCCCAAGATTTTTAACATTATTCGTTATTCTCATTAATGCTGCAGCGATATTATTCCTAATGTTTGTTCAATTGTTTTTATTATCAGCATTTCTTAATTATAAATTATCTTTAGTATAGGCTAGGTATTAAAATTGTCATGTTGTAATTGAACTGAGCTTCATGATTTCATTTTTTCTTTTGACACTTTTAACATGTTTCTTTTTTTGGTCGGTACCCGTTTTGTATGTCTAACTATAATTCTGATTACTGCCAATTTTAGCTTCTCTCTAAGCGATTTAGATACAACAATAGATATATAATTTAAACTGAATTTGCTGACAATCTCCAGCGAACATATCGGAGACGATAACGGACGAGGTGGCGGGCGGGTCGAGCGGCGGCGCGCTGGCGTGGTGCGTGCGCGGCGGAGAGCGAGTGGAACTGGCTGCTAAGGATCTGCAGCCGCACGCTGAGAAGCTGGAGAAGTTCGTTGAGGATGTCAAGTGAGTAGTATTGGAACTTTTTGTTTTGTATGTAACATTTAATTAAAAAAAAAAAAACTGTGATAGTACGTTGTACAAATTACATTAACAGGCTGATTATGGCAAAAAAACTTCATTTAATTTTAATTATGTACATTATATCTAATTATTAACAAAATGAAGGTTGGTTTATATAACGTAAGTTTCGCGCGTGACAGGCCAACTTTACTGGTGTTTGGTTGTGTTTTAAGTGGGTATCTAAGTGCCGCATGCGTCTTAAAAGATGGGCAATGGTACAACTGAAATAAAGGGAAAACCTCACCTGATGGGTGGAAAGAGAGGTTGGCCAAAAACGAGATGATCTTAAGAGAGTTCGATAAAAATTTGGAAAGAAATAGCCCTGGACAAAGATGTGTAGAAGAGAAAAGGGGACACTTTTGCTCAGCAGTGAGACACAAAATAACAATAAAAAAACTAGGTGATATTACTTCGGTTTACTCCGTGTAGGTTCGGCACGTACCCACTAACAGCATATTGTCTCAGCGCGAGTTTTAGAAGCCCTGCAGAAAGCGGTGCTGGCGTCGTGCAACGTTTCATAAGTACTGAATAATAGTAGTTTTCATTTCGGTGTTTATAGTTCAGGTTGTTTGGTTGTATAGGTAGAGTATAAATGGGCAACTAGGGTAATATAATTTCGATTTTCCCCGGCATCTACCCATTAATGGCTTACGGTCCGCTTCGGGGCGGCTGTCGCTCGGCATCATTGGAAGACGTTTTGTTTTTCTTATGTATTTATGATGGCGGTTTTCGGTTATTAATTCCGGATGTTTCGTTTACGTGGGTAAAAGTGTACCGCGTTTTAAAAACCCGCCTTCAGCTCCGTTTATGTACGGCATCTACCTACTAACCGTGTACGGATTACGCTCGGCGGTTGTCGAGCAACGTCCCCCGCTAAACGTGCTAAACGTGGCGTTGCGGACGCCGCGGACGTTAACTTACCTATGTATTGAATGATAGCGCTTTACTGTTCGGTTATTATAGGTGTCTCTAATTTAAGTTGGGGCAAAACACATTGTTTGTACGTATGTATGTAAGTATGTCTATACCGCGATAGCTCTCGAGTCGTTAGTCCGATTTCGATAAAATTCAAAGTGTGTATAGTAGGCACGTATAGATTTTTTTAAATTTAGCATCAAAATCCGTTAAGTAGTTTTTGAGAAATTGGCATTAATATAAAAATAAGTATTTATTGATAACTCCAAAGCTGCAAGTCCGTTTTCGTTGATAATCAGAATGTATGTAGGAAACGTTATGATACGTATGATATCAAAATAGATTTAGTGATATTCAACTGACTCAAAAAAAGAGGATCTCTTTTTCGTATTTGTTACTTAATAACTCCGTTATTACTGAACGATTAAAAATCTATTTTTAAGTCCGATAAGGCATACTTTCAGTTTAGTCCAGTAAATTTTTTAAATCAATATTTACTGTAAAACACCTAGAATTATAGTGATGATGTCGTCGAAGTAAACTAATCATCTTTTTTTCCAAATCACAAAAATAATGTTTTCTCTCAAATTAGTGGGGCCATCGTGAAGATATTTTAAAGTCGGGATATTAATCTACAAGGGTAAGAGTAGAAGGATCAATGGAACTTATAGTCTAATGTTTACGATCTTAACGATAAGTGAAGGAGGTGTTTTTTAAAGTAGATAAATCTTACAAGTCATGAAGAATTGATTGACTTACAAGATTCTTCCAAAATCCGAAACGGAGGAGGTTCTCAATTAGAGTGAATGTTGACAGCATACTCTCCAACACAATCTCTTGTCCGGGCATCAACATCTGGCCCACGTAGGAAGCGGGCAACGGGTACAATTAAGAGTTACCCGGCTAACGAGGCTCTGAAAACAACAGCATTCCCAAGGAGAGTTGACGTCAGGCAGGCGGTCGGTCGTAAAATATTAGCCAAATTATAGGAATGGTTACAAATAGATAGGGCGCCGCCGCAAATTGTCTCTAGATATGGAGAAGACAGACAGTATAACTCCATGACTCCATCTTGTCTGAACCGATTTATTTATTTTTTGTCTGAAAGGATATACTTACTTTCAATGAGATTCCACAGAAATTCCGTAGAAACAAACAACTCTAATAAATCGTAGAAAAACTATTTTAATACGGTTTTTATCGAGTTTATTACTTACTGTTTCCCGCAGCTCCGCCTGCGTCAAAAAGTAGCCTATGTTTGACCCCGGGTCTTCAACTATAATCATACAAAATTTCATCAAAATACGTTCAGCGGATTGGCCGTGAAAGCGTCACAGACATACAGACTTTTGCATTTCTAATATTAGTATGGATGTTATCATATAGTATATAGTATGGATGGATAGTATAGTATGGAGTATGGATTAACAATATATTTATAACTAACAACAGCAGCTAAAATAATTTTAAATAGTTTAATTTAATTTGTAACAATCGCGGAAATATAAAAAAATCATTAATTCGTAGAAAGTCAGTATGACTGGCATATGAAAGAACGATAATACAATCATCCAAATAAACTCAATTCAAAATTTTTGATCTTCACATTCTTTGATTGTGAATTGAAAAATATGGAAAATATTAAAACAAAAATATTTTAAAATCAAGATTTTAAAATATTTTTGTTTTTGTTTTCTAAGACTAATCGACTCCATATTACTACGAAATCAATTCACGGCCATTAAAATGCTATTTTTGGGGTTAGTCTTACTTGGGTAAAATCCATGTAGCTTGAGCTCAATGGTCAATCAATAGTTTACATCCAGGTGTCAGAGAGGTTAATTGACTCGGTTTGCCTTGGTCTACTTATATTTATCATCTTCGTCCAAGCGTATTTCTCAATCGCGTCCTGAGTTTACGCTTCGGAACGTAAGGTATGTTGTTAATCGTGTTTCTAGATTTAGCAGTACTGGTTATTCCCACGGAGCGACTGCCTTTTGACCTTCGGGATGAACAGAAACATGGTCAGAGGTGTTGTAGTGGCTGACACTGTCAGATTTTTCAGTATGCCTAATCTGACACAGGATTACGATAAATCTCTCCCATGTGTATGAAACTTTTGAGTCGAGAATATATCTTAAATATGGCCCCAGTAAATGATGGGAAGATTTATTTTTATTTTTGTGGCTAAACATTATCGAGTGAAATTCGCGAGGCGAACAACTAGTTACGTTTGGCAGGGTATAAGCAGATAACAAGGTAAACGAACGTCGGGTGTCTCCTTGGCCAGGTACGGCATCTACCCGCTAACGGCGTACGGCCTCCGCTGCGGCGGTTGCCGAGCGGCGTCTCCCGCAGAGCGTGCGTTGGAGTCGCTGCCGAGCGCGGAGCCGGCGTCTCGTGACGTGGAGTCGCGGCGTGTGGTCAACATGATGTGCAGCCTCAAGCCCCCGCATCCGCCGCCGCACGAGCCGCACGACGCGCTGGTGAGTCGCCCGCCTTTAACCGGCTAATACGTAGGTCGCGCCACGGACCAATTACTGAATTCAGAATCGATAGTCCTATGCGTGGTGATAACAGCTCATAATGAATAATGCCCTTCCAATCCCACCACACACAGCATCACCTTTGTTGCAAGTTGACCCCGGTATTCGCCGCAGTCTGTAAACGCTGCCCACGCGCACGTTCTTGTCGTACCCGCGTGATCCGCTTTTTATCACCAGTTATCAGCTTCTTCAAAAATGATCTGGTTTCATTACGTCATCATAAAGAATCACAAATGGGTACACGGTTTATTAAGTTTCTTTGAGTGAGCTCGTGAGGTACTCAAATATCGAGCTTTTTTTGTGTACGCAGTTTTTACAAAAGCGCCAAAACTGTTTTGTCAATTCCCAGTTCTTCAGCTTCGTCGTAACTACTGATATGCCGATCTTGCTCCACTTTTTCAAAAAATGGCATCCATTTTATCCTTAATACCCATGGAGTAATTACAAAGAGGAGATGCCGTAATAAGCGTTTTGTAAGAAAGTGTTTGTGAGGCTACACGGGGCGGAAGGCAGACGTGACGGAGCACGAGCAGTGACAAGCTCCGCCCACTTTTGTGTCGGCGAGGCGCCAATGATCACATCACTGCGCCATTTCAAACGGCATCTCCTCTTTGTAATTGCTCCATGAGTCACACTAAAAGTTTTGCGTAACTTAAAAAAACAACATGTTATGACCAAAATATTATGTTTATTGCTTTTCAAAATACTCTCCTTTACATTTTAAACATTTTTTAAAACAAGAGGACCACAGATCTGAATGCATGTTTTCTACGTGCTGATTGAACGCTATCACTGCCTCTTCGGAGTTAGTTTAAGTGAAACCTCTCATCAAATCTTTGATTTTAGGGAAAATACAGAAATCACAGGTTGCTAGGTCGGGGCCTATGTGCAGGATGGGTGACGAGTTGTACTTTTTCGGAAGCTAAAAATGACTTTGTTTTGTTGGCTGTGTGTGAAGAAGCGTTGTCATGATGTAGGAGAACGCGGCATTTTGGTCGTCTTTGCGAACTTTTTCTAACACCCTGAGTAAACAAATGGTAGAATACCACTCTTTTAATCTTCAAGTGGAATTGTGCAGATGGGACCCGTATCTGAGGAAAAAAAACGCGATCATTTTTTACCAATAATTCTCGCCTGTCTCACTTTTGTTGGCCTGTTCTCATTTTCAAATACCCATTCACAAGATTGCTGTTTTTTTGGGTTCAAACCAATAAATCCACGTTTCGTCTTCTGTGACAATGTCATAAACAGCATTAGAATGTCCGTGGTCGTACTTCAGTAGCATCTGTGAGCACCATTCCACGCGAGCCCGCTTCTGCTCCGCTGTCAGTTCATGAGGGATCCAACGACAACAAAGATTCCGAACTTTTAATTCTTCATGTAAAATTTTCTGAATTTGGCTCATACCAATCCCCAATAGTCCTCGAATTGTCTCATAGGTAATCTGCAGGTTTTCTTCAATTAGCCGCTTAACAGTAGCCACATTATTTTCGTTGACGGCAGTTGAAGGCCGCCCTTCACGAAATTCGTCATGTAAAGAAACCCAACCTCTCTCAAATTCAGCAAACCTTCGCCTCACGGTGCTCACAAGGTGCTTGTCTCCCAAAAGCATTTTGAAGACGAGCGGCACAGTCTTGCGGAGAGAGAGAACTTTTAAAATCATAAAAAATCATCGCTCTAAAATCTTTTCGACTTAATTCCACTTTCGTTGCGTACGTGTAGAACTTTGATGTGTGATAAAAAACAATTGACAAATGAATTTCCGCCAATTTTTATTTATTACTAAGAAGGTTGCAAGTCATTTCAAAAAATATAACATTCGAAATTCAAATAGTTCCGATTAGCTGGAAGTGCAAAACTTTTAGTGTGCCCCATGTGCACATGCTTGTTACTCAGACAAAAACATCCCGGTTACTGGTAAGAACGGGTTTTTTTCCGGACTAATATTTCTAGCTACAAGGAGCTTTGGAAATTACAGCGAGACAGTTTTAGGTGAGGGCTTTTAGCCACTCGGCCTCTTCGGCAAAAGCGCAAGGGGCTCCCAGTCGGGACGAACCTCGGCCGTGGGCTTTGGTTTGAGCAATGCGAGCAATGCAAACCCGCGAGCGGTAGCAAACGCGTAAGAACGGGCTACTAGCTTGTGTATTTAGCTTCTGCCCGTAGCTCACATGCCAGCTCAGAGTTTTTGTTGTATTTTCGGTATAATACGGTAGATATTGTATAATATAGTATTGAAAAGTGGCTCGTTGGGGAGACGAAAAACTTTAATTTATACCAATTGCAATGTAACATTATTTAAATCATTAATTTTGTGGTACGTCACTAGCACGAAATAACTTGATTCTAGAAACTAGTTTACCACCCACAGACATGTGTACCGCTCTTTCACGGATTACCAGTACCCGGCATAGTAATTTACGATCTCCTGGCATACCATTTACAGGCATGTGTATTTAGCCTTCATCCATTCAAACTGACGCCCACAGAAATATGAATTAGTAGAAGTGCCGTAGCGTGTGCCAAAGTTAACTAGCCTGCTAATGACACTTCATCATATATTCTTAATTCTGTGGGAGTCCCGCGAGTCGCGCGGGATTCGCGTCAGTTTGAATAGAGCTTTATTTTTTTCCGACTTGTGTAATTTGTTAGTTAAATTCATAATGTATGATTTGTGACAGTTTGACTTTATAATGACAGTAATGAAACAGTACTCTAGCACGTCTTGATGTGGCGAAATTGTAGCAGACAAGTAGTACGAGTATTGTGTATTTCCCAAATACTTATTCAAACGGTTACCCCATATTAAAGTTGAATATCTGGACTACATTGTACGACACGACAAATATCTACTGCCCAATTGATAATGATGGGCAAAATATAAGGGAAGAAGCTTGCTAGAAGATGAAAAAAAATCATGGCTACGAAACATTAGAGATCGTAAGTCAAAAAACTTTAATTGCAAAAGATCGAATGAAGCTTGCAAACTTGACAGCAAATCACCAGTTGTAGAGAAGCACATTTTCATAAAGTCTCTATCCTAAAATGGACTAAAATCCTCCTAGATTTTTATCTCAAAACGTATGTTTTACGCGGCGACTTTAAAACTAACGTATAACAATCGTCCCAAACTATACACAATTTAAACATCTATCTCTACAGATGACAATCTTGCTACGCATGGACGACAAGATGAACAGACAGCTGACGTGTGCGGTGTCACATAGAGACTCGGCAGCCGCGCTCGCCACCGAGCTGGTGCAGCTTGGATTCATACATGAGGTAAATATATCTAGACGATTTTACTTTTGTAATAGTATATCAAATAATCTCTCTATACAAACTGACGCGAATCCCGCGCGACTGGCGGGACGCCCACAGAAATAAGAATCGGTAGAAGTGTCGTAGCGTGTGCCAAAATTGACTGGCACGCTAATTTTTTAATGTTGTAATGAATGAACCTTTTATTTGCCAGTTGGTAGTCATGATAACGAAACACAAAAATCGATGAATAGATTTAAACTTGGAAGACAGCAAAAAATAAAATTATAAATGCAAAGAAATTAAACATTTTGTTTTTCAGTTATTGACCTTTTAAATTCTGGCACTCTGTCTTTATCTGTCAATGTCAAAAGTGACATAATAAAAATAACAAGCAATTTGGTAATAGATTTTCATAAATGTTTTCTGCCCTCATTTTTGGCGGAAAGAATGACGTAGGTACTTATATTAAGAGCCTATTTCCGAGCAAGTTAGTTATAAAAAGTTTACTAACCTTCTGCAGGCGGACCGCGATAAACTCTGCCGGTTGATGGAGGAGTCCCTCCGCAGCAGTTTTGGTCCTCCAACAACCGTAACTAACACGCAAACGTTGCCGCATCGCGCGCCGCAACACGTGGCCAGCTAGTGTCGCAAGCATTACAACCCGCACCGAACCACCGTACTCGCTTGAGGTACGATACTACACAGCCGTGAAACTATTCATTTAACATAGTTTACAGCCGTAAAACATTACATTTAACATAATTTGCAAACATGACTGCCGTGAAATGATTTCATTTTATTCATTTATAACAAAAATTACAATATTCTATGGCGCCTAAAACCAGGTAATAGTTTGACTAGACGCTGCACATTCACTGTTGATCATGTGCCGATGATTTTATGATTTTCATGCTTGTTGCCAAAAGTACTTCACTTAGCCTGATTCTTCTGACTGGACTTGACTACCGACTAGACTTTTAGACTTGACTAGGACTTGACGAAACCACACTGTCTTTAAAGGACTTGTATCCATGGCCGTATAACCCATTACTAAAAAAAAAAAAAAAGCATAATTCGGATCGGTCAATAGACATGTCTTGTGCTGAGAATAAATTCATGTATTCAATTGTATTGCTGATTGTTTTTAGCATTTTTATTACAATATATATATATATATATATCTTATGTCTCATCTGTCACAATATATTTTCTTGAGTATAGCATTTAATCTGGCAATTGTAATAGTTGTTTGTTATACAAGAGAGCAAAGTTTTTTGTTGATGCAACTCTTTGCTTGGTATTCTAAATTGGAATCACTTGTGATTAAATTCTAGACTTTGAACGGAGTGAAGAGGCACACAAAATTATAAATAGTAGCAAGATGGATTTTTGTGGGCCTTTACATAAATGGAATTCACTCGCCACGCTTGTGATTCGAGTCTATTGAGCGAAAAGAATATTTAAAAGATACGCGGGATACAAAAAAAATATATCTCTTTTGTAAAACACGTGCCTTTGCGAGCGAAATCAGTTAAAGATTCGAAATGTTTACAAATTGTGTTTATTTCGCCATAAAATATTTGTATGTTGTTTTACGGCTGTTTACATTTATCGACAAATATAAAAATTGTAGCCGAGGTTTTGCAAAACTGTATTATTTTATTTGCATAAATTTTAATGCCGCTATCAAATGATATTGGTATTCATTTCACATCATATTAAAGCCTAGTTGTAAGTACCTTATAACCAAATCATATGATTGCGGCACAGAATATGTTATTGTAATTACCAGTCAAATTAATTTTAAGCAAATTATTTATTGAACTCCAAAATTCACGAGGTATCAAGTGGAAACGCAACTATTTGAACTTAGTGCCGTACTTTTGCTTATTTTCAAAACTGATGTCTAGGCGTGGTTTGGTCGCGGCTTTGTGGCGACCATATTGTTACTTCCGAAACATATTCAGCTGTGGCGTTCTAATAGAGTTGACCGCCATTTTGTTTGCCATGCAAGCATCAAAATGGCCGCTTGAGGATGAAATGTTAAGAAAAATGTCTTCAAATACTGTCATCTATTAATAATCCTTAACTAGGTTGCTTCAACTAGGCAAGCTTTTTGATCTAGTTTATTGTTCTAGCACAATAACACGCCTAACGTGTTGTAAAACACGCGCGGCGTGTTCTCGCATATTATAATCTTATTAATAGCTTAATCATTCCAGCTTTGTTAAAACGCCATAGCCGCGTTATATTATAGTCAAATGTCATGGTTTTGTTCGCGATGTACTCGCGAGCGGTGCCTGTATCGTAGCCTAGTTTTACGCGTATTTATACTAGAGTCAGTCTTATGAGAAATTTTGTATCGGAGGCGTATTTTTCCATTGGAAACGACTGGCCGCATTTTGTTATTCCTAGCTAAGTATTATGTAGCGCTTAAGCGTCTTAGGAGCATTTGCATGTTGCAATACCGACTTAGACCAACTCTACGATCAATCTAGTTCCGAGACAGGGGTCAGTGGAATTTCTGTTACTAATTTCTTCGATTTCATGCTTCAAATATTTGAAAAATCGTAGTAAAAAATCGAACAAAGCGATATCCCCAATTTCAATAAAAGTATCAGATGGGGCCACTGTTTCTCTGAATTTCATCTTTTCTGGGAATTAGTCCATAACATTTAATATCATCAAAACATTTTGCTGTCTTCGTATCCAAGAACGATTTACGTAAACTGATAAAATTCTTTGTGATTTCGACATTTTAAGGGTGAAATCGACGGGATTTTACGAGTTAGTCACCATTTACAACTGTTTTCGTTAAACTATATTGACTGTTTTTGTCTATGATAGATAAATTTGAATGTTGTGTAAATAAATTAGCAAACCCCATATAATTTAATCATAGATTGTTAATTTCTTCGATTCAAATTGTCTGTGATGGATAACATTTATTTTAAAAGATCGCACAAAAGCTTTCTTTAAAATATTATGAGTTATCTTTGTGCGGATAAGGCCGGCTTTCCACTGAAGTGTATTACAGTAATGTGCGTGAATTAGAGGTGGGCAGCGGGAAGAAATTCAAGACGGAAAAATTGAAATGCAAGGGGAAAAAAGGGAAAAAATAATTAATTTCCATTTATTCCCGGGAATTCTTGAGAGATGGGTCTAGCGTGAATTGATTAATTTGATTATATCCAGTGATGGTTTGTGAGTAAATTCTCAACGATAAAAAACTCTGGTATTAAATCAGATCGGTTTTAAACTCGTTCTCTACCATTTTCTACGATTGTTTACTATAAACCACTGAAGAAAATTCGTCCCATAAGTTGACTTCAGTGTGAGCGAGACAAAACCAATATCATGAGGAAAAGTTCTAGCTGGTCCTGCTCACACTAGAATCAATTTCTTCATATTAATCGGTACGGCATTCTGGTGAATCGCGCTTTAGTGGAAAGCTGCCAAAACAAAGTCCAAATTAGACGGTTGCATTTGACCTCCAAAACCAAGAGCTAGTCGATGAATCTTCTTCCTTATTGACGGGAGGCGCTTTATGAGGAAAACTGTGAAATAACTCGTTAGATGTAAATTTTCTTAAGGGACCCGTTGGACGCCGATTGGCGCCAAATTTATGTAATACGGAAAATTTGTCAACACATTATGACAAGATAGTGTAGTCGAGAAATATTAAATAGTACAGGCCTAAAGGCGAAAGCAGAACAGTACTTAGTAAGTAATGCATTCTTTTAGAATTAGCAAGATCTTATCACAAAAGACGCGCTTATTTGACATACGGATAAAATTATGACATTTCTCATCGTCCAGTCAGCTATACCTATGAGAACTATGCTCTTATGGTTTCTAAGTGTTTGTATCTTCCGCTGGTCTTTACATTCTAAAGATGGGAATGCATTATTTATCGTCGAGTAAGGAATCATCCTTTCAAACTAAGAAAGGAATTATTCCTGACTCGTAAGATCACAATTAATAATATTACTTTTATAACTGGCGCCACCTGGCGGCAACGGGGATAAAGGCCGGCTCGTGGCAGCGGTTCGGACATCGAGATTGCCTAGTTGTAGTTGTATGAATGTGTAAATGTTATGATATTTAAAATATTTAATTAATGTATAGTGAGGCTTCCTCTTAGAGCTTTATGGACGGTGATATGTATACGGCGAACATAACATACTCAGTATATTAGATTTGCGTTAAGTATTCGGTTTGGTAGAAACGCGGCATTCGTTAGGCAAATTGGCTCTTTTTTAAAGGGGTAACTGAGTACATTTTGAGAGTATGTTCAGTGAAGTTTGGCGTGTTAATTGATTAAGACGAAAATTCCCTCTGGTTGTCATCGCAACTGCTTCTTCCAACTACCTAGTTACTTTGAATAAATAAGCGGATCCGATCAATTATGCTATGCTTTTTTTAAACTATTTTTTTTTTCACAATAGTAGGTACTTACCCTTTTTTTTAAATCGAACATTCTCTTGAAATTGCTTCAGTCAATTGTTTTGAATTTATACGAGGAAATTGTAATGTTGTACAAAATTATTCCGTGCATAAAACAGGTTAAATATTAATTGATAGATAAGTATTAATTTTTGGAGGTGTCCGTCGAAAACTTAGTTACCTAAACTCGTGACTAGTGCCTACGTCGGGTAAACGGTTTTTTTTTTACATCGCGTCGTTGAATTCAAAATTAGATAAATTGCTAATAGAGATTTAAAGGAAATAAAATGATTTATGTACCAACAGAAAATCTAATAAAAGTGAATAAGCTCCTTTTAAAAAATATTTTATATTTTCACATCCTTTTTTTACGCTTCGGTCAATGCAACATCAAATATGTGTATGTTTAAGTATATCTATAGTATACATACATTAGGAAACCAGCTATATTTGAAATAGTTTCTAATAATTGAACATAGTTTTTGTTGATGAGGAGCTCGTTAGTCGAGCGCGACCCGAGTATCCGTAGCGAATGCGCGTGTCAAGCGACTACGTGACGCGACCACTATTTGGATTGGTCGCCATTTGCCGTTGCCACTGGTCGCGCTTGTTATTGATAGATAGCAGTCGTGAGGCTGTGTCAGATGCCTTGGGGCAGCCTAAAAAATTCTGACAGTGTTGGCCACTAACGCACCGCAGGTCATGTTATTGTTGGTCTGGTTTCCCTGTAAAAAGTGTTATACGGAGGTCAGACGGCAGTCGCTCCATTGTAATTACCAGTTCCGCCAAATCTAGGACTATGACTTACAACGTACCCTAGGCTCCGAAGCGTAAGTTGACGACGCTACTAGGGATACACGCTAGGATGATGAGTTTTTGTTAAAAAGAAACAGTTTCATTTCCTTTAAATGTTTTAGCAGTTACGTAGCCAACAGATAAAGTCAATTGTGAGACGTTGTAGATAGGCGTAGTACGGCATTTATACATTATAGGTAACGCATTGGTGCTAGTATAGTGTTTGGAAAGGATGGGCGGGTTTTACCGTGAGATAGGTAGAAATTCTATAAAGGAATAGTTATTTTCCTAACACATGAATAAGGTAATGCTGAATTCCATAATATTTCGGTTAGACAAAAAATAATTATAGCTGTATAAAATTTATTTAGTTTAGAATCGTAATCAAAACACAATACGCACGTGATGCCCCTGGTATTGCGGGCTACGGTGACCACTAACCATCAGGTGGGCCGTATGCCATTTCGCCTACTTAATTGAATAAAAAAAAACTACATATCTTTATTCTTGTCTCACATTAATCGAGAGCGAGTGAGAAAGAGAGAGATGTAGGTTTCTGCTCTCGATTTTACACTTAGCAACTCAACTAGTCCAAAGGTATACAAATTTCATTAAAATGATTTTAATTAAAGAATCTTTGTATGACTTTTTTTTTTGTGAATTCCTCGCCCATCCTTCTCGTCAAAATATTTAAAAAAATAAGCTCGGCGCCTTGTTCCGAAAGATTTCGTTTAGTTTCTGGTGCTCATTCCGAATTTATTTGAAATTATTATGCGTTCGATCCTTAACCGGTGCCAAAACGTGAGGTGCCAAGGAAAACGTTTAGTTTTAGCTTACGTTGCGGCCTCCCGCGCATTTCGTTTATACTATTTTACATTCGTTTCAAACAGTATTCTAATAAAACGACCTTTTGTTCGTGGTAGATCGTTCGATAAATAATTTTTTCACGTTTTCACTTCATTTCTTCGAGGATTATATAGATGGCGCCAGTGAAGCTCAGGTCCATAAAATCTATTTTGACAATTCAATTCTATGAAATATTCCGTGAGATGGCGCTATATAACTTCGATAATTACCACGGGAATATTTTCATGAAACGGAGTTTGACAATGTTGCTTAGAAATAAATAGTATACTAGACCGATTTGTACCTAACGCCTCAGTGGTGCCATCTATCGTATGTAAACGTAAGTTATGCGCGCAATTGAATAAAGTGTACTTGATGGCATTTCACGACCCTCGCTTTTTCCGCTTAGCTGTTTTTTTATTTCTTACTATTTAAATAAAAGTATATTGCGTAGGTTGGTTGACTGACATTTCTCGAAAAGCATATTAAGAAAGAAATTAATTCAGTTAGAGTGAATAAGAAAAATCGAAAGTAGTTATGATATACTCTACACATTTACAGTGTTATTTTGTTTTTTTTAGCCACATTGTCTTATGAAAATCATGATTGAAGAGTCAGTCATAAAGTCAATTGATACCAAAGGGATATCGCTCGCACAACGTTTTATTTTCACTGAAATATGACCAATTGAAGACTCGTGGCATCCGTATCCAATAATTAAGCGCTTTACTTCTCTGTGAAGTCGGTTACGACCGTTTTTCTATTGCGAGATTGTTCGTTCTTTCATTTCAAAATCGTGATGGTTGAAATATTCCAAAGTGTCACAAATATTTTCGTCTATAAATTGGTCTTCTCATGAAATTAAAACTTGTAATCAGTACCGGCAAAATATGACAATTTAAGTCAAACAAAATAGGTAGGGACTCGTCGATGAGAGTTTCAGATATTCCAGTCGCTGGTGAGATCTGTGGTCATTCAAAGCTGTCAGTTTATTTTGATAACGAAATATAAAAATATTGTCCGCATACCTTAACTATCTTAAATCACTATCATTAAAAAGAAATATATGATGAAAATAAAGCCAGGAAGAATAACTATTAACCCTTATTTTTTCTTTTTCGTTATCGACTCTATAAGCCTTGTCAATAAAGAAATGAATCAACGAAACGATAGAAATCACTCCCTCTCACTCGCCCAATAAACGCAAATATAATGTGCGAGTGAGAGGGAACGACTTTCATCAATACAATTGGATTAGTTTCTTTATTAACACTGCTTATAACAGTGTAAGGTCATGTCTCGCTTTAGTGCCGACATCTGTCGTGAATATTGGCAAACTCTCATTGGCAGCGAAGTCGATAAGGCCGTGATTATGGTGTGGAGCGGTGGCGGAAGCGAGCGCGGTCGGGGACGTTAGTGTAGTGCAAACGAAAGACTGGTTGTAGGGTTACGTAGCGAGGTAAGGTGATTCGCTAGACCTGGAAGGAATGTACTGGCCTTTGTTAGTTTTTACCCTAAATAAACAAAAATAAAAAATTACCCTTAATAATTTAATAACACCCTTAGTTTTGCAGGTGTTTATAGGCTACGGTAACCACTTACCATCAGATATTCTTCGTATACTTTTTGACGTTCTTTGTAGCCTAAACTGCGGGACGGATTTGAACATTGAGATATCTATTATATATTTTAAAAAATCTATTAGTGCGAGTTCGACTCGCATTAACAGGGTTCCGTACATTGAGTTTATTTATTTTGGTCCTGTTACACAAAAACCTACATAGGTTATACTATAACATACAATATATTATTGCCCACTGGGAAAACAAATGTCAGTAAAATTCCTACATCCGGTGTCGAGCGAAAAACGTCGGGAGGCAGGTATCTAGTTAATAATGTGCGTGCAATGTAAATATCGCTTCTAGTATAACTATTATATAAATTATTATACGGTCTACACTACCACCCGTGATTGAGGGATACCCTTATGCCATCACTAAAACTGTGTTTGCTGTTATTAAGACGAATGTGTCCGCTTCTCAGCGTTTTTCCGGTCGCATCTCTTGTTTCTTGTCCAGGGGGATTACCAAAATCTCTTTAATCCATTGAAATGCTAGTGAGTGAAAATAGCGCTATACGGGATGTAAGGCGATATCCCACCACTCAATGGCATATAAATGGTGAGATTATTATAACCACCAGGGTCGCTCCAACATTTTCCTAGTCAAAAAAAATTGCATTATTTTTGTGTTTTACTATTTGTTTATCAACCCTCTGTTGCAATGACGCTGTTGCTACCAGAGGTAAAAGAAATTATGACCGTCCCTTATTCGCCAACGACATTTACCAAAAAGACTTTTTTTCTTTTAAATGCGACATTCTAAAGTATGATGCAACATGGTTGACAGTTCATATGTCCGTCATTTTGTTCAAAGTCGTTATTTTAAGTAAAATAATCACCATCTTTCTATAACCTCCCCCTGTTCTGAGATATCGTAATCCTCTTGTTGCCAGCTAATTTCCTGATATCTCACCTACAATTTTTTAAATTACTCATAAGTGCTTACAAGAAATTCAGGCTAGGTAATATTTCTAAAGGCAAATTAGTCTAATCGATACAATAAAGTGCAAATCTACGGATACATTTGTCTTAATGCGAAGTAATATTGCTATTTTAGTGGTGTCTGATAATGGTGATTTGCTTCGTACTCTCAGATACCATACATAGTATTTACTGCGATTCTTCATGCTTATTTATTACATTTTTTATAATAATTATTATTATTTCGATATATTTTTATTTTATTAACATTTCTCCTTTGTCTATTATGCAGTCTATTGTTAATATAGATAACACGAACAATGGAGTTTCAACTTTCAGTTGTCATTCAAAATAATTGTATTTTTTAATGATAACAATTTTATTGTATTCACGAAGACGCAGGCGATTATTTTTTTTAAATGTTACACAGAGTCAAAGCTTTTAATTTATTCATTTCATTAACGTTATCTTTGCACAAACCTTTTATTTATGCGGTTTCTCACAACCTTCGGGTTACAACTTACTTTACTTTAAACTTGATCGGTCAGGTCGATTCGGAGAAAATCGACTGTGAGACGACATTAGCGATCCTATAAGGGTTTCTTTTTTACATTTTGTGGTACGGACCCCTATATGAATAAAGGTTTATTAAACTTAAAAACTAGCCAATTTCTGTATTCAATTGGTAAGGAATCCTATGGGCGCGTGACGTGTCGCGTTCATAGTTCGGTGAATAAATTTGTTTTATGCAATAAAGAGTCAAATACTATGTCTATGACAAATTTCTCAATGTAATTTAAGAATATGCAAGTAAATGAAATCGTCTCTTTGCAATGAGAAATGTTTTCAACTGTAATATCGTATATTTTTTACAAGATAACACTATATTTATAGATTCCACATAATATGTGATTGTTCCCAAATTATATTTCAAACTTTGTACAATTTTATTTTAGTTTACTCATCTTACCGCCTTCCAAGTTGCATCCTTGGCTGATTGCCTCGGAGACCAGGGTCTGCTTTCTTACTTTTTCACCTTCATGATTATTTTTATTTTAGTTAATTACTTTGGAAACCAATGTGAGAAATTGCAGAAATATAATGTAAATAAACTTGGCGATATATAGCATTATGTCGACCTATGTCTTTGTTCCTATTTCTTGTTTATTGTACGTTCATATTTATGTCATTTTAAGTTATTTTTATTTTTCTAAAATGTCACTAAGTTATAGATTAAAGTGGAGACATTATATTGATTTAGTGCTGTATTTAAAAAAGTTGTAAATTGAAAAGACAATATCTCATGTTATCGTTAATTTGCTCCACAATGATCTTGTATGACAGTAACCAAGAAAGTTGGCGCGGTTTTTTGTATGGCGGTTGAACATCTATAGCATATATTCTGTAATCTGTGCTAGAGGCTAAAACATCTCACTTTTATCTTAAACTGACACTACTAGAGCGACCAAGCAAAGTCAAATGATGTTTTCCACTCTAGTCTATAGAAACATGTTAAAAATGGACACATTACCGAGGTATTTCCAATTCGATTGTACATATATTATAACCCTGTCGTGTTCTGGTGTTTATCCAAAGAAGAATGTGTTCATTTTGTGAAATTGTCATTTTTGTTTTATCCAAGTTATACTTTAAAGCTCTATTCAAACTGACGCGCGGCTCGCGGGATGCCAACAGAAATAAGAATTTATAAAAGTGCCATCAGCAGGCCAGTTAACTTTGGCATACGCTACGGCACTTATACCGATTCTTATTTCTGTGGGCGTCTCGCCAGTCGCACGGGATTCGCGTCACTTTGAATGGACCTTAATGGATTGAGATTGTAACTATATATTTATTTGATCCAGAGTTGCATTTTCCACTCGATTTAATTTTGTATCGCAGTGCGTGGGTGATGGAGTGTAATTTAGCTATAACTATACTATTGTATTACTATAATCATGCTCAAATGACTACATGTAACCCATTTCAAGTGATCGAACGATCGAGTGATGTCTGCATACTATTCTAAAATGAGAATGTCAATAAAGTTGTATTTTAAAAAGGATTTGGTTTTTATTTTCCCACCTACCTAGCAATGAATACTGCACATTTATTATTCCGTGCTTCAGAAGATGTTTGGATGGCGTGTTATGCCTTTGGTCTGCCATTTGGTGGTCGTTAAAGGAACCACTTTTCAGCCTATGAGTCAATTTCTGGCGTCAGAATTTCATAAACGCCTTGGTCCCGTATAACTGACACCAGGGAGTGAAACATTGACGGCCACGTAATACCCCGGACACTCCACAAAACAGCGGCGAGCCCGATATATGTTAAGTGTTACTACAATTGAGTCGCGTTGTTTCGGGTGGGAGGGTGCAAGTGTCCGTTCTGTACGTTAGTACTATTATCCTATTTGTTGTACTATTAAAAATTCTGTGCCACGGATATGAATTATTGAATATTGCACATCGACTTTTACTTTATAAAGATTATCCCAATCCCACTTTATACATTTGGACGATGACTTCCGATGTGCAATATTTGTGTTGTATAATCTAGACTTCAGGCAGGTGGGTTACCATAGGTAATGACCGGACACGGGTGCTTCGGTCATTACCTGCATAACATAGGGCGCGAAGTGAGCCCAGTCTGCCATGAGTGTGGGGAACCCGACGACACGGCTCAACACACTCTGGCAGACTGCCAGATGTGGGCACCCGAAAGGGTTAGAATGGGGGTGGCGCTAGGACATCTGGACCTCTCGCTACACAGTATCATCTCAACGATGCTGTGTGGCGAGAGGTACTGGGATGCAGTGGCCTCCTTCTGCGAAACTGTAATGTCGCAGAAGGAGGCGGCCGAGCGCGAGCGCGAAGCAAGAGCTGACGCGCCACGCTCTCGGCGAAGCAGAGGTCGGGGCTGGCGGCGGGCACGTTATGCCCGCGCCGCCCAGTTTTAGGGCCGAAAGGCTTTAGCCGGAGGGCGTCGTGGTAGAATGCGTAAGCGATCCCATGGCGCCCTCACAACGGCTGGTGCGGAAACGCCGGAGGGGTTTTAGTGGGTAGTCTGGGCCGATTAGCGGCCCAGGAGTCCCACACTTTGTGCGTAAATGCATTTCCCCTCCGAAAACAAAAAAAAAAAAAAAAAGGTGGGTTACCATGAGATGTTAAAATCGAGATGGCGCAATACCGCATGTAAGGCGACAATGGGCCTTTCGATTGAAATATATAATTAATAATACGGTAAACCGCCAATGCGGTCGTATCCGCACGGAGCCGTTTTAACATATTTTTTAGTGTCCAAAAATTAAAATGCTTATTATTTATAAAAAATATATATTTGATATCACATTCGCACCATCGTCACACGTATCACATTTTATGAATACTGCTAATATGCAGCTGCAACTAGCTAGTTATTCGTCGATATGTGTTATTTTGGATAGGCACCTACTACTATGGTCAGGTCAAGACAGATTGATTGACTAAAACTGACGCATAGTAAATAAAATCTAAAATACAAAGTTCTTGATTTAAGAATATCTGTTTCAGTCAATCAACCAGTTATTATATGATATAAATTATAATATAAAGACATAACAAACATGATTTCTTTATAGACAAACGGAACCCCTAAACGACATAAAAATTTTGGCCAGATCCAAGGCTAAGTCTGGCCATATCTTTGGCAGATTACTTAAAACTATGTATGTTTTGCCCGCAATATTTAAGAACTAAATAGAAATGAAATATAATGGCCCAATATTTAAAAGAATTTTATGTAATATTTATTTACATTTAATGAAGATTTATAGCCTCTTTTTTTTAATAAATTTCGGTAAAACTCACAGCTATTATATTATATTATATTATATTATATACAAAAACAATAAGTACTTCTTATAAACTTGAAACAAAACTAAAAAAAGTTAATCTTTAAATATCATTATGAGTTTGATCTTATGGATAACCTTAATTTTTTTTTCTTAATAATATAAATAAAATACCAATTTTACAATGTCCAAGTCGGTACTTAATTCTTAATTAACGCGTACCTTACTAGCTAACTTATTTTCTACAATATTTTTTCCGCAGCTCCGCCTGCGACAAAAAGTAGCCTTTATTTCACCCGGATCTTCAACTATATTCGTACCAAATTTCATCAAACTCCGTTTACCGGTTTGGCCGTGAAAGCGTAACAGACAGACAGACTTTCGCATTTATAATATTAGTATGGATTACTACCCAGAGTAAAAATATGTAATTTAGTAACAAATTGTGAGAACAATTGGGTGAATTTAATCTTCTTGGTTGTGCCAATATCAGAAAAATATAGAGACAAAGATACAACCAAAAGAGTAATGAAACCTTTTTTCTGTATACAAATTCATGTAGATTAAGTTACACAAGGTATAGATTCAATAGAACGTACATTAATTGGGTAAGAATATATTTTTTATAAAGTAAACTTGTATTACAAAGTGATTGATCATTAACAATTGCGTTGCGTGTAAAATAATATCCGCGAAATAAATAGGAAATCAATTAAAACACACTTGATTATGATTTTCACTACTGATTTTCAATGTTGCCCTTAGAATACATACGCTCAATCAGACAACGATGAAAATCATTTGATTTCGAATTAACTTGGTTAGATTTATCGGCGCAGATTGTAAAAACATATAAGTTTTTATCGTTTTCTTCAAATCTAATAGTAATGAAAAAAAATAATTGAAGGTATATTATTTTAATTTTGTAAAGCTGGTTACTTATCTATGTAAAGATATAGTACACAATAATTAATATTGCTTCAATAGTTACACATGTAGGTACAAAGTAAATCAAAAAAATGTGTGGTTTGTGTGACAATTTCTTCACACAGGTAGCATTAATATTGAACAATGTGTTATTTTATTAAAATACAATGGTATAAATTATCGAAGTTCAATTTATGATAACATATTTAGATGGAAATTATAAGTTAGTTTAATTTTATGGTCTGAGCTCGATGCAGGCTTAATAATGGTTGTTAAGCGTTATGAGCGGATTAGATTCTTAGGTAACAATAATTTATATAAACTGCCTCCGTGGTCCAGTGGTTAAGGCGTTCGCCTTCGACATGCGTTGGGAATCGAAACATACTTTGTTTAGTTGTGTCCAGTTTTGTTAGGACTTTGCAGGCTTGAATCACTTGATTGTTTGATAATAAAGATGATTCCGTGCTTCTGAATGCACGTTAAGCCGTTGGTCCCCGGGCCATTTGGTAGTCGTTAAAGGTACCACGTCAGAGGCCGAAAGGCGATTCCGAACAACTCTGACACCAGGGTTTACCTGGTCGATAGACAATGTAACCTACACGAAATGATAATAATGATTAATTTATATGCCTCTATAAATTTGAGCCTAATAACACCGTATTTCTTGGTCACAGGTTGTAGCTTTAAAGTGTTATTTCTGAAGATATAACACACGCAAATTCAGTGAGTCGATCAAATAATTTTTATTCGTCATAATCGGCGAATCTAAGGACTATTTACTTACTATCTTACTATCATCTCTTATTTCCATCCAAAAGCGAGATAGCGTTTTCTATACGGTGTGTAATATTATAGAAAGCCCCCTGATCATAGGCTATAAACTGCATGATTTTCTTTTGGTTGTCTAGTATAAAAAATTTACTAACTAGTTCTGAGGATCCTAAATGTTCCTAAATATTCGCATGTTTAATTTTTTACACATGTGTTTTCAAACACAAACAGAAAGTCATAATCATTCATTGCGATCTTGGACTAACTGTGATGTAACTGTGACTGAACCCTAATTAAAACGAAATGTACGAAAGACATTATCGTTGAGAATGGGGATCATACAAGGCATATCTAAACATCGAGGGCGACCGCGACTCGGCTTCTTCCGTCTCCTCCTGCTCGGGGACGTAGTAATGCAGCTCATACTCTGGAGGCAGCTCCACATTTCTATCACAACCTTCGCAATCTTTTCCCCGGCTGGCCTTCGACCCTCGCATATCCTCATACAAGCGCTTTATAAAAGCACTAGACGTCGCCAAATTACCATCCTGCTTTCTATGCACCACGCTACTATTGTACAAAATCGGAAAATCAACTTTAAACCTTTCACTGTTCTGATTAAAATTATCAACAAATCTATTTAAAACATCTTTACGAAAACCACCATCGTACTCGTAATCGTCAGCAAAATTTATCTTTTGTGTATTCTTTAACAAATCATTAACAGTCGTTTCCCGCACTGGATTTTGTGTCGGCGTGTACCCAATATCGTAGTCGGCATCTTTTTCATAATCGTCTTTGGACGCCTTCTCTATCAAGTCTTTGAAATGTTTAATGACATAGGTGGGTCTGTTGTAATGTCCGTCCTCATTGTATCCGTTGGCCGGCCCCGCTACGGCGACGATATGAGGCTGAGTGTAATACGCAGATTTTGGCAAATCATTTTTATATTTGTACACCACCGGGGCTGCATGTTTGTGTTTCTGCTGCTCAGGTACTCGTGGTTCTGGTCTGGGTGGAGGCGCGGGTAATGTCGTGAATCTAACCGCAACTGGTATCAAATTCTTAGTCGTCTCTTTGAAAGTGTAATAGTTTAATTTGTTGATTGGATTTTCGTCATATTCGTGAATGTTTAATTTTTGACTGTGCGGTCGCGGTGGGAAGTACTGCAGTGTTGGCTTCCTGTCCGGCCAGTACAAGGTACTCGGTTTTTGGAATGGAGATGTCGCCACGGACGCGGTTGTCGCAGGCGTATCTTTTGTAGTTAGTCGCGTTGTGAACTTCTTCAGATCGATTTTTGGCAAATTCAAATAATCGGTATCGTAATCATCAGCAATTTCGTAGTAGTCAGCCGCAGTCAGTTTCGGCGTCTTAACAGTTCTAGTATCAGTAATTTCAGGGTAAGTAGAAGTCTGATATACTTGTTTCACTGAAACATGTGTAGTTAAGTCCTGCTCGTCTGCGGTAGTGGATACGGCATCGACCAGTTTTGTTGTGGGCAACGTTGTTATACTTGCTATAGTAGTTGTACTAGAACTTGAGGTCTCAGCTGAATTAGAATTTTCTTCATAATCTGTGTAAATGGTTTCGCCAAATTTATCAATCACCTTCTTTTTCTTAGACTTTCTTACTTCAGCAATTTTCTCTAAGCGTTCTCTAAGGTCCGGTACATCATTTTTATTGTCCTTGTTATTGATGTTACTGAAAAGTATTTCGGTCTTATTTTTTAAAACTTCAGTGAAGTTTTTCGAAGCTGGTTTTGCTTTGAAAACTATCCCCAAAGAACTAATACTTTCATTTCTCCAACTAAGATCATCTGGGTCTCTAATGAATGGCTTAGCAGGCTGCACATCGAGTTTCTTCATAGGTTTGTAATTGGAGCCCACTGAATACAGGGAGTTCTTATCGATTGGTTTAACACTAAGTTGGTCTACATCCTTGTATCGATTAGCATTTTCTTCTTCGTTATTTATCATTTCTTCTTTCATCATTTCTTCTCTCATGACATCTTCTGCCTGTAATGGTAATAATGTCGTATAATTATTTCTTTCTTTTGCGAATAAAGTTGTGTGTAGTGAGGTGTAGTTTGACTAAAATTTAAATAAAATTTATTTTGCCAACTAAGTAGTAGCTTAGAATAGTAATGAACAAGAAAAATAAAAAAACTTTGTGTGTGTTTGTGGTGGTTTTATAAGCATAAAAATAACTCACCAATTGACTTTGCGATGCCATGCCTGTACTGTTTTTACTGTCAGATACTGAGTCATTGTCGGGCTCAAACTCAAACATTGAAGAAAATCCTCTGGATTCGTTGAATTTTTCGGGGATATCGTAATTTTCTATAATTGTCGTCGCTTCCTCAACCATCGGTTTTGCCGAATAATCTAGGAAACCTGCTCTTTTAGAAGTTATTTGTAATGTTCTTGGGGAAGATTCTTTTGTAGTACTCGTAGACATAGAACTTGTTGTAGTCGCATAGGGAGTAATGCTCGCCGTTTCTTGAACAAATGGAGAAGATGATGATAAATCAAAAGCAAATGTTGTTTTAGAATTCAGACTTTCTCCTAATTTCCCTAAGGATGATATTGATGTATCAGTCAATAGTTTTTCTAAACTAACGTGTGTCGGCGAAGTTTGACTATCTTGTTCAGTACTTGCAGTCTGAGAAACAATTCGCTTTCTATCAATCGATGTATATTTCTTCCATGATGGCGTAATCGTATTCTGTTCGCCTTGCTCTGAGTCAGATTCGTTGCTGGTGGTTTTTGAATTATAAATACCAGTAGTTACATCATTCTTCGTTGTATCAAACTGCGATACTGAATCAATAGTTTCACTAGTTATTACACTAATTGGTTCAGTTGCTTTTGTTTCACTGAACGTATTATCCTCAAATTTACTATTTTTATCTAAAGATGTAGCATCTATTGTTATTTCTACAGGAGCTTCTTGTGTAGTTACATCGCTGGACCTAGTTTTAGTACTGTAAATTTTAGTACTTGTGAAATCTGAATGAATTGGCGTAGTCAGTTCATCAATTTTATCGGTATTATAATTTTCTTTATCATTTAGACTGGTGGTACGACTTGACAAGGTCGTAGTATTCTGTATTGATAACGGTTCTGTTTCCTTTGCAGAACTCGTGTATATAGGTAGTCCAGTAATTTTCAGATATCCATCATCTGTTTTCACAAGAATGAAAGCAGTGGTCAGTTCTGTTTTTTCACCTTTACTTGGTTGTCCTTTTATTTCATAGACTTTCACTGGTAGTTTTGTTGCTATTTCTTCAGCAACATTTGTAACTTTATTTTCATGTACATCGACGTTGCTGGTTGTTGTTGAATCATTTCTTATTTCGTCGATTATACTTTCTTCGGCATTAAGGTCTTCTGGAGACTTATTTTCTCGTGTCTTTCGGCGTACTGAAAACGCACTTACCGGTGATTCAATAATTGTTGTCGTAAATATCATAAATATTATGAACGACCTGTAACAAATAAATATTTCAAATTAATTAATTAATTAACTATACTTGATTATACGAATTTTCTACTTTCACGTTGTAAGCAAAAGCTACGTCAAAAGATGTAACATAATTCACAAATAAAAAATGTGTCTTATTGTCTAGATGTCAATAATAATTAACTCAGCTCATAAATTTTCTAACATGTCTAGAAACATAAATAAAATAATCGTTACTTTTTCAGCGCCCGCGCTACGACCATCTCGCTCGCCGCTTTGTTTGTAGTGCCAACAGATAAAGTTAACGCAACATTACGTACGCATAATGTTTGAGTAATTTTATTGCATTGAAATCGAAACAGACAATGGATTATTTTCAAACAAACGCTCGGACGTTTTTAGTTTACTGTCTCAATATGTAATTATATAAGTATTATATAGGCTTGTGTCGTATGTTTATGAAAACTCGTCCGATTATACGGTGCGACATCGTATACATACATTTGGGCGATATTTATGTAAATGTAACTATTTCTATTCTTTATGTAATAGACTTTCTTTAAAATAAATAACGCATTAATAGTTCACGATTGGTCTAAAAAGTAAGTTTAGTATTTTTGGATTAGATTTGGATATACTATAATAGTAATAGGTAACATATAGGTATAGTGCAAACGAAAACTTTAAACGCCAAAGTCGCTCCAATTGTAATTAATTTAAAAAAACATTTATTTCAGATAACACAATATTCATATAAATTAAATTAAATTCTGACTTAAAAACAAAAATTAATATCAAATTAAAATTCAACCAGTTCAAAAATTGCCAGTACCACCAAACAATTTTTTGCGTTTGCGCATTCACTGCTGAGAAACCCCCCTTTGTTGTTGGTCCTCAGTTCCTGGGCACGCCCCTTTCTATCAACAATAAAATTGGGATTCTTGGCGTCGACATATCTCATGACTATAGTTGCAAAACTTCTGAAAAATTCGGAATAATTCCGGAATACTTCAGGGAAAGTTTCTTTACATCAGAATTATTCAAAATAAATTTAATCAAGTTTTTTATTTATTTTGTTGAAAAATCATATTTTGTATCGATCGTCGATCGCCGCCGAGTCGTGTGTGCAGGTGGTGCGGGGTGCGGTAAGAAGGGAGATGCTCCCCGGAGAAGTTTTCCCCCGCGCAAGAAAGATTCGTACCCCGCAATTGAATGTTTCCGAATATTTCGCCAGAATAATTCAATGGTAATAAACGTGTTTGCTTGTGCTATGGCAAGTTAATTATTGTTCAGTACCATTTAAGTAAGTAAAATATAAATGTTTATTTTATTATACTTAAATGGGATTGATTATATGTTGATATTTTTATAAATAGATACGTTAGCCTGCGATTAACAGGATTTTTATTCTTTTGTTTAAGGTAGGTACCTACTTATTTCGAAATCGAATGCTATGTCAGTTGTGCAATAAAAAAAAACAGGCCTAGCATATTTGTTTCTTTGAAAAAAGGTTACCTATGTTTTTGGTTAGTTTGTATGAAGCTCTGTGTAGCGTGCGTGCAGGCGGTGCGGGGTGCGGTAAGAAGGGAGATGCTCCCCGGAGAAGTTTTCCCCCGCGCAAGAAAGATTCGTACCCCGCAATTGAATGTTTCCGAATATTTCGCCAGAATAATTCAATGGGAATAAACGTGTTTGTTTATGCTATGGTGAGTTAATTATTGTTCAGTAGCATATAAGTAAGTAAAATATAAATGTTTATTTTATTATACTTAAATGGGATTGATTATATGTTGATATTTTTATAAATAGATACGTTAGCCTGCGATTAACAGGATTTTTATTCTTTTGTTTTAGGTAGGTACCAACTTATTTCGAAATCGAATGCTATTTTTATAAATATCAGTTGTGCAATAAAAAAAACATGCCTAGCATATTTGTTTTTTGAAAAAAAGGTTATCTATGTTTTTGGTTAGTTTGTATGTAGCTCTGTACGCATCGCGAGTATTCGCGATTATTCGCGTAGTATAAATAATAATTCCCAACTTCCAAGCGCGAAATAGGTAGTTAGGTCGATATTCCTCGTTATATTTGACTGTTGAAATATTCCCAAAGTTTCGGAATAATTCGGAATACTTCCGAAGTATTCGACGGGAATGATTCGGAATTTTTCCCGCCAGCATCTATACTCATGACGCCCAATACTCTAGTTATTTGGAAGATAAGGCAAAGCTGGCATCTAAAAAGGTGGGAGTTCCCAATAGAGCAAAGCAGTTCTTAACTCCGCAGCA
This sequence comes from Euzophera pinguis, assembly GCA_947363495.1. Lineage (NCBI taxonomy): Eukaryota > Metazoa > Arthropoda > Insecta > Lepidoptera > Pyralidae > Euzophera > Euzophera pinguis. Next base: position 746,813 of record OX376159.1, read on the forward strand.
AAGGCTGCTACTATGGGTTGGGCTCCGAGGAACTATTTGAGATGATGCCAACACCCACCTTCTACCATCGCACCTCTCGCCATCGACAGGGGATTCATCCGCATTCATTAGAATTCAAAGGATCGCGTACGGTGCGCTTTAATAGAAATTTTCTCCCACGTACGCTGAGACTGTGGAATGAGCTCCCCAACATGGTTTTCCCAAGAGATTACAACATGGGGTCTTTCAAAACGGGCATTAAAGGATTGCTCAAGGGTCGACAATACGCATTGGACCCTGGTGTTGCGGGCGTCCAAAAAAAAAACATAGAACATGAATAACAGCGTACCCTAGGCTCTGAAGCGTAAGCTGAGGACGCACTAGGAAACACACTGGGATCGAGATTAAAACTCCAATCACGACTCAATACAAATGCTACCTGCTAACCTACCTACAACCTGTGTTTCACAATAAAGATAATTTGTATTTGTACCTGGAGTTCATTTTTGAATGTATGTTTGTCGAAAAATTACTCTTCAACGAACAAAAAAAATTTCGAGTGCCCATTTGGCGTGTGTCGCACTTATGAAAGATAGTACTCCTGTTGGCAACCCATTAGTTCAAATTACTTAGTTCCGATAACAAGCTCTTCCTACTACAATAAGCTTGAGTAATTCAATTATTGTTTACAAATTTTTATTGCTCAATTATAGACCTTTTAAAAAATCAGGGCAGTAATAAATTTTAGTAAAAAGGAAATTAGTCATCGATTATTATTTTAGTAATTAGGAAAACGCTTTTAAGCAATTTTGTGAACACATTTTTTGCGTTACATTAGTAATAATTTGTAGATTATGTACGAAATCATGAATTTGTTATTGTAGTTCAGGGATACAGTAACAAATATAATAGAAATTTATACTACAGGAAATGCAATAGCTAGTTAATTTTTTGTGTAGACTTTTTTGTTATTACTTACGACGTATTTAAGAAGCCTTGATGAAATATTTTAGTTACATACTTAATAAAAAAGGAAACTACGTATTCTTAGGATTCCGCGCAGAAAGTGCAAATGATACTTCGGATTGTCAAATTAGAGACAATAATTTGATTACACCATAAGGTTTTATTTTTGGCTAAAACAAATTAGAAAATTGTGTTTAAAAATCCCCCGTGAAAAAGAGGTTTTTTGAAACTCCGTGAAAATTACAAAAAATGAAAGTTAATTTGATTCTTAATTATTAATCAAAACACGCATAATTTCGATTCCATGCTGCTGGTACAGAACCCTCGGCGCGCTCTTCCTCTTCGTTATCTTATCTAATTTCAGTCATTAACATTTACATCAGAGTCAGATTATAGTCGGCACAATACGTAAGTTCTTTTCATTCTTTAGCAATAACTTTCCTCCAATTTTTCTTGACTCAATCCAACTGAGACTTTTCTGGTCTTTATTTATAACCTAACACAAACTCCATGGTGGCACCTGATGGTAAGTTATAGTATCTCCAAAAATAATCTATTCTTATTAATATTATAAGTGTGAAAGTCTGTGTGTTACGCTTTCATGACCAACCCCTGAACGAATTTGATATGAATATAGTCGAAGACCCGGGGTCAAACATAGGTTACTTTTTGACACAGGCGAAGTTGCGGGAAACAGCTAGTAATAAATTCTTCTTCTAAAAAAATCTTGCGCATAGCTAATTTTATTCAATAAGTTTGCACTTATTAAGAAATTTGCCGCTGACATCAATGATTTGCATATAAAATTGAGATTTTTGCAATTCCATATGTTTCCTAGACCAGATGCATTTTTATTGGCTAATAGAAAAGGAAAGCATGAAGGTGATATTAAAAAAAGAGTGGCTACATGTAATCAGGTAAATGCATTTCTTTATGAGCAGTGGAGTTGTATCTAAAAATGCACGTCTGGCTGTTCATAGCGCAGTGTTAATGCCAACTCTTATGTATGGTAGTGAAAGTTGGGTCTGGCAGAAAAATAATGAAAGCAGAGTGAACGCAGTTGAAATGAGAGTTTTACGGAGTATGTATGGAGCAAGTGTGGAGTACATCTGAGCGATAAAATTAGAAATAGTGAGATAAGGAAAAGGTGTGGCGTGAATGAGAATGTAGTGACAAAGATAGAAAAAGGCATGTTAAGATGGTTTGGGCATGTAGAAAGGATGGATGAAAGGAGACTTACGAAAGGTATTTACAAATCAAAGGTGACAGGAAAAGCCGGTAAGGGCCGGCCTCGGAGAACATACTGCGACCAAATCGCAGACATAAGGGAGATGTCAGGATTACCCGTAATCGACGAGCGTGTATGACGAGAGTGATGCGCGTGGAGGAAGCGAGGGAGACTTCCCTCGATAGTATAAATTTCGAAGTAGATATCGTAGTAAATGGAAATCCGTAGTCTCTGCCTACCCCTAGGGAAGAAGGCGTGATGGTATGTATGTATAGAAAAGGTCACGTCACGATGGATCACATGTCTTTCATTTGTTTACCGGTTATTAAAAATCGATGGCTTATATAACCTAAATTTGTAATGCAGTCTTGTTTTTGCTTGTTACACATTAAACAAAACTATTTTAATCCTTAAATTAATAAATTTGTAAATATCCTTTCACAATTGTTTTTTCGAATAATTGATTTTTTTTTAATCGGGAATACCGTTAATTACTGATACAATCAGCCCTAAAAATATGTTTTTATTTTTAGGGCTGATTGTATCCTATTGTACATAAATTTCTGAACCATCGGTTTCTGGATTCAGAATTATTTTAATCCGTTCATTATTAAATAAGTTTTAGGGGCTCGTTAGTCGAGCGCGACCCGCGTATGCGTAGCGAATGCGCGTGACAAGCGACGGCGTGACGTGACCACTATGGGATTGGTCGCCATTTAGTGGCATTTTATATCTTGAGCTCCTCCGTGCTTCGGAAGGCCCGTTAAGCCGTTGGTCCCGGTTGTTATTGATAGATAGCAGTCATGAGGCTGTGTCAGATGCCTTAGGGTAGCCTGAAACATTCTGACAGTGGCCACTAACACACCTCGGGTCATGTTCCTGTTGGTCTGGTTTCCCTGTAAATAGGGTTACGGAGGTCAGACGGCAATCGCTCCATTGTAATAACCAGTTCCGCCAAATTTAGGACCATGACTTATAGCGTACCCTAAGCTGACGACGCAACTAATAATACACGTTAGGATGATAATGATTATTAAATAAGTTTGAAATCCTTTGAAATCCGATGGAAGGAGAAACTGTCAAGTAACAAGAAAAGGGCGCCCTAAGTATGAAGTGACGTCACTGCCACTTGGTTTATTGCGTACAAGAGAGATAGCAAAACGTCCACACCACGTTCAAGCTTTTCTTCATAAAAAGAAATACTGCTTTATTGAATAACCAATTTTGGTATGGTTTTCGGAATCGGTTACTTTTTATTGTATATATTTATTTCGTATAAAAATATATTGCCCAAATATAAACACAGTCAAGCTCATTGTATAGGTTCTAGGATATTAGAAGCTTATTTAACTGGGAGAAAGTGTCGGCTGGCACCTTAACAATCAGAGCCTTGGAGCGTAGCCAACGACTATGCTGCAATTGATAGATGTCACAATGCATTCCTTATCTAATGGACTATTATGGAATGAACTGCCATGGTTTTCTAAGGGATTACAACATTTAGAGGGTTACCAATCATAAAGTCGATTTTTTCTTTTTAGATTTTCATTTTACCAAGAACGTTTCAACTTTTTTCATTTCTTTTTTTTAATTTGTCAAAATATCATTTGTCACCATATCAGTTGACCTAACATCAATTCTTTTTTTTTTCGTCACTCCAACATGATGTTAGATCGCAAAACTTTTTACCGTAGTGATGCTCGGCCGAATAACTTTTGTTCTAAATATATGTATATATATACAGTACCACTTCCCAACAGTATAGTACATCTTCTATATATATAAAAAAGAAGAAACTGACTGGCTGACATAGATAGATAGATAGTGACTGATCGATCAACGCACAGCTGAAATTTTGCACAAACGTTCCTTGAATACTGTTAGTGTGCACTGAGAAGGGATTTTTGGAAATTCATCCCCTAAGAGGTGGAAATGAGGGTTGAAAGTTTCTATGAAACTTGGTCATTTTTGAAGTTAGAAATGTAAAAATTGACATCTGAGCTTACAGTTTGAAACAAAAGTTTACAGTATCACTATTTTAAAAAAATAAACGTTCTCTAAGGGGGTAACTTAGGGGGTGAAAGTTTGTATGAAAATTAGTCAATTGTAAGTTCGGTACAAGTAGTAAGTAAGTTTTAAAAAAAAGTGATACAGTATTCTTTAATTTCTTACTATACATTGGATAATAACGTGAATTTTGAACAGAAGTATTGTGTTATTACATAGTGCTCAGATAAGAAAAGTTTTTCAAAATTCACCTCCTAAGGGGGTCAAACGGGGATCCAAAATATGTTGTCAATGAATTTTGGCATGTAGGTTTTAGCCAAGGGGTGCACTTAGAATGAATATTTAAAAATTCACCCTCGAAGGCTGAAATGAGTCAAATAAGGCTGTAAGTATGTATGGGGGAAGGAGATTAGGTTACTCAGTTCCATTTAAAACTTCACAAGATCATTTCTTTTGATAATTGAAACCTGAGAAGGGGAAAAGGGGGACATAGTCTGATAGAGCAAAAACTTAACGATCACTGATATCTCAATGATTTTTAGCATGTGGGTCTTTTGAGATTTCACTAAGCAAGATTTTCTTTTTCTAAATGCACATCTTATAATTTTTTTTATATATTTTTTTTAATTTAACTCCTAAAAGGGAAAATGAGACACAGTCTGAAAAAAGATAAGCTATAAATAATCTTTAATCATTAATAGCAATGAATTTTAGCAAATATTTTTCAAAATTCACCTGCTAAAAGTGTGAACTATGTCCAAACTATGTATGGGGAAATATGACCATTTTATTTAAAACTTTATTAAATTATTTCTTATGATGTAAATACCTTAAGGGGGAAAAGGTTGTGTATCATTTATTGTGTAAATACCTCTATAAGGAATTACATTAACCCCTAAAAGGACAAAATGGTTGTGTATAATTGATTGTGTTTATTTTAGCAAGGGGGCTCCTTTTGTAATCAGGGGGTGCACATAGCAAGGAGTTTTCAAAACGCACCACCTAAGAGGGTGTAATGGAGTCCAAAGTAGCTACGGTTAAATAAATAAAATAAAATAAGAGGGACAGAAATTTTTAGGGAACTGATGTCCAAAGTATGTACGGGGGAAGGAGATTAGTAAGTCCGTTGTAGTAGAAACTTCACAAGATTATTTATTTGATAAATGATTCCTTACCTGTTTTAAGGTTTTTACAATTCAGGAATTTTAGAAATGGGTGTTATTTGTATGGTTTATCGAGTGGCTGACTACGAAAATAAGAACCATTTTAAAATCCGACGTGCCAGATTGATATACTACCAATCCCTATTGGGATCCGACGGGGTAGTAAACTTCTAAGTACATAAAAAGAAGATCCTGAGAGATTTGTCATATATAATCTAAGTGATTCAAACTTCATTGGAAATCCCTTATGATCAGGCGGGCGAAGCCGCAACAGCTAGTTATAGTATAAGATAATAGACATATATACAATTCAATATATTGATATAGATAAGTACATGAATTTTTAATCAATAGCCGTGTAATTTTATAGAACAGCAGTTTGAATGGGTGGTCACAAGCCTAACCTAACCTAACCAAACTAAGCTACGGTTTTATTTAAAGACCCCACCGAGCATGGGGGGCCCCCTGCACCCCTTCTTCCCACTAAACAAAGTTGTTTAGGTGATGTGATAGTAGTATAAATAAATCATCTATTCAAAAGAAACTTCGGCAATTAGCAAAAAGTTTTTTTTTTAAATCGGTAAAACATAGTTAAATATAATGGTACATATGTCATATTATGCTTCTATAATATAAATATATACCAAACAATACATACAGCAAACAAGACGTCGATGAAACGTGTTGGGTCAAGTGAGGTTCGGCAAAGTCAATTTCAGTTATCTGATCGGTTCCCCATTTAGAGGCGCGAAAAATCTCGTTCAGGGTCGGCAACATGATGACACCCTTGGTGTTACAGGTGTTCATAGGCTACGGTAACCACTTACCATCACGTGGGCCATATGGACGTATTTAAGGATTGAAATAGATGACTCCTAAGTTGTAACAAATTTTTAAGCAGACAGCAGAGAGACTTCTGATGTAACTCTTCAGAGCCTATAGTACGCTCTAATCTTATCCTAAATCTAGCACTAAACTACTATTTATAACAATATGACTGCCGTTGTCCACCCCCTATACTCTTTACGGAAACCAGACCAAGCGGTTTACCATAAGTGACATGATTCTATCTACTTATACGTTTCCATGTCAATGCCACATAGAAAAATATTCACAAAAAAAAATAGAAAAATGTTAGTTATTATTTCGGAAAATGACAGGATGCTTCTGGAAGCAAAACAATGAAGCGTTGGGAAGTGGTATTACTGTATAGTGTGGCGGAAACCGGCGCATCACGCTAGTTCCGAAAGTGATTACCAACATTACCGCATTATGGAGGATACGACCAAGGCTCGGAGCCCAGGAGTGCTATTTTTAAAAAGTGTGAATCACTCAAAATCGATAGTCAAATAATGTTTGTTCGTTATCCAATTATTTTCGTTCGATATCGAAGGATTTTCATTCGACATACATTGCAAAAATGGTGCCTGAGCATGCGAAATCTCATAAATTCAGTAATGAAAAGTCTAATTCGGTAATTGGATATTAATTAATTACCCCCGTTTAAGGATTTGATTGGAGAAATATGAAACTCAATCCTCATTAATATCGGTTTGCTTATAATCATCATGTTATAAGCGTTATCCCGACGATATTTTCTAATGTATTTTTGCAAAATATATGATTTTGATTCTTAAAATAATAACTCTAACCTTTCTTAACATATTTTTAATTTTTGTTATTTTTCTCACTATTATAATCGTTTAATTTAAATTGTGTTCTGGTATCAAATTTAAATTAAAAAAAAATACAATATAGTCAAGAGAAAGGTAAACAGTTATTTGCAATATTCACTTTGCATTTAGAATAACTCGCTGTCCTAATTTTAGCAAAATGGACATCAGAATTCAAACTGGGCATAAAATCTTACCGTCGTCGGAAGGATTACTAATATTCGATATATTCGATTAGATATATATCTAATCTTTACATTCCTGTCGATCATTAACAAGATTCTTTAATTTTTGATACGACTTCAACCCGGCTCTACAACCCAGCTCTTTAATTTATGATGATAATATGATAAAGAGACGCGGAATTTAGAAATGAGAAATAGTGTCGAAAGCAAACGCTTGGCAATTGCAAAAAAGTATTAAAACTAGCTGACTCGATAGACGTTATCTTTTTGTTTCTAAATTCCGTTCAATTTAGGAAATGACAAAAAAGTCCTGACAATAGTAAACCCGAATAGGCTAGTTTCCTAAAAAAAATATTACTAGCCCGTCAGTTAGATAATCAAAAATATTGAAGACGTATTTTTTCTTTTGAAAATTAAACAAAGAATGGTAAAGATATGGCGCGTTAAAGTTCCGTGTGACGTCACAGTGTGCTACACTTTTTCGCAATATGTGACATCACGAGCCCCCACTCCTAAACTTTGATGCGTTATATCTTTATAATTTATCTTTCAATTGACAAAAGAAAAAATACATCACTAATATATTTTGATTCCCTAAATGACGGACTAATTTTAATGATAGTCTTTTGACCCTGGAAACTAGCCTATTAGCTAAATTGTTCTATTCGTTTACACGCGACGCGATGACCAAATGAAATAAATATTAATTGTTATATTTAAAAATTCGATAACAATTAACATCATAGAGTACTACGTATAATTAACATCGTTCAACCATCATACCGTGATTGGATTACAATCATCAAAACACCTTTCACTACATCACAAGTTTTCGTATGTAAATGTGATACACGATTTTTCTCACGTTACGTCACAAAAGTCTTCATTAAGATATTATTAAGCTGTCAATTGCACATCAGCTGTCACAAATGGAGGTATACTATAAACGAACAGCAATCGTCATATAGTCATGGCACGTCAGACCTGTTTTTAGGGTTCCGTATCTAAACGGTGAAACGTGACCTAATTACTGAAACTCCGCTGTCCATCGTCTGTCACCAGGCTGTATCACATAAACTGTGATAGTTAGACAGTTGAAATTTTCTCAAATGATGTTAATCTGTTGCCGCTATACCGAGAAAAACTAAAAGACAGATTGAAATAAATATTTAAGGGGGCTCCCATACAACAAACGTGATTTTATTGCGGTATTCATAGATAATGGTACTGAATCCTTCGTGTGCGAGTCCGAATACCACTTGTTCGGTTTTATTTAATGAGTGTTGTCGAGTTACGCATCACCAAACATACACACGTGAGCGTTGCGATTGCGACACTAGTTGCGACTCGCGACTGCTAATGTCTCCGTAGAACGCACTGCTTAGATTTCGCACAATATACAATCAGCCATATAATTATTATTATTTATATATTTAACATGTAATTAATTTAAATGAATATAATGAATGAATAAACACTATTGCACCATTTACATACATATAAGAAAAGATTCAGCACAGAAACCAATTAACATTAAGAGAAATGAGTTCAAAGGCGGACTTATCGCTAATGCAACGTCTTCCAGCCAACCTTATGGTAGAAAGGAGCAGAGAATAAAAAAGAAATACTTGAGCGAGCGGTGCAGAAAGCTAAGATATAATAACCTTACATAGATATGTTTGTATATATAAACCTACATAAAATACTTAAATAAATAAAATACATAAAACGAGTAGGACAGTAGTGACATAAAAAAAGAGACAACCTTATTGAACCTTAGAAAGGTAGTGAGAGGTAACTAGATCTTTGAATGAGGCGATTGTTTGTGCTTTATGAATATCTGCCGGGAGTGCATTCCAGAAACGAATATAGCCTGAACCGTAAAGGACTTTGCATAAAAACAAGAAGTGTGGTCTGGGATTGCCAGATGAAGAGAATTAGCGCTACGCACGTTGCGATAAAATATATTCAGTATAACTTCCCTCCTTTTTGTCCTTATTTTTCTCCCTATTTAAAAAAACTCTCAAATCAAAAATCAAATCATTTATTTATTTTATTTTTTAAAAAGAGGTAGGACATTTTGTAAGGAGTAGTCCGTCTGGGGAAGTACCTCCACCCTACAGAAGACCGCAGCCAAATAACACTGTGATGCAGTGTTGTGTTCCTGCTGGTGAGTATAGAGTCGCCAGGCTCCAGAGGGGTCGCTGTGCTGATAGCGGACAGGTCGGCAACGCGCTCGTGACATCTCCGGTGTTGCAGGCGTTCATAGGCTACGGTAACCACTTACTATCAGGTGGACCGTACGCCAAATACTGAATCAAGGAACACGTATGTCAAGTTTCCTAAGGATCCGTTCAGAAATGCGGAACATTTTTCCGTACAAAAGTCTCGTAATGGAGACTTCGCATACGCTCCGTCGAAAATCCATACTTCCATACTAATATTATAAATGTGAAAGTGTGTTTGTTTGTTTGTCCTTCTTTCACGGTAAAACGGAGCAACGGATTGATGTGATTTTTTGTGTGGAGATAGTTGGAGACCTGGAGAGTGACATAGGCTATTTTCCGTGACACAAACGGAATTCCACGCGAGCGAAACCGCGGGCACAGCCAGTAGTTATATGAATATAACGCTTTTTTTTAATATTGGTATGTTTTATTTGTGATGTTGTATCTATGGCCTGAAGTCGAGGGAACCGAAAATGAACAATGGAAATGTTTGCTTAAATACAAATCAATAATTTTGATTACAAAAATATTAATGAATCTATACTAATATTATAAAGCTGAAGAGTTTGTTTGTTTGTTTGAACGCGCTAATCTCAGGAACTACTTGTGTTTAATAAGGCACAATTAAAGAATTCTTTGAATAAACAATTATGACTTAGTCAAGAATATGATTTTAAGACCAAGAATAGAGATATTTTTTTTGAAAATTAACAATGTTTAAACGGGAGTTTAATAATCAGGACATTAAAAAAACATTGTTTCAAAGGCAAAAAATATACAGTGAAAAGATTTAAAGATTGACCTTGTTCTAGGAGCCCTATTTGTGAAAAGTATGACTTATCCAAACTCGGTGACTTGAATGAATATCGTCCCACATTATGGCGACCACGTACCGGTAAGCGCAGCGTTGGACATCCACCGACCAGATGGTCAGATGACCTGAAAAGGGTCGCGGGCAAACGCTGGATGCAGACTGCTGCCAACCGATCATTTTGGAAATCATTGGGAGAGGCCTATGTCCAGCAGTGGACTGACTGCGGCTGAAATGATGATGATGATGATTATGCAAATGAAGATCATTCGATGTGGAAGGAAAATCCTGAAGCGTTGATGTCTTTTGGTCTACAGTTATGGTTTTATGAGATACGTGTATTATTGGGATGACGATAAAGTTTAAAAATTGAAAAAGTAATGATATTTCATGATATACATGTATTTAAATTCGTTATTAAAATTAAAACTTTGAATTTTTGCACATGACATTTTTTATAATAATTTAAAAATCGATGGGAAAGTCCATTTTAAAAATATAAAATTACTAAAAAAATGTATTATAATCGATGAACACATAAAAAAATTAAGAAACTTTCATTTAGGAACTATTTACATAAACGTAATATTTGAGGTGGTCGTCGAACAAATTTAGTCTCACCCCTTGCAAATTACCTAGACGTGACGTCACCGCTGGGTATCTATTAGTATGGAGCGTTGTGTATCGTCCAAAATGCACGAGAGTTTAACTTCGTCATATCTCAGTTAGTTTAAGTTTTATCGACGTGTTTCTTTACCGATATGCCTATTAAAGTAAGGTATTTCATTTAATTAAACATGAAATCTAATATATATATAATAATTCTTGTGACCACAAGAATTATATATTAAGCTCGGCCCATCATTTTAAACCACAACCCTGCACCTTGTAAAATCGCATCGATCAATCAAAATTATATTACCAATTAATCTACGAAGCGCACTCACTGTATTAAGAACTTTTAGACTATACGATTTTGTTAACCCATCGTGACCACGACGTCTGTTGTCTGATGGCAAATGCGTTTGACCATGGAGTAATTACAAAGAGGAGATGCCGTTTGAAATGGCGCAGTGACGTGATCATTGGCGCCTCGCCGACACTGCAGTGGGCGGAGCTTGTCATTGCTCGTGCTCTATGATTGGAGCCACGGCCGAAACCAAGCACCCCGCACGTCTGCCTTCCGCCCCATGTAGCCTCACAAACGCTTTCTTACAAAACTCTTATAACGGCATCTCCTCTTTGTAATTACTCCATGCGTTTGACAAATATTTCTGTCAAAGCGCTCATAGAATAGAATATCGTTTATTAAGACATGATAAACAATCACACACACAGAAAAGGATAATTCTTGTGGTCACAAATCTTACTAACATAGATTAAGTATTTGCTAACAAATATGGGACCATGTTGTCTGATAATAAAAGATTTTTATTTTATTTCTATTTATTTTTTATTATGTGAATTTCTTTATTTCTTCATATGAATGTAACACGTTTGCTTTGTCATTTATTTGCTTTAAACAATAATTCTGCATTCAATAACACGTGTTGATTATATTATACGATTTAGGGAAATTAACTGAAAATTCGAAGATTTTTTTCGAATTGCAGCTCATTAAAAATTAGCTCTACAAGTATCGCTGCTAAAATGCATGATGATGAGGACAGTGAGAGGGCATTAACTATTTATATCTTTCTCGCTTTTGCTCTCAATTAAATGCAGTTTTGACGACATTAAAGTCAAGGCTAGAATTTTCAAAAACTACATTAATTATTCATATTAAACGTGTAAATGTATTAATTTATGCTTTGCGCCAAAAAATTATGAATTCATAATATTTTATGTTTAATTTTGAAATTAAGTTACGCAGATATATTTGTATACATATCTTTAATTTATAGCACGTGTGAAAAATGTCACAAACCATGCTGTAGTTATGTCGCTCTACTACCTTTGTTTTTACCCCCCATTCCAAAATGTTATGTTATTCCTGATATTAGGGTACATCAGGTTGTATAGGGGCGATTGACTATAAAACCCACTCAATAATGATGAATACCATTTAAATTCAGGTAGGGAAGTTTGCAGTGCGAGTATGCAAACTCTCAAAAAAAACCTACGACGGAATAAAGAGGGGTATTAATTTTACTGACTGAGTGTCGAATATTTTTCAAGGTCAATTATCGATAGTACACTGTCGCTATCACAACTACACTGTTCCTACCTATACGATATAAACTGATAAAACCGCGAGGCACAGCGAGCATGTTTATATAATAATTACAAAGTATCATTACTGCACGAGAGCGGTAATCTTTGATCGTCATTTACACATTAGATAAGCTTTCCTCATGACACTATTGACCTGCGGTTTGACCTAGATTGAGTTCCTAAATTCTTATATTTATTTATGAATGTACACAAAATAAACAGGATAATTAGTTTATCTGTATCTACTAGCTGTTCCTGATTTCAGTCGCACGTTTTATATATGTCAGGGCTAATGAAGTGGCAGTGGGCGGGACATAGCGCGCAAACCGAACCGTCAAGCGCAGCGTTAGACATCAATCAACCAGATGGTCAGATGACCTGAAAAAGGTCATCTGACCATCTAGTTATGACGATGGATGCAGCTTACAACCGGTCATTTTGGAAATTATTAAGAGATGCATATGTCCAGCAGTGTACTGACTGCGGCTGAAATGATGATGAGGGCTAATGACCGAAATGCGGCTACACCTAGGTTAAGCCGGGCTAACTAGGGTGTAGACGATCTCTGAAGGCTATAAACTCTAACTTATGTCATTTAGCAGAGCATACTCGTAACATGTTACACCTAAGTTAGATAATCAGTATCACCAAAATATCGCTGGAAGCCATTTAAAAGAAAAAAGAAAGTATTCTGGTCACCAGAGATTAGCGATTAGGGATTTTGCATACCAATACAGTCATATCCTTTTAAAACCATCGATTTTAGTACTTAAATATAGCTCTGGCGGTTTTGGTAAATACGTTGACGTTATTTGCATTTACCGCGATCATCCTACAATTTGGTTACGACATTGCAAACTTGATTCACTTGATTATTTGATAATAATAACGATTCCGTGCTTCGGAAGGCACGCTAAGCCGTTGGTCCTGGCTGCCATTTGATGGTCGTTAAAAGGAACCATGTCAGAGGACGAAAGACACCAGGTTGTACAGAATCCATTGACCATGAAGTCCCCTCGATATGAATAATGAATATAATATAGATTAATAGACGTATTTAGAAACATTATTTTAGGTGGAATCCACCAATTGACGGAAAGATGTAATAAACTATGGAATTGCTTCCTTACAAGTTATTTACGTGATAAGTCATTAGAATTTTTATTACGCGATGATAAATTTAGTATTTCAAGTCAAGGACTTTAGTTATTAAAAAGATACAACTTTTTATGCGTTGTATTCCAATTCATATGTTATTGAACATAAATTATTCATGTAAATAAAAAATAATCGGTAAATGCGCGTGTATTGTATCTGCATTGGAGCGCACGGGTCTAAGTATTATGTAACCCAATGTAAAAAATTGTGTTAGGTGTTTATATTTATGGATTTTTATAAAACAATTTGTTTAATAAGGCCTTTCGTTTACGGCCTTTGCCTTATAGATCCGAAGGTCGTGGCCACACCCCGGACACTCCATACAACAGCGCCGAGATTACAACTACTACGATTCGGTCGCGTGTGTGAGTGTCACTCGTAGGGTTGGTTATTTATCGTATCTGCGTCATCATTATCCGTCGCGGCCGCGCGCCGAAATTTCATCCTTGCATTGTTTTGCTCTCGATTTTTACCCTTAATCTGCGCGGTGAGGTGCGGTATCTGTTTCGGGTGGGAGGGTGTGAGTGTCCGTTCTGTACGTTAGTACTATTAATAATTCTGTGTCATGGGTTCGATTCCCAATGAAAGCATTTTTTTCTATGTTTCTAGTTTGGCTAAGACATAGCAGGTTTGAATCACCCGGTTGTCTGAAAATAATGATGATTCCGTGCATTGTAAACACATTATGCTGTTGGTCCCTGTACCATTGAGTGGTAGTTACAGGAACCACGTCAGAGGCCGAAAGGCGGTTCTGACAAACTCTGACACCAGGGTGTACGTAGAGAATCATCTCTACAATCATGTAGGTTCATCAGTAAACATAATAAAGTTGTAACTATTCATAAAACCATTTAAAGTGTTCGACCTAACTCTGTGAGTGGTACTTAAGTAAACATGCTGTGATTTCGTAATGAAATTATGAATTGAACCTAATAATTCTCACCAAATTAAAATTTACAGATTCAAAGGGTCGAGGTCAAAAGGTCGTCTTAGCAATAACAAGCCCTGCTTCCGCCTTACCTACTTGAAGAATTGCCTATAAAATGAGATCAGAAGACTTTCTGATTTACCTACCTGATTTTATGACTCGTCATTTAAACACTTATCCGATTACGGAAACCTATATTTTTATTAAATTTATTTCTTATAAATGTTAAAGTTAAAAAAAACATTGACCAATTCTTCGTAAAATATGAATAAATCCTCGTATGAACAACGAACTTAAGTCTGTCCCTTGGACAAAACTATTTTGAGTATTATGGTGAAAGTAACAGCTTAAAATAGACTAAAATTGAAACACTACTACTTCAAATATGCAAGATTATCAGAATCGTATTTATAATTTGATATTTTAGTACATTTATAGCTATCAGAAAAAAAGTAAGTGAGTAGTTTTGTATTTGTTAGGCGCGCCCCTTCCGGGGTAGAAAACCCGGCCCGGCGGAAGCGCTTATGCTAAATACTATGATGCACTAATAGGCTAGTTTCCTAAAAAAATATAATTAGTCCGTCAGTTAGATAATCAAAAGATATTGGAGAAGTATTTTTTCTTTTGAAAATTAAACAAAGAATGGTAAAGATATGGCGCGTTAAAGTTCCGTGTGACGTCACAGTGTGCTACACTTTTTCGCAATATGCAAGTCACGAGCCCCCACTCCTAAACTTTGATGCGTTATATCTTTATAATTTATTGACAATTGACAAAAGAAAAAATACCTCACTAATATATTTTGATTCCCTAAATGACGGACTAATTTTAATGTTATTCTTTGACCCTGGAAACTAGCCTATTGTTTACCTACTTAATCATTCATTCATTTTCTGATAAATTCCCCCAAGTCTATTTGATAGAATAAAAAATTTAAATAATTTATTTTCAATTTTTTTTATAAAATCTAACAAAACATTCAAGTGAAAGAAGTAAAACCCATTTTACGTAACTTTAAACAATAGCGTGTACGCAGATGATGTATTAAACGTCATACTTTATGTGCTAGACAATAAAACGCATTTCAATGATCGATCACGATCACATATCAAATGTATAGATTTAGGGTTGCCGGCTACTAAGCCGTAACACGTTTTAAATAGAGCAATTTATTGAAGACCCATGTCAAATTTTTGAGCGTCTCATACAATATCTGCTGAAAACTAAAAGCGCTGTATGAAAGCTCGTTAGCTCGTTTTTATAAGTTATCTTTGTTACTAGCACACGCTTATTAACCCATAGAGAGCTTAATAAGCTGGAATTAAATTAGATTTGTTTTTTTTTTTTTTAATTATTATTTTTAGTCAGTTACGTTATGTTTCACGTACTGAAAACAACACACAAAAATTTTAACGCACTAGAAACAACGTTCAAAGAATATAGATTCCTATCTGGCAAGCGCTAAACTTTTCGGCGCCATTTTCACAACCTGCCTGCGAGGATTTTCCACCGATCACTTACAATGATAAACCTATATAACAAGTTCATCCAGTTTACCCCTGACATCCGAAATATATTGATTCCACAGTTATCGGCCAGCTAATGCGCGATTACAGTGCATTTCGTGATTAATACATTTGCACATTACGTCCATGCAACTTCTAGACAGGGCTAATTGCACGCGACCGAAGATATTTCACCGTTGACTTGATTGCGCATACGCATACTGACCTCTATTACACTACGCTGGACTTCATCGATGACAAATTGAAGACATGTGATTGAAATTTTAATTTCGTGATCGTGCATTGATTGTCTTTGAAACTAATTTTAGGGAACAAACTATTATCCCTTACGAGTTTTTACCTTTAATTCTTAGATGTGTGATTATGTGTGCTTATTAACTAAAAACCCCCCCTCTCATCTTTTTCTGACACCATCTTTTTCTTAGCGAGTCGACTCTGACAATCATATTTTGTTAGGTCCTTAACTCCGCACCAAGTGTGCAGGTGGCAGGGCACAAAGGGCATTCATTAGCCTTATTTTTGAAATGTATGACATATATCGAACAAAAATCATTCGACTCGCAAATTTTGCTCACCAAAAAACAAAAATAGCATTCCAGGATATAAGATGCCTCATGGTTTGGTAAGTAAGAGGCGCCGACACTGGCAGGCATCCCCCGAGCTGTTTAAGCTTTCCTTGCTTCGGCCTTTACTTAACCATAGTATCGAAAATTCATTTAGTCTATAAACAATTGGATGAATAATAAGAAATCGAACGTACGAGTAAGTCCAGCGTACTTGAACAATTAACATCAGTGGCATACAGTAACAGAGCCCTCGCCAATTATTGCCAAAGACGATAAAAAGAAAAACTTTCCACGAATGAATCAATTAATCCACTATGTTATATTCCAATTAACCTAGATGACTATAAACTAATGTTTTCTATACGGTATTGTTTACTTTTGTATTATTTGTTTGTTAGATTAACATTTTGTATAAAGCTAAAACCTAGCTATCGTCTCTTTGTTAGCACATTTGGAGCGATATTGTTGAAATGTTTTACTCATACGTCGTACGAAATCATTCGATATCGAGCGAACTTCGAATATAATTTAAACAAAATCAGTGAAATTTTTTAACGAGTATAGTCAGATAAAATATCATGAAATATTCATGAAGAATTCATTGATACTCCCTGGAAACTATTTTTGAAATGTTTAACTCACGCAAAACTGGTGAGTCGAATGAAAATCGTACAATAAAAAATCTCACCGATTTTGGTCTAGTTAGGACTTAGGTAAACTTTTCAAAAATAGGGCTATTAGCACCTACGTCATTGAGAACTCGTGGTAGAGGCACTGAAGGATCAAGACGAAAAATCAAGGGATATTGATGTGGAAGATTGCAGGATCTACATTCACACCATCAGTGGTGATCCACGTTAGTTTGAGGATAAGAGGTAAAGAAAATTGGATATCACCTAGCTCTATTTGGGCGATGCATTGAGAAAGGAACGTCACTCCTACAAATGACGTTGCTTTTTCAATGCGGCTATGATAAAAATTTTATTTGCAGTTTTTGGTACAGAACTCTTTGTGCGCGAGTGCGACTCTCACTTGACCGGTTTTTTTATTTACACACAAAGGTTTTATACATCGAAGTACATAAATATTGTTTGCTGCAACGCGTCGGTAGATTATCATTAGATCAATTTCAACTTTATTGGACTTTTTAATTTAAAGAAAAACCGAGAATTTGCCATTGAAGCTATAAATTGTGTGTTTATACCTCGTAAGTATTTTAAATAAGTAATTAAAATCCGAAAATATCCGCACCAATCGACACAATTTCAAATCACGATTTGACCAACAGATTAATGTTTTCTGCACTATAATTATACACATCCAAACTTTCACACATTTAACGTAAACGATTTCCATATAAAAAATTAACAGGTTTGTTTAGATAATCTAAGTTAAGTAATACGTTATGGACGATTAGTTTATACAGCGTAAAAATCGCTTACCAGAAAGTGTTTTGCGATGTCATGATGTCGAATGACAAGCGCGCGTGCGCCGTCCGCGTTGCACGAGCCATTACTGAAGACTTCAAACACAAATTAAGGAGATACTTGAAGTTTGAAGACACTAGTGGCCACGAGTTAGCAGACGTCGGTTTCCTTCCATTGAGTAATAGAGGCTCTCCAATAATCAATGGTTCCGGAGTAGAGACCTTCGGTAGTATAATGTACCTTTCTGCGCCTTCGGTAGGATGTTGTTGTCTTATGCTTGAATTACGTGAGAGAGTAGGTAAGTAATATGTTTGTCTTAGATCGAGATTTAAATTCGTTATTATTTAGATTTTCCTTTCATTCAGGTGTATTTATGTATGTGAAAATCTTTATTGTACACAAAGAACATAATATCAGAATACAGGTTACAACAAAAGGTGGACTTATTCCAAATAGGGACCTCTTCCAGTCAACCAAACAAATATAGGACATAGACATATGGGCACAGAAGAGCGCACAACACGCAAAGAAATCTTAGGTACAAAGTATACATAGACTTACATCTAACATACAAATTTAATTACACATATAAAACAGTAAGCTCAGCTCAAGTGCGATCGTTCGTAGTTATCTCTATTGTCTCTGAAATAGTTCCACTCACCGATATGACAATTAAAAATCATTCGACTAACAGATTTTAAAAAATAACACTTCAGAAGCTCTATTTATAAAACTAAAACTCACTCAAAAATAAGAACTTGTTATGATGAATGAAAAAATGAAGCGCATAATTATGGTTTCATGTGCAGTGCCTAAATGTAACTCAAGTAACAAATAAAACCCACATAATTAAGAGCCAGGTTAAGGAGCACTATCTGTCCCTTCAAGGTATGTAGAATCATATGTATTTCTTATTAGTGACTGTCCCTTGTTCCCAAATTATATCTGTGTCTGTGTTGATTTATCTATACAGTATTATTTTTAATTCTACTGGGCCCACCCTGACATCATGTTCTCTTACTTTACAAAGGTTGGCTGGAAGAGATTGCTTAGCAATAAGTCCGCCTTTGCTCCATATTGTTAACAATGTTATAATTCAGTTTTGTGATTTCCCAGATGTGGGCAATAAAGTTATATTGTATTGTATTGTATAATTTCACATTTTACACTTATGTACCACCAAACTTTATCACTGTATAAATCCATGATTTCATAATTGTTTCGATAGTTTTGTTGAGCTAAATTTTCTCGCTCTATAAACACCTTATAAAAAAAACCTAACCTAACCTAACCTTGCTCGTGTGATATCAGAGAAGTATAATTGTAAGACTGTGAGTAATATTATAAATAAATACCTGCTGATCAAAAAACTTTGAGTTTTATTTTTTAACTTTTACCAATGAGTGAAGTGAATTATTAATAATTACTAGAAAAATTAATTAATTTCGATTGTTTATTTACATTTACCAAAACACGAGGTTATTATTAATAAGGTTGTAAAATTATTAATAATTTTCAATTAATCAGATTTACCGTAACATATATATAAAAATCAATTGCTGTTCGTTAGTCTCGCTTTAACTCGAGAACGACTGATGATGACCGATTTGGCTATTTTTGGTT
The DNA here is from genome assembly GCA_947363495.1 of Euzophera pinguis. Lineage (NCBI taxonomy): Eukaryota > Metazoa > Arthropoda > Insecta > Lepidoptera > Pyralidae > Euzophera > Euzophera pinguis. The sequence continues at coordinate 766,495 of OX376159.1, forward strand.
TTGAATTATTTGTGGAGGTCCAGGGAATATTTAAAAGGTAAATATTTATATTCGGAAGCAGTACGAAATTTGCCGGGTCAGCTAGTATTATTATAATTCTTGAAGTTTAGGGATTGACATCGATGCTGTCAAACATCAAATCGATAGTATTGCACCCAAACGCTAGGGAGAAATAAATGGTACCTACTGGTATTAAACGTATCTATATATTTAAAATTTACAATCCGACACGGTTTATGAAAAAAGTCCGCTACAAATGGAATTAATGATTCTAGCGTCTCTGAGATAAGTCGAATTCGAGATTTCTCGAAAAAACTCTCACACCTTTAAAAATGACGCCCTTGATGTGCCGCCTTGTTCATCACATTCGTACTCAAAGTTGTTTGCTGTTGTGGCAGCTAAGCTTTAGAATTCACTTCCTGTGGAAGTAAGGTTGTCACAAAGTTTAAACGCTTTTAAAATTAATCTTTCAAACTCTCCTTTGCTGAACTCAGACATTTAAAGTATAAGCTTGTTACATGGGTGTATGTATGTTTATTTATATGTATGTATGATTATTCTATATAGGTATGTAGGTTTATTTCATATATGTCGTGAATTGGCTAGTCAACTAAAAAATAAATTGTGTATTTTATATATTTTATTGATAGAATAGACTATTTGGGAGATACAATTTAAACGAAAAAATTCTTAAAATTATATTTATTTTGTTATTTAATTTTAAAGATTTTAGAGTGATGACGTCACGCAATGATAATAATGGCTATTAGCAAAAATTACTACGGTATTAAAAAATATGTACCTATGTCAGTGTCAAATGTCAAAGTCAGGATGGATGGACCGAAGGCCGCGAGTTGGTTTCTTGTTTGTTTACAATCGCCAAATATCATGGTACCTATCGCATTTCTCGTATCTATTGCATAACTGGCCTGTTAATTGGACTTTACTGCCGTCTCTTCATCCGTTGATATCTGATTTTTCAATAATTGGACACCGATTCTTCATTATAATGTATAAATGAATGTAATGAAGATGTAGTTAGGTTATGTATGGGTTATGTTTACTTGAACAGAGATGACATTTGACATGGGTGACAAGTACGTGAAGCGCCTAATTAGCGCTACTAAACAAAAAATATTTAGTCACTACCCTGTGCTACCAACCTAAAAAAATAAATGTGAATAGCCGGAAGTTATCCGGCTACGTCATACGTTAACTTTGCTAAAAAATGAAAGTCATTGGGTTTTCTGCGATTTTCTTCAAAAGTATTTGCTTATCTAAAGATCTGATTAATGTAATCTGTTCCCTAAGCCTATTCCTCGAAATGGTTTACGAATTAGACAATTTCATGAAAAAGTTTACTTGCCAATTATCACGAAATATAAATAGTGTACATAGCAACACCAGAACTCTATGGTAAGAATTTGAACGCTTCATACTCTGTTGAGAAGTTAGCTCGATTCACATCCCTAGCCTACGGAAGCACGTGCGTTTCTGTTAGTATTCGCGAGGCGGCGACGACGCCATTCTGGGCCCGCTAAATAAATTAGTTAATTATGTGTGGAGTGAGAGATTGCTGCCATCACACCTGAACAGGATTGTCAGTTAAGTGTCTTAGGATAGTTTGTATCTTATTAGCAGTTTAATAGAAGTATGCTGACATTATGTCGGCGTTGCAGATGGGGAACTGAGGGTTCCCGGTGTACCAAGTTATCGGGCGTCGTGAGATGTTGGGGCTAATGAAGTTTAGCTCTTACGTACGTACGTCACCTTATGGTGGATGATGATGAGTTCGTAAGTCCATGGCAGAATTACTGTTACCTAGACCCCGGGGCAGTTTGATAAGCCTGAGCAGCCGTTCACTGGCTAGCATGTGAACACGCAGTAGATAGGAATGGGGCTGGAGTCAGTGATCGGTCTTCGCGACTGCCGTGATCAAGCGCGCGGGACCGATCACCGACTTGGGGCGTCACTCTTATAGTTGATCATCGAGTGGCCAGCTTATGTATATGAGTATATAGAAACATCTTGCCGTGCGGCTTAAAAGAACGGCACCGGTAACTGGGGTAACTGCGGTAACTGGAGTAACTGGAATAAATATCGAGGTTTACATACATAACATAAAACGCGATCCTAAGACTCTTATTGATTCAGTCGAATCATAGATGTATTTATCTCAACAGGGGGCGAAGCGCAATCCACTAACCTGACAGTCGAGCCTTAACCGTAAGAGACACTGGCAGCGGATCGCACCCCACGGGTAAGAGTCACGATCTTATACTATTCGCATCAGTAAAGTCAGTAGTTAATCATTGTGTACAACATTCAGTGCTTTCGCCACTTAGATCATGCAGCAAGCGAAGCAGAATAATACTGTTACGAAATCAAAAATAAATAAAAATAAAATGCGGCCCGCGGAAGTTTGAGTAGCGCTGTCCGCGGAAAATTCTCGAACAATCGTCGCGTGTTTCCATACGGGAATAATATCGCGAACGATCTAGTACATCGATTATCTCACTCTGACATATTGCTTTGTCTGGCTCTCGCACTTCTAGTATGTACTAAGGGAACGAGACAGAGAGTATCCCTCTCTCTCTATTCCGGAGTAGTTGTGATCTTTCTAGAAACTTATGGAGCGGGTTTCCCGGGCCATATAAATATCGGAAGGTGCCTCAGGAGGGCAGTTCGAATTTAACTGAGCTACAAGTGCGATCAAGAAGCGATATCCGGAGCGAATAACAAGTGATACAAGCGACCTCGGCAAGTTATAGTGACTGTGATTAGCAAGTGTTTGGGACATTGTTAGTGATAAGTGAAGTGAAGTGACGTCGGCGACCATCCTTGTGGGAATAAACGTTTTTAAGAGTCATCAGGTGTTTTTCTCCAAATTGCGAACCCCGAGCTCGTAACAATTGGTGTCATAAGTGGATTTGGAGATGCCATTGACTCCGAGAGAAGACGTCACCAGTGAGGATGTGAAGACGAGGGCGAAGCGTGCTGCGGAAGCCAGTTCTACTGGATCTGCTGACCAGGCCGCTCCCACCGCGGCCACCGGCCACCAGGCCACGTCCAACACCAACCAGGCCACGTCCAACGCCTACCAGGACACGTCCAATGCCTGCCAGGATACGTCCAACGCCCACCAGGCCATGCCCAGCACTCACCAGGCCACGTCCAACACCAACCAGGCCACGTTTAACGCCCACCAGGCTGCGCCTATCTTTGATTTTGGGGAATTGATGCGAATGCTGGACAACAAATTTACAATGCAGGAGAAGCTTCAACAAAAGGCTCAACAACAACTCCTGTCAGCTATTGGTGAAGTTAGTGGCGTGGTTACCAAATTACGCAAGGATGTTGACTTGGTGGAGGAACGCGTCACGACTCTTGGGAACGACATGGAAAATATGAGTTCCACATTACAGAAGAAGGTCGTGCGCCTTGAAACAACGGGAGTAGCAGTTGCATCTGGCGGAACAGTCATTGCCCACCACGGACCGAGCGTGAAATTGCCGCCATATGACGGAACCTCGTCCTGGACCGCATACCGTCAACAATTCCAGATCATCGCAGCTGCTAACGGATGGACAGATGAACAGTGCCTGACAGCTCTCACCGTCGCACTCCGAGGACAGGCTTTGACGGTCTTGGAGGTTCTTCCGTCGGGCAGTGGATTCAAGGACCTGCTGGAGGCACTGGAGTTGCGATACGGAGAACGGCATTTGGAGCACGTCTTCCGCGCTCAACTCCGCGACAGAGTCCAGCGCTCAGAAGAGGGTCTGCAGCAATGGGCACTGGAAATAGAAAAACTCGTCCGCAAGGCGTATCCAGGGGCTGATTTGAAGATGCTTGAGTCCAACACCGTGCAGGCGTTCGTCGACGGCATCAAGGATTCGGAAGTCAGAGCTGCGGTAAGGTTAAACCGTCATGCCTCATTGAAAGATGCACTGGCCCACGCTTTGGAGGTGGAAGCCGTCAGACATGACATTCGTCATTCCGCGACTCACAAAGTGCGCGAAGTAGTGGAGGAAGTTAGAGAAGTAAAAGCTCCGCTAAGGAAGAGACCTGGATCCATGTGTTATAGGTGCGGCGAACGAGGGCACCTACAAATGAACTGCCCAAAGATCAAGAAGCTTGAAGACGACGTGAAGGGACTGAAGATGAAACAGGAGGCTTCATTATCGGAGAAACGAGTAAGAGCTGGCGCGGAGGAAGCCCCGACAACTATTATCTCTCAGGCATGCAACGGAAACAGTCTCGTAATATCTGGAACTGTAAATGGGGTCAATTGCAGGATGACGCTGGATACCGGAGCATCAAGAACAATAGTCCGACCTCACTTAGTAAGGACCATAATGAGAAGCATGAGGAAACTGGACTGTCGGGTTCTTTCTGCCTCCGGCCAGCCAATACCCGTCCTGGGAGAAGTGTCTGTAAAAATGTCTATGGGAGAAACCACATATACCCACAACGTCATCGTGGCTGAAATTATGGACGATTGTGTATTGGGATTAGATTTCATGAAAAAGTACAACTGTAGAATAGACGTTGCTAGTGGTGTATTCAAGTGTGGTGAAGAGGAGATCATCATCTTAGGAGGCATTAACGGGAGAGTGACATGTTTAAAGCAAACGGTCATACCTGGGAAAGCAGAAGCCCAAGTACTAGTAAAGTTACCGGTAACAAGGAACAAGAAATCTACCGGATGCGTGTTGATTGAGGAGATAGCTAATAAACCTGCGGCTCGAGGACTCATGACCGCGAGGACTCTCGTGAAAGGAAGAAACACCGCAGTAGTAAGAGTACTTAATCTAGGCGACCAAGAGAGGACCTTAAACAAAGGCGACATCATTGGAAAATGTGAGGAAGTTGTCTGGCTGAAAAAGTGCAGTACAACACAAAGCTCAGATACAACGAGTACCAGTGATTCTACAGTCAAGGAGCTTCTAAGTAACTGCAAAAGCAATCTAACGTACTCGCAGAGCATTAAAGCTAAGAAGTTTCTACTGCGCTACGCCGACATCTTCACCAGCCAAGAAGGAGACTTAGGAAGAACGTCGCTAGTACAACACAGGATTGACACCGGAAATGAGAGACCCATCCGACAGCGAGCGAGAAGAATCCCTATAGCCAAAGAAATAGAAGTCAAAGAGCTGCTGGCGGATATGGAAAGGAATAAAATTATTGAACCATCAGCAAGTCCATGGTGTTCACCAGTCGTGCTAGTAAAGAAGAAGGACGGAAGCACGCGGTTCTGTGTTGACTACAGACGACTTAATGACATCACCAAGAAGGACAGTTACCCGCTGCCTCGGATTGATGACACCTTGGATACCCTTAGTGGCATGAAATGGTTTTCAACATTGGACTTAAAATCTGGGTACTGGCAAGTGGAAATCCATCCGAAGGATAAGGAGAAGACTGCATTCTCGACAGGCAAGGGATTATGGCAGTTCAACGTCATGCCATTCGGATTATGTAACGCGCCAGCTACCTTCGAGCGACTGATGGAATGTGTACTAGCAGGATTGGTAGGAGAAGTCTGTCTAGTATATTTGGATGACGTTATCATCGTTGGCCGAGACTTTGAGGACCACTTGCGGAACTTGGAGCAAGTCTTCGAGAAAATTCATGGAGCTAACCTAAAATTGAATCCGAAAAAGTGCCGCTTATTCAGGAACGAAGTGAGCTATCTAGGCCATGTCATTACCAGTGAAGGAATCCTGACTGACCCGGAGAAAGTGGAAGCCGTTCAGAAGTGGCCTACCCCCAAGGACAAGACAGAAGTACGGGCATTCCTTGGCCTTTGCTCGTACTATAGACGTTTCGTGAAAGGATTCTCGGAGATTGCAAAGCCATTACACCGACTAACTGAAGAGAAACGTCAATTTAGTTGGGATGAAGCTTGCGAAATTGCCTTCGAAAAACTGAAGAAACATCTGTGCGAAACACCATTCTTGGGATACCCTCAACCAGAAGGTCAATTTATAGTGGATACGGATGCAAGTAATACCGCAATCGGTGGGGTACTATCTCAAAAGCAGGAAGACAGGGAAGTTGTTATAGCGTACTTCAGTAAGTCGCTGTCTAAACCGGAAAGGAATTATTGTGTGACAAGAAGGGAGCTACTGGCAGTAGTGAAGACGCTACAACACTTCAGCAAATACCTCATCGGTAGGCAGTTTTTACTTCGCACGGATCATGCAGCGTTAAAGTGGCTGTTGCAATTCAAGAACCCAGAAGGTCAAATTGCTCGATGGATTGAACAACTTCAGGAATATGACTTCATTATCGAACACCGTCGAGGACAGGCCCATGGAAACGCGGATGCGCTGTCACGCAGACCCTGCCCAGAAGATTGTAAGCACTGTATCAGGCAGGAGTTAAAAGAAATGACAGTAAAGCTAACTCGGACAGAACCATTAGAGACCTGGGAGAACGATGCGATGAGAAAGGAGCAAGAGAATGATGATGACCTACGGCACATCATCAGGTGGAAGGCACAAAGTAATGATAAGCCAAAATGGAGTGAAGTTGCACCGACAGGCACTGTTTCCAAGGCGTACTGGGCGCAATGGGATACCCTCGTTGTACAAAACGGAATACTCTACCGGAAATGGGATAAACCTAACGGCAGAGAGTTTCAACTGCAAATTGTGGTTCCAAGAACAAAAATACGTGATGTTCTTCGGGAAGTACACGACGGCGTGTCCGGTGGACATTTGGGAGTCAAGAGGACGCTAACGAAAATCCGCGAAAGGTTCTACTGGCTCCATTGTCGGGAGGATGTGGAGGACTGGTGCCGCAAGTGTACAACTTGTGCTGCCGTAAAAGGGCCACATACCAGGAGCCGAGGGAATCTACGACTGTACAACGTCGGTGCACCTTGGGAACGCATTGCAGTCGACGTAGCTGGACCATTTCCTGTCACTGACTCAGGGAACAAGTATTTCATGGTTGTCATGGACTACTTCACTAAGTGGCCGGAAGTGTTCGCCATACCAAACCAAGAAGCTACGACAGTTGCAACCAAGATAGTGGAAGAAGTGATTTGTCGCTTTGGCGTGCCCTTGGAAATCCATTCCGACCAAGGCAGGAATTTTGAGTCACAGGTTTTTCAAGAAGTTTGCAGGATTATGGGAATGAACAAAACCCGAACCACGGCTTACCATCCTCAGTCAGACGGGATGGTCGAACGGTTTAATCAGACGATCGAGAGACATCTGGCAAAAATAGTGGAAAGCCATCAAAGGGACTGGGACAAGTACATTTCACTGTTCCTGCTAGCGTACAGAACAGCAGAACATGAAAGCATAAAGGCAACTCCGGCATATGTCAACTACGGTCGTGAGCTGCGGTTGCCAGTGGACCTCCTAACAGGAGGCTCACCAGATGAACCTCAAAGTGTTCAAGACTACGTTTCTGATCTGCGTGACCGAATGCGAGAAATACACGCCGCAGTTCGAGAAAACGGGTTGCAGTCGAGTCAGAACATGAAGACCAGATACGACAGAATGTCGAATACAAATGGCTTCGAGGAAGGCGCTCTAGTCTGGCTTCACAACCCGACTCGCCGGAAAGGGAAATCGCCAAAGTTACAAACCAAGTGGGAGGGCCCGTACAAGGTGGTAACGCGACTAAATGATGTGACGTATCGGATACAGCGTCAACCAAGAGGAGCAATGAAGATTGTTCACATCGACCGCTTGGCGAAATATCACGGAAGTAATGATGATGCTCGGGACGAGCATCTCTAAGAAGGGGGCAGTGTTACGAAATCAAAAATAAATAAAAATAAAATGCGGCCCGCGGAAGTTTGAGTAGCGCTGTCCGCGGAAAATTCTCGAACAATCGTCGCGTGTTTCCATACGGGAATAATATCGCGAACGATCTAGTACATCGATTATCTCACTCTGACATATTGCTTTGTCTGGCTCTCGCACTTCTAGTATGTACTAAGGGAACGAGACAGAGAGTATCCCTCTCTCTCTATTCCGGAGTAGTTGTGATCTTTCTAGAAACTTATGGAGCGGGTTTCCCGGGCCATATAAATATCGGAAGGTGCCTCAGGAGGGCAGTTCGAATTTAACTGAGCTACAAGTGCGATCAAGAAGCGATATCCGGAGCGAATAACAAGTGATACAAGCGACCTCGGCAAGTTATAGTGACTGTGATTAGCAAGTGTTTGGGACATTGTTAGTGATAAGTGAAGTGAAGTGACGTCGGCGACCATCCTTGTGGGAATAAACGTTTTTAAGAGTCATCAGGTGTTTTTCTCCAAATTGCGAACCCCGAGCTCGTAACAATACATATATGTATATACAGGCATTATAATAGAAGTTGGCGACAATATATATCCTTTATAATAATATTATATTGTGCACACTTCTACCCTTCTGGTAAGCATATCTTCTCCTGCCACTCGCTGGTTGACTGTAAGAAATCCCTAAGTGGGATAAGTCCGCCATTGTACTTATTGTTATTTCATGCTTGTGTATGTAAATTATTTGTTTTATTTTGTACAATAAAGATATTACAAACAAACAAACAAACAAAAGTCTAATTTGAGATATCTCAAAAAAAATGGCGGATTTTTACTGAGAACCCCGTGTTCATATTCTCATTCATCTTTCGTAATTGTAATATTACCATTTCTATTAAATACCTACCTTACAGATTTCTGTCTAATTGAGATATTTGCGAAAAAGGATTAAAATGGTTGGCAGAGAAGAATGGTTTTCCTAAATATATTCAACTATATGTAGTAAACACTTTCAATACATTTTTCAGTAGAGCGAGAGTCGGCCACTGCTCTTAAAGTTATAATAAAGATTAATGTCCATCGGAGTGCTTGTTAAAAATAAAAATACTAAAGTAACATGTTTATTATGTAGTTTATTGTAACTTATCCCAAAAAATACTGCATACTTAATTTGGCAATGTTCTCACGTTAAGAAAATCGATCATAGTGATGTCGACATTGCTCGGCCAGCACTATTTGACACATGTATGACACACACACACAAACAGTTTTCAAATTCGTCTCGTTTCTTTACGTAGTCAAAAAAATTCTAAATCTATGTTATCCCCCGTGGCCCAGTGGAGATCGCTACGACTGGCGGAGAATTTGGAAAACACTTAAGTTCATATGTGTGTGTTAGGTTAGGATTGTGTTGTGTTGTAAATATGTGCTTGTAAGGGAATCATACCTGGAACTCTATTTCTGAAATGTATGACTTAAGTATGTCAGAAGAAAATCATTAGACTCACCAATTTTGAAGAAGAAAAAAGTAGCCTATGTCACTCTCCAGGTCTCCAACTATCTCCACACAAAAAATCACATCAATCCGTTGCTCCGTTTTAACACTATCACCAGACTTGTTTCCTCAGTGTACAGCATTTTTGAAACATAAATGTTGCGTTTACTAACTTTACTTTTTTGTAACTATTCTTTTTGATTTTGTATTTGATTGTCAATTATGTATTTTTTTTAGTTTGCATATGGTACAACAATGTGCTTATTCATACTCTTACGCAGACAGACACACACCAAAATGGCCTCCTCTCAGTTCTTCATTATAAAGTTTTGGATAGGTTTAATGACAAATCTAATTTCTCATTACAGGAGGATGTGACTGTTTGCGATGTGCACAATATTATACAAACTATAAAAAGTGGAGGTATACCGCCGCCTGGACCTCAGTAAGTATCAATTTAAACTGACTGTATCATATCATAATACTAAAAATAAAAAAATAGTTTTTTTTTTAAAGTTGCCATTATCTATGTTGATAGATATGCATAGACTAACAAACAAACACACTTTCACATTTATAATATTAGTATGGATGGATCAAGTAGCATAGGGAGTTCTATAGGGGTTCATTAACAGTACACATTTATTCTCCAAGCTGTAAATGTAAGATATTCAAGAACTATACAGCATGCTATACAGCCCTTGTACTACCGATTTGGGCACAAATTAGTCAGCTTTAAGTCCTTAAATGGTACACAGGTAGCATCAGCTAATACATAGGGCGCACTGTAAGTTTCCGGAACTGGCCACTTACATAAACAATATTCAAAAATTATTCATTTGAAAATAGAACTCTTTGGCTGTAGAATGCAGTTTGTTTCATCTGACTGTCTTTTGTTTTTACCTTGTGGCGCCATTTAAAAAATTGTGTGTCTGCATCAACATGGATTTAACTCGGGAAAATTTTCGTAGTATGATTTTCTACGATTTTAAGTGTATTTTGACAGCTCAACAGAGCATCGCTCGGCTTGAAACAGCTTTTGGCAATGAAGCACCATGCAAGACAACTGTTTATAGCTGGTTTGCAGAATTCAAGCGTGGTCGTATCAATCTCAGTGACGAATCTCGCGATGGTCGGCCGTCCACCGCTGTGACCAACAAAAACATTAATGCTGTGCGCCGTATGATTGAAACAGACAGGCATGTGACCTACCATGAAATTCGCGCATCCTTAGAAATAGGCATGAGTCAAATACAATTAATCCTACACAAACATTTGGGTGTGAGAAAGCTGTGCTCGCGGTGGATCCCATACAACTTGACCGAGGCTCAAAAAACGGACCGCGTCACTTGGTGCAGTGCCATGCTTACCAGATTCAACGAAGGTGCGTCAAATTTGGCGTGGGACATAGTAACAGGTGACGAAACATGGATTTATTGCTACGATCCCAAAACAAAGCAGCAATCGAGCGTATGGGTCTTTCAAGATGAGCCGAAACCAACTAAAGTGGCGCGCGTGAAAAGTGCATCTAAGCGGATGATTGCTTCTTTTTTTAATAAAACTCGACACGTGGCTACTGTTGCTTTAGAGAATCGTCGTACAGTGAATAGTGACTGGTACACGACCATTTGTTTGCCGGAAGTTATTGACGAACTCCGTAAAAATAACCGTAAACGCCGTATCATCCTGCACCACGACAATGCTAGTTCTCACACGGCCAGACAGACAAACGACTTTTTGAAGGCGAAAAATGTAGAACTCATGAGTCATCCTGCATACAGTCCCGACCTGGCACCTTGTGACTTTTTTCTGTTCCCAAAAATTAAGAACCAATTACGCGGTCAACGATTTTCATCACCAGAAGAGGCTGTCGAGGAGTATGAAAAACACGTTTCAGAGGTCACCACAGAGGAGTGGCACAAAAGTTTTCAAAACTGGTTTCATCGAATGAAAAAGTGCATAGACGCCAAGGGAGATTATTTTGAAAAACAATAAATTAATTTTGTACCTTTAATAGTATTTTTTCATATTCATTCCGGAAACTTATAGTGCGCCCCACGTAGTAGCCCTTTAATGGCAGTTTAATGAGAGAACGGCAGTATATTAGTAGATTCCATGTGGTTATTTATACGGTTATGAGAGTTGTAATTGGTAAGAAATGAACAATCATACAGCCCACAAATCACACTCAAAATCAACTATAAGGCCACTTTTCCCCAAATGATTTCTACAAAAAAAAAACAACCAAATAAGTACCAATTTTATAAGGGCTGTGTTGAGCCATTTTGAAAAGATTTTATTCACAACTACACTAGGTAGTACACTGTTTATATATTCTTTTGGGTTACTAGTACTGGGAGATGTAAATTTATTGTAAAGTGCATACATATTTATAGTTAAAATTTTCACGCGCCTCGGCTTTAGCAGCAATAAGCAGAGAGAATAAAAATCGATTTTTCATATTTGTGTTTTAATGGCATTAAAATCGTTCTATGACTTCGTATTTGAACATTAACCATAAAATCAACCAAGAAAAATCCGTGATATGTAATGAAATTATAATTAATACAGAAATATTTTTAGGTTAATAAAAGAGAATATGGTGGTCAATTTCTCCATCCACCAGTGAACCATTGTAACTCAAAATTCTGTAAAGCTTCACGTGTACTATGTCAGCGGTAGAAAGGTTCACAGGTATACTCATAAACTGCCAATGTCTGTAGAACATAATCTAAGCACCTATTCAACCCTGGGCTGGTATGCAATTTCTCAATGTGTGTGTGTTGGAAATGTAATGGATGTGATGTTTATGTCAATAAACTATTCTATTATTCTTATTCAATAAATGTAAATATTAAAGAAGAACACGATCACACAATTGTTGAGCCTAGAGGATAACAGTCATCCTCATGGTCAAATAAACAGCTATTAGTGCTACTAGATATCAATAGTGGTGCGAAAAATGTACCTCAGGCGTACAGTCATATGAACTCATTAAACTCTCTTTTACAGAAAAATATAATTAGCTAAAATTAATATGTCACATACCAGACCTACTATCACCAACAACTGAATAACGCTACCTACAAGGTTATAATAAGTATATCAGCTTTGGGCTGCATTACAGTTCACATGTGTTATATTAAAATGCCAGCAATCTAATATCGGACAAGTGAACCTCTAAACAGCTCATGGCGAATTTAAACACTCTTAGTTAGAGATCTTGAAATATCTTAGAATAGATCAAGATCTTGGTCTATTAATTGCCTTTCAATGTCCATTTCGAGACTAGCCAATTTTGCTTTTGTACGGAAAAATGTATGTTCCGGGTATGTGACACACATGTTCCTAGATTTATTTAAAACAAATTGTCGAGTGATTTTTTTGATTGGGGGAAAAATGAGGGCAAAAGGGGAGAGTTTGCTGTATATTTCAAATCATTAGACTTATCGATTTAGAGTGGCTATAAAAAAATCATTAATACTTAGTACTCCAGTTTTTCGCAATATTAAGATAAGACTCGAGAGGCTTAACTGGCTGACACATGGCATTTCTACCTAAGAACTCTCTACTAGCCTCACAATGAAATGGTGAAATGGCGTTATCAGATGGTAAATTAAGAAGGGCAATGGACTTGTATCCGTGGCCGTAAACACACATTATCTGTCAAAGTCAATAAATAGCTAATGTCAATGTCCTAGGTCGTAAGAAATCGTCAAATGTCAAATTCAATCAAACAAAAAAATATTTGAATTTTGTCCTCAAGTTCCTCAACGTTTGTTGGTCGTTTGAAAACAACAATCTTGTGTTTTATTGTTTTCTCTATTTTTCACTCGAAAGTGTTTTTCGAAAATTGTGTATTAACTAGCGCTAACATGTCGGAATTCAAGACACCGATTAAGAAGGACAAAATATACAGCGATGACGATAAAATCACGATACCACCGTCCCCTTTTCTGAACAGACTGGGTTATGGGACAGGTAATTACTAATTATTGTTATTTTCTAAAAAAATTAGAGGTAAATAACGCTTCTGCTTATTGATTTTGAGTTTTAATCATGTTCTATGATGTTCAGGTGTGTCAGTTCTCCAATTAGTGCGATCACCTCGAGCTGGGCAAATCCGGTCTCCATGGGCGTTAAAAATGCTGAATAAGAGAGTTAAACCTAACAAAGTCTTCTCCGAACGCTTGCAAGTAGAAGCGGACTTGCTAAAACGTATGTCTCATCCGAATATTGTTGGATTTCGGGCGTTTAGTAAGAGTAAGACTTTATTCCTTGGGATGGAAGCTTGTGAGATATCGCTGGGAGACCTGATTGAGAAGAGGGCTGAGGAAGCGTGTGAGCCATTCATACAGAGACAGATTTTGAAGGTAACAGAAAATAGAAAACTAATAATTAGCTACTAATTCATAAAGCTGAATAGATTATTCGATAATCTTCAGATGTAGGTTTTGTTCTATTTATTAGAAATAACAAATGGCTATATTACTTGTATCATTCTAGGTTGCATTAGACATCGGCAAAGCCCTGGACTACCTGCACACCAAAATGCAGCTTCTGCATGGAGACATGAAGTCCTACAACATTCTTATTAACGGGGACTTTGAAATTTGCAAACTTTGTGACTTCGGTGTCACTTTGCCGCTAGATGAGAATGGAGTTTTTGATAAAATGAATGCAGGGAAAGCTGTATACTTTGGTAAATAGCTATTTTGTCACTTTTAACTGCATAAGAAAAGTTATATTTTTTCGAGATATTGTATAAATCTGAATTATAAAATGAATACATGTTTGTGCATTTTTCAATATTGAATGAACATTTGTATAGTATTGTAATTTTTACACAGAAAGATTATTCTGTTGTTATTTCACCAAAATTCATCAAAATCTGTTTAGGTGTAAAAAAACAAAATCACACTAACAATTTGTTTGGTCATAAGGATTGTTATATCTTTGTATTGTATGTTTTATGAAGTGTTAAGTCTTTGCACCATTAAAATCATATGGCAAGAATTTTGTATGAATCAGAAGCAACATAAGCTGGTATTTATTGGTTGTTAAAGAACATCATAATCCTATTGGTCTGATTTCCCTATTGAAATGGGTTATGCAGGTCAGACGGTAGTCATTCCATTGTAATACCAGTACTGTCAAATCTAGGTCCATGATTAAAGCGTACCCTGGGCTCCAAAGCTTAAGCTGATGACACAACTAGGAATACACACTAGGTAGAAGAAAAAGGAAAATATGCTCTGAATAACTGGTTTTGCCTGTGATTTACAGGTACGGAAGCTTGGAGTGCTCCGGAAGTGATCCACGGAGGTCAGATATCCAGCAAGACAGATCTCTGGCCGTTAGGGCTCACGCTTTGGGAGATGATGGCGCTGATGCCCCCGCACTCACAGATGGACGATTCTGTTGAAGACAGTATGGGTTCGGATGGATCCATGGCAGATGACAGTATGGAGGAAGATTATTTCTCGGAAAGATATGGTGAGTTGATATTTATTCAGTTCAACTCTGTACCTCTCTCACTTTCAAGTTTCATCCTCAACTGGTATTAATTGAATATTGTTTGGCACTCTTCAGCCTGAACGGCTGGCTAGAGGGTTTTGAGCTGGAGAAGTGTCATTAAATTCATATTTACTGTAAAAAATCTGATTTCATTTTTTTTTCTCATCAAATCAAATTTAATTTCCAAGACAGTTTTTCAGTATGTACCATTCTCTTGTTTATTTTAGGAGCTGATAGGAGCAGACAGTATTTTGTGTTTTAATTATCAATGAGACTAGACAAGTAGAGGTATGCTATATCTGCTTATAGTGCAAATCATCATTGATAGCAGATATGAAACTAAGAAAAAATAATGAAAGTTAAATGTTTAAATTCATGTTTCTTACAATTACAGGAACTCGTCCACCAATACCAGCTAACATTGACATCCAGCAGTATTCAGATCCCCTAGCCTTGTTCCACTGCTGCACGATTACCAGACCTCAGGACAGACCTTCAGCACAACACGTTGCCATCGCTGCTCAGGATATGTTGACCAAGTGTGAAGCCAGCACTTTGGAGAGGTCAGTTTTATCCACGGAGTAGTAAGGTCTGGCCATGTTCCACTAAACAAGTTTTATCTTTTAATGAAAAGGACACATACAGATGCTTGCAATTTTTGCGAGAGAGCAGAAGATTTAATTCATATTTTGCTGGAATGTGGTCAGTATGCCGAACTCAGAGGTCGTATTCTGGATGGCGTTCCTCTTGACAATGGCGGTCTCAATGTTACATTGAGTTCGCCTTTGTCAGGTGGAGCCAAGTCCATTTACGCTTTCTGGAGAGCGGCCATGGCTAAAAGATAAGCTTACTCCACCTTTGAATTTCCCCATGAGGCTGGCATAGTCACAATGTGAGACTGAAGCCTCACAAAAAAAGAGATAAAAAAAACATCCACGGAGTAATAACAAAGAGGAGATGGCCGATCGTAAGATTCCTTACAAAAATTGTGTGGGGCTACGCGGGGCGGTTGGCTGACGTGAACGGAGCTCGATTTGGCCGTGCGGAGCCCCTATTGACGGACCCGTAAGTAGAGTACTTACCAATAGATGGCGCTAAGATTTCAATATAAAAATATATATTTGTATTTCTTTATATTGAAAGTAGAGGTGAAAACTTTCAGGAAAGATTCCATTTCTAAGGAAGTATTCCTGAAAACTTCCAAAACTTTGGAAGTTTTTAAAAATATTTGTCTACTTACAATTACGTACAATATTTTCGTTACATTGATTAAATATTAACATACTTATATGGTATATAGGTAGGCACTTGCAAAACACGACGATTAATTTGAAGATAAGTAAATTAATATGCCCCGTCACATATCAAAAATATGGGATTATTTCGAGGCGATGAATGGGGATGGCAAATATTCAGCATGTGATAATAGTAACACAGTAAGTAAGGTTCAAAGTATCCCCAGTTTTTCTAAGTCAATTAATCTACTATGAAAACTTCCAATGTTGCTGGTAATTGCTGGTTTGAAAGTTATGAGGAATACTTCCGGAAGTATTCCTGAAATATTCCAAAGTTTCGGATAGATTCCGGAATTTTATACCATTAATTGAAAGTCACTGCGCCAATGACCGTAACATTGCACCAGTCTATACGCCGTCTCTGTATTATTTGCTCCATGGTTTTATCGCAGCAGGAGTGCTATTTTTGAAAACTGTGACATACTTATATATGTTCGAGTGAAATTTGTTTGATATAGAAAAAAAATCGTACAATTACGAACGAAAATTATTCGATATAGAACAAAAATGATTCGACTTGCCGTTTTTGCGTGTGTGACACTTTTCAAAACTGACAGAAGTTGGCCTGTCTTAACTATGACTTATTTCTTTCATAATAACCTTCTGACAATAACAAACACAACACAAAAAGAATTGGCGAAATTGTTTCATCCATTCACACGCGATGATCAATGGAAATAGAGATTTATTTTTATATAATAAACTAGCTGTTTTCCGCAGCTCCGCCTGCGTCAACAAGTAGCCTAGTTTGACCTCGGATCTTAAAATATATTCATAACAAATTTCATCAAAATCCGTTTGGCGGTGAAAGCATAACAGACAGACAGACTTTCGCACTTATAACATTAATATGGATATGGATTATAGAATATATGCTATACAGATATTCAACCGCCATACATTGAAACGCGCCAAATTTCGTGGTTACTCCTTGGGGCACTCTCATACAACGCCATCTATCAAAAATATTTTTGATTACAGCACTTAATCAACTTGTGATAGAATTTGAATACATAAAAAAAGTCATGTTTTAAAAATTCGCTTCTTTATTTCGCCAAAGCGAGAACAAAAGTGCTATATATTGAAATTCGCAAAATCGTCGAGCCGAATGATTTTTGTTCGGTATCGAAATATTTTCATTTGACATATACATTTCAAAAATAGGCCTCGTACTTAATTAAAGTATTTCTATTTGACGCTCCACCTTTTATCAAATCAAATTACTTTATTATGAAACACAGGTGAAATGGGTAACTATTCTTCTTATCTAATGGGACCCCATGGTTTTATATATAAAACTTTTCCTAATGAAATGCCAATAGCTTTGGCCTTGTTCCATGGCTGCACGGAAACCAGACTTGTGACACGACCATCAGCTTAGCATATTGTTGGTTACACGGTCAATCGACCATTCACACCCATGGCATCAGAGTTGTGCGGAACCTCTCACAGACTTTATTGGCATCAAAATTGCTTGCATTTTTGATCCCGGTTAGGTCTGTGAGACAATTGATTGAAGATGATATTAAAACAAAAATGAAAAGCAAACTTTAGTAAAAACATGTTTATTGTTGTAACATAAATAAAACTTAACAAATGCTGGTTTACATCTTACATAACTGCACACTGCACTGCTACCACCAATGTTATAAAAATAATCCACTTTATAATTATTTTAATACAAAATACATAATTGGCTGAATGTAGGAACATTTTATGTGCAAAATAAGAGTGGCATTCATTTGGTTGGAAGGTATTTTTTAATTTAGTCTATTTAATTAATTGTTCAGTAAATGGTAACGAATATTGTAAAACATTGACGAAGTACGTTGATATAGCCCGATCATTCCCGTTGTCCACCACCTCCGTGACCACCACTGGTGGACAGTGAAACTTTTTTGAAAAAGTCGTGTTGTTGTCCACCACTGGTGGACAGCAACACAACATTTCCGATAATTCCCGTTGTCCACCACCTCCATGTCCACCAGTGGTGGACAACAACACGACGGTTTTCTTTCATTCCCGATGTCCCCCACCCGCTTAAAAGTTCTGCAGTTATGTCCCCAGCATTGGATCCTGATATTTCATGTTAGTATTATTTACTGTTTTAATATTTTTTCTAGAGACTGTTAAGTACATTAAATAAAATAAATCATTGAATGTATTGAAAAATAAAATGAAAAATGTATTTATTTACTTGAAGAAATTATAACATTATTCACGGATGTTCCTGAGAAAACGATAAGAGTTTTTGTTTTAGAATACTATTCTTATTTGCACATAAATTTAAATTCAACATTTATGCTAAAACAGGTGACAATTTTTAGCTAAATACAATTTGTTGTGATGTTGATTTCATATTTTTGCATTTAGTAACTCTAAATATTTTTTCTGTTTTCAGAAATCAATGACGACGATTCAAGTATGAAGATTAATTATTAAAATGATATCTTCTAAGATTCAACTCAAAATAATATGAGATCTCATATTGAGATTCAATAGAGTAAATTACATCTAGATAACAAAAGTATCTAAAAGGTATTTTAACAAAATTTTATTAAACCTAGGTAGTACTTTTATTGTTGACAGTATATAAGGATAGATATTATAAATAACCTAACCCTATACTTCGTTGAGCGTAACAATATAAAATTGTTATAAAATGGAGGGTTAAAATGCTAATTTTTTTAATGAAGACGATAAATTAAAGACTTATAACAGACAATTATTATATTTACTAATATACAACCTTATTATGCATTGCTGGATGTACGAAAATACATTATCATGGTAATTATCTTTAAATGTACTTATTTTAATTATATGTATTAATTTTAATTGACATCTAGGTTCATACACTACAATATAATGTAATTTAAAAAGGAAGTTTTTCATTCTTTCCACTGCCATCTAGCTGTGTTGGGAAGAACTACTTATAAACACCAATAAATAGAGTTTATAGTCAGATGGCCTTATGCTCTTATGCAAAAATAAATTAAATAGTGTATGAACCACGACGAAGCTAAACATAATGTTTAATAAACAAAAGACTAGGAAATTTAATATGTAATCGCGTCAATAAAGTGGCGGGCAACCAGCTTGGTCGCGTAGTCTCGCGTGGACTCGAGTAGGAGTCTGCGCGAATATAATTCCGTTCGGTCTGAACCGACCCTAGATTCTTTAGGGCGCGACTTTTATCCCCTTATTGACTAAACAGCACCGATTAAACAATAAAATCATTTTTTTCATTGTTTTTTAACATAACTTATTTGTATTGTAACAGATTTTTATTCCAATGTTTAAAAATCCATACCAATAATAATGTAAATGCTAAAGTCTGTTTCTGTCTGTCTGTAACGCTTTCACGGCCTAACCGCCGAACGGATTGAACTGAAATTTGGTATGAACATAGTTGAAGACCCGGGGTCAACTACTTTTTGACGCAGGCGGAGCTGCGGGAAAAAGCTAGTAGGAAAATAAAATTTCCATACTTGTGGCAGGAATAGATGTTTTGAATTATATTAATCAGCCAGGGATATGATTGAACTAATCTCTAAATAATGGTTTTAAACATTAACCAATTTACAGTTTGTTTCAATTTATTTTGTGGAAAAAAAAGTTACAGTGAAATGATTTTTTTTTGCAGTAGTTGCATGAACTGGCGGCTTACTATCATCTCTAATTCCATCCAAATGCCAGCGAGTAAGCGTGATAGCGTAATACGATGTGTAAGGCGACATCTCGCTTGCTCGCTTTTGGATAGAAATAAGAGATTGTAGAAAGCCATCTGGATACTTATTTGTTCAAATAATTTTTCATTCAGTTCTTGTTCTGAGTTTTATTTTCATTTTTACACATCAAAACAAACATATTATAACTTTTACACACATTATTATGTACTTTGACGTATCTATTTAGTTTTACATGAACAAATATTAACGCATTTGTTAGGCAAGTAAGGTTTTTAACACACATGTATATTATATATATAACATTGTTATAAATAAGGGAAATAGGGGACCAAACTTATTACAGTTAAAATGAGCTTAACAAACGTGTATTAAATATGGATAATTAATAGGCTAGTTTCCTAAAAAAATATAATTAGTCCGTCAGTTAGATAATCAAAAAATATTGGAGACGTATTTTTTCTTTTGAAAGTTAAACAAAGAATGGTAAAGATATAGCGCGTTAAGGTTCCGTGTGACGTCACAGTGTGCTAAACATTTTTGCAATATGTGACGTCAAGAGCCCCCACTCCAAAACTTTTAAGCGTTCTATCTTTATAATTTATCGCTCAATTGGCAAAAGAAAAAATACGTCACTAATATATTTTGACTCCCTAAACGACGGGCAAATTTTAGTCTTTTGAGCCTGGAAACTAGCCTATTAAATAGACCGTGCGTTATATCTTGCCTAGTTCATGATAATTATAAATTTATCATGCATGTGAGGTATTAGCATAAGGCGTGAATCTAAAGCTGATTATTATGAGTGGAGTATTTGTACATCCATATAAAAAATAGCTTTAGCATAATATGTTCAGGTTTACGTAAAGACAACCATACAGTTTTACGCCAAGAAAAATTATGAAATAATTCTAACTATATCAAAAGGTATTTCAAAAATTTGGATTTGAAACAGTGTAGGTAAATTCTTTCATATTAAAGCGTGTTTCCGTATATAAGATGTTTTCCAAATAAACTATTTTATTAAAGGTTTGTTAGCAATCTTATTTCTGTTTATTGCAATGAAACTACGTTTAAATATATACCGTTGTTAAATTCATTAATAAAAAAAATGTCTTTAAACAAAACTGTTTTTACATTGTTTAGGTGATGAAACGATGAATTCCTACATTTAATATGAAACGAAATATAATAAATGTACAAAATTGAGATTTTATGTACAAAATATAATATCAAATGAGATTTTGCGTTTAATTTTAGTTAAGATTCATGTGATCACGTTGAATAAAATAATTAGAACCTTCCATATAAATAAACTGCCATTTAAAGTTAGTTAAATAGTATATATGCACTTACTTTAAGGCTTAGATCATGAACTCACATGAATAGCCGCCGCACTCAGAGTCGTTGATGACGATTAAAACCACTCTTCAAACTCAAATAATTATCCGTTTGAGGGAGAATTTTATGATGTATCCACATTAGTATGAATTTATATTAGCAACACCTTGTATGGATTTAAGTTAATAATTCTGAGAGCAGCGGTTAATCATTTTAGGTGAAAAATTTCGCGAGATTGAAAGTCTCCTTAACTGCGAATGGTTCTTGACGCATCAGCATTTGACTTGATAATTGGTGTTGTGTTTGATGCATCAGCACTTCGTCTGATAATCGAGTCTCTTCAAATACGACACGACATCGTTTTTCTTAGCTGCGGCGGCGACCTGCAGTGCTGTGAGGTTGTTGGAGTTCCGCAGCTTTAATGAGGAACATTTGGCGAGCAGTCTCACACATGATATTTGGCCGAACATGGCCGCGCCGTGCAGCGCTGATTGACCGTTCTAGAACATTGAAATATTCTTTTTTAAGTAAATATCCAGTGATTAACCACGTTCCCACCTGATGTTAACGTCAGATGTGTCTATGAAGGAGCTCGCTGGCTCATTAGTAGCCTATTCACTCTTAATTTTGAAGACCAATGTAAGATTTTTTTTGCAACATCAAGTATCTTACTGCTAGACAAAAACCTCTATTGTTTTTTTTTTACAACTAAGTAGGCAAACAGGCGTACGGCCCATGATGGTAAGTGGTTACCGTAGCCTATGAACACCGGAGATGTCACGAGCGCGTTGCCGACCTGACCGCTGTCAGCACAGCGACCCCTCTGGAGCCTGGCGACCCTACTCACCAGCAGGAACACAACACTGCATCACAGTGATATTTGGCTGCGGTCTTCGGTAGGGTGGAGGTACTTCACCTGACTTCTCTTGACATTTAAAACATTTTTATGGTATGCTGTGTCCAGCGAGAAAACAATTTATCGAGTCTCTGTTACTTAAAAAGTTCATTTATTTATTCTATTATTATAAATGCGAAAGTCTGTCTGTCTGTTACGCTTTCACGGCCAAACCGCTGAACGGATTTTGATGAAATTTGGTATGAATATAGTTGAAGACCCGAGGTCAAACATTGGCTACTTTTTGACACAGGGAGAGCTTCGGGAAAAAACTAGTTAAAATATAATTTTCGTTACCGGTAACAATCCGAGGTTAGGTTTGTATCTGAGCAATTCTTCAACGACCGCTGCGTGGCCTTTGTGAGCCGCCTTGAACAGGGGAGTCGCGCCGTCCTGGCAATCAAATATTGTTTTTATATTAGACATCCGTAACTTTATAGCAGCCAACAGTACACTCGTTAACTAGTTAATTAAGGAAAGTGTTTTTCTTATTTGTAAATTGACGTTTTAAAGAAAATGCTGCAGTGGAGTTTGTGGCGTCGCTTCTCCAGTTGCGCTTTGAAAGTGCTGGTAAACTTAATTTAAGTAAATTGACGTCAATAAGTGATATATATTCTATATTGAAAATAAACGATTTCATTTCATTTCATTTCTAGCCACATAATCGTATCCCCTTATTACGCCTTTAGTTGATTGCTTCACTAGTCGATTTTCTTAACCTATTTATCATTATTTCAGCCGCAGTCAGTCCACTGACATAGGCTTCTCCTAATGACTTCCAAAATGATCGGTTAGCAGCAGCCTGCATCCATCGTTTGCCTGCGACCTTTTTCAGGTCATCTGACCAGTTAAGTCATGAGTGTTCATTTTCAGTCATCTCTCCGATGGCTTGAAATATGGCACACGGGCACGCGAGCCCGACTTACCCGAGCTGCTACTCACTCATCCCAAATCCATCCGAGTCAGTAGCATCCCAATTCCTATCTCCAAATCCAACAAAATCCTATCCCTTGCTTTAAATACTTTCGATGGGCAGCAGCGTCGGAAGTACAATAAGTCGCAAAAACAGCGCTCGCCAACCTGCCAGCCAAGCGTGGCGAGTATGGCAACAATACAATGATCAAGCTCCCAGTGCCCGGTTCCTGGCTCAGATAGCGGTCACTGCAACATTTTATTTAACCTTTACATTAAGTACTTATTCGGCATTTTCACTTGGAAAAACTCTTCGATTCCTACCTGTCTCACTTGATCCACACTAGCCCCAGCAGCCAACAACATCATACCCATATGATCTAGGACTTTCCCATTTGCTTTATTAGCATTTCTTGTTTTTTTACCCTTTTCATTAGGTATTCAGCATTCTCACTGTGATAGTACCTATAAAAACTGTTTAATCTTTATTCCTTGTCTCATTTGATCCACACTAGCCCCAGCAGCCAGCAACACCATAGCCACTTGATCATGTTCGTTTTGTTGTGCATTTAGCTGATTGCTTCATTTTAATGGTTCTCATTCTTTTCATAGTTCTATTCCTACCTATCTCACTTGATCCACACTAGCCCCAGCAGCCAGCAATACTTTAGTATCCAGTTATTGCGCCTATAGCCGATTACTTCATGGGTCAATTTTCTTGTGTTTTGGGTATTCAGGATTCGCACTGTACTGCTTTTACTGTAACCCTCGTACTAATAACAATTTGTTAAGCCTATGTTAGGTTAAAAAAAAAAGTTGCATCTCGTTCTTTCACTATAAAAATCGAACAGGAGAGAAAGGGGGCGAAACATTTTTAGTTAATACGTACTTGACAAATTATTCTTCGTACGAACGAAGGTAGCTAACAGTGTTAGGTTTGTATAAAATCTGTATCCCTACCTGTCTAAGTTGGTCGACACTAGCCCCGGCTGCGAGCAGCGTCCGCGCAACGTGATCGTGTCCGCACTGAGCCGCGATCCACAGCGGAGTGGCGCCGTCTGCTCGAGCCGAGTCCACGCCGGCGCCGGACGACAACAACACGCGACACACATCCTCGTGGCCGTTCTGAGCCGCTATGAACAGGGGGGATGCTTTGTCCTGGATTCCGCGAAAGATAAATATGAAAAAACGTTTGTTTTTGCTAAATTTACAATAAAGTACTTATTTGTGAAAGTCAGAACACGAAATTAGGGCGTTCAGAACCTTAGAATTAAGTTTTAAAACATAGTTCTAGGAACATTGTTACTAACATTCAATATGGATTTTTGATTGTTCGAAATAAAGAGACATATTGTATTCTAGACATATATTGTACAATGTTTTAATTTAACTTGAAATTCCCTTTGGAAGCGTAGGTTCGTATCATTTTGAGAGTAAGGGATCCTAACGACTGCGCCATGATTTGACGCCACTAATTCCCTGAATTCTGTTAATGTAACGACCATAAATCTTTATTGTTAAACAACCGAGTGTGTCAATCCTACATGCCCTTACTTAACTAAAAACAATAGGCTACTTGACGTGTTCACATTTTGATACGATTTTTATACAGAACAATACATACATTAAAAAGTAACCGATTCCGAAAATAACAACAAAATTGGTAATTAATTATAGCAGTAATTAGCATTTAAAGCTTTCTAATGAAGAAAAGTGTAAGCGTGGTGGGGACGTCTTGCTATCTCTTTTATATGCACGAAATCAAGTGGCAGTGACGTCCTCCACCATTAAGTGCGTCCTTTTCTTGTTACTTGACAGTCACCCCTTCCACAGGATTTCAAAGGCTTATAACTTCACTTTCAATATTAAATAATATTGAACGAATTATAAAAATCTTTCTGTTTTTGAATTCAGGGGCTCAAATTTGAGATGTGAAATAAAATAAAATTTTGAGTAGCATAGCCTCTTATTACTTTTTCTCATCTTATTTTGTTGGCAACGTCTTAAGATCAATGATAAATTAAATTCATTAACTGCTCAGTGCTAACATTATAGCTACTCAATTAAAAATATAGCACTAAATTATTAAACTAGATCTCTTTCGAAAGCCCATATATTAAAAATTATGACAGAATCATACCTTCATACAAGCATTGACATCAGCGCCCCGTCGAATAAGTTCCTCGACAACCGGTAGATGGCCACACTGGCAAGCCACGAATAATGGCGTACCTCCATCCTGCAGTATTTAAAATTACTTTTACGATCAATATGAAAGAAATAGTTTCTCTTTCTTAAAGCCAGGCAATAATTGTAATTTGCAAAAACTGTATTCAATGTGACTAAAGTACGAACGAATTTTTATAAGATATTCCAAAGTCCCAAAAGCATTTGATCGCGTGGATCATGAGATTGTAAATAAAGCAATAGATTATTTTTATCTTTGGTATTATAAATATCCATCAAGAACATAGCTCCAGATGATCATAATAAATATTTAAATAAATGGTTGGTGAACTAAGAGAACCTAAGCAAATTAGGACTGGTGTGCCTCAAGGATCTATCTTGGATCGTAAACATTTTCACTTTAAATCAATCAATGTCAAATCAATGCGATAAAAGTTTATTATTTTTACGTAACCCAAAAGTCCCTCTTGAACTATGGATGATCAATGATGACATAATTTATGTCAAATCAAAAGGGTAAAACATTTGTCAATATGAATGAGAGAAGAAAAGAAAAATAGTGCAGTTGAATACAATAGGCTAGTTTCCTAAAAAAATATAATTAGTCCGTTAGTTAGATAATCAAAAAATATTGGAGTCGTATTTTTTCTTTTGAAAATTAAACAAAGAATGGTAAAGATATGGCCGCGTTAAAGTTTCGTGTGACGTCACAGTGTGCTACACTTTTACGCAATATGTGACGTCACGAGACCCCACTCCTAAACTTTGATGCGTTATATCTTTATAATTTATCGCTCAATTGACAAAAGAAAAAATATCTCACTAATATATTTTGATTCCGTAAATGACGGACTAATTTTAATATTAATCTTTTGACCCTGGAAACTAGCCTGTTATAGTCGACAACATGAAGGATAAATTCACAGCTTACCGTGCTAGCAGCGTCTATGGAGGCTCCGGAATCCAGTAGAAGCCGCGCGATGTCGAGAAAGCCGCCCTGTGCTGCGAAGAACAACGCACTGGTTCCTGTCTAACATCAACCGTCAACTTTAGTTAAATGTACACGGTTTTATTTGGAACATGTGGAAAATTCTGTCAGAAATATCATTCATTGTTTAATGATTGAATGATTCGATGTTGTTACATAGAGACTGATTGACTAACAAAACAGACTTTCAATTAGTTTGGCAAGCTAAATTTCCGACGACAAACTTATTTTGGGAACCATTTTTTCGATTCTATTTAAAGTCACATTGTCAAGTACAGCGTACGTTGTAGCTTTATACAGATCTTGCAGCATGCAGGGTAAGCACACGTTTATTTATTTTTTAGGAAGACCAACAGTTTATATTATTAAATATATTATTAACTTACGCAATTTACGTTATGTAATACACTCGTTTACATGGCAACATTTAGAGAACCAATAAAAAAACCCTAGGTCAAAGGCATTTTTTTTATTTCCGTACCGTTCTGCAGCAGGCTGGGTCGGCGCCCTGCGCCAACAGCTCCCTCACGCAGTCCGTATGTCCCATTGCTGCTGACAGGATTAACGGAGTTGTCCCATCCTGGAAAGATAAGACATTTTTTTAAGGATACTTACAGGAAATACTTTCAAAATAATCAAAACTACTAAGTTAAAATGTATGTATGTATGCAAAAATATCAATACAACAAAAGATGACAATGAATGAGAAAAAATACAGCATCGAAAATATTGTTGACAATTTTATGTCTTAGCTTTTTTTTCAGCATTCTTAGATACTACATATTTACTATTCGTTATCATTTTTCATATTCATATTTATTATTCGCTTGCGCACCCGCCTGTAAAAATAAATATAAGTATGTATGTACTACATACCTAGTTAGTGCTATAGAATCAGGAATGCTAACATTTTCAAGTTATAAAGTCAAATGTGCTCAACTAACAAACTCTTCACTTTTTATACATTAAGGTGTTCCACCTAAATGGGAAGATTGTTACAAAAAGTCGCTAAGAAAGCTACGGGCTACAGTTGATAATAAATGTCCTGTATTATTCTTACGGAAGATCGGATCAAAATAGAATAATCCTTATGCTAGTAAGATATATTTGATCTACAAACAAGTGTTAATCGTCTGAATAATTTGATTTGAAAAGGATTTCCTAATCGGCTCCTCTGTGAAGGGCTCTTTTAAGAGTTCAGACACATAAACAAACAGACATAAACTGAAACTGCTACGTCTCACTTCACTGCCAATAAAATGGTTGATATCTAAAAGTTACGCGATGATGCAAGTGATGTGTTGAAAATAGATTTAAAGGGCAGTAGATGCGTTTACAGGATAGTAACACTGGGGTAAAGGGACTTTCAAACCATCAATATCGTATCATACATGGTGCCATACACGACTAATTTCATTTATATCGATCGATTAAATAATTTAGCACTGGGATAATAATAGGTATGCTGTTCCAAGATAATGATATTTTTAGAAAGTGACGTTTTATGAATGTGGTGTTTTAAGACCATGATGATGATAGCGACGGAAAAAACCACGCAGTATTCGATTAATAAAAGAAAGAAAAATTGTAAATATTCCTACAAAGTCCCTAACATTACAAGCGACTCGTAGACTACGATAGCTGCTTTCCACATGGCGGACCTGGCGTGCCCAAAGACACATAAAAGGTATGGAATTAATAAATAGAGCCCCAGCATTGCATACACCCACCACAGCGTAAATAAATCTAGATTGCCCATCTACCGCTACTGCACAACGGTGCATACCCTCCCCCTCCACCTTCTCATCATACTTATCATTATCATAGTGTAATTATCACGCCGCGTGTCAGCCACGTACGACTGAACTATTTAATTGAGGATTATAATGATCGTAAATGTCGATAAACTTTTTTAGTTCAGCATAGATTCATTAAGTCTGTCTAAAAGATACCAAACAGCATATTAAATCAGTTACGCTTTCAGAAATTATAAAACAGTAATTGTTTTTCAGATCCTATCCCATGTGGTAAATGAATGCCTACTTTGCTGTCTTCCTTCATGACGGAATTGCACGATCTTACACCTGCCACAGTAAGCTGGCTAAGAAATCTGGATGTCGATATTTAATCCACGCGTGGATTATGCCATCCATGCGCAATGTTGAGGAGTAGTAGTTTTTATCGGTTTATAAGGTTTGAAATTACACAGAAACACAAGGAGATGTTAGAAGTAGCCGTAGTCGGCGAGCGTGTTGGTTTATTTGACAGATTCTCTAGATTGTCGCAACTGGATTGCTGTTGCTACTGGATCAATATACATAAGTCGGCATTTAGTCTCTACCACGTCTCTACCTACCTCGGCGGAAAACAAGGTGACAATATGTACCTTATCAAAGATATCAAAACGGTCAGACGGTCACAGTGATCGTTGCATACTGAAATATTAAAAACCTATCCTAGATATCCTATCTAGATATCTAGCCTATTATTTTAATCATCCTAGCGTGTATTCCTATTTGCGTCGTCAGCTTACGCTTCGGAGCCTAGGGTACGCTGTAAGTCATGGTCCTAGATTTGGCGGAACGTGTTATTACAATGGAGCGACTGCCGTCTGACTTCCGTAACTATTTTTACAGGAAAACCAGACTAACAGGAACATGACCCGAGGTGTGTTAGTGGCCAACACTGTCAGAATTTTTCAGGCTGCCCCAAGGCATCTGACACAGCCTAACGACTGCTATCTATCGACAACAACCGGGACCAACGGCTTGACGTGCCTTCCGAAGCACGGAGGAGCTCAAGATAGAAAATGCCACCAAATGGCGACCAATACAATAGTGGTCGCGTCACGCCGCCGCCGCGCCGTCGCTTGACACGCGCATTCGCTACGGATACGCGGGTCGCGCTTGACTAACGAGCTCCTAGATATACTCGTAGTAAACAATGAAATATCAATTGTTATCAAATTCTGGCAGCGAAAGCGTAATATCTTGGATTAATAATTGGGCAGCGTCGCGGAGACCAATTATTAATCAAAGGGTTAAAATCTAAACTTGGAAAAAATCTTGGTTTATCTCCCACATCAGAGATAAGCTAGCCATATAAGGCTTCATGGTACGAGTCAAGTTTTGTAACATGTAAGCAAAGTAGCTTTGCTTAGTCTAAATTACTTACGATAAGACCACGTAGTCAGTAGGCCAATCGCGCCAACTTCAACATAATTTACCAAAACCAAACCACAACCAATACATACTAGGCGCATCAAATTAGCTTAACCCGGACATAATTCTATAACTGTAATTTTCTTTTTCTATAGCATTAAGCATTGTTATTTATTATGTAATTAAGAAAAATTAAACATTTTTAAAATGCGCATCAATGCAAAAAAAATAAAAAACTTAATTCCAAGTAAGTTTAATTTCATATCTACAGCATAATAAACAACCCTGTCGAAATACTTATCTTATGTTATATATCTTGCATTCTATTTATATAAATCAAAATTAAACTAATTAATCATCCGGTACTACCATTAATCAAGAGGGTTCACAAAATTTCTGATTTTGTGGTTTATATAACTAGACATTAAAGATAACTGCAGTTTTACAACTTATTCAGGACAATGTTTTATTTTTCTAAACAAATAAAAAAAAATTAAATACATTCACTTTGCAGATTTTTGCGAGAAAAATATTCGTAATTTTGGAAAAAACCAAAATGAAAATTTACTTTGAAAATAATACTATTACCATGGAAATCAAATTAAACAATAATTGTTTACAGAGATTAATTTGTACATATTTTTTTCAGTTACATTTTAATATAGACGTTATTCCTTGGGCCATAAAGCCGTAATTGGTTTGTTTGCATGCATATACTGTCGAGATGCGACGCGACTAGCTAGACGCACAACTCGCCCGCCACTTAGTTACGCGGGCATATTCTATACCTACTATAACTAGTTACGTTTATAAATATAAGCAAAGCATATTACATAGATAAAAATCCATCGCAACGCTCATAGATGATATGTACGTATTTATTATAGTATGTTTGCTATATCACTGTGTAAAATATTAATATTTCTAATACTACACAGTCCTTATTGAACCCATATTACGCTCTCTGCATAATCCCAAGTTGGACTATCAGATAATGCTTCTAGCATTAGCTTTTATAATTTGTAAATCTATACTATCTATACTAATATTATAAAGATGAAGAGTTTGTTTGTTTGTTTGAACGCGCTAATCCCAGGAACTACCTACTGAATCGATTAAATAAAATCTTTCACCAATGGATAGCTAAGATGTCCCCGAGTGCTATAGTCTATGTATGTACCACAGACCACGGACGAAGCCGGGGCGGACCGCTAGTAAAAGAATATTTATTTATATGTAACAATAATAGGCGTGACGAATGGGTCAAAAAAATGAAATTCTGTTTAGTCCGTCAATCAGATAATGCAAAAATATTACATACATATTTTTTATTTTCTTTGATAAACCAATAAAGACCAAGTTAAAACGTGTTATAGTTTGAGAGTGGGGATAAAAACGTCACAAGTATGCATAAAACGCAGCTAGACGTGACGTCATGCGTCTTTTCAACTCATTATATCTCTGTCATTTTTAGAGTATATGAAAAAACAAAAATACGTATCCAATATTTTTAAATAATCTATCTGATGGACAAAGAATCAAAAATCATTCGTCATACCTAAATAGGTCTGAAAACAAATAAAACTCCTTACTCCTTAGAAATGTGTTTATTTATTTAACATTTTCTTAAAATCGAGTATACATTTTGGGCAAGAAATGTTAAATAAGACGTGGGCATGAATGCATCTAATTAAAATTAATTTTAGAAACTAAAACCTAAAACCCCGACGGACCCGGCTAACGTCGTGGTGTATGTACCTTCACTGGGGAATGGGCGTCACTGATTGGTGCGACTTTATACTTCGGCCCTACTCGTGGGAACAGTTTATGGATACTAATAACGAAAAAACCCAATCCAATGAAATAAAAAAAACATCAAACCTAATACAGCAGACTTTTCACAAAAGTATGTTTACGCACTTTAGGAGTAACTCCACGCCTTCTCTGTCAACAATGTCTGATGATTGTATCACTGACAAGCAGAATACACCCATATTTGACCAAGAAATGGCACACCCCTCAACGATAATCAAACCGCCAGGCTGGCAGACCATACCTATACCAAGAGCAAAAAGGCCTCGTAAATCTGACTCACCTCCACCACAACAGCAAGTACTGCTCACCAACAGATTTGAACAGCTACCTGTTGATGAAACTGAAACAACATTAAAGCAGATTGACGCACCTGGAGAGAAAAGGAGAAATAAACCTCCTCCGCTAATATTGTATGGGATCACTGACGTCAACAAACTTATAGAAACAGTTGAGACTGTTTTAGTGAAAACAGATTATGTAATTAAAATTGTTACAAAAAATCAATTCAAAGTAAACTGCGCATCAGCTGAAGCTTATAAAAATCTTATGACACTGGTAAGGCAGAAAGGACTTATAGACCATACATTCACACACAAGGATGACAAGTGTTACCGAATTGTCATCAAGAATCTGCATCACACTACACCACATGCGGAAATTGTTAAATAAATTGAGCAAATTGGGAACAAGGTATGTGGAGAAATCATAAATGCTCGCTACGGTCCCAATAAGATACCAACTTCAACATTTTTTGTGAACTTAGAACGCAGTGCAAATAACAAAGATGTAAAGAACTGAAATACATATATAACACTTGCATAACAATCGAAGATCCTCGAAAACGCAAGACAATTGTGCAATGCTCTAGATGTCAACAGTATGGGCACACTAAAAATAACTGAGACTAAGAAAGATCGCAATAGCCCAGCGAAATGTGCACTCTGCCATGGTAGCCATCCGGCGAATTATAAAGGCTGCCAAGTCTACCAGGAAATAACTGCAAGAAGAGATAAAAGAAATTTAAAGACGAAAGAACAAAGAATAGTAGAAAATAAGAAACCACAACCAAACGAAGACGTAAATACTAAGCTGGCTATACAAAAAAAATACTATCTTGACACTGGTAAAGAACCAACAAATTCCACAACAACTTATGTTAATGTTCTTAATAAAGGTAATCTAGAAAATCTAAATGCCGAGCCAACCCTGGTGTCATAAAACATATACAGATATACTCATAAAACAATCTGATCAACAAATCAGCACTCTTTTATAATGACTGCACTAAAGATTGGTGCTTGGAACATTAATGGACTGGCGCTAAATAAAGAAGAGGCAATAATGGTCCTAGATTTGCACAAACTTGACATCCTGCTTATATTCGAAACCCACTTCACAGACAAAAGCTTGATAAATATACCAAACTTTAACATCTACAATACAAATCATCCCGATGGTACAGCTCATGGTGGAACTGCCATCATTATAAGATCTTCATTGAAGCATCATGAGCAACCATGCTTTAAAACAGAGCATATACAAGCTACAGTGGTATGTGTAGAGGATAAGTATTGTAAATTTAATATTGCTTCTGTGTACTGCCCACCTAAGCATAACATTAAAGAACCTGCATACACAGAGTTTTTCGAAAGTCTAGGACCACGTTTCGTAGCAGGAGGTGACTGGAATGCGAAACACACTCATTGGGGCTCTAGGCTTATTAATACAAAGGGTAGAGAACTTAAGTGCTCTATAGATAAGGGTAAGCTTACAACCTTATCAACAAAAGAACCTACGCATTGGCCTACAAATCCAAAAAAGCAACCGGATTAAATTGATTTTTTCATAGCTGGAGGGCAATTGGGAATGGACTTCAGAGTTCAGTCCTGTCTGGATGGCTCGTCTAATCATGTTCCAATAATTTTATCACTAAGCGCAACACTATTATATAATGACACATTTTCTCCTCTGTATAATAATAAAACTGACTGGACTAGCTTCAGAGAACTAATAGAGTCAAACTTGGAATTAAAAATCCCTTTAAAAACAGCCCTAGACATTGACAATGCTGCACAACATTTTGCCACAGTTATCCAGACTGCCTGTTGGCAATGTACACCAGTGAATAATCCTCCAGGTGAAAAGTCTAAAATCCCATTTGAAATAAGAGAAATGATTAGAGAGAAACGTAGGCTTCGCAGAGTCTGGCACATAAGTCTATGCCAGGAAGATAAGTCCGCTCTCAATAAAATGATAAAGAAGGTGAGAGAAGCTCTTGTTGAAGCCGGAAATGCAGCCGTTGAAGCAAGGCTCAAATCACTTACGGCTAGTAGGACGGATTATTCACTTTGGAAAGCCACTCGAAACATGAACCAGCCACAAAAATCGAAACCACCCTTAAAAACAGTGACGGAACATGGTGCCGAACAAGTAAGGAGAAAGCCGACCTATTTGCTAAACACCTGTCACAGGTCTTTACTCCTAATGAAAGTAATGCTGATGATCAAGACATAGGCCTTGTACTGCAACAAGAATTAAAGCTGGGGGACCCCATAAAACATATTTACTCCTACGGAAGTTATTAGGGCAATCAACAAACTTGAAAATAAAAAAGCACCAGGGTTCGACCTAATAACTAAAGAAGTGCTCCGAGAGTTACCGCGGAAAGCAGTAGTACCTAACATCATTATAAAATGGAATACTGAGAACTAAATACTACCCACAACTCTGGAAAGTGTCGCAGATAGTTATGGCACACAAAGTTTATTATATGCGTCTTAATGTAGGCATGTACATTTAAGCTTTCTGCACCGCTCACGCAAGTGTTCTTCTACCGCAGCTAATTTCTACCCTAAGGTTGGCTGGAAGAAATTACATTAGCGATAAGTCCGCCTTTGTACCCATTTAGTTGTATTGGTTTTAACTATGTGCTTCTTTTGTTTGTAAATGGTGCAATAAAGTGGTCATTCATTCATTCAAAGAAGGTATTGGTTTCAATATCTGATGTCACCTCCTACAGACCTATAAGCCTATTACCAATAGCGTCGAAACTCTTTGAAAAACTTCTGCTTCAAAGAATCCTTCCTATACTTGTCGAGAAATCCTTAATACCCGATCATCAGTTTGGGTTTCGAACAGAGCATGGCACAATTGAACAGGTACATAGAGTATACGAAACCATAAGGAAGTCTCTAGAGGACAAAAAGTACTGCTGTTCCGCATTCCTTGACATCAAGCAGGCCTTTGATAAGGTGTGGCACATAATGGACTACTGTTCAAAATTAAGCAATG
The DNA here is from genome assembly GCA_947363495.1 of Euzophera pinguis. Taxonomy (NCBI): domain Eukaryota; kingdom Metazoa; phylum Arthropoda; class Insecta; order Lepidoptera; family Pyralidae; genus Euzophera; species Euzophera pinguis. The sequence continues at coordinate 800,843 of OX376159.1, forward strand.
GCTTCCTCACACATTCTTCGAACTTCTGAAATCTTACCTGCCCGATAGAATATTTCAAGTGAGAGAAGGAGATAGCACATCTGAGTTCTACGACATCCTGGCAGGTGTACCACAGGGCTCTCTACTTGGACCCGTTCTGTATACTATTTTCACAGCGAACCTACCCGTGAGGCAGGGAGTTACCACAGCAACATATGCAGATGACACAGCCATTCTTGCAAGCGACAGTAACCCGGCTTCGGCTTCTAGAAAAGTACAGGATAGCCTAAATGATATACAGAGCTGGTTGGAAAATTAAGTATATAAGTACTTAAAAAAATTTAATCACATCTTTTTTCTATAAAATCTGAAGTTTCTGATTTTTCTACAGAAACTTCGTCGCTGTCAGATTTTAATTCTAACTCTATGAGAGGTTTTGTGGTCTGTTCCGAGTCATTCGCATTTTCAAGTTTAAACCTTTTCGGGCTGTCTCCATCTGAATCGTAATCAGTTTCCTTTGAAAATGTATTGTCATCATCGTTTAAAACATCATCGGTGTCTACTGGGTTTCCATCGGAGGTGCATCCAGTCAGATTTTGAATCGAAAAATCGTCATTAATATCAGTGTCATCAATTCCATGACACACCTATCCGTCACAATTGGTACAAAGCACCGAGCAATTCAGTCCGGATTTTTTGCAGGTGCAGTTATGTTTGCAGATTGTTTTACATTTACTGGAAATCATATCCAAAATATGTTTGGGTGCGGGATCAGCTAGTGTCATAACTGGTTCTAAGTTTTTATCAATTGCCAGCCCCATTCATTTGGTGGTTCTTCGATCGAAAACCATTTTTAGATTTGGTGGTATGCTCTGTAAATATGTTGATGAGCCGATGGTAGTAAGCATGCTAAATTGAATTTGCTTTTGGTCATAGATTTAGTAATATTGTAGTATCGTATCTGATTTAGATTATGTTTTGTGTCTCCATATAAATGCCGTAAAAACTGTTCTCCTGCGACCGCTATATCTCGCGGATTTGCATTATGGTTTTCGAAAATTGAGATCAGTTGTTGTACGGTTGCATCGCTTTTGATTCAATTGGCAATTTTTTCCCCCTTGTCGAAAAATCGCGGACGTAAGGTCACATCCGCTAATAGCATGAATGAAGAAAATGTTACTTTTGATCTCTTCGTTGTTGAAGCAATCAGTCGCATAATATTTTGTTTTGACTTTCCCTCGACCTGGCTTCATAAGGTATACATTTCGTTCTTTCGAAAGTCCACAAAGTATAACTAGCAAATCGATGTCTTCACCAACTTACGACATATCTTGTAGTTGGGGTACTCCATGTCATAAATAAGTAAATAAACACGCGAGCGATTGACCGAGTTATAACGAATGGGGCGGCGGCGGCGCGGGCGGTGGCAGAGCGCGCCACCGCTCCATCTCCCCGTCCCGCGCCCACCGCATGTACCCCGCTCACAACCCGCGCTCGCGCGTATTTTGTTTTTTTATAAATTTCATAAACGCGACTCTAAACTGTATAATTTTAGTGAAAACATAATTGAGGCATCCCAAATTCTATAATTAAACAAAAATTCCGCAGTTAGGATTTTTTTCTAGCGAGAAATATGTTTTGATTGAAACGTTAAAAAAAAATGTTTAATTTTTGTGTAATGTATCTATAAAGACTTTATTAAGCTTATCAGAGACATAACATCATAGTTATTATTTTTGCTTAATGATATATAGGCATAAAATGAATATTGCTAAAAAAAACAGACATGCGAAATAAGATTTTGTTTAATTTTGATTTTAAGTGATAGAATTTAACTACAGCTTAAAATTATACTTACAAGGTTTTCGGTTACGTATTATACTTTTACGATAAAGTTCGATGATTAACAAAATCGTTTGATTTCCATAAAAAAACATTACCACCCCGGAGTTTTTACAACTCGGTATTAATTTATATTTGATACTTAATATAAATATCCAAAAAAAAAAAAATAAACATCGAGTTAATGAATTATGTCCAGGTTAAGCTAATTTGACGCGCCTATACTGCTATTTATGAGATCTAAAATCCGGTGAGTCGAATGATTAACGATCGATTTAAAATAATTTTTATTGAGATTGCCCTTATACCTACTTTAGATCCACTTTATGTAAAGCTATTTATAAAATCCCAAGAATACCAAGAAATGGTATATTTAAGTTAATTATTATACGAAACATAAAACTTAATCAACAAGCCCTTTCACTAATTAGCCTCGCTGACTTCTAATCTACTTCGCAACCGACGATGAGTGCTTAACCGGCATTACTTAACCGGGAGAACAGTAAATCATAACAATGCTACTCACAATTTATAGCTTTCAAGGGCGCGAGGCTTAGGCGGAAGCCAATTCGAATTTTAAAATAATATTACAAATGAGAAATGAGGGTAGGCATAGACTACAGACACAAAAGTTGGCTAGAAAAAATTGCTAAGTAATAAGTTCGCCATTAATCTATGCTTTTTAAGTACCATTAATTTAATAATCACTAAAATGTAATATCGCAAAAAAGATACTATTGTACAGATATTCAGGCCATATCGATGAAAATAGTAAATTAAAACAAAGTTTATTGGCAGACATGTCCTCATTTCGAGATATGTGCTGTCCCGCATGTTGATAGTTTTTAACATAGTTTAGTAAGTAACATATTAAGACATATTAGTGGGACAGTATAGATTTTTAACAAAAAAAAAATTGGTTGTCTGTAAAGTCGATTTACGGACGGTAGTTTGACGTGACAACGTCAAACATTACAGTAGTATAATACACATGATCATGCCTCTCTCTCTCGTTCGTGCCGCGCTCTCGCTTGCGGAACGCGACAATGAGCGTAACGGGACAATGACGTCATCTTTTTCGTGCATGCAGCCCGTAGTATCGAGTTATTAGACGTTGTCACGTCAAAAAAAAACATTTAAATTTGAAAGCAAAGAATTTAACTCGTCAGTATACGATTGTCCGTGCCGTTGTCGCGTTGCAACTGAGTTAACAGATTTTTTTACTTTCGCTGTCACTCATGCCTTACTCCAAATATAATGGTGAGTTTATGAAGAATAGAAATTGGCTGAAAGTAGGGCGCGCTTAATGCCAACACAAAAAGCTCGCATTCTTAAGAATAATATTAGTTTCGTAACACAAAACTATAAACCACGTAATGTTTGTAATCTTTTGTCTATTTGAGGTAGACCTTTTGTACAATAGTGTCAATAGGTAGTTGTCCGGTGAGTACCTTACATGGAGTAATTACAAAGAGATGCCGTAATAAGCGTTTTGTAAGAAAGTGTTTGTGAGGATACACGGGGCGGAAGGCAGACGTGCGGGGTGCTTGGTTTCGGCCGTCGCTCCAATCATGGAGCACGAGCCATTGCTCTTGTTTGTGTGTGCTCTCGCTTATTCCTTACTAACTTAGTCTTCTCTTTCTACTATGAGTTTTGGAAACTAGTTGATAGTGTATTCACTTAGGATTTTCTACTGTAAAGTACACCTGACATCCCCCCATACACACACAAACAAGAGCCTAACCATGCCGCCTCCTCCAATACCCGGTAGAAGGATCAAGCCCAAAAAAATTGACGTCGCAAAGCCGAATATACAAGCTAATATCTTTGCCGAAGATCGGGCGAAGTGGACCTGTAAAAATAGAAAAGCTAACACTAGCTCCGAAGCATACAGCTGTGGATGCAACCGGGAATATATATATAGACACAACTGAAGAGGGAGAAAATAAAAATTGAGGGCAGACTTACCCGATCCCTAGAGTCAATGTGAACCTTCCCAGTGTCCAGGAGTTGCCGCAGACGGTCACAATCACCACGCAGCGCCGCCAGGTGGAACTGCACATCAGTTCGAGATTCCTTCTGTAACAATCGATAAAGATAAATTAGATCGTTTAGAAGATAAAGACTGGGAGGATAAGAAACGTCTCGGTATTCAAAAACCTTATTGACTTACTGATGACCTAGACTAAAGTATAGTTTACCAAATATTCTGTCATATGGACACATTGACAAGGCAACGCAAAAAGTTCTGTGTGAAATTTTAATAAATAATAAATAGCTCTGTCGGCTAGATCCCATTGGTTTGCTCGTATCAGCTAAGAAAAATGTACTAGGATGCAGGATTGTGTAAGATTTCACTGCTTTTATCAAACGTTGTAGTTTACGAAGCGAAATACAACAGTAATATTGAATAATGTTCATGTTCTTCTAAACATCTATCCATCCTTTCACGTTTAATATCGTACAGATAATAACAATAATGGCGGTGTTATGAACACTGCAGTTATTGCAAAAAACATGATAATGACTTCACACTTGTATGAATTAAAATCTTAATCGTTGAATAATGTAGTGGCAATAATCGATCACAACGCAAACAACTTTGAAAAAAATAGTCATAAATTCACTACGTTCAAGTAAAAAAAGTTGAAATGATTTGTGCAACCGGGAAAAATGAATAAATTCTCATGAAATTTGTCGGCCATGGACCCGCGGGCATACAACATACATAAACTGTGCTTATCAGTGCATCTGGTGTAAAAATAATTTATCTTGCACATTAACCGTGGCAAACACGCAGATTGCTTGAAGGCCACGACGCTGCGTACAGAAATAGCGCATGAAACGAATTGTTTTAACTACAACTACTTATAGTTTATTTTGTTTCTTTTCTAAGCTGCATTGATGATGATATTTCTAAAGAAAATGGGCAACTATTTTCAACAAAAATTTTAAAAGGCAGCAAAATAAACAGTACCGAAATAGAAGACTCGGCCCAGTTAACTGATAGCAAACAAATCTTCAGTAACTCTAATGAAAAAATTCAATAATAATTTTTAAACAAATGTTACGATACCAAAGTAAGATGATGACGGTATAACAAATAAAAACAAATTATGATATTCCTTGTAATAAACAACATGAAATGTAAATTTTTCATTGAAATTGAATAGAGATAGAGGGGCAGATTTCTCTATTTGCATCGAGATAAAAAATTACAGACGCATGCGCAGTGATCTTGTTTAATAGACTTGCAGTATCACATGACACGAGATACATAATATATCATACGTCAGTATATATAGGATTCTTTTCGGAAATTGTGAAAAATGTCATCTTGATTTGGAAGCCTTGAATATCCACGATTGCACCCTGGCACAGGGTCGATTGACCATGTAACCCACTCGAAATGAATGAATGAAGAAATTGCTAATGCAGAAATTATTAGTAGAATTTTAGGTAAAGCCGCACAATAGCTTCTCTTTGTAATTACAATTCCAGAGCAATCGACATATATTGTTACAACGGTATAATAATCAAAGACATGGAGTTCAATGATATAAAAAGACGATGTATTCAATGCCGTGGAAACTGTTACAGGTGGAAATTGTAGGATCGCGTTTCCCCCATGCAATTTGTGCAAAGAGCCGTAATCGTCGTGTTCGAGATAGGGGAGTGCTAATTAGATTTGATTTAGCGAGGTGAGATGGGAGTAGGATTTCATCGATTTTTAAATGAAATTTTACAATCTGGAATGAAATCTAATATGAATGCAAAATGTTGCGAATCGGTGAAATGATATTAGAGGAGACAAATAATAGAAAAACAAGCAGTAAAGAAGAGCCCGTGATGTGTGTGTGTGTAAAATAGCTTTTCACATTACTCGAGAATTAGGATCATATGCAAATAGATTTCATTTAATTTAAACATTTAAAATTCTCAGATTTGAATGTGCTCAAATCTTCAACTTTATTAATTTTGTAAAAACAGAAATAAATCACTGTCAAACCAATCTTACGTCTGTGAAATTTCAGGAGTAATTTAATGTGAGGGATTTAAATTACCATTCCAGGAAACATTGCTACATTTGTTTGGAGATCAAAGTCTGATTAATTTGAAGTTGGCGTGTCACGTATTTATCGAAATATCGAGAATGCTATGTAAATAAAACTTTACTTGCTTCCCGGAAACCACCAAATGTCCCAAACTTAAGATAAATTATGTTGTAATTTAACATCATCTCCCTTAATTTCGACTTTACATAATAAATCTCATTATAATTAGATTTTTAAATGTTTATTTTGTATATGTATAGAAGTACCTGCCCACCTACTCGTAACGTAAACAAACTGTAAAAACCATTTTCAAATACAACCATTTGTTTACATATCGTTCATGAGACTGAATGAATGGACTTTAAAAAAATCAAGTTGGAACTTTTACTGATGTTACTCCATTAAATTAAGACCTAATTTAGTTTCTTTTGAACGAAATTCAATCAGTTTGTTCTATCCGTTTATCGTCTCCTCGTAAACCTGAAATATTGCCGATCGCTTAAACAAATGGTGACCTTTAATCTGTTGCCTCTATCGAAACACGGGACCGCTTTTATGGATGAACATAATCTGTCTAATGAATTTGTTTTGCAAATACGGATTTTATTTTTTTCTCATCTAATGTAACATTCCTGTTCATCAAAGCTTTGATTGGACCTTTAATAATTACCAGCAATTACAAAAAAATATTTTGCAAAAGAGATTAGCGCTTCATAAAATAAAACAAATTCTTCAGCTTGGATTTAACTATTTGACCATTTGATTTGTTATTAATTTTCAGTAGGTATATATTACCATAATAATCATTTATATGGAGTACTACTTTACTTCAAGGGCAAGTACTTTACTTACCAATTTGTGCTAGTTATGGTGAAAAACAAAACTGACTCCATTTGTTCAAACAATAATGACCTACAATGGTGCATTTATTATTCTTTTGTTTTAAATGGCTGTACATGAAACCGGAAAATATGAATATTTGTCACTGTTACGCCATATTATAAATGCGTTCTTAGTTGATGTGTTTTGCAAGTGAATTCTGCGGTTATTTCTAGAAACCTCGATAATCATCGTCATCATAGAATGTAATGGCGTAGTATCTCTTTATGATTTCACATAAGTTGTTGTGGTTTTAATATATTGCTGTCATTTTCGATTGGAGTTAGTGCTACGTTAGAAATCCATTGTTAGGTTCATTTGTGTCTTAGATTATGCTAGTTGTTAGATCAATTACTGACAATGCCTTATTAGTAGCGGAATGTCAGCCAGAGTCGACTCACTAAGAAGATGCTAAATTGCGTAGCTAAAGTTACAAGAAATACTATCTTACTGCGATGGGTAGAGATCCAAAAAGGATTTTGGACTCCGATACAAGCGATCTCCACTGTTCCCTGTTCAACGCAACCTCTTGCCAGTCGGCTCTTTGGAGTCCAAACTGTCCAAAGTTGCGTTAAGTTTCGAGGGATTTCAGGTCCTTCAAGAATTCGTCTCTCAAAAAAAAAAACATACAAACTTGCAAAAAAAATATATTTTAAATATTATTTCTCACATTACGTGGGTATTATGTATAATTCTGTGATATAAATAAAACATTTACTATTGTGTTATTTACTAAGTATTCGTATTTTACTAATAATATTTTGTTTCGATTTAAAGTGACAACATTGAAACAATGTCTGTAACGCGATGTATCATTACTATGTATCTCCGCTTGGGATTCACGGGTTGCCCCGGTCCTTTGAGAGGCTTGCGCGGGGATATGGATCCAACGCGTAGAGGCCCTTTGGAGAAGTTGATGTCATGTGGTGCTCCTGCCCAAACCCGTCCTGGGCTATATCAATAGATGACATTTCCATTTTTTAAAGTATATACATATATGAAAGTTGAGTGAGAAAATATTCCCTAACCTACGGTACAATTTCTTTCCATGCCCATTACAAACATGTAGATTGCGTGACAATGATTACGATCATAACTCTATGTCGGATGAGAGAAAGCTGACGGAAGATAATTTCACTTGTTATCTGAATTGGATGGATAGTTGGTTAGGCTGGATAGTAGTCGCTAGGCCGTGTCAGATACCTTAAGGCAGCCTGAAAAATTCTGACACTGTTAGCCACAACACAACTCGGGTCATGTTCCTGTTGGTCTGGTTTCCCTGTAAAAAAGGTTACGGAGGTCAAACGGCATTCGCTCCATTGTAATAACCAGTGCCACCAAATCTAGGAATGATCCTATATTTGGTGACACTTACTTACAGCGTACCCTACGCTCCGAAGCGTGTAAGCTGACGACGCAACTAGGAATACACGCTAAGATGATGATGACTGTGTTCTGAATTGCAGATAGTCGGTAGTGAAATTCTAAGTATCGTCACACAAATTGTTGAATATGATACAAAAACAAGCCCGGATAATTTAACCGGAGGTTATAATCTAGAATAAGTGGACATTAATGCTTCTTACGTTACGATTACACCCCATGCAACTGTTATGGATACCGCTAAGGAGATTTCTTTTGTAATAACAGTAAATGCTTAGATTAATAAATTGGTCTCCGCGGTAATTATTAATCTAAGAGTAAATGATTAACGTTATAATATAAGATTTAGGCGCTATTAGGCCGCAATTGATGAAAGAGGTCATTCGGTAGCCGTAATTTGTTTTTTTGATTACTACTTAAGAAAATTTTGACCTTTGCGCAATAAATTAGTTATTTAGTAAGAACCAAGTCAAAAAATTAATAATAGTTGTTACAGTCGTTGATTAATTTAAAACCCGGAGTGTTTAATTAAAGTCGTGTCGAAATTGCGTCCGGATTCTCTGAATAGTTAGTACGTAAGTATATGTAGAATTACCATATCTATACTAATATTAAAAATGCGAAAGTCTGTCTGTCTGTCCGTCGCGCTTTCACGGCCAAACCGCTGAACGGATTTTGATAAAATTTGGTATGAATATAGTTGAAGACCCGGGATCGAACATAGGCTACTTTTTGGCGCAGTCGGAGCTGCGGGAAAAAGCTAGTATGTTATAAATAAATTTTGATTTGTATATAAATATTATAAATGCAAAAGTCTGTCTGTTACGCTTTCACGGCCAAACCGCTGAACGGATTTTGATGAAATTTGGTATGAATATAGTTGAAGACCCGGGGTCAAACATCGGCTACTTTTTGGCGCAGTCGGAGCTGCGGGAAAAAGCTAGTATGTTATAAATAAATTTCGATTTGGATATAAACTTATATAACGATAAAGAATCTAAGAAAACAAATTACAGAAAAAGTTTTCAAGATACTTTCATACGACGAAAGACAACCACACAACAAGACCATTACCGATGGCCATCAATTGGCAACGGTAGACGCGTGAGTAAAAGCAGTGATGATTGCTACTTCTGTCAATCATAGAGTTATTCTTGGTAAGAGCAAGTGTTATATTAAGGCAAAATTGTTTAGAAACGATTCAGAACATTGATGTGTAAAAGAGATTCAGTAAAGGAGTTTCCAGTTCCCGTGGGAAAGGAAAGTAGTAATTACCAATTTTTAGTTTCTAGAGTAATTAAAAATTTAAAGATTAGATTGGACCGGTTACACGGTATGGCTCAGTATTCTGAGCTTAAAAGTCCCGAATCGCGGTAACTAAATAACGTATTTACGTAAAGAAAAGAACGATCGTTGGGACTATTTTCGATATTATGTAATATCGGTGAGTCGACGATTCCCGTTCGACATAATAGGCGAGTTGAACTATTTTAAAACGACAAAATCGTGGCCGTTTCCTTAATAGAGATGGGTAATTTAATTCTATAAAAAAGGTTTTTTTTTCCGTACGTATGTTATTTTGTTAAAAACGTATGTCAAAAATAGCACGATACCGTCACAACACATAAAGTTCTACCAAACATGATGCGGCCAACAAAGTTCATGAAAAAACAAAATATTATTGCATTAGCGATAAGTCCGCCTTTGTACTCATTTCTTTTAATGTTAATTGGTTTCTGTGCTGTATCTTTTCTTATATGTATGTAAATGGTGCAATAAAGTGTTAATTTATTCGTTATCTTTGTTTTTCTATTTTTTACTAGACTTATTTAGCCTACGAGGGCTATTTTTGAGTATGTAAAATGGTTTTGTCGATTGAAAATAGTTCGATTTCGATTTACTGTTATTCGACTTGCGTTCGGAAATCGGTTTTAGTTTGAACTTTCGCGTCATTTAAAATACCGCGATTACTTTCCAGGATAAAAAGGTTACACCATGGAGTGATTACAAAGAGGAGATGCCGTAGTAAGCGTTTTGTGAGAAAGTGTTTGTGAGGCTACACGGGGCGGAAGGCAGACGTGCGGGGTGCTTGGTTTCGGCCGTCGCTCCAATCATGGAGCACGAGCAATGACAAGCCCCGCCCACTTTTGTGTCGGCGAGGCGCCAATGATCATATCACTGCGCCATTTCAAACGGCATCTCCTCTTTGTAATTACTCCATGGGTTACACTCTGTCAAAATGAAAATGTTAAGTCGGACTCAAAAGGATAGGGTAAAGAATTTTTGTTAAAAGGCGAGGACACTGATGATAATACTCAATTTATTGAAATTTGCGGTTTTATAATTGCTCTATAAACGAGAGCTAATCAAAGCATTCCCAACATAGTTATCGCTGAATGACATGTAAAGAGAGTAATTGGAGCGCGCGCGTGCCATCCGCCGTATCGATATTATATCAATAAGCAAATGAAAAGTATTAATTGTATGAGTAATTATAATCTTTCCCATATTGTTGGACAGGAAAATAATACAGCTATAGTTAATTAAAGATATTTCAACACTGACTACTATAGATCGCATTAGTAGATTCGTATTTGATAATGACTAAAATTACCTGAAAAAGTTCGCAGGCAAACGATGGACGCAGGCCGCTTACAACCGGCCATTTTGGAAATTATTAGGAGAGGCTTATGTCCAGCAGTGGACTGACTGCGGCTAAAATGATGATGATGCATGACTAAAATGTTTGATTTGTCAAAAGCTGTCATTACACTTCGTAATGATATTTTTTTTTTTTTTTTTGTTTCGATGCGATTTGTTTTTAATAGTAACAATTAATTTTTTAATTTGTGTAAAATTTTATTTGAAACGCAAGCAGAAAAACAATCGTCTAGATAAATCAGAAAAAAATTGTGAATGATTACACTTACACAATATAATAATTAGTTAAACTGGAAAGATAACTAGACATTGACGTCTTTTATCTTATGTTTTCAAGGTTACAAGAGTTAATTTTGGCATTGGTTCAACTTAGCACACCGAAATGTATGCTACCTATGTTACCTAATTTGTGATAACGATTATTGTTACGTTATATTTACTTTCACAGATATGTAGGTACCTAGCTATGTTATGTCAGGCCGAGAGGCGGTTCCGAAAAACTCTGACACCAGGGTCGTTTGCCAATGTAACCTACACGAAATGATGATGATAGCTATGTTTATATATTTTTTTAAACATTTTTATCATAACATGAATAATTTAACATAGCAAGCTTTAGCGTTCTAAATGTTTTTTTTCTGTTCGAATTAATCCTACTTATTGGTCAGTTATACATAATGCCGTACATTATCAATTTCATTTACAATTAAAAATATTATTACCTATGCTATTATATGTATAGTTTACCAAGATTGCACATAAAGTTTAAGTAGCTGTCATAAACTATTATGCACGAGGGCGTAAAATATTTATTATACGAAACAGTTACAATACAGTTACGCGATAAATTAAAACGGACAATGGCTGCCGGATTCGCGGCAGAACAGTGACCGACAAAGTTTTTATGCTCACGGCAAAAACGGATGTAAACAACTCTCTATTTCAAAGAGTTATGTCAAAGTTGTCGACCGTTTGCTAAAAAAAACAAATGATGTACAAAACCTGACACGTGATACTATTTTCAATAATAGAACCTATAAAGGCTACCGTGAAAGTGGCAGAACACTTCTCAGGAAAAATGTGTCATCATCATCTTAGCGCCTTCCCGGTTTCATCCTCAGCTGTTTGCTTCGAAGCCCAGGGTCCGCTTTCCTACTTTTGCGTCTCCACTTCGGTCTTCGGCATCCCTGACAGATAGTCCGTTAGTACGCTTATCAAGCTTTGCGACGTCAAGCCAGCTGTTCTTGGCCGCGCCCCTTCTACCAGGCCCTGGCGGAGGCGGCATAGCCAGACACTTGTTCCCAATGTATGTCCGTTTTCGTAAGACGTGACCGTATCATCGCAGGCGATTTTCTTGAAGCTTATCCGCTATGTCACGGACATGAAGGCTACCCCGAATGCGGGAGTTTCTTATGCGGTCCTTCCGAGAAACTCCATCTTCATCTCCGTAACACACAGCTCTTATTTGTGCCGCTCAAGGACGGGCACTCAGGAAAAATTTAACTGATTCCGTGGAAGGGCATCGACACGCCAATAAGAAGAATGATAGAACAAAATTTGAAATCAAGTAGCATCGGGTTACATTGTGGCAAAATATAGATTTGATAGCCAAGAAATGACTCCAATAAAGCAAAGTCCTGTACCTAATAGTCAATAGAAATTTAATAACAATGATTAAGACAAGAAGGAAAGCATGCGTAATTCTACATAGGCATTATGCAACAATAACCGTGTTCACAGTAAAGAAACTCTTTAAAAAACAAGCAAAAGCGTCAACATAACGAAACAAAGCTAACGACCTAAGGAAATGGCTTGACAATTAACAACACCACATTTAAATCTCTCTGTCAGAAGAATCGTCAACATGTCACCATTACACTTTCTAGAAGACACAAGGACGAGTAATTATTTCATGCTTACGATTTAAGGAGACACAAAGCAAATGTTTACTTTTGAAAAAGAACATGATAATGGATAAAGAATATGCTCGCTACATGCAAGTAAAACATTCCTTGATGTTAGTTAATCACACAGAATTAATCTAGAAAAGCAAACGTGCCAAGTGACCTACAAGGAATTTTATCTAATTCAAACTTTCACCTGATGATATACACTTTACAACGTGTAAACATGTAGAAAGTAAGATCATATTAAAACGATGATATAAATAGCGATAGAGAAACCGAACAATTTTTCAAGCGAGTTGTCAAAGCAGAGAAAATGGGTCAGCCAAAGCCAACAGCTCAGCAAAAATGAGGTCCGACATCACTGAATATTTAAAGCCTTTCGTCTTTCCAAGAGAGATAAACAAACGAGTCTTTAAACTGTTATTTTTGGCGAGAAAAGTAGACAAGGTTAATTTTAGGAGATGATCAATCATCCTACATAAACGCTTTGTTATCCAAAGCGACTGATTATAAGGCGTTTATGGTTTTAACCATTGAAATATTTTTGGACTAAATCAATATTTATGATCTGCTAAACTGTTACTTCATCAATATTCACGGTCGACGCGGCACCGGTTAGTTTTCCGTTTCACGTCCTTCGAAACGCGTTAGTGGTCGGCCTTGAAACGTCACAATTGATTAGTGTCGTTTTCTCCTGTCAAATTCATTGCTTCATCAAACGTGTCTGATAATTGGAATTCCATCTCTGGCAGACTTCCTTTACGAAGCTTAAAACATGATATTTCTTAGGTTTTTCTAATGTAGGACAGTTTTTTAACGCTAGATAGATAGATAATAGTATAGTTGTTAAATCTGCACAAATAATTATTAGTCATTTGTGTATATTTTTATCAATCTTTCGAGATTTGTTGCCTATAGCTACTATATTTTGAAAAAAAGGATTTCTGAGGCTTCAGCCAGTTCAGCTGTTGTTGGGGCGACTTATTATAAATTTACATATTTTTGTAACTATCCAACAATCTTTCGAGCTCTGTAGACTGTAAAAAAAAAATACGCTATGCATTCTTTGGAGTCTGAAGGGTTTGCAAGTTCAGCTATTGTCAAAAGGGGCGACTTGTTGAGAATGTCTAGCGTCAGAGCGATTACGAGCACGTTTCGATTGGGCTCGTGGAATTTGCGAGACAGCCCAGACGAGGGTTCAATATAAGGACCGCAAGCTGCGACCTTTCGGCGCTAGGTAATAATTTATTCAGTGTTGTCTCAGCTGCTTTTAACACAAATAGGATTATTTGAATTTATTGTTTGGTCTTCTAAATTAAAATCCATAAAAATACGAGCTTTTGGTAGATATTAGAATTGCATATTCAGTAGACCACATTTTGTAAAATAAGTAACTGAGTAAAAACTCTAACATTGCTAAAAATATTCACTGAAACACTATCATCAGAGTTCAGATTCATAAACGCTAAGATATTAAGTACACTTATGTCAGAATCAGAATGATTTATTTTGCAAGAATACATGTAGTACTCTGTCATCTAGCAGTCTAGTTAGGTATTTGTGACTTTGTTATTGTTTGAATACTTGTTACTGGAACTATAAGTAAGATTTACAAATTTCTTTATCCATATGCCTTGTTCTTAGCGAAGAGTATAGACATTAGTACGAACAAACCACGAGATGATGAAACTACAAGAGCACGTTTAGTATTTATTCCATAGGGACAAAATCAGGAGTTTTAATTTTTAATCCAATCTACTCGGCTCAGTTTTCAGCGATGCGTGGGTCGTTAATATTCGATAAGTAGCTTCGGGTCACGATGAGTCACAAGCGAAAGTGGCTCATCACGATCGTGAGGCGACGGTCGTGTGAAGTCAGGAATCCTTTGAAAGCCGACAGAAAAAGATGCAGGGGTATATTTTTATTACTGCTAAAAGGTAACGTTTGGTGGTTTGGGTGTTAAGTTTCTGATAAAAAGGTGATCACATAGTCTATTAACAACGAAGAACTAATATTATCCAACATGTAAAACTTTTGCTACGGGGTCAACCATATTAAAGTTCACTTATAATTTGCCGCATTTAAAAATTTGGTAAATAAATAGAACTTCGAACCGATAACACTTAACTAGGTACGCATCATATGTTTCATTAATAACTTTCTTGTGGCACATCCTGGCAAATTTGAAAACATAATTGCCTGTGGTCCTAGATTTATGCCTGTGACTACATCCAGATGAACTAGGGTGGCTGGGCATAAAGGCAACAAGCAAATTTGCCATACATATTCGACAGCACTTGTTACCCACTCAATAAACAATCAAGTACAACCCATGTAAAACCTGGGCGTAGCACAATAGTTTCAACATTACAATAAGCATTTTCAATGCCCACTTTTTATGCAGAGTGATCAATGATCAATCAATCTACGTTTGGTTTAGCTTTAGGACTATTGCTTTGTCCTTTTTTTGTCCTAAAACACAATCGAATGAGAAGTTTCCTGGCAGAGGGGTCAACGTACCATCAGACAGTTTTTGTTAACAATGCAGCTGAACGCAGTTGCATAACGCCATGGCTTTTGAACATTGCATGTGATGCAATGGGGGTTCGTGGAATGATTGCTCTTGTATCCGTGAGAATTAGTACGATTTCGATTGATGATTCCATTTATTTAGAGGATTCATCAAGATTGATAGTAATTTTGATAGGAGTTGTGTAGTCGATGGACGGGAGTTGGCTCTTTTTAACAGATAGTAAGTGCCTATAGTAGACAATATTTCCATGATCCGTTGACATCAACAACATTCTGAGAAATGTTGTTGTTGGTGGAATCCCCCAACCATTTAAAAGTAAATTCAGATCTTTGTTTTACCTTTAGTTTCATAAACTTCTCGGAAAGAGAGATGAGATCCCAATTGACAAACAAATAATTATGAAATTACTGACATAAACTCTAAATTTTCACCATGCCCACTGAAATATAAAAGCAAAAGATAAAATTTGAGTCGCATTGCGTCAAGTTGTTTTACATTTTAAGGCCGACAAGACGGAAATAATGTGCGACCTTGACTTGCACCGCATTATGCAGCTAGTCTAGACATGATATACGGTGATAGTTTTAGCTGAAATTCGTATTGTCAATATATAAATAAAGAAACTTGGGCTTTGGGAGCTACTAGCTACCTGAGGATGCAACCTGAAAAAGGATTAGTTAAATGAGAAAACATACAATACAATAATTTTTTTCTACTTATGAGAATAAAAAACAAAATGCTATTGTTTCTTAAATCGAATTAAATGAAATTTAGAGAAATGTTCACGACTAGTTCTAAAGGTGTACCATTGATATCAATTATAATCTTAGTTGACTGGTAAAAAAAGCCTTTGGCTTTAAGTCTGCCCTTAACATTATTGTAATGAAGATATACAATATATAAATGTACTGTCATCATGGATGACATTCTGCAGAGAGTACAACTGGTTCATCCTGGCTCAAGACAGATCAACCCAAGATGATTAGTCCAGAGTAGAATATGAAGAAGGACTATATCAATGATGATGAATTATGACAATATTAAATTTAGTACTAATGTTCATTTTCGTATTAACAAGAAGCAGTTAGGAACAGTATTAAAAATGTAAATAGTACTTGAGAGCATGCCATTTTACTATTCAATTCTAATGTGTTTATGACCTACATAAAATATGATAATTTGAATAAATGTCGTGATGTTATAAATTGTAATGTAATGTATCTAGGTAATGCACTGAATGTATTTAACAGTTCGAATGTGACAATAGGACATGACAAAGTTATTCTCAAAGGTGCTAATTGTATGCAAGCATGCAATGCTAGTTTTTGTACTGTCATTGTAATCGCTGGTAATGAGTTATAGTTGTTCACCTTATCTAGTTGGTGGGTTCAATATGATAACTTGAAATTCAATATTTCGTAATTTAATATTTTTTTCATTGATACAAAGGTAAGTGAATGAATCTTGTCTTGTAATACAAATTTAATTCGCTTGGTCATACATACAATAAAGTGTGAACAACTTCTCTTACTTCATTCATTTCTTCAGTTTTTAATCTGTCGATTTTGGGAATTATTATGGAAAGTAAAGACGACTATATTATAGTTAAAATTTCGAAAGTCCAAAAATCTTTTTGGTTAACTATTTTTATGAATATGTTTTTAAGTATATTTCTATTTCCTGTCTGAATCACAGCAGTGAAACCTTCAATAAATAACAATACTTCTGACGAATTTCATTATTTTGGATTTTTCTTGGAGCCTAAAAAGTCTATATCAATTTTCTTGTCTGATCTTACATCAGTTATCAGTAAATAGATAATTATCATTCTCAGGCAGCGCAGCGGGCAAGCCGTTAGTTGCATAACTGTACTTGATTGTAGATTGTTTTACTACGTTTTAACTACTAACTGAGTCATCGTTCATTTCAGTCCAATTGTCAACTAAATTATTGAAATGCTGAATATTTTTCAGCATCACACGGAGGAATGGTCTAATCAAAGAGCATCGAAACCGCACATATATGTTCCTTTCTTAATGAGTCTAATACATAGTAGTTAACGAAATAGCTCGTATTAGTGTAGAATTGTTTCTATGGATATTGTTACTATTACTACGTCCATCAACAAACTCTTTTGCAATTTTAAAATCTTTAATATTCAAAGAAAACACGATTGATATACTTATCTAGCATATGAATACAGATTATGACGAGGCAACTTCACAGTATATTTCAGGAGGGAGGAACTTCATGAATAGAAAACAATACCACCCAAAGTTTGAGCAAGGAGAACTAAATCATGTTGAACACGAAAGAAAAATACCGCACCATTATGCTAGAGATAGAAAAGTTGGAAATACAAGGAAAAATGTCTGTCAGCCTTGACTTTCTGCAATAAATCGCTGGATTCTTGGCACTAAGGCCAGATTTAGGACGTTAGCAAGGTTAAAACGAACGGAAAGAGTTTTAGCGTAACTCAACATGACTATTAATAATCACGGTCGACATATTCTGACACAGAGTATTTTCCATGTATTTTCTACCCATATTTATGATCAGAAAATTTAATTCTCCATTCCGATGAAAGATAAAAGAAATATCATCATCAATATTGCAGCCGCAGTCAGTCTACTGCTGGATATAGCCAAAGATTTCCAAAATGACCGGTCGGAGGCGGCCTGCATCCTGCGACTTTCTTCAGATTGTCTGACTATCTGGTTGGTGAAAATAAATATGACTTTGAGCTCAACACAAAAAAAAACGTAGATAAAAATTGGTCGGTAAAAAAAGAAATCAAGTTTAGAGATCACAAATTAGCAAAATTTATCAAAGTCACAATACTTAATAGAACATCTAAGTCAAGATAAAGGAAACGAAACTGAAAGGATGTTTAGAAATAGTATAAAAGCTTTAAAGGAAACTGCCTGATCACTTCCTGTAAAGCACGTCAAAGAGCGAGACGCCATTAGTAGCCAACAACAACAGTTTTACGATGAACGTATAGAATCAAATCGCATTGAAGTCATAATGAAGATTGATTGTGAGGAAAGTGATCTATGGTACAAACATAATTGAAACTGATGTGGAAGATGGAAGAAAGAAAGAAAGAAATTGCTGTTTAACAAAATTAGCTTAGCATAAATAGTTTAGTTGTAAATTTAAGATTACATAGGTAACCATTCCTATAGAGTGAGTTACATGGTCGATCAAAAATGGATTATGAATAAACATTAAATTTGCTAGATTGAGCAATGAAATGAATTTATATTTCTGTTTTGTATCCATAGTTAATATGATTATGAATATTTATGAACACTTAATAATTACAAACTCATCCCTTATATAAGGGATTAACATCGTTAAGTTTAGGAAAAATCCAACCCAATAAGCACAGTGCGTTTTAGTATAATAACTACCTAAGTACTTGCTATTTATTGGCTTTAACAATTTGTGACAATTGTCAATAATAATCATGTAAATACTATAGTAACTCATCATCATCATCATCATCATCCTAGCGTGTATTCCTAGTTGCGTCGTCAGCTTACGCTTCGGAGCCTAGAGTACGCTGTAAGTCATAGCAGATTTGGCGGAACTGGTAATTACAATGGAGCGACTGCTGTCTGACCCCCTTTTTACAGGGAAACCAGACTAACAGGAACATGACCTGAGGTATGTAAGTGGCCAACACTGTCAGAATTTTTCAGGTTGACTTAAGACATCTGACACAGCCTCACGATCACGATTGCTATCTATCGATAACAAGCGGGACCAACGGCTTAACGTGCCTTACGAAGCAAGGAGGAGCTCAAGATAGAAAATACCACTAAAATGGCGACCAATCCAATAGTGGTCGCGTCATGACCGCTTGATACGCGCATTTTCTACAGATACGCGGGTCGCGCTCGACTAACGAGCTCCTCGAATACTATAGTAACTATAACTAATGATATGCGTGGATAGTATCTAACTAATGGGTTAAGACCAATAGCATCACGTCATCGGCACGTTATTGGCCGTCAAGAAACAGGCCAATAAAATTTACGTTCCTGTTTACGAGCCTTCGTTATTTATGTGTGTCGTGAAGATAAACGTGCAGATTATACTCATTTGGAATTAAGATTATAATTACATAACGTCATAGGAGAACTTTTTATTCAGAAAGTATTAATTGTCACTGTTATTAGCTTATTCATTGATCAGAAGATAAAAGAGCACTTATAGCTATTTCATAGGCCTCTATTTAATGCGAAACTCCACTTACACTATTTTGTATGTTAAGTTGTTCTAGTCATCATGACCCCGAACATGACTATTAACCTACATTCACTAAAGCATGAAAAAAAACATAACTCAGCACGCATTAAAATAATTTCTAAGAGCCTCCTCGCCATTTTACGAAATAAGAATTTAGTCAGCAAAGTAATTTATCAGATAATTCATAGTGTAATAATGTGTGTCAAAGTATAGTCCATGATTCATGTCCAACGGTTATCATCTCAATGACTTTGTTACCGAACCAAACCACTAATTAGCACATTCGAAGTCGCACACGCACGGGAAACGCATGTAGATTCTATAGATATGGAAAAATATAATATGCTCATTTTCAAATGAATGAGGTTCAATAATTTTACTAGGTTGTCGAGTTGTCAATCAGTCTTTTAAACATTGGTCAGCACTTATTGTTACCATCTTATGCCTGTTTTCCTATTGCATCTTTAGCCAAAACATTCGGTTAGAGAAATACTACCATGGTGTACTGGGCCCATAACCTGTGGCGCAGAGGTACGATGACTGATTTTCTTCAGGGATTTTCAGAGTCTAGAGCACGCTTAAATGGTCTTACAATAAGTGGTATTGGTTGATATAAAGAAGCTACGTAATTGACATCCTGGAACTTTTTACATGGAAATCAGATCAATACTTCGGCTGTTATAGTGTCTGATTTCAATTTTCAGGCAGCCTATAGGCATATGAAACAGTCTACAGACAGTGCCTTCGTGCCTTAGAAAACCTCAAGATAGAAGTTCCAATAGTGGAATTTCACGAGTAATCTTCGATGATCAAACTTCAAAATTTTCGTTACCCGATTGTCGAACTAACAGGACATCTTACCCCTGTATTCCTATGAGTCTAATAGGTCAGACGATGACTTCCCCTACAAAATCTGTCTTAGTACCAATTTTCCAAAAAACGTCTGCATCATGCAAATGCATCACTGAGATTGGTTCTTTGACCTTTGCTCCTAAAACTGCGAGCCGGGGCGATCGATGCGACGCGGCAAACTGGCGACATGACATTGCTGAATGCGTCTTGAAACTCATAAATGTTTAAGAACAAAATCTTTTTTTATGAAAAATTTAAAACAAGAATGGGATTTAGCATCAAAATATTTTTTTAGAGTTCAATAACTTGTTTAATGTCAATTTTGGTTTGCATAATACGTTGCATATTTATTGTATACCAAACTAAATATATAAATTGGAATGATAAAAAAGAATTGTTAGTCGATTCAATTTTTTTTTTTTAAATAAATAATACTTTATTAATTAAAAAATAATTATTATTATACAAAGAAAAGAAAAAATATATTACACTATCCTATCTAAAAATAATAAACTAAATTAAATCTATGTATCATTCAAAATGTATGTATTTAATATATTATTAAACTTAGTTTTCTTTTACAAATCACAATAAGGACTAAAACTTAGAAATAAATTAAATTAAAAATAAAACTAAATTAGATTAAAACAAAAAATACTAATAACAAGTAAAATAAAAACTAAACTTAAAAATAAAACTAACTATAAATTCAAAGTTTATAAGTTTTTATATTTATAAGTTCTTGCGTTATCTATTAAATTAATAGTCTATACAATTCAATATCTATATAATCTGTTACCAGATGGGATGTTTTATTACCATTTTCTTTATTTTCGTGCAAATAATTTTGCTTTGCGAAGAATCGGACCTACTGTGCTTTGGATTTACACTTTGTTTTTTGGAATTATATAGTTTTTTTGTTTAGATAGAATCAAATAGTCTCGTTGGAGCCACCCGGTAGATAACGGCTGATGTCATTCGGTAGCAACTAATATTAAAATGAGTTTAATAGAGCGTCAACGATTAAAATCAAAAGGTCAAGGTTGTTAAGACGAAACAGAAAAACCATTATGCAAATGAAACATTATTTACATATATCGAAAATATCGTCATGAATATATATCCAAAAATATACCTACTATTAAGAAACTAAGTATTATATTACTTTTACAACGCAACTTTCGAATTTGATATACTTAACAGACGCTATTTCACCACTGAATGAAAATGTGTACAAATAACGTCCAACAATTTAGAATGTAACATAAGATCATATCATACAAACGAGATATCATATGATAGCAACAGGTTGACATAAACCGTACATCAAGTAGAGTTTCTGAAGGAAAACTGGCATTTGACAAGGAACTTGACAATTCACATAAAGGTCTTCACGAACAGACACAAGTGGCACTAGTTAAATATGTCGATTGCGTAGCGGATCACGTCATTGCAAATAATGTTTATTTGCCCGGTTGTGCTGACATACTTCTGAATTGCTATTATTTACACAGTAAACAGTACCATGAATTGAATTCATTGCTAATGTTAGGTGATTTGAAGTTCACAATTCACAACTTAGGGTTCTAGAAAAATGCTAAACAACATCCTCTAAAGTTCAAATATATATTAAAATGTCTATGTAAAGTTTTAAAAGAATTATACTCAAAATATTCCGTATTTCATAAAGCTTCTAATTTGATTTTTTATATTTATTTGAAATGACATGAAAACTTAATAAATTAAGAAAATTTATTGCAAAGATCGTAATCCGTAACCTTTCGATTGTAAAATGGTAAGAAATATTGTATGATAATGATGATAACATACAAAGTAAGATGTAAACCATAAAACACCAATTTGGAACTAATATACCCAAAAAAGCAGTGTACTAAAATATTTTACTTAATCGATACACATCACATCGTAATGTTATTCATATTATATCATACGCTGAATGGTTAGGTCAAGGTCAGACCGACTGACCTACACACGATATTGGATAGTATTGTATGCAATTAATTGGAAAATGAGAAATAGATTTGATTTGACATTGGAAGATCATTTGAAACTAGTAATAAAGTTGAAGTGTGTTAGATAGATATACCCTTTATCAACGATTTTGTGTTTTCTACGTATAAGTATGTAATTTAATAGAGATATGTAAGAGATTAAGTTTGGGTTAACAAATTGATTAGTAAATAAACATATTTGCGATTATGATGATGAGATGTGAATAAACATATTTGCGGGTTTATATCAGAAAGAAAGTTTCATTAATTACTTAAAACAAAGACCTACATTTAAGAAAAAAACCCAAGTTAAAATTATCATTGAATTGGTGACTGCGGACGAAATTAAAGAGATGTGGGCGTTTAAGTAATATTTATGCTGCCGGTACTAAACGTAAATGGTTCAATTTGTTTGAAAATCACGAAAAGTAGAACACAGCACAGAGCAAAAATAAAATAATAAGCTCTTAAAATGAAAGAAAAGAATATTTTAACAATTGCTTTTACTTTATAAGTAGACTGCAGTAAGAAGAGTAATCATATGAAAATGATAAAATAATAGAAACACTTAGAAAAAAGCGTCAAAGAGTTATTAAACTTGCATTTTATTACAAAAATTAATAAAAATTAGTCTCAGTACTAATAATTACGGTTAGTCCGGTTCACAATTATAATTAATAGCAACGCCTACTCCACTTTCTGGTGTAATTATGACATAAACATGAATTATATACATTTTCCACCCAGCTAGTTAGCCCATTAAGCAGTGCGACGTATAATCCTAGAGATATAATTTTCACGGAATGTTTGTTACATATATATTGCAGAGCTTAGATTTAAACTAAGGCGTTACGTTTAACTTTTGAGTTAGAATTGGTGTATAGAAATGTAATTAAATCCGTAATTTCAAAATGAGCAAGTAGATCTTTAGCTTGTTTAGGGGCTTTTCAGCCTAACTCGTAACACTATCGGTGGGCAACGCCATCTTGTCCAAGGAAATGATTCACGCAGAGATCTATCCCTAAACCGAAACGCACATTCGTTAAGATTGCCTATGCCTAATAAGGTCATCAAACAATTTTCCGTAACTTATTATCGACGATTTTTAACTACATATTTTCCAATAGCAAATGCTTTGGTGGAAGTAATCCTAACCCGTCTCTTTCGATACGATAACTTTCCGTATCGATTAAATTATACCCCTTGCAAGGCTTACTTCCTTGGCTAATGCAACAGCATTTGATAATAAGCATGAGTGTGGTCTTGCTTGTACTAATTAGCTTCCTCGGAGACAGGTTGTAACTGTTATACGACCAATGCTAATTTTCTACTGGAATGCGAATAAAACGATTGGCTCTTGGTGTTATTTATTTTGTGGAGTTGATGAATCTGATGATCTTTTTGTTTGGCGTTGAAGTTCTATTTGAAGTAATCAGTTAATTGTATTTTGATTTTTAAATCGTTTGCAAATAACAAGTATGTAGTTATTAAGCCACTTCTTTAAACGATTGACAATCAATCAATTAAAATCTACCTAATTTTGCCGAGCCCAAAGAAATCTTTATCAACAATAGAAATGAAATCGTTTTCAATAAAAGAAAATCACTTTTCTCAAACGCGAAACCGTGAATTATCATAGAATAGCAACCATAAAGTACTGTTCAAACGACTTTTTCCCATCGCGTGCGATCGTCATTATATCACGATTTGCACTCAGTTTTATTATGTCACCTGGTTCAAGAAATCGAGTGACTATGCTAGTATATATGTAAAACATATATCAGAAAATAAAGCATAGTATTATCCTGTATCAAGATCATGAACTGGAAATGCAAATACCCTAGAGATCGGAAGAGATTACTTCGCAGAATCGGATCTCTCTCTAAGTATGGAGTAATTTATGGGCGTGTGAGTAATGAAATGTCGCGTTAAGACCGAACTGGCTAATAAACGTCAGCTGAGCAAGTTAGTCCAGGAAAGAAATAGTATATTCACAATGAGAACTGACAGATTAGAAAACATAAGACCACATAAGATCTTACTCCTTTTGTCAGATTAACAATTAAGATTTATTTATTTATTTATTATTTAATTGGGTATGGTGTGGCGATGAGGTGCTGAAAGACCTACAGAGCCTGGGTGTGTGCGACTAGCGGCAGCTGGTAGAAGACCGCAAGAAATGGTACCTTGTCGTGTCGGAGGCCAAGATTCACTTTGGGTTTCTGCGCCATCGCAGTAAGTAAGTAAATATGAACTAAATCTACAACAGAATTTTGATTACGTTATTTTGATGTTACTGTTAAATTAAATAGTAGCACGGAAAAGAAATCCTTGTGGAGGTAACTAATTAAAATGCGACACATGAAACAACTGGCCTTCTTGAAAATGCTATACATGATTATGGATGGAAGTCGCCCCAAGTCGGGCAGAGGTACCAGGATCTGAGAAGCCCTTTTCGACATCAAATTGAGTGGTCCATTTCTAGCTGTAATCTATCTTTATCATAGCAAATCCTTCCTTTAGCCCATAAATCAGTATTCAAACCATGCAGCTAATATCGAATAGCTTCATAAATAAATCAAGAGTGCCATATTTCAAGCCGACGACATTCACAACTCGTCTGAAACGTGTTTGTCTAAATCGGTCGCGTCTAGACCTAAATCCAGACAGATCGAATGGCCCGGGAGATCTACGGTTACGGCAAATGAAGAGAAATTGAATAAATCTGAATTTATTTTTGAAACGATCACTTTTACCCGAGGAGTGGTCTTCTACCCGAGGAGCGTAGTATACTCTCGAAGTCAAACATGCATGGATGGATGGTTAAGTATGGTAAAATGTCCATGGTGATCTGATCCTAATGGTGACATCATGCATGTAAGTCTTATTTTTTTCGTTCCTTCATTACAAGTGTTGTGTAAATGCATCTCGGGTTAAAATGACTTCAGGGTTGGTTGGGATTCCGGAAAAATGCTAAATGATGATTATTATATTGTACTTCCATTCTAATATTTTAAATGCGAGAGTCTGTCTGTCTTTCTGTCTTGTCTGTCTGTCTGTTACGCTTTCACGGCCAAACCCTTAAACGGATTTTAATGAAATTTGTTATGAATATAGTTGAAGACCCGGGGTCAAACATAGGCTATTTTTTGACGCAGGCGGAGCTGCCGGAAAAAGCTAGTCCATACTAATATTATAAATGCGAAAGTCTGTCTGTCTGTCTTTCTGTCTGTCTGTCTGTTACGCTTTCACGGCCAAACCGCTGAACGGATTTTGATGAAATTTGGTATGAATATAGTTGAAGACCCGGGGTCAAACATAGGCTACTTTTTGGCGCAGGCGGAGCTGCGGGAAAAGGCTAGTATTTCATAATTGTGGCGAGGATTAAAGGGCAAATAAAGAGGTATTAGATACCGGCCGGCAGGTAATCATGAAATCAAGCACTTATAGGAAACGCACATCGAAAAACCCATACCTGCCTAGTGTGTAATAATACCTAATTAACAACTTAGTACATAACATGACACATCCTGCTGAGGTTAACGTTCGCTTTATAATATGAAATAACCACATTACAACTCGTTAGATGACTTTAGTTAAATGTTTACCTAAGATTTGCGAAAACCTAATCAAACCGGTTCTTGGCGAAATATTCGCGTAAAGTCTTAGACCAGAAGCTGACGGAAGCTTCGCGATGTCTAATAAATAGCACAGAGTAAATAACTTTACATATGCTGTCATCATCATCATCATTTCGTGTAGGTTACATTTTCTATAGACTATGTACACCCTGGTGTCTAGAGTTGTTCGGAACCGCCTCTCGGCCTCAGACGTGGTTCCTTTAACGACTACCAAATGGCAGAGGGGAGCAACGGCTTAACGTGCCTTCCGATGCACGGAATCATCTTTATTCAGACAATCAGGTGATTCAAGCCTGCAAAGTCCTAACCAAACTGAACACAACTAAACAAAGTATGCTTCAGGTGGGAATCGAACCCACCACCCCGGGTCGAAGGCGAACGCCTTAACCACTGGACCAGGGAGGCAGTTACATGAGTTATTAAATATAAGTAGTTTAGTTATTCGTTTCGTGTGAGTTCATCTAGTTGAGTCGAAATGGCTGACTCTTCAGATTCATTTAGACCAGTAAGTGTAAGTTAAAAGATTAATTGATCCTGCACATCCTGATGGAAAAATTTTCAAATAAGCACTGGTAGTGCTTGCATTGTTGTGTTCCAGGTTGAAGGGTAAATAGCTTACATTAACAGGCGTCTCGAGAAGACCAATTATCAATCTAAGGTGAGAGGCAGTATAAACATAGTCTTGCCGGTGGGTGGTTCACCTCAGTACACCTCCGATCTTAACTAGCCTAGTGGTAAAGAATAAAGTAATCAATAAGTAGCTGAGTTGAGAGTAGATGAGCTACTGTTTCTTTTTAGCTCCTCCTTGCGTAAACCTCGCTAATGATCGTTGTCTCTATTGATCACGTTCCTGTGTACTATGACTTGACTTTTTCCTAGCTCATCATCATCTTAACGCCTTCCCGGTTGCAGCCTCAGCTGTTTGCTTCGGAGCCGCTTAGGGTCCGCTTTCTTACTTTTACATCTCCACTTCGCCCGGTCTTCGGCATCCCTGACAGACAGTCCGTTAGCACGCATAGCTTGCTTTGCGACGTCAAGCCAGCTCATTTTTGGCGCTTCTCATTTGACTTTTTTTTAAGCTTAAGATAGGTATATTTAGGCTAAGGTACTAAGGTTTATATCTATAAGCTTTTTAGCGGCAAAATGTCACCGGATAGCATACGATCGGTTCAGTGACTCGGAGGCTGCCCGACTGGTTTGCAACTGCCGAGCTAAATATGGAACCCACCCCACAAGTAGGTAAGAAAAAACAACAATGGTTGCGGATTTCGTAAGAATAAAGGAAGGTAGGGGACGAAGTGTTTTGCGGATGACCAAAATAATAAAATAATAAGAAGGAAGGGCCCTCCTTCCTTACCGATATCTTTGTGTATAACTAAATTAGGGCAGATTTTAAGAATCAAGAAAAGGAAGGCGTTTGTCGTGTATGATCAAAATTAGTGAATGTTTTTGAATAGATTAATAAGTTCCATGGCAGTGAGAATTCTGTACTCCATATAAGTACAAACCATTTTTTTTAAGGTGGTTTTAGCCATGGAGTAATTACAAAGAGGAGATGCCGTTATAAGCGTTTTGTAAGAAAGTGTTTGTGAGGCTACACGGGGCGGAAGGCAGACGTGCGGGGTGCTTGGTTTCGGCCGTCGCTCCAATCATAGAGCACGAGCTCCGACAAGCTCCGCCCACTGCAGTGTCGGCGAGGCGCCAATGATCATATCACTGCGCCATTTCAAACGGCATCTCCTCTTTGTAATTACTCCATGGTTTTAGCTGACATGGGCTGATGATTCTTTGCGCTTTAGAGCCCAGGGTACGCTTTTATTCACGGTTCTATATTTAACAGTTAGTTATTACAATGTAGAGACTGCCAGAAACCAGATCATTGTGCTTCAGTGGCCCCTTGAGACTCAGGACCACAGCTAAACATAAAACAGTCCGGTGATATATGTTTGCAATATCTCCTAGTCCTAGCCGAGCTAAAAATAGCAACAAATTATGTTGGATTCGAGCCATAATTTTAAGATCCTGTGAAGCAGAGCGATGGTTAAGTAAAACTCAAACACTAGGGTGGAGAGTTCAAATTAAAATGTTCATTTAAAATGCTATCAGCCAATAGTTAAGTAACAAATTACAGGTACATAATTAATCCAATAATTTAATATATCAAAATAATACAAACTTTCTGAAATAAAAAATTGTTTTTAATGATGGAGAAGAACGCACCAAATACCATTGTGTGGTTTAGGTATAACTGTAGGCAGTTCAATTTCAAATTCGACTTTACATGATGCCATTATATATGGGTCCCGCTTAGCAATGTTGTGGGTTTCCGAGGAATGTGGGCCTAGAGGGAAACCACATAAAAGATGGTAGGATGACCTGGATAAATTTGACAGTGGATGGCACTAAATGGGACCTGGCAGGGATGTGTGAAGAGCAAAAGGGGTGGCCTTTGCCAACAGTAACTACCTAAGGCTATAAATTATTAAAAAATGTCATATATGCTTTCGAATAATAACCATATTTTATTTTTTAACTCAGACAGCTGTTCACCTTCATGTGATCTAAGTTTTACTTGACTAAATATTTTTATGAGAAATATCTGTGAACACATATATTACTAGCTGACCCGGCAAACTTTGTACCACCTTCAAATATATTCCTTTTAAACCTTCCCAGGACTTCCACTAATTATTCAAAACCAAAAATAGCCAAATCTGTCCAGCCGTTTCTCGAGTTTTAGCGAGACTAACGAACAGCAATTGATTTTTATATATATAGATAGATTATAGCTGTAAAATTTAAATAAAAAAAAGAATTGTGTTTAAAGTTATTAAAAATAGCTCCAAGAGATAATAGACCTGAGTATTTGATATAATTTCAAGTTGATACTTCCACGCATTCCTGAGAAAAAGCATCTTGACAGACAGACGGACGGACCACAAAGTGATTCTATAGGGTTCGGTTTTTTTAATTTTGAGGTAAGGAACCCTAAACACAACCCATGTATCTTATATACCTAATTAAAGAAATTCGAATAAACATACTTATTCAAAATTTATCAATTTCAAGAGTTCTTCCAATGAGAAACAGACAGAGCTTTATAATTTAATAATTAAATAGTTTTTTAATCTTTTTTTACAGTCTGGTACTTTAGTACAGGATCTGTTAATAACTTCTCTATAAGTACTGCTGTACCATGAGCTGCAGTGCATGTATAGGTAGGGTAAATATTGTCATCAAGTGAAATACCTACTTGCGTCGATGATAATTTTAAATGTCAAAGGACTTCATATTATTTTTAATTACATTGTAATAAAAATTTAGTCAGCAGTCAGAATAGATTATTTATTTATTTCTAACAGTCAAGTAGGTGATTAATTAAAAAAAAGACGAAAAATATATTGATATCAATGTGAATGTTTTCTGCAAATAAACAATTCTGATTCAATTCATGTTTAATATTTTTTTTAAACTCACCTTTAGAGACATTTTGAATATCAATCGATGTTGAGTACACTTTACAGCAGGTGAATTTCAGTCATTATTTAAAATCAATTAAAAATTTCGCACTCCACCGTCACTGCGCTAATATAAATTTTATTTACAAGTAACCTTCACTTGAAAAACGTCCACTTGTATTTAAAAACCTATTTTAAATTGTTTTTTAAGTCTCAATTTCAAATTATTGTTTATATTTACTGTGCGTCGATGATCGAAATGTTATTTTATTCAAAAGATCGAATACAAAGACCGCGCACCAGCGCCGATTTGACGCAAGTAAGTAATTTTATTTTACTCAGCTCGGCGCGCGTCGCTCTCTCGCGCTCATTGGCTGTTCACTTGACATTAGATGTCTGATCATCAGTGTTGACAGCACAATATTAAATATGGATTTTACATTTATGTAAAATCCAAATTATTACATAAAAAAATATATTCCTGTTGTTTTACAAAAATATTATACATATAATTGGATTTCACTAAAATACAATAATTATTAGACTAAAATTCACAAATAACAAATACCACCATCTATCGTAATTTATCAAAGACATGTCAAGTTCTGTTTCTCTGTGAGCAGTCTGGCTTGGCACTACTTGGACATTAGTAGGCTAATGCACGTTATAATGAAAACATTTTAGCAGCTTTCTAAAACAAAATCTTGTTCATCTCTCATTTCAATCTCAAGTTGTTTGCCTTCGTGTGACAATAATTGGATCTTCACAGCCTGAATAGCTGCTCTATTGTCAGGATATGACTCCGAATGGGTATCTGTTAAATGTGACCGCAATTCCTTCGCCATATTAGTGCCGAAAGGGCAGGAGTCACATTTATAAAGATACAGGCTGGGGTGACGTCGACGACAATGTTTTTTGAGATTTTCCTGGAACAAGTTATTTTATTGTAAGACTCGTAGCTCCATCTAGTGGTCATACATAGTACGAAACAAAATGTTGAAGAAACCAATACAAAACTGATAAAATATTGTAACAGTTTGATGTTAACTGTGGATGTTAATAACCTTTCCTTTCTTTTTGTAAATTTACAGATATGAAATAATATAATTTATTACCTGGCATCTACAAGTGAACTCGCAGTGAGGACAGGCATAGGGCTTGATTCCTTCATGACATATTAGATGGCGCTTTAGATGGCTAGATTGGTTCGTCTTGAAATCGCAGTATGGACATTCATGCCGTTTGCCGATGTCTCCATGAACTTGTCTGTGTCTTCAAAAATAAAAAATATTAGAATGCTATCAATCGACTTAGGTATGCTTAGAGATAATGTCAAAGCCTTTTGGCAAAATCCACATAAAATATTTAACTAATGACGCCATCTGCAAAAATAACTTTGAAAGCATGACATTGTCAATTGTGATAGTACTAGAAATATAATATAGATGGCGTCTAGAATATTAAGAAACTACCTAAAAAAACTAAAGTGTTTGTGTGTAAATTGCTGAAAACAATTTCGTTTAATTATGAAGAAAGGAAAATGTCTATTTTCCTAATTTAACGAAATTATTTTTGCCCCTATTTCAGTTTCCTTTATCCCAACGAACCTATTCTGTGTTCGTTATATTTCCAAGTTTTCTGTATAAAATATAGATGGCGCGAAAAATATTTTTTGCACCAAGGAAGCGCTAGTAATTTGAGTGCGCGTCTCTTAAATGGAGTGTTAAATACTTTTGAAATCAATATGAAAACCAATAAGTTACCTAGCAAGCTGTGCTGACGTAGCAGCCACGTAGTCACACTGGTCGTGAGGACAGCTTCTACTGTTAATATCAGCTTCGCACGAGTGCCGAGTTAAAGCGATCCTGAAAATGCAAATTTATTAATTAGTTTTCGATAATTTTGTAGATGGCGCTAGTAGTTGAGAACAATATTTTAAGCCTTAAGGCATAGGGGTTATTATGCATACTTCCATATACTTCCATACTAATAATAATATTATAAGTGTCTGTCTGTCTGTTACGCTTTCACCGCCAAACAGCTGAACGGATTTTGATAATATTTAGTATGAATGTAGTTGAAAACCAGGTGTATTTTTAAAAAGTGTGACTTTCGTCAAGTCGGCGAGTCGAATTTTTTTTTTTTTCGATTATTTCTATTGGTGTAGTGGGTGTTCCTTATTAATAAATAAATTTCGAACGATTATTTGTCTATATTTTACCGATTTTTATTCGACATACTCCATACTAATAATATATACTAATAATATTATAAATGCGAAAGTCTTTCTGTCTGTCT
Source organism: Euzophera pinguis (assembly GCA_947363495.1). NCBI lineage: Eukaryota > Metazoa > Arthropoda > Insecta > Lepidoptera > Pyralidae > Euzophera > Euzophera pinguis. Next base: position 832,600 of record OX376159.1, read on the forward strand.
GTCTGTTACGCTTTCACGGCCAAACCGCTGAACGGATTTTGATGAAATTTGGTATGGATATAGTTGAAGACCCGGGGTCAAACATAGGCTACTTTTTGACGCAGACGGAGCTGCGGGAAACAGCTAGTATAACATAAATTTCAAAAATAGGGCTCTAGAATTAGAAGCAGAAGTACTCGTAGCAGAAAAAAACATCAGATTTTAATGACAGACCAATATATTTAGGTCTATTTCTGATTTCGCGTATACAATACAGTAGCGTCATAAAAGAATGAACTATTTTCTGAGCATTTTAATTTTTAATTATGTTTGACGTAAACAAAACGCAAGAGACGCCTTAATATCTGCAAAAGACATCAAAGTTTCAACATTAGAGGCTTGGAGGCGACTGCATTAATGCAAGTCGTTCTATTACAGCTGAAATACAGTTAAACTTGGATGGAAACAGATGAAAAGGTGCGATTTGATTCATAATAACGGTTATGTCGTCGGCGGGATCAGGGGAAGCTAGTTTAGAAAAGTGTTAATAGTGCAAAATCGGCGAGTCGAATAATTTGTTCGATATCAAATTTAAGATTTTTATTCGGTAACGAATTTTCATTCGACATAATATTATATGCCACACATTTTAAAAATAGCGCTCCGGGGAATTAATCTGGAGGCCGATCGCGGTGATTGCAAATGACGTTAAAATATTTATCAAAACGATGGGGTCCCATTGCCTAATAAAAATAATTAGTTCCTCTACTTGATGTAAGATGGCGCTTCAACAAGAAAAATATTTAATTAAGTACAGATCTCCTTTATTTTTGACAAAAAAGAACTGACTTTGTGTAGGACTTTTTAAAACACTATTTTTTATTTACTTAAATTCTATAACAAGTTGATTAAGTGCTGTATTTCAAAAGTTATAAATCTTAATTTGTGACTTCTTATATTTTCGATAGATGGCGTAACAATGACTTTGTATTGAGAGCAACCAGGAGTAACCAGAAAAGTTGGCGCGTTTCAATGTATGGCGATTGAATATCTGGATAGCTAGGGTTGCTATCTGTAAAATTCGTCACCCAGGAGAAGACGCGTGAAAACCCCGGATTTTTGAGTCCAGGAGTGCTATTTTTGTAAAAGTGTGACTTACTCAAAATCGAGTCGAGAGGCGAGTCGAATGATTTTTGTTCGTTATTGAATAATTATCGTCCGATTTTGTCATGTCATACATTTCAAAAATAAGGCTCCAGAACCCGGAATGTCAAAATGTTTTTCAAACAAGGAATTTAGCGAGCAATTTAGTCAAAGGGTCGCGACGCGGCGTGCGGGCACAGTGCGTGTGTTGCGGCATGCCCAATACTTAACATTGTTAAACCAGGACTACAAATGAAGCCCTGACGCTCCCCGGATGCCCTCCGAACTAGTACAAATCCGGAGAAACCCGGACGGATGGCAACCCTATGTATAGCATGTATTCTGTTATATGTGCCATAACTAAACAACATCCGCGAGGGCTATTTCATAGGTATATAAAATCGGTGAGTGATTTTCGTTCGATATAATAGAATTTACATACTCAAAAATAGCTCTCGCTGTTTTGGTAAAAACCTCTTAATTATCTTTCGTTCTTAGCTAAAGTTTATCATCCATCATCATTATTTTATACCACAGACAATCTACAGCTGGACACAGGCCTCATAAAAGTATTTCCAGTGTGATCGATAGGAAGCGGCCTGCATCCTGCGCGTGCCTGCGACCTTCTTCAGGTCATCTAGACATCTGGTCGGTGGATGCCCAACGCAGCGTGGTGAAAACCTTTCCTATCTTTCGGCCTCGTAGGCCATCGGTTCTCTTGGCTATGTGCCCACTTTTCTAAAGAGTCAGACTATCATAAGCAGAAAGAATTTTTGAAATCTGATAAGAAGTTCAGATATTTCTGAACCGAGATTACAAGTCCCAAACTTAGCTCCCAAACTAACTTTCTCTTGGTATACGAGTACAAGTCTATATATATAGTTTTATTTGAGGCATTTAAGATGTACAATAAGAAAGATCTAGACTTAGGCCATTGACTGAATTTTAAGGACATTAGGGGCTAACAGGACTGCAGTATAGCGCATTAATGCAAGATGGTACAATAACGCCTAAGATACGATGCAAGTTGGGTCGTCAGCGGTGGCCATTGTCGCCGGAAGATAGTCTTCTGTGAATGTGGTTACTGAATGACCGAGATTAACTTCATCTATGCGCTATTCCGCTAATATAAGCCTGGCTTCGGAAACCAAGTTTAGCTGAAAGGCGAATTGTTATAACTTGTCTGTATAGAGATATGTAAAACCACTAAGCACTTATTTGATTGCAATAGTTTTTTGGTGAAAGGTGAAAATCCTGTAAACTCTAACACTGTGTAGATACAATGATTTCTTCTCGCGATTATTACACAATGTATAGCGATCACATGAACATTGCAAAATGTTTAAAACATTATTATGGAAATAAACAAGAAATAAATCCGATAAAACCGTATTAAAATAGTTTTAATATGGTTGGAATTACGAACTAACTTGACTTCAACTATGCCAAGCTACATCCTGCGGCAAATGTATGAGGTAACATCTTCTCACCATGGGCTGAAAAGTCTGTTTGATTTTTCAGTAGCACGTCCAAAAAAGGAGAAAATTGTACTCAATGAAAACTTGGCCGAGATGGGTGGAAAGCCAAAGGAGAGGCCTTTGCCCAATAGTGAGACACCTAAGGCTATTAAAACAATGACAAGCTATATCAGATAAGTACCATAACTGGTGTTTAGTTACTCTGTTTCAGAAAATAGAGTTTCGAGAACTAAGTAATCAAATCAGAGCACATAGCTTTAATAGCAATCGTAAACCCGTAAACACGAGCTATCAGAATCGAAAGTCGTAACATGTGCTATATTTACACTTCACCGAGCCAGTATCGCACATCATCACTCAGTTTCAGTTTGTTTTACGATCCTAATCCCGCCATATTTATAGCGACATCTAGCGAATAAATAACATCAACAAACAAACCAACCATTTAGCACCATCAAATCAAATGGCACATCAACTAATAATCCCCGATACATTACACCGCAACACGTGCTTACAATAAAATCCAAAGATCGGACTAATAATTTGATCCAGTGCTCAAAATACCAGTATCCGTTTGAATTTATCGTCGATGACGAGAATAAAAATGTCGTCAAGATACCAAACGGTGGCATAATCAAAGCGGGAGCTTGTCAAATTACGAATGTTTTCCGATATTTGTGAAGGAGGTGTGTGACGGGTGACACGGGCGCATCCGCCACAGTTGCGCGTTTTATCGCAAATTGATGTCTGCGTCACCCTGCTTGCTTTATTTTTAATGTGCGCCTGTTCCAGACTTCCGACAGCCGTTACAATATCACTTTCAACACCGAACACGCAAATAAAACACTCACCTGTTTGCGAATTTCGCGGAACATTTCACGCATTGCCAATCATCAACCTTTCCAGCTTCCTCTGCCTTTTTCTTTGGTTTAGTTGGACCATGTTCTAATTTGCAATGATTAGCCAGACTCGATTGTCTTGTGAAATTAGCATTGCAAGTTGAACAAACATAAGGCCTTTCAGAAGTGTGTTGTCTTAAGTGGTGTCGCAAAGACGCCTTTCTGAAAATTTTAGGGCAAATAGGACATTCATATTTCTGGATGACTTTTTCTTTGTCACCAACTTTGCGTATTTCTATCGTCGGTTTTGTGTGCAAAACTTCGTGAAATACGCATTCGGCTTTTGAGTCTGTAGTGAAAACACATTGGCTGCATCTCCATAAATCAGAAGACGAGCTAGTTGGTATTTCCTGTTGAAATTTACACGCGTTGCTACGAATGTGACGTGTCACTTCTTGAGGTAGAATGAATGCCATGCCACATTTAGAACACCTGAAAAATAAACAAATGTAATAGATTTGGAAAAAGCATCAAAGTAATCGTAAATATTGAAGGCGATATGAATATCTTACTTCTTTTTAATATTTGGATGCATTTTACGAATGTGATCTTTAAGCACAATGACATTTTTTAATATTACGGCGCCTGGACAATAGGGGCATTTCTTGCTTAAATTTATAGAAACACCTTTTTGTATAAATTTTTCTTTACTCCTTATCCTATGCTCTGAAGTTTGTCTATGGAACCTTGATTCTTCAGGAGTGTTAAATGTTTTTTCACAAACCAGACAAAATAAAGTCTTTTGATTATGTTTAGATTTTAAATGAGCTGCTAAAGTTAGGGAAGTTTTGAATTTGGCTTTACAAAATGTACATTTGTGTAGCTCCTGGTAATCATCTGTTGCCGTGAATGCCAATACATGATCAGTTTTCCGACAGTGTTGTTTCATTTCTATGTTGTAACGGAATTCCATGCCACAAGTTTCACATTTGAAGATTGTTTTCTTCCTAATAATTATAGGCATAGATCTATTAATAACAGCAACCACTTCGCTGTGTTCAGATCCAGACATGTGTTGAACCATCTCCCCAGTGGTTTCACACTCAAACTTGCAGAAAGAACACCAAATTCGACCATCGATATTGGTAATTGTCTCCTCATGTTCCTCAGAAAACCAATGCTGCATAAAGTTTGACAACAGATTGGTATAAAACTTGCACGGGCTGCACTGAAACGGAGATTGGTGTACGATAACATCCATGTTGTCTAAAATTAACTGCTGATATTCAATGCTCTTCGTATCAATAGCTTTTCTAAAGTGATAATGAGAGATTAGATGCTTTCCCATCAGGTGCTGTCTAACGCGTGTTTTGCAACCATAGCACTGTACAAAAAAAGGTTTTCTCTTTCGTGTCTTTACACCAATCTTGACAGTCAATTTTGTACCCGAGTCTCGTTTTCCCTTTTTCTGCGTCTGAGAATATAAACTATCATCCAGAAACCTTGAAGGCCGCGTTGGCCTTTTCTCGATTAAATTTCTCGTTGGCTGTAAATGTCCAGAATATTCTAACTCCTGTTCAGGAAGAACTTTTCTCAAATGAAGACTAGACATTAAATGCTTTTCGTAAATGGCTCTCGAACCCAATCGTCTATTACAAGGCCCGCACCAATACTGAACCGATCCTTTTCTCTGTATCGTAGTTTGCATAATTTGTGTTTTGTCTTGACCAGGCACCCATTTTCCTTTCGTGTGACCTGGAGGCGGAGCATCGTAATCTTCTTCTCGCTCATTAGTTGCCATAAAAGACTTCCACTTTCCTCCTGAGATTTCCTGATCATCTCTTATGTCCCATTCTTCATGTTCAGGGGAAGCTGGGCGCCATTTACCTCCAGTATAATTTATAGGAGGTTTCCATTTTCCTCCAGTCGCATGAACTTCTTCTTCTTCATCGTCATCTGAGTCTTCAGATTCGTCAAAATCATCGTCACCTTTATAGTCATTATAACTTGCGATATTATAGGAAGAAGTTGGAATATCTTTCTTTGCTGTGCCACTAATACTTGCAACAGCATTAATCAACTTTGTCTGGTTATCTTCATTAAGTCCTATCTTTAGACTATGACCACCAATCCAATCTTCACCTCTCAAATTACTTTCTAAAGGACTCATTCTCGGTAGTGCTCTAGACGTTGATGCCTCTACCAACGATGTTTTGGTATCAATAACTGCTTTCGAAATAGGTATAGGTGGTGTTAGTCTTGCTAAAGAAGTTTTCTTCACGCTACTTTGTAGCTCAAGCGACTGAAAGAAAACATCGCTGCTCGGTTCTAAGGTGTCAATAGGAATAACAGTTTTAGATGCTTCATTTTTGGAAACCTTTCCACAGCGCTCTTTTCGGTGTTTAACATATTCTTCAAGGCCAATGATGGTGGTATTACATTTGATACACAGATGAGTATCATCATCGTCATCGTCGCGAGGCGACAACATCTGAAAAAATAAAAAGAAAGCTATTAAAATGAAGTGACTGCCGCCTGACCCTTAAACCAGATCAAGAGGATAATGATCCAAGCGAGTGACCTGTACTGTACTGTCAGACTTTTCAAGCTGCCGTTCGTTTGAACGTTGTTTTCGTTTCGCCTGTCAGCTTTAGTTGCCAGGGCCAATGGCTTAACGTCGTTTCCGAAGCCCGAAGGATCTCAAGATGTAAATGAGATGATTTCGTACACAAACTGTCTACAAAACCCAGTACAACAATCAAACTAGTTGAACAAGAGTGGGCGTTGTCAGACGTTGGCCGTAATGATTGATGAGATAGTCCAAACCGATTGGGGCTAGCTGGTGACATCGCAGGGTGGAAATAACTCGCTAATCGCGTGGCGCCTGTATATTAATGGTGACGTCTCGGCCGTCAGAACTGGGGCAATAAATACGACTCGAATGCGAATTATTTAGCTGCTGGTGGTTTCGTGATGATCGATAATGTATGCAACTCACTACGGGCCTCATTACTGCGGAACTTTCCTATTGCGGCGAATTTGCATTAAGCAATCTATCAGTGGATTTATGCAAGAATTGTTTTGTTTTGCATAATGTTCTGTTGGAATTTGATGGATTGGGAGCAATTTGTTTATAAGAATTGCGTCAAACATAGATCGGTGGGGAAGGACCTTTTCTAGAATAGGTTATTTTAACAAAATTTGCAGTGAAGTTTCTCGAGCTCTTCATCATATTGCCCCATAAAAATATGAATTGTCCCGGTCGCCGTTTTACTTTAATTTATGGTCCTCACCACATATTTAGATATAGATAGAGTCATTAATATCTTAGGTCCTCATCATCGGATGAGACATCAGTCAGCGGACTGCAGTATGAAGTCTTAATTTTTTAATATTTCAGGACAAAATTTTTAATGAAATTATTTAGTTCAGTTACGCATGTAGTTAATGTAGTAAAATTTCTGTTATTGGAGGAATTAGCTACCACTCATGGACTTGCGATGATTCGAAGGAAATTTTTCCCAAAGTGACTCGCTGCAAACAAGCTGGACTCAATGTTCCAAGGTTCGACAAACACGACAATCAATCTAAAAAACATACACGAAAATAGAAAATCAATACGTCAAACAGACAACGTGTGAAGAACAACAATGCGGCGAAAGACGTTGTGGAATAATTAAAAAGTTCCACGAACGACGGTGTAATGACAATAATGACATTAGCGACACGCCGGTGACAGCCGCGGCCATTTGTCAGCTGTCATTTGTCAGCCGTATGTCAGCTACAATGGTGTCAGGCGGCGCGAGGCAGATTGACGCGTGTCATGGCCGTGATGATGCCAACTTGTGGTTGTCGATTGTAACTCGACCAGAAAAATGTTTTAAAAGTTGACGTAACACCTGTAGCAGGTAATTTTTAATAGTACTAACGTACAGAATGGACACTCACACCCTCCCGAAACAGATACCGCACCTCACCGCGCAGATTTGAGGTAAAAATCGAGAGCAAAACAATGCAATAATGGCGCTTCGGCGCGCTGCCGATGCGACGACTATGGCGCAGAAACGATAAAATTAACTAACCCAAAGAGTAACACACACATTGACGAGTGTGCGTACGCGGCCGAAACATATTAGTAGTAATAGGTATCGAGCTCGCCGAAGATGTACGGAGTGTCCGGGGTGTATCTGTAGCTAAGATTTTGAATACTGTAAGCCGTAAAAAGAAAGGAGATGCAACTGAAAGTAACTTGTCTGGGATCGTGGCTAGATCAAACTGTCGACCTCTAGCACGTTGGAGATGATATCATCAAAGTAGTAGGCCAGTAGATAGGTAGAAAAATATTGGCATACGATTAATTAGAGGAATACCACGTGAAATTTCAAACTATGCTGTATACAGATATTATTAGATATTATAGTATGGATTGAGGCTGCAAGTCCAAGGCGAAGAATGACCCAAATAAGGATGATACTAGATTGTGCGCAATTATCTAAAAAGGCATAAGTAGAATAAAGTGTTTTAGAAAAGAGAGAGTGATCACTTGCCTAAGAATACTCGTAAAATGAAAAAAATACAGGAGCTCTGTCAATAATAAAGACTATCATGAGATATTAAGATAATGTTTAGGAAAATGGCTAAAAGAAGAAGGATAAATAACATATAATAAATAGCTAATTTTTAATAGAGAGATAGATATCTCTAATGCGATACAAGATGATTGAAAATATTTATAAATTACCAACATTAAAAACAATTTTGATGAAAAATTGAAAAATTTAATCTTAAAAATTTATCATTGTTCTCTATTCACGGTAAGATATAGATAAATAACAGTTAACAAAACCAATAACAAAAGTGCGATGCCAGCCCAATTTGGGTCACGAAAGCAATAATGGAAATCTTCGATTCCTATCTTCGATCCGACAGGATCTTGTATTTATGAGCTAAATTATCCGGTCGCTAATAACGATTTCATTTCCAAAATCGCATTAAAATACGGTAGTAATAGATCGCGAGTCAGATTTTTCGATTCCACACCTGTGGAAAATTTGTTCGATAAGTGAACCTTCGTATTAGGAAATTCGCATACGAGAATCTCGCAATTATCGCAAGATTGTACCTCAGCGATAGAAAACGTTTAACGATTAAGTACAATACTTTTAATTCACAAATGTTGTTATTATCATCGTAATTGTTACGACTTCGACCATCCACAAAAGCTAAATCACATTTGAATTTAATCCATCATATGTGGACTGAAGAATAATCAGTGGAATTTAAAAATCGGTCTCTCCATGGTGTGAGCGGGCAGGTGAAAGTTGCGTTATTAATGGCCGGTTGATTCACACCCGGGTGTATGGGTCGTGTCCTTCGAACCGGGTGTTTTTGTCGCGGTAAGCGGTTACAGCCGTCAGCCCGTCACAAATCAGATGATATGATTTGGACTATATCCATACCTACTATAATATTATACGTGCGAAAGTCTGTTTGTGTGTTACACTTTCACAGCCAAACCGCTGAACGGATTTTGATGAGAGGTATGAATATAGTTGAAGACCCGGGGCCAATAACATAGGCTACTCTTTGACGCCGGTGGTGCTGCGGGAAACAACTAGTGGACTATAAGTTTACAATAATCGCCGCAGGAAAAAACCAATCAAGACTCATAAATGTCGAAATAGGCGACTGAGAGATGAACTCAAACATCTTAGATGACTGACTTTAAATAGGATAGTTTGCCACGAAAGACTAAATAAAATAGCATTAACGAAATTGATTATAGATAGACGGATGCTTTGGAAAGATGTTCTGTATAAGTTTTCAAAGGCTTATGGAAGTTAAATGAACTTAAAAACAATAGTTATAAAGATGAAATTCTGCATGACTTTTAGCGAAGAATTTCGGAAAATAAACTTAGACGAACTCTTTTAATGTAACGTGTAACAACCGCGAAAACTTAAGACATCATAAGACTGAGTCTACCAAAGAGAACGCAGATTTAGCCAGAAAACTGAAAAGTACGACTTTCAGCAAACACTTGAAGACCGGTGCATAGAGTGGGACAAAAGCAACAGAGTGGAACAATTGAATGGAGCGGGCGGGGGAGCGCCGATCGATGGCGGAGCCGTTATTCGGGCGACAGCCTTTGACGACGCCGCGGGCGTGATCGTCTTTGCACTGTGTGATTCGCACTGGCTGTCTCTTTTTATCCTATTGAGACGTCTGTGACGCACTTTATCTGTCTTGTACCTTCGCTTGTAAGACCTTCCTTGTAAGTAATGGATCTATTAAAGTTATTTTAGTTTATCCTGTTTTTCATCAGGAACCTCATCCCATCTACTTGCCTTTTAATGGGTGTATAAGTATATTGAAAAAAAAATCATTTATATCGAGTGGGTTACATGGTCAATAGACCCTGTATACCCTGATGTCAGTTTTTACGGAACCTACTCACGGCATCTGTAATGTAAGGTACCACTCATTTAACAGCTACCAAATGGCAACCGGGACCAACGGTTAACGTGCCTTTCGAAGAACGGAATCATTTTTGACAGACAATTAGGTGATTCAAGCCTGCAATGTCCTAAACAAACTGGAAACAACAAAACAAAGTGTGTTTCTCGTTGAAATAGAAACCAACGCTTTAATCACTTACACCTAAAGGTTCAAACACTTTACTGCCTTCATGGTCGCACGTAGTACAAAGAAATTTTTACCCACGAAATTGGTAGATTATTTTTCGCAATCTGGGGTGTTGCAGTGTCTCAAAGATGGCGAATTTGGAACAACAAAATAACCAAGTTGAAATTGTCGACCATAAATTAATAATTGGTCTCGCGCGCGCTCGACTAGATACCGCGCTATGAAGAAAAATCAGTTTCCAGAATGCGGCAACTTTATATTGTAGTGTGTGTAAGACAATGTGCAAAGACGAAACGAGAAAGAGTTATTCTTACATAGTTTGAAAACGCAAACTGGCATTTTGCTTCTGTTTTTAAACTAAAATTTGAAATTTCTCTTGTCGTCGACACGGGTATGCCCCAAGTACGCCGAATTCACGTAGTTTTAGTTGCCGTATTTGTCGCTAGACCGATTTTATTAATCTATGTTGTCGACGTTCTTTGATATAAAGAAACCTTTTTGGAGCTGCGTAATAAACACAAAATATATTTAACTTTTTTTGCGGTTTGCGAACATCACCAAAAAGGTATATCTGTAGGGATGAATCAAACCGAGATACATCTAGAGCACAGCGGAGCACACCAGTCAGCTTCTGGACGTGTGACTGACGGACATGCACACAAGCGCAGCGTCCGCTCCCGTATCTAGGTACCACCTTTGGAGTTCATACTTAGCACTTGACATTTCAACTTATACTTTGAAGCCTCTACTATTATATGAATGCAATATTGGTGTTTTTGTTTGTTAAATCTACTTCTTTGGAACGTGTTTATCAGTTGCATCTTAAGCTTGCACTTCTGAACCTGGGGTACGCTGTAAGTCATGGTTCTAGATTTGGCGGCACTGGTTATTTATTACAATAGAGCGCTGCCGTCTGACCTCTGTAACTCATTTTTGTTTGTTACTTACCATTTATTTTCTCGTCCAATCGCCCTGAAATTTTGCCTGCTCATAGATAGGAGAACTGAGAAACACATAGGGTAGGTAAGTACCTAATTACCTTGCATTCTAGAAAAGATACTTTAAATTTAATAGCTGGTTTAAAATGATGCTTGTAGAGCTTTCATCCAATATCCCTCGGACATACAATACTGCACTTTAGAAACTTGATCAGTTCCCAACTCGTCCAAATCAGAATAATTTCGATTATGTAGTCATTAACTGCTACCACTACTCCGTGTATGAGGCTGCATTAAGTCCGCCGAAAGACCTAGCTTGGGTGGGAATCAATTATAATTTTCATTACACTAGGGCGGGGCGGCTGATTTATGCGGCCGGGAAAAGTCTTGCATATGCGGGGAGTATGTTTTGTTTGATGTTTGGCTAACTTATGGATATCGGTAATAAGCACTTTCAATAGCTGGATTTAAGTTTACGCTTATGAAAGGCATGCACCACAGACAACGACTTTTCGTGCAGTTTGTAAAATGTGATAAAAATGACTCAACTCAGAGATACTCGACAACAAAGATAGAAATTTGAAATCTACAACGGCCACCCGTGTCCAGCAGAAGAATTGCGGCTGAGATGATGTAAATGGGAGTACTATTTATTTTTAGTGTACGTGTGTGTATTCCTGTTAAATCCATTGCGATCCAGTGAATAAAAACAAAAGAAAATAAAAGTATGCAGGAATCCACAAGTGGATTCTGTCTGACGTGGTACGTATGACGTAGGATACTTTTTACACTTAATCTTTAACACTTAAATTAAAATAAAAGACTAATCTACACAAGTTACAAACTATCTACACCTTGTGTAGATTAAGTAGGACCATTTTTAGACCACACTTTTTTTTATACAACTAAGTAGGCAAACAGGCGTACGGCCCACCTAATGGTAAGTGGTTACCGTAGCCTATGAACGCCTGCAACACCGGAGATGTCACGAGCTTGAAGGAATTTTTTCACTCCCTTTTTGAAGGCTTCCATGTTATAGTCACTAGGGAAAAACATGGCAGGGAGTTCATTCCATAATCGCAGTGTGCGACAAATATCGCTCACTCAAATTGGACAACTCCCTAGCTCAAAAACTTTTCAATCAAAAACAAAATTCAACAGCATCCCATGATATAGTTACAGTATGAAGTCCCAGGGCTAGAAGTTGGCTGCTTAATCAATTAAAATGAAGCTTTGGTCAAGTAATCAATCGCAGAGGCGGACCGCTGTCGGACAGAATGTATGCGTCCCCCGGGTCGAGCGAGTCCGGCCGGACCGAGTGACTGAGGTAATGTGTCATTATCTTTATTTCGAATTTTAAGTTACTTCGAATTAAGACTAAGGATTATTGCTAAAGAAAAAATTAACTGCCTCCGTGGTTCAGTGGTTATCGCGTTCGCCTTTGACCCGGGGTAGTGGGTTCGATTCCCAGCGGAAGCATACTTTGTTTAGTTTTTTCCTGTTTGGTTAGGACTTGGCAGGCTTGAATCACCTGATTGTCTGATAATAAAGATGATTCCGTGCTTCGGAAGGCACGTTAAGCCGTTGCCATTTGGTAGTCGTTAAAGGAACCACGTCAGAGGCCGGGAGGGGGTTCCGAACAACTCTGACACGAGGGTGTACATAGTCGATAGACAATGAAACCTAATGATAATGATGAAGGAAAAAATAAATATTGTTATGTATGTCTAATGAGCTACGATAAATTATAATTGATCGCTTGTTTGAAGACACAGTTTTTAAAAAATATCTACTGTGTTCTGCTGTCGCAACCAGGAAAGCGCTTAGATTGGTTTTATAGCAGTGATACACAAGATAAAAATTTCGACCTCATCTGACAACGACACTTTATATTTGACCAAAAATATTTCTCAAAACGTCACTGCGAATTCCCTTAGAAATGGCTGGTTTGCCATAAAAGACAACTAAGGTAAACAATGAGGTTTAATTTCACATAGGTAGGCTGTTGGCAAATACAACACTTAGATTTTAGACTTACTATAAATATAAGAAAACGTAAATACGTTTACATATCAAATGCCCGAGGCTCGCAGACGAAGTAGGCGTTGGGATTCTACATCTGCAGGCGAGTCCGACTAACGACTGAGATCTAAGCTATCTTATATATCACGGACAATAGGTTCAAAGGTGCATATCCGTCATTGGTTTCCTCTGTAACCGTTATTACTCTGTGTCAAACGCGAGTCGAAGAGTGAACGTTTGCGCGCGCGCACGCCGCAACAGCCAATCAGCGACCAGCGCGCGCGCACCCTGCCGTGTTGTTTATAGCACGCATGCGCACGAATATATCCCACGTCAAAATTCAAAAAAGCCTTTTTTTAACATATCTCGTATTCGTCATCGTTACGGCCGGACGCAGGGCGTACAATAAATAAAAACATGTGAAAAGGAGTTATTTATTAAAACCCCGCCGTGACTTCGTTTTTTAACGTTCACTTCTTGACACGGATTTGTGGAAATGTATGCGTTCGGTATATCGTCCTGACCTATTATGGATGCGACCGAAATTAGATTTTATTTTCTTCGTCGTAAGATTAAAAATAAATTGTTAATTTAAACATGTTTATTTTTATGTAGTAATAAGATGAACAGCACGTCACGAGATTCATAATAATATTATTCATATAGGTACGACTTAATGAAAAGAAGACGTCGATAAATATATTTTTTATAATTTGTAGTGAATGCTCAATTTGTCTATACAGACACGAGTAACAGATTCACTCTCGTTAGTTTTACAGAATCCGTTATTTTTTCCAATATTTACCCACTTATTTCCAACGTTATTCGATACATAATTATTTTATTTGCATTTAGATATTTATAAAACGATAAAACACCTAAAAATATAACAAAAGAAATGGTAAGAATTTGTAAGTTGCAAAGTTGTCATGTCGTGCTAATAGATGGCAGTAGTTGGCGTATTATCAATTTCACACATAAGGCCCCAGGGGCTTAAAATTACCTTCAATATCCATGAGCAAACAATTACCATTGATTAAAAACTGTTATTATTGAATATAACTATGGCCTGTTACAAAAAGTAAAAGAAATAATAATATAACATAAAATCAACTGTTAAAAAAATTGTCTAGCATGAATACTAGATGTCGCTAATTATTGTATTGTTACATCTGTATCATTTGTATTCTGTGGTAAAAAAACAGTATTAAACGTCTGATTAATGTAATCAATAGCGTAGGTATATAATGATACATTTCTCTGACAGTCAAATTGAAGAAAAAAACTTAGTTTACTATGTCCCTCGCTAGATGTCGCTAGATGTCCCGACAAAACACTGCCGTAATTACAGCCGCCGCGGGCGCGCAAAATAAAATTAACGCGTACATAATCAAACAATGTCTATTGTTGATTCCCAATACCCGTGAGCGATGCCCGCCATATAAATCAGCGGTGGCACAGCTCGACGATTTCAATTAAACATAAATCTTTCGTGACGCGACGCTAATGGAAAAGCGCGCGGTTCTTGAATGTACTTCTTGGTTCTTGTATGCAATTATTGGAGCTCCCTGATGCACGTATTGAGCTGTGGGGAGGTTTACATTAGATTTATAAATCAATGTTTTGACGTGTACAGCTGTAGTGTAGCGGTGGTTTCAAAGCCGTGTTGCGATGACTTTTATTTGTTCAATGTTTGTTTTCTTGAATTCAAAGAAATAATGTGAATATAACAGATAAATGTTATTAAAGGATTATCTAACCATTTATTAACATAGGCAGAGATATAAGTCGGATTAATTTCAAATTTATAAATAATAAAAATCTTTTGAAAAATATAGTTAAAAAAAAATAGTAAATTGAAAAAAAAGCTTAACATAAGAAAAAAATGTAATATAAAAAAAATTTATACAAAAAAAATTACTAGCAGAGCGTAGTTTCGATCTACGGACCTCTGGGTTATGGGCCCAGCACGCTTCCACTGCGCCACTCTGCTCTGTTGACTGAGTGACGAAATTCAGATATTTAAGCTACGGTATTATTCTTGGTTTAATTCTAAAAGGGCTTAAGTGCATAGGACATTGCAATATTGTTCAAATTTAAAATAGCAGTAATCAAAACTACTTACTAATAATAGGGAAAATTAGGATTTCATTAATATTTTAATTAATAATTTAATTACATTAGCGAATTGAGTAGAGTCAGTGCTGAGGAGCTCGTTAGTCGAGCGCGACCCCGGTATCCGTAGCGAATGCGCGTGTCAAGCGACGACGTGATGCGACCACTATTGAATTGGTCTCCATTTAGTGGCATTATCATATTGAGCTCTTCCGTGCTTCGGAAGGCACATTAAGGCGTTGGTCCCGGTTGTTGTCGATAGATAGCAGTCGTGAGGCTATGTCGTGAGGATGCCTTGGGGCAGCCTGAAAAATTCTGACAGTGTTGGCCACTGTCAGAATTTTTCAAACAAACAAACCACACCTCGGGTCATGTTCCTGTTGGTCTGGTTTCCCTGTAAAAAGGATTACAGAGGTCAGACGGCAGTCGATCCATTGTAATAACCAGTTCCGCCAAATCTAGGACCATGACTTACAGCGTACCCTAGGAATACACGTTAGGATGATGAATTGAGTAGAGAGACTAGACTAGAGTAAGAGAGCGTTGAAGCACTTTGTTTATCAAAAACGCGGGTTTTTTTTTAATTTACTTAATAATATTTCTGTTTGTGTCGTAGCTTTAAAATTAAATCAGATTTTCAGAAAAAAATATTTGACAAGACCACAAAAATCTAAATTTTTAAAGGAGAATGACTATTTTACATAGGAAAACAGTCCAAAATAGAGATAAAAATTAGTTTCAAAAGTTTTTTCTCACATATGATATAAACACACGAAGGGCAGACACAGAGTCGATTAGCCATGTAACCCACTCGATATGATAAATAATTATTTAAGCAGACATAAATTAAAATGATGTACTATAGTTTTTTCTAATAATAACTACACCATTACTCAGGTCTTAAAATTTTGGGAACGATGACCATATTATTATTTTCTTAACATAAATTACTTTGACCAATCGTGTTTATTGGTTGCTTTTCAGACAGCACAAAATATAACCATTCTTACATTATTTTATTCTATACTAATGTATATATAATTATTAGGTCAAATTAATCCGCCTTATCGATATAATATTTGACCTAAAAACTAAGAGCTGGTAATACCACCTCGCACGCGGCGCAATAAAAACACCCGACATTGTTCAACGAGGTGACGTGCTTATTAAGCGGGAAAATTGAAAATTGACTGAGCAACGTGATTGGCAAGGGAATATTAGCTCGGTGCAATTTCGCCGGGTTATTTTTAAAAGAAAATGCGCGTGTCGTGTGACGTTAATCCATCATTGGTGGGAAAGCGATTATTATGTTAGTGATATTGATTAACTAGTTGTATTGTGGAAATAAACATATTTGTGAAATAACCTACTTTTCTCAAAAAGAGCAGAGTTTAATTTTTTATTCACACCTTTAGTTTTATAATTTTATAAGAATCTGAAATGTTTGACTCGGTTTTATTTTTATTAAAATTATAATCCACTGTAAATCGGTTTTTACAATATTTTTGCATCACAACATGGGCAGATTATGCTGATAAAGACTACACAATCTTATTTAAAGTTTCAAACGAAATTGTTGCTCCGCACGCACCACCAGATGAAATGGTTGAGCGAGTGCTCGTAATTAATTAATTAGGGGCATGATTGCGAAGCAATTATAACTCGATAAAAAAAGCAAAACGTTCACAAATCGATACAATTTTAATCATCGAGTCGCATGTTTCTCGCGACGCCAGCGCCCCTAGCGGCACCGAGCCACAGCTGCGCGCACCTCCCTATTAGACGGTTATTATTGTCGCATGTTATTTCCAATATTTTTCGCCATCTCATTACTCCGAGGCACTGACGGCAGTAATCCGTCGGGAGATGTCTTCTTAATGGAGGTGATCATGTGTCCTAACGCGTAACGTATTGAAATATGACGTATTGGGTATACCTAGGGGATTGCTCGCTAATAAACAAAAAACAACACCGAACAAGCTTTTCCCCGGCCATAATTCTATCCAATGACAGCCCAATGATAAATCAAGACTGTGAGAAATGCCAATAAATATCACGCCGAAATCCAATAATTACGAGGCAATGAGCCGGCGGGCCACAAATCAACGGACGGACGGGCGCATACTAATGTCTTATCCTAACATCAGATTAAAAACATCAATACTTGTCAATAGAGGTCGCCTCCCACGTAATTATAGCTAACAATATCCCGGGGAGGCCAGGCCGAAAGGATTAACATATATCAAGGTGGAATAATTGAAGGAATCGATTAAATGAAGAGTATTAATTGGTGATGCGCCCGCGCAGCTCTGCGATGCGATCGCATCTTCGCTGTTTGATATGTGGTTGTACTGTAATGTTGTTACTGACCGCCGCGGCGTCCGCCATATCCAGCCATTCGTTTGTTGCTTTGTAAGTAGTTACTCCATACAACGCTTACACATGTCTCTACATCGGCTATATCTTATAATTTATCAGTACTAGGAACTTCGCACGTAATTAACTATTCATAAAGGTAAAACTAATTTCTTTTTCGAACTCGGCAGGTGTGACGTTACATGTTGTCTATTTATAATTTCTAACCTAAACCTCAATCCCTCTGCATTATATGTAATGAGCACGCATTAAAAAGCTTATATTACCACAATGTATGCAAACTAAGTTCGATTCTTTACGATATTATACGACAGAATAAACTAATACATAAATAAAGCATGCAAATTCATATGTATCCCTAAGTTAAACACAATAATGGTTAAAAAAACTGCATATAATTTGTCATGATATTAATTTCAAGTCATTATCGTCAAGGTCACAACACTATTATTTCAAATTCCATGGAACATTAACAAATAGCAGTCACGATTAACACAGTTAATTCCCAATTTAAAAACCGAACAAACAAATGTATGTAAATTGCGCAACTCTATGTAAAAGCCGACGATAGCCTTGCCAAGGTTTTGTCTAGTTTGCTTCAGGATTTTCGTCTCTATTCCGATTTTTGTACAGAAGGGTCGGTGGCAAATAAGTAGGTTGTATATTGAAGTGAACTCGAAACAAGCACGTTCAGAAACTGCTTACACGAATTAGCGCATCAAAACGGGCGCAGGGGGCGAAATTAGAAAACTCCGTCCCGCGCCGCGAGCGCCCCCCGCGGCCGTTCCGCACGTCATAAACTGACAATTTACGATAACGCCGGGATTAGCCTGTTTGTCTGTTATGCATTCGAGTGTGGAACGGAGCGGTGAAGTTACTATGTCGACGTGGAACGGAACGACGATATTTGAGAATGTTGAAAATTGTTGAAGATCCAGGAATTGAATTTAGTGTTTTTAATCAAATTCTATATCGTCGAGTCGGGGATATATTTTAAAACTAAGACCAAGCATTATATAAAATATATCGGAAATTAACCACATCATTCTGGGTTAAAAGAAATTAGTAGAGAAGGAGTAAACACGATAGTTTTTCAATTTTGGAAAGTTTTATGATAAGAAAGAAAGTTTTGTTTAGTACTTATTTAAACCCTAGCACACAATACAATACAAAACTCTTTATTCCACAACAAGGATACATTGTCAAATACAAGCAATTGCAAGAAAAAACCTTACATAGCTACATTTTTAAGAATTTAGGCATGTAACTAAAACTTCATCGAGAACTTCAAGCATCCGAAGTCTGCAGAATAAGTCTGAACTAAGCTGACTTTGGCACACAATGTAGTTCGTATTAATTCAACGACCCAATCGGGCCCGCACTACGTCAGCATACTAAGCTGGGACTCCCGACTACTCTCGACAATGTACAGAAGTTAGATATTTATATGTCGTGGACTGAATTCTGTCATTTAACATAATTCGCTTGTTTTGACACTAATATAAGACTGTTGTGGTAAAATAGGATCATAGTAGTGCCAAATCTTCGGTTTAACTATTTGGTTCTAAAAAATAAGTTTCTAAAGTTTCAGCCTCCTTATTCATAAAGGTTAACGAACATTTGTTAATTTTATTAATTTAAGTTAGTTCCTTTCTGTCATAGCTATATTTGACGTGAAAAACTAGACGAATCATATCTTAATTTACTTGGTATTATTGAATATTCGTTAATTTATATGAATAAGGACCTCAGTTAAAGCAGTACAATAAAAACTTTGTGTCATAAGAAGGTATCGTGCCCTTTGAATTCTTAATCTTTCTAGTAATCTATATCTCTTTCAATCGTTGTTACACCCTTTACATTTACAGATATAACATGTTGTTGAAAATCTCCTTCCTTTGAATTTCCCACCTTGACACGACAGGGGATAAAACCTTGAAGTTCAGGAAAAGAGCCTTACAACGCCCCAGAGACCGACATCGTAATGACCTCATTAACACATTTATCTATCTTGTTCATCATCCATGCAAATAAAAAAAACACACGAAAAACATACTAAGAAATTGTTAAGAAGCAACGAAATTGCCAATTATTTTTCAATAATAATTTATGTTCCGCCATTACTACATTAACCTTTAGCATTAACTTATATTGCATTTTAATCGAATTACATCGAACCAATTAAGTTTGGATTGTGAATAAATAACTGCTGAAGATAGTTTCGACTTGACAAAACAGTTCATTTAAAAGTTCATTAGCAGGTGATGGTCAACATTTTTATACCATCATGTGTAGAGCGACGAATTAAATTATAGATTGTTCAACATCGACACATTTTTATCTACAATGTTACATAGTTCTTTAACGTTTACAAAAAAAAGTCTTAAAAGTTTGTCTTCGAAAAACTGTCAGAATTTTCTGAATTCATTTTTGCACAGAACAGGTGCTTTACAATTAGTTATATTATTTAATTGATGTAAACTTTCACATTTTTAGCCAAATGAAAATACCATTTATTAGAAACTATAAAGGTTTTATATGTTAATATCCTAATAATATGTAGGTCAAGCTCATTTGAATATTAATGACACGTTTAACATCAGTTTAGAACATAAATGTAGGCACACAATATGCACAACTGAAACAAAATAAAATACCTAGATTAAAAATAAAAACGTCAATCATGTCTTCATGTTGACGTATTAATAAATTAAATAATTGCTAAAACTGTCACGATTGAAGCTACGAATAATGATAGAATAGAAAATAGCAGTCATAATGAAGCAGACATAGTATTATTATGTACTTTAACTTATTACCATACCTAGTAATTCTGCTGTCTGTCTAATCTAATATTCATGCTATATGAAAGCGTTACTGTAAACAACAATATGAAGTTCATTTGTACTTTTTTCTGTTCATAGTCTTTTACAATGTGTGACGACTTATATTAAAATAGTAAGATGAGAGTTAATTATATCATTTCAGGCACAGAAAGTTCTTACAATTTTCACATTCTCCTTTACATGGACGAGAATATCATTGTGCTTGTTAATGACATTTTGTATAAAAATCTTGGTACACAAATAAATATCTAGTGTAATTTTTGAGATAGCTTTCTTTATTCAAATAATTTCTATCTAAAAACGTATTTTACGTATTAATTCAAATTTAACTATAAAATGTACATCAAAGACTAATTTGTCACAAAAACCCATAATCGTTTAAACATCAGCTTATATACGTTTATCATGATAATATTACGTGAAGTATTAAAATTGAAAATATGTGATAATGAGTTTGTTTTCAATTTAAATATAAATCAACAAGTTCTATAAAAGTAACGGAAACTCAATAAAAATTCCAAAGAACGTCGTGGCGGTAGGTCTTCGATGTTCAGGACTGTAAGTACTACACACCGTCCGTTAGCGATGCCATTGCCACATTGAACATTAAAAAATTATGCCAAGCATTAGCACGGCTAGCGTAATAAAGTACTCGTATGCCTTAATGCATATAAGTTGCCTTCGAGTACCTTATAAATTAGCTGCTTTCTTGGTGCTTAATGATAGGAAAAGTAAATAATAATTTCGCATTTGTTTTAATCTGCTTTACAACTTTTTGTACTACATTAAGAGTTGTTGCATCTATAAAAAAATGGCTGTTAGTCGAAAACTTTATAAAACAACCGTCACCGTTCTCGCTAATTTCTTTAAAGGGAGATCGCAGTGAATAATTGTCGAGCTAAAAGAAACTCCAGCAAATCTCCGCGATTAGCATAAAAACCATCTAAACAGAGGAAGCCGTCGTCTTCCTTCCGCAATATTTGTGAAAAAATTACACATTTCCCGCCGACATTTTGTGTCTACTTCGCGGTCGCAAAGTCCGCTAGCTAAGGCAAAAAAACCTAACAAATGTTAATTGCGCGACTTGAAAAATAAAACGGTAATTAATAAAGCCAAATGGCAAAAAGAAATTGTTATTGCCATAGGTAACGAGTCTTAAGGTAAGCCACACAGTCGCAGTTGCCACGAAAAAATAATTTCACTTGGAAACCTCAAATTTTCCAGACATCTGTTCCGTTTCCCAATAAACGTAGTCGGCAGCAGGAACATAGAATTTTATCACGGCCGTGTCCATCATAAAGCATCCCGTTTGGAGGGGGGGGATGGGAACAGAGGGCGCATAAAAGTTTACAGGCATTCGGCTAATAAATCGTGTCAAATAAATAAGTGTTGAGTCGGTTGGCGGCATATTGATTCGTCATGTGCCGCCTTAGAGCGGGGCGCGGGACGGGAGGGCCGGGTGGCCATAAAGGTGCGTAATGGCCGCCGTCGGAAGACAGCGCAGTGGCGCGCATCGATTAGCGCTCGACGCCGCCGCCGCGTCCGCGTCAGCCGCCGACGCAACGAAACTCTTCTCACCAAACTCATCATAGACGAACCCGAAACATTTTTCCCTTTTTCAAAATTCGAACGACTTTCATAAATCAAAAATTCTGAACAGATCGTTGATCCGAACTCCCGCTGTTTCTGTAGCCATAACAAACGACTCTACAGTTCAGAATCCTTATAACAGATGGCGTTAGTTGTATCGTTTTTAGTGAAAATCAATTTGTATCCCGCCACATAGGAAACAGATGTAATGTTATATTTCTCCTTTATAATTTAAATCAAGTTATTCATTTTCCAATAATTGTTCCGCAGTATTTTAGGTTAAGACCGCATCTCATGAATAAATTATATGAAATTAGTATAGTAATATGAAATATTTCATAACGATAAATAGATATTGCTATGGGGCTGCTTTATATCAGTAATGAATACTCAATAAAGTAATCCCACAGTGGGTCTTTGAATGCTTTATTGTGAAAATCCAATTATCCTTGAAATAAAAACCAACACTTAAACAAAAAGATAGATTTAGAAAAAAAATCTAACTTCTATTTGTATCTTACAATAATGGCTAGGGAGTCAGCTGAGAATGCAACCACGAAAACGCTAAGATAATAACTACAATGTAGAAAAAAAAAAGTCCAAAGTACGAGCGAAAATCTTATGCCCAAAACACTGAACCGATTTTCATAAAATCTGGTACCTACAGAGATAAACTTATGACGAAATTTTTAACTTTATACCGAATTGTGTACAAAAAATCACTGACTAGTTTGCGCTACCAGAATACATACAAAAATAGCCATTGTCCTTTAAACCACGTTTATACCTACCGATCTTAACTAACAATTTTAACTTAGCGATTAACTTCAATTAAAAACACATTGAAGTTACATTCTTCTCGGTATAACTCGAGTATCTTCCAAAGAATCGAGTGCGCAATCGATTACAGAACAGATCTTCTTAATTAATCGTTTAGAGTTAATTGCCGACCTGCGCATGATATGGGTTCGATTCCCGGCACAAACCTTCGGACTTTGATTAAAATCTCTCACAGCATTCATACAAAACCTTACATTGATATATGTATAAATCTTACGAGTTGTCTGGGATCAACCAACTGTATTTTGAACTTCAAACGATACTAAACCTTAAATTAAGTCGAAATAAAGCATAAATTACCTTGTACACACAAGCAGACCTGCCTACCACCTGTCAAGTGATATATTGGCTTTAAATAACATATCTTATTTATGTTGAATCGAAAACAAAATGTATAAAAAGTTTTTTATTATAAATAATCGGGCGAGTGGGTGGATAACTAAATTTGTACGCGGTTGTATTACAAGTTATTGTTGGGGAGTTTGCGCGGTCGTCCGCTAGATGGCGTGCAAGATAAGTTTTTTTTTTTAATAATTAAGTAGTCAAGCAGGCGCACGGCCCCCAAGTATCATATTGTGCATTTTACTTTATTAAGGTTGATTGTTGGAAAAACATTGCATTTGCCGGCGAAAAGTGTGAAACGATGACGTGTGTGTCAAATAAAAATCGATCCAAATCGAATAATAATCTTTTGATATCACACTATTTTAAAATAGCACTTGTGGCCACGAAAGGCGGTTGCGAAAAACACTGACATCATATCGAGTGGGTATGATGATGATGAAGTCAATTCTTACACAAATTTGGAACGACAAACTTTAAATTAAATGTACTTATAGTCATTTTTGCAAACTGTACCTTTTTACATAAGTATTTGAGTTGACTTAGGTTTAGGTTAAGTTAGTTTGTTTTACATTTATATTTATCGTATCTATTGTACTGTACACTCTTTGATGCCTATGTACTCTTTTTTTCCTTTGGTTTTCTGGTTGACTGGAAGAGATCCCTATCAGGGATAAGTCCGCCTCTTGTTGTGTTCTATTTTGTTGTAACAAATGTTCTTTCTGTACAATAAAGTTTTTACATACATACATACATACAAGTATTTTCCGATCGACTCTATCTTTTTATGAATTGTATTCTAGGAAACACTATGCTTTTTTTGCGGAAGTATCCATTCTTATGGACTTCGAAGTTTTTTATTGTCGGACACTTTTAAACCAAATGACATTGTAACGTCATTGTTTAGACCAATACAAAATTATAGTATTTTTGTTAAAAGTAGTGCCATGTTATAGAAATTCTCTACGTATTAACGCTTGAATTCCGAAGCGTATAGATTTGAAAACCATTAGACTCCATTTTTTTTTTAATAACCAATTACAATTTATTTTATTTCTAGACACACCCATCAGCCACAAACACAAACAAAACAATGCTTCCTAAACCATTCGTCTGATTTACGAGCGACCGCATCAAATGCAAAAATTTCCTGAAAATAATCACATCCAATAACGAATTTTAAATCAAAAATATATATTGGGGAGTTCGAAGCTATTAAAACCCACATAATTCAAGTGGATTGAGTTTCACCAAAGTCTATGACACCCCCGCTAAATCTCTCGGAAGGCGGTCCGTGAGACCATAAATTTTTATTCCGTAAATAAAAATAATAAAATAAATAAAATGGCGTCCCGACCGGAAACATTTGTCCTCGAGCGCGGATAATCCGGGACATTTGATTTATTATTAATTAGCTACCTATGCAGGGACTTGTGCGATTTTATTAACAGTGTTCAAAATTTTCATTTTATCCGACGCGGATGAAGAAAAGACGGGGAAGACACCTACCTGATCTCTTTTGTATATCTCCTATTTACCTTAAGGTAGCCCGGAAGAGATTACTTGTGCAATAAGACCGCCTTTCGTACCTATTATACTGTATTTATAGTCCTCTGTTTATTGTAACTGTTAACTGTTATTTACTGTCGTGTGCAATAAAGAGTTATTAAATAAATAAATCAATTAGCAACTGGGAAAAACGCTAAGATATAATAGAGAGAGTAAAGTAAAAATAACTAGCGAAGAGTGATGTTCTCAAAACTGGTCCTAACGCAGCATTATGCACGCTGACGGTATTTCCAGCGCTGATCTTCCCTCTCATTTTTTATCGATGAAATAAAGGTTTCTATCATTTTCTGGAAAGTTGTGACATTTTATGATAATATATTTCTTTGCGAAATAGAGACAGGCGAGGATCGTTACGTCAAAGCAGCCTATAGAAGATATCAGGAAGAAGACCAGTCGGCCGTCGTAGATACCGCTGAAACGACGCAGTGCGGGTCTGCTAGAGATGAGAGCTGACATCTGGCAGCCATCGCGTAGAATAGAACACTCTGGCGCTCTCTTGTGAGGAGGCCAAGATCCAGTTCAGGTCGCTGAGCCAATGGAGTAAGTACTAATATATAATATATATGTTTTAAAACATATTTTTTTCGAGTGATGATTTAAGTAAACAATTTTAGAAATTCTTGAACAAGGATATTGCTTGATACACAATATAAAGATAATATAGAGATTAATAAAAATACAATTTTCTCCGGTAACTAACATTGTTTTAGAATTTAAATGTTATTGTGAATAGTTTTTTTGATCATCATTTCAGCCGCAGTCAGGCCACTGCTGCACATAGGTAGGCCTTTCCTAATGATTTCCTTCATATTTATTGGTTACATTAAGTTTATCTAACATTTTTGTTAAAATTGCATTGCGTTCACATAGTTAATAACATTGAATTATGATTTTACTCGCTTTCCCAGCTGGTCCTGTGTCTTAAACGGGTGAACTGCGATACAGGGTTAGCCTACAACAGTCTTCAGTCTCCCTTACATCCCTTAATTTTTATTTGTGCAGTTTAGGTCAGAAACAAATATATTTTTTTACATTTTACAAGCTCAAAATTATCTCCACTCGCATATTTAAGCCTGCTCAACACCCAAACAACAACAGTCTAAAATAGCGGCGTAGTTTTTGCCCCCGGTTGCACCTATTATGCAATTCAGTCATAAATCTGTCGCAACAGACAGACATAATCTGTGCTTTATGACGAGTGATGCATTACTCTCATTGTCTGTGACTACTCATAAATTTAACTTTTTTTTTCTCCGCAGAAATCCCTCATTGTTTCCAGATGAACTGACGTCATAAATCTTTAAAGTTTTTGGGAATATTATTATAATGTGGTGTTTGAAATTTTAGGTATTAAAGGTTTAGATAAGAATTTACTAAGATTTTGTAATGATTATGGTAAAAAAAAAAGCCCAACGTATTTGTAAAAAGTGGTAATCGTTAAGAACTTACATATGATCTTGTAATTGGTGAAAATATTAATCAGATGTTATGTATCATGCAAATGAATGATTTGATTGATTGATTGCTACGTGTAGTAGAAGTGACCTTTATGGGGTAACAGGTGCGGCCCAGGTAGCAGCATATTGGGCTAACAAAACTTGAGAGTTGTTGACACGATAAAGAGTGATTCAAAAATTTATAATGAAGAGGAATGTAAATAAACGCGAAATTTTTAAATTTAAGTAGTTTAGTACACACAAGATGTCAGAGACACAGTAAAGATGATAGATTCAGGCCAGGAAATAAATACTGCCATTTAGTTAATACTAATAATTAATATTATAAATGCGAAACTCTGTCTGTCTGTCTTTCTGTCTGTCTGTTACGCTTTCACGGCCAAACCGCTGAACGGATTTTGATGAAATTTGGTATGAATATAGTTTAAGACCCGGGGTCAAACATAGGCTACTTTTTGACGCACACGGAACTGCGGGAAACAGCTAGTATTATATAATATTGTGCATAACGTTAACAAATAGAAGAATCGTAGTACGATGAGTGTCAACATTTAAAAGCCACGAAGAATATTTGATTGTAAGGCAATAAGGTAAACAAAAGAAAATTAAATTAAATTTACAATAAATAAAAATTGGGACAATATTGAACAGCGAATCAAAGGAGTACAGTCAACAACGAAATCAGGTGTGCGTGCAATAAATAAAATTAATTCAATCGTGTGGGATTTAAAAGAATTTCGAAAATGGAACGTTTTAATTTTCGTGAGACAGGGACAAGGGGGTGACGCGGGGCGCGGGGTGGTGCGGTGCGTACGAGTAACAGCCACGCACGCTATAAATCTGTCAAGAGTCGGCCCCCAGCGACGCCTTGGAGCGTCCGCAAGGCACCGACGTTTTTTTAACACGTATTTTTACAATTTCGAGAATCTGTCACTGGAGATGTGATATTATAAATGCTCAGTCTTCATTGATTTACTCGTGTCTAAATTCTTTGGGTAATCCAGATATTGTTCTTCCAAAAACATGCCACCTTTATGCCGCTTTCCGTGGCTGACATTAGGTCTTGTTTTGCAGCTGACCGGGCAGAATTTTTCACACACACTTACACTTCGACACCATTCTACTATACTATCCATTTTGTGACACTATACATAAAGGTTCGCTGGAAGAGATTGCTTAGCAATAAGTCTGCATTTACTCCATAGTTTTTAAGTATCACTATTATAATGTTCAATGAAGATATATTGTATTGTACATTAGAAAAAATATCTTTAGGACTTTCCGTTGCTAACGGTACAGAATAAGTCGCAGTGGATCAACAACTCGCGACTGACGATGAAGGCGAGTTGGAGTTGTAAAAATATGTGAGGTCCTGACACCCTGCAGGAATTCGGAAGGGTCGCCGAATGCCTAACACCGAAACATCAAAAGATACAATGGTATAAGAAAACCCGACAATAGGCTAGTTTCCAGGGTCAAAACACTAGCATTAAAATTAATCCGTCATTTAGGGAATCAAAATATATTAGTAACGTATTTTATCTTTTGCCAATTGAGCGATAAATTATAAAGATATAAAGCATCAAAGTTTAGGAGTGGGGACTCGTGACGTTACATATTGCGAAAAAGTGTGGGACACTGTGACGTCACACGGAACTTTAACTAATTCTTTGTTTAATTTTCAAAAGAAAAAAAAACGTCTCCAATAAATGTTGATTATTTAACTGAGAGACTAATTATATTTTTTTAGGAAACTAGCTTATTTTGTGAACAAGTGCACCCAAAATGCTGGCTCGACGTCGCAACGGAGGATATGCGTGCTAATGGACTAACAACCAGGGTTGCCGAAGACCGTGCGAAATGGAGAAGAAAAAGTAGGAAAGCGGATCCTGGGCTCCTAGGCAATCAGCCAAGGATACAACCGGGAAGGCGCAGTG
This sequence comes from Euzophera pinguis, assembly GCA_947363495.1. Classification (NCBI taxonomy): domain Eukaryota; kingdom Metazoa; phylum Arthropoda; class Insecta; order Lepidoptera; family Pyralidae; genus Euzophera; species Euzophera pinguis. Next base: position 860,716 of record OX376159.1, read on the forward strand.
GCACAATGCTTTATGAGTTGCGGATTCCTGGTCTGACATAGTTTCCCGATGCAGAAGAGCAAAATTTACTTCGAGTAAAAGTACGCCAAATGTCTTTTTGGTACTTATGGTACCAAACTTTATAAAAAAAATAAATGAAATCGGTTAGAATAAAAGAATGACTGACACACAAACACGTCGCAGGGGTATATATTTCGCAGGGGAAAATAGGTATAATGTATATATATTTTTGTGAAAAACAAAAAAAAAAAAACCAAAGCATCCAAGTAGTAAGTAACGACTTCCAACAGAAAACAGAAGTTATGAACAAATTCTATAAACTATGAGCAAACAAACCCAATACAACGTGAATTTTATCTCGGACAAATGCAATAAATATAAAGATTTAAAATACTTACTAGTTTACGACGGATTGTGGGGGGTTGGGGTTATAAAATAAACAATGAACGAAGCTTTTGAAATTTTCGACAATCCCAAACTAACCTTCAAATTATTTTAGAAATGACATACGTCTACTCTGTGTAACTCCGCCCCCGACAGCAACGCCATCTATGTGGTCAGCTGCAACGCACGACTGTCAAAAGTTTGGAGGTTATGTTCGTCGTGTTTCATTAAAAAGTTAACAAAACACATTCAGAAGTTAGAAATTGTTAATAAAACGATACAATGCATTTTTCTTATTTCATTTATCGACATTTTGTTGTACACTGCGTTTGTTGATTGATGGTTTATTGTAATTGCAAGTTGTCAACAGACGCCAATACGAGCAGAAAAATCTATTGATAAAACTTTTATTTTTATGAATTCTGATGAGGAAATACATTATTAAGGTTACATGACAGGTTATATTCACAAGACAAGGATAAAATTCACTTACCAGGTCAGATATCTAGATAATTTTAACAAAACCAGCAGCAAAACACGAATGTGACTCAGCTCACCTTGCGGACGCGTGACTGAGCGAGAGCGTTCCGAAGTTAGCCGAAGTTGTTCGAAGCCCGTCCCTGTTGGCCCGCCCATGGAGTTTGACGGACGGACTGTACAGCAGACGCGCGAAACGCGCCCATTGTTGAACGTGTGGCGCGAAATTGCGAATCGAAACGCACAAACCATGCGGTACGATTTGAAAATCGAAAGACATGGCTCAATATAATTGTAGGTATGCTTTGAGTCATTCGATTTTCAACTTTTAAAGATTACAAAAAACAAAGATGGCCGTTGATTAATGAGTGCAATTAACATTTTTCGAAACATTTACAATTTTAAACGAAACAAATGCGCGAAGTGTATATCGAATATTTTTGATGTTGTTTTTTGCGATGAATGATGCGTGATTGTGGTTCAGATATTTTGAGAAGTACATAAATTATTGAAAATAAAGGGCTGACCGGGCTAACCGGTTGCGTACAGATTTAAATCGTCTGCCAGTGCCAGGTAAGTCGGACAATGGTCGTCCGAGCACGATGCGTTTAATTAGGCATTACAAATAAAAGAAATGAATGTTTACAGGCACTTTGCTTCTCTTTGGTGGACCTGGGTGCACTGGTGAGTCCAAACTGAGCATTTTATTCTTTTTCTTGCATACTTTATAGTGATTCAATACTCTTAATAGGATTCATTGTATTTTATTATCAAACAATGCGAATTTAATTCGAATGAGGCTGAAACTTTTGTAACGCAGTTTACTGTATGTTGACATAGATGGCGCTACTGGTATCAAATCGAGAGAAAGCAAGTTTGTTGGAAAAGTTCGCGCAGTGATTTATTTTGCAAACCATTATTTTTATTGTTATTTATATGATATTTTATATAAGATTTAGTAAAATTTTTTATGTGTTTATTTTTGTTTTATTAATTCGAACCTATTGTTTACTCAGGAGGAAATTTTAACCGAACCAACAAATATCGATTGTTATAAATTAATTTCTGAACGTAGTATGTCCATAGGACGACCAAAAAAAAAAATTGGATAGAGAAAAAAAAAACAAGTTTTAGATACTACCAGAATTACTATCTCCAACTAGAACCTATAAGTATCATTTTGGGCATAAAAATAATGTCAAATCTAGCAAAAGGAAACGGACATCAGTAGACGACGTAATACTAAGCAATTTTGCTTGAAATGGATGGACAATACAATTTGGTAATGTCACCCTTACTGCTGTATACGTACAACATACCTTTAGTTTATGAATACAGTTTATTCAATTTTGTTTTTTTATAATCATCATCGTCATGGCGTATAACTTTCATCCAGCATGTTTCCGAGGTATCAATATAAATGCGAGTGGAGCCGCGGTAAAAAACTCTCTGGGATTCATTTTCCTGTTGTCGAAAAACTACATGTAAATAAATGGTTTTGTCGACGAAACGTCCAAAGGCGAAAGGTTATCTAGCGAAATAGTCCATAGTCGAAAAGTCCCGTTGTGGAATCATTCATGTGCGAACAATTCTGTCGGCGAAACGTCCATAGACGAAAGGTTCTATCACTCGGAAACGAATCGTCCTGTTCGTAATCTGTCCAAAGGTGAAACGATTCGACTGTCGGAGAAAGCTGGTAGAATCATTACGCTTTTAACAAGCATTCGGCGGCGGGTGTGAGCTGGTGAAGTTCTGATATTCTACCGGGAAAATAGTCGGGCATTTTTTACACGGGTCTGGTCAGGTGCTCCGCAGTCGGACTGAGGACTATATTTTTGACTGAGCGTAAGCGAAGTCTTCATTTCGAGAGTGGCCAATTCTGCTTTTCTACGGCAAAATGTACGTTGGCTAGGGGTCGCATTTCTCAATGGATCCTTATAAACAATGTTTCTTGATTTATGAAAAAAAATTGTTGAGACCTTTATTTTTGATGAGGGCCAAAAGGGGGAAAGTTTTGGTGTAACCTTATTAATCTGATTTCAATCATACTTATGTGATAACAGCATCATATGCCGGATTTGCTACAAGTGCTGTGAAAAACTCAAAATAGGGGGTCAATGGGGTCAACTGCATAGCAGCGTTTTTTAATTAATCTTAGGTATCTAATCTGAAGGTAATTCGCGAAATTAACGGTTAGCTGAACTACTAGTTTTATATAATGAAAATCCGTTAATGGCAATAGGACTTAATCCATACTAATATTATAAATCCGAAAGTCTGTCTGTCTGTTACGCTTTCACGGCCAAACCGCTGAACGGATTTTGATGAAATTTGGTATGAATATAATTGAAGACCCGGGGTCAAACATAGGCTACTTTTTGAAGCAGGCGGAGCTGCGGGAAACAGCTAGTTTGAAATATGTCTTTGTAGGAAGGCCTGGATATATTAAGAAATCAAATTAAATGACCGAGATTAGCAACTCTCTTGCTTCGTGTTGATCCTTGACCGTCTTCTTTTTTAAATATATGACTCATACCTATGACGAAAGAAAAACATTGATTATGACGATTGAACATCATTTGATAAACAATTAAAACTATTTGACTTACTGGTTTAGACATATTAATGTATTCTCTATGCCTGTAGCGGTTATTAATTACCGCCTGGACGCTTTTCTCGGTCGAGCCTGTGAAGGATACAATAATCTATCTCCTCGGTTAGACGTTGACATCCTTGGTGGCAAGGTTAGCTCTCTAAAGAAAAGTTTAAACGATTTATTCTTTTCCAACATGAATTAGTGCACTCTTCTCTCAGCAATACACATCGCATCGTAACACTTATACTGTAACATGTACGTAGCTACAAGAATGTAGTCCTTAATTTGAGGTTATCATTTGGCCAAATTGTCGGTTCAAAAATTAAATTGAGATAATTCTATCAGTGGAGACTTTTAAATGACTTTTTTGAACTATATTGTAGCAACCATGTATAAATAGTCGAGAGTCTTCCAAAAGTGAAAATAAAAAATAAATCTTTATTGATCCACAAGAAAAAAATACTTTTACAATTGGCGGACTTAATGCTAAAAGCTTTCTCTCCCAGTCAACAATTAGGAATAACAGTTTTCAGTTAATCATACATTAAAAAAATAGGGCTTCTGTAACTATATCACGAGATTTTCTTAACGCAGACGTTGGCGAATGCAATTAAGTAGGCAAACAGGCGTACGGCCCACCTGATGGTAAGTGGTTACTGTAGCCTATGAACGCCTGCAACACCGGAGGTGTCACGAGCGCGTTACCGACTCTGAATAAATTTTTTCACGCCCTTTTTGAAGGCTACCATATTATAGTCAATATCGTATGTCAAATTTGCAAAGCGCCCCTTTGGAAAGTTACTTGGAAATGCCATTTATGATCTTACCTTGGTCGCTAACATCTGTGTTAGTATAATCTCATAGTATCTACTTACTTCTTTTACCAGAATCTTGGCCTCAACAGATCTTCACTATCTCCTGTTCAGCGCAGTCTCCTGTCTGTCGGCTCTTTGGAGCTGATCTCACCAAGTACCGTCCCAAAACACCATTAATCTGTAATTTTATATTTTAAATATGCAGTGCGTTAGTTTAAGATTTAATTGAAAGAAGAAGTCGCTAATTCAGAAGTTTGCAATATGTAGCTTGCAATATTTCTTGATAGAGGTCACATAGAGACCCAAGCTTTTTGATATACTCAGTAAATACGAACCCGACGACACCTCTCATGCTAAAATCCGTGAGCCGTTCAGACTGCAGAGCATGCCAAACAATTATACATACATACTCTCGAGAAACATAACCCTCCTTGGGCGCAGTCGGGTAAAAGTGACATACATACATACCATCACGCCTTATTCCCATAGGGGTAGGCAGAGACTACTGATTTGCTACGATCCTTACAGACTTCCCTCGCTTCTCATCACTCTCGTCGATAACGGGTACTCCTGACATCTTCCTTTTTTTAAATGTCTGCGATTTAGTCGCAATATGTTCTCCGAGGTCGGCCCTTACCGACTTTTCTTATCACCTATGTTTTGTAAATACCTTTCGTAAGTCTCCTGTCATCCATCCTTTCTACATGCCGAAACCATGTTAACATCCCCTTTTCTATCTTTGTCACTACATCCGCATTCACCCCACACCTTTTCCTTATCTCACTATTTCTAATTTTATCGCTCAGACGTACGCCACACATACTCCGCGGCTCTCATTGCAACTGCACGCAAAAGTGACAACGTCTAAATATTAGTCACTCAAAATCAAGGCACACGGCTCATAGTGATTATATTTTACTAAATAATACTCTTTTTTAACCCTGGGACGGCCGACTGGTCTTCTGCCTGCTATCTTCCCCAGATAGGCTGCCTTGACACAACGATTCTCACCCATTCTTCAAAGATGACCAAGCCAGCGCAGGCGCTGAGACTTAAACATACCCAGAGTACTCCAGATACAGCTGGAAGGAAATGGCTAGAGATAGAGGAAAGTGGATAAGGTACTAACATACTTTGACGACCCTACATAAAAAGTGGGACAAGGTAAAGGAGAAGAAGAAGACCTTAGATACCGCTGGAGCGATGCATTGCAGGCTGATCTGCGAGAGATGGAAGCTGACAACAGGCAGCCATCGCGCAGAATAGAACACTCTGGCACTCTCTCGTGAAGCGGCCAAGATTCACTTTAGATCGCTGAGCCAGTGGAGTAAGTACGTTCCACTCTACGTAGATTTACTCAAACATACATAAACAATATAACATAAAAAACTTAACAAAAATTCCGAACGCCACAGATCACGTTGACCAGCAACAATAGTTTAAAGCCGGTATCAAGCAAGCAATCAGGTGCCTTAATAAGGCTGGGAGGGGGAGGCTGCGAGCCTTAAGTGAATGAGAACAAAACGAAGGGGACAGTGTGTTGATGTAGATTTACGCGGCGGCCGGCTGGGTGCTCTACTGGCCTGACCTGACTAAGGAAAGGTGTAGAGACGAATTTCAATTTAATGAAATCGGTTATTTTCAATATCCATACTGATATGATAAGTGCAAACGCCTATATGTCCGCTTTCACAGTCAAAACTGCTGAACGGATTTGAATAAAATTTGGTATGAACATAGTTGAAGACCCGGGGTAAACATAGGCTATTTTTTGTCGCAGATGGAGCTGCGAGAAACAACTAGTTTTCAGTATCCATCCATACTAGTATTATAAATGAGAAAGTCTGTCTGTCTGTTACGCTTTCACATCCAAACCGCGGAACGGATTTTGGTAAAATTAGGTATGAATATAGTTGACCAAGCTCGACCCTAATCCAGTGTAAGTGGCAGTGATTCGCAATTTCACAGCTCTATCTTTCGAAGATGAGCCAGCACTGCATCACTCTAGCAAAATCTGGGACAGCCGACTGATCTGACTGGTCCTGATTCAATAATTCATATAGAGTCGGCTTAATGTCAGAGATCTCGGACCCCATTGGCCTCCAACGTTATTGACCATTAATGGCAGGACAAGACCAATTGCTTAACGTATCTTCAGTATCACGCAATCATTATTGAAATTAAATAAAAGTCATCATTAGTCAATAGTTAAATCAGGTGATTCAAGCCTGCAATGCCCTCACAAAACTAGAAACAACTACGTGAATAGGGAGGTAGCTCCCTACCTGATATCTTCTTCAGCTCCCTACCTGATATCTTCTTCTGCTTTGACCCAACATTACTGCCCCATTCTCTTCAGATGTCCGACTTAGAGCAGTCACTATATTACCCAAAATGTTCATCTTCTTTCTACTTTCAAGATCCTAGATCGTCCACTATAGGACATAGGCCTCTTCTGATGCACGCCTTGTTTCATTTTATCTTCTCCATAGCGGACCTGCCACTCTGGTAACGTCATACCTTCAACATATAATGGGTTATTAAACCCAAAATGTCTGAATTACATACTCCGCTGGCTCCTCACGAAAGAGCGCTAGAGAGTTTCATTCTGGGATGGCTCGTTGTCAGCAACCCAAAAAAGCTAGGTATCCAAATAATTTAACATAATTCGTCTCCACACTTTCTCCTGCTCCATTATTGGAGACAGGATCGCGAGCTGCAGATAGCGCGGCGGCGTTCATTTTTTATTCATTTTTTCCGTTTTTGTCTCTGTCCACACACGCTAATACTATAAAACAACAGGTGGCCTTTTTTTGAAATGCGTGACTCACGCAAAATAGGAGAGTCGAATAATTTTTTTACGATATCGAACGATTTTCGAACGGTAACGAAGGATTTTTGTTCGATATATATGTCACACTTTTCAAAAATAGCACTCCAAGTCGGTTTAATATAGCAAGCAGCTAGGTGCACCTTCGAGGAATTCGCCGCCATGTTTATTGAGATAGGACGATGTAGCTCAAACTGTTCTGATTTTTATCTAGACTTTCGTCGGATAGGATTTAAAGAGGGTGGGATGAAAATGAAACGTATTTTTTGTTAAATGTCTACAAATGTACTTATTTTTTCATGATGGTTATGGAATGTTCTACTGACCAGTCGTTAAGTTATCTACTGTGAAAAAGGCATGATACTGTATAAATCCATACTAATATTATAAATGCAAAAGTCTGTCTGTCTGTTACGCTTTCACGGCCAAACCGCTGAACGGATTTTGATGAAATTTAGTATGAATATAGTTGAAGACTCGGGGTCAAATATAGGCTACTTTTTGACGCAGGCGGAGCTGCGGGAAACAGCTAGTGTACTGTAAAAGTAACTTTTGTGTTTCAGGCTGCGTATGCGTGGTCGGTATTAAAAAAAACACTAACATTTCCTGAGTCTTTACTTGTTCTAAATTATAATACCGTATTCATCACCATCATCATCCTAGCGCCTTCCCGGTTTCATCCTCAGCTATTTGCCTCTGAGCCCAGGGTCCGCTTACTGCTTTAACGTTTTCACTTCGCCCGATCTTCAGCATCGTACGCCACGTTTATCTAGAAATTAGTGACATTAAAAATTTATTTAAAAAAATACATTCTTTTACATTTCACCGTTCAAAATTATCAGCAGATGTTCATCTCTACAGCTGGTTTCGAATACAATATCTATTTCGATATCTTTATCATCTCGAATTGTCCACAGATTATAAAGTCGGCAGTTTTTACGAGTAAATCGGAAATGCAAGAATGTTCATAACCTATTGTTTGAATAGAACTGCCCAGGAAAATGTTTGTATAGTAACTAGTTAAGAAACATCGACGTATACAATGTAAATAAGATGTTTTGCATAAGATATTTGTAAAGGGAAGCTATTTACTACATTATCATCGGAATTAGCATATTTGTGCCACTATTGCTTTGGATGAATTTTAATGTCAGGCTAATTAATTTCTTCAGAAACATTGGATGAAAGGTAAAGTTAGTATCATAGACTTCTACGTCCAAATGTTTTATCTAGTTGCGTCCTCAGAGCTTACGCTTCAGAGTTAGAGTACCCTGTTGATCATGTGCTACATTTGGCGGTACTGGTTTCAATGGAGCGACTGCCGTCTGATCTTCGTAACCCTTTTTATTACAGGGAAACCAGAGCCACGGTAAAGGCCAGTTTATCTTTCTTATCTAAGCATTTCTCGATTTCTTCCTTAACTGTTTGTTGTTTGAGTTTCTACTGTCCACTATTATATTATATATTGCCTTAATCGGATTCATCCCAATAATAATGAAAAATATTAAATGTTATAAAATTGGCAGCCTAAAGTTTATATATTTATTTATTAAAACTTTATTGTCCCACAAAGTACACATATACTTATAACAATTGGCGGACTTAATGCTAAGAGCATACTCTGCCAGATAACTATTAAAAAAGTTATGGGGGGAAAATGTATTACTTATAGAGCAAATTTTATCAAAAGCTTAAACTTTTACCTAACTTTTTAACTTAAGTTTATATACTATGTAAACATACATAAATACTGTTTCTTTTATATACATATACATACATAACTACCAATGAAGTTAAGTCACATTGAGAGGTTTTCATTAACTGAGCCAGTCCAAAATGTGCGTACGTACCCGCTTTTTAAAAATAGTAAAGTGAAGGAATTAGCCATAAAACTGGTCTGAGAAAAGTTAAAGGTAAAAGAAAAATAAGCCCCCGCTATTTAGGTTAGTTTTATTAATAATTGTGTAATTTAGGTAAAAAAATAAAAACAAATTGCTCATTTAACTAAAATACGTTTAGTCACTTTCTCTCTTAATATTTTTTCTGTGAAGGATCTAGACAGAACACGTTTTACTTGAAATAGACCTAGCAAACGTTTGTAAATTTTTGAAGTCCAAACATCGCGAATACGAACCATGTTTTACGTACCTACTACTTGATCAGAAAAACTAAATTGATGATAAGGATTACTCCGACCTGTCGGCTTACTTTAGTAAATACTAAACAAGTAAATATTGAAGGCTAATTATTTGTACTTACCGGACAGTAAGTTGACGGTCAGATATGGTGGTCAGCGGTCACCTGCTCATTACGGAATTTCAACGGCAGCGCGTGCGCAGGCATCAGACATTGCGCACGTATGGACGGGGACTTGTATAAAATAGACAGGGTAAAATATAAATGGAATGGCTAGAAATTAAGTAAATATAATGATGATTCTGTGCTTAGAAAGGCACGTTAAGCCGTTGGTCCCGGCTGACATTTATTGGTCGTTAAAGGAACCCAGTCAGAAGACTAAAAAACGTTTCCGGAAAACTTTGACACTGACACCAGGGTGTACAGGGTCGATCGGCCATAAAGCCCAATCACACAGGATTTTCGCATCAGATCATTCAGACGTCGCGCATGCATCGTACGTACACTTGTAATCAATGAACGGGTTTGATGAAAATGTTTCCGGCCTGAAATTAATATGAAAAAATGCAAAACAAAAGAAAGACGTATCGGCTTAATAAAGTAGAAAAAATCTAGACAAGAGCGATACCTTATATCAAACTTAGTGCATAAAATAACACTGTAACGTTTAAATAAAACTTCTTCAACTGTGACTCTTCCAGATTCTTGTTACACATGATAGCCTGATATTTAAGAAAAGTTAATATCATGAAGGGACGAAATCACTTAAGGTGCATAAAGCATTCGAATTAATAATTTTGTTAGTTTAAGGGATGATTTCACGGGGGCACAGAGCATTCAAATTAATAATTTTGTCAGTTTAGTTCCAAATTTAAAGACGTCAAAACAAATAAAGTCAGTAACCCTTATCAGCTAGAGATATTTGACGGACCTAATCCAGTCCTATAGAAGTTGAGGTCTATGGTCGGCCCGTTCCAAGTTTAAAATTTTAAACGCATTTCACAGCTATCTGTCATCAGGAGCGGACGCGCCGCATATTGGTTCAGTCCAACAGAATCGATTAAATCTGCCTTGTGCGGTGGTCATTAAAATAAAGGAGCCTAATAGTCTGCGATAATGGCAAAATTAAACTTACCATAAATAACAGGTGTACTTCAATAATAATATTGATAAATAAATCTTGTTTTTTGATATTTATATAAATAAAGTTTATCGTTCCTTTAACGAAAGATACTACGGAAAATCCTTGGTCCTATAAAGAACCCCGACGGAAGCTGGTGAATCCGGAAGAACTCGGAAATAGAGGAGCTGGTCATGGAACCAAATATTCTGGGAATATTTAAATCTAAGTCTGCGCTGGCTTGGTCATCTGGAGAGAATGGGTGAAGATCGTAGCGTTAAAGCAACCTATCTGGGGAAGATAGCAGTCGGCCGACCCAGATACCGCTGGAGCGATGCAGTACAATCTGACCTGCGAGAGATGGGAGCCGACAACTGGCGAGCCATCGCGGGTAATAGAACGCTCTGGCGCTCTCTCGTTTCGAAGGCCAAGATACACTTACGATCGCTGAGCCAGTAGAGTAAAGTGCTTTAAGTACCTATTTATGTTCCACTGCTGGGCAAAAGTGTCTTCTCTTTGTCTCCACATATTGCCTCCTTTTGTTGATTTTATCAAATCTTTTAAATCGTCTCTTTTGTGGTCTCTTTTTCTTCGCTCTTCAGGAATCCAATATATAGCAAAATATGCCCATCTTCTAGACAGAATATACGTTTAATAAACAAAGAATTATCAGACTTTTACTGACACGATCATTTCGTGGAATATAGGTAAGACATTAGAGGCGGGCCTAGCGGGCCCTCAAAATGGGCATAATGACCCCTTAATATGGCGAAACGGGCCCAAACGCATGTAAAGCCGTTTTAAGGGCTGTTAGTACAACGACTAATTAGAAGTAACGCTTGCTGTGGTAGTTTCTGATCCCTTCAGTTTTAGTATGTTTGGTGAACTGTACAGTAGACTACATGGCAAAGTGTACCTTCGTACCCTTGAACGCAGACCTTAGTTTGTATATTTGTTATTGTGACTTCTTGTACCAGTAGATGTAGATTGAGAAATCCAACCTAGGTATTTGATTTATTTACACCTAACATTTCAAACACGCAGGTTGACTAAGTTATCATTATAGGAAATTATTCCAATTTTTTTTTTATACAACTAAGTAGGCAAACAGGCGTACGGCCCACCTGATGGTAAGTGGTTACCGTAGCCTATGAACACCTGCAACACCGGAGATGTCACGAGCGAGTTGCCGACCTGTCCGCTGTCAGCACAGCGACCCCTCTGGAGCCTGGCGACTCTATACTCACCAGCAGGAACACAACACTGCATCACAGTGTTATTTGGCTGCGCTCTTCTGTAGGGTGGAGGCACGTCCCCAGACGGACTACTCCTTACAAAATGTCCTACCTCTCATAATCGATTCAGTAGGCTCATAATATCCAAATGTTTGCAGTGTTCTGTGGAGTTTGAGATTTTATTTTATTGGTGACTAGATCTATGTCTCTATTGAAATTAGGATATATATTTTTTTAATTTCAATAGCTTCACGAAACATGTTAGGAATGCATCTGTTTTTTTTTGCAAATATTTTTGATATTCACGTACACGCCTGTTACCCTTTTTAAGTTTTCTCTCTTGGGTCTGCTGAAAGAGATTTCTTTAGAAACAAGCAGCGCCCTTGTACTAATGTTCTGTTCTATACATATCGTATCCTGTTCGACTTACTATGTACATGAATATTATAAATACTGTCGACTCGCTGTCACAAGATTAATTCAATTGCTAACAATGAAATGATATGAAATCGTTTATTTTCAATATAGGATTTAAATATCACTTATTGACGTCAATTTACTTATATTAAGTTTACCACCACTTCTAAAACGCAAGTGGAGAATAACCGGCGCCACGAACTCCACTGCAGCATTTTTTTCAAAACCTCAATTTACAAATAAGAAAAAAAGCTTTCCTTAATTATCTAGTTAAATGAACGAATTCACATGTTTGCCAACATTTTGCACAATATTTTGTTGTGATTCTGATTTTACTTTAATTAAATAAAAACTGAATTAAAATAATAAAATTAAAAATGTCAAATGTAAAAATAGAATATATAATAATTTGTCAATTTGTCGTGGACTCTGCACCAAGCTTAAGTTCAACATTCCTGTCATTAAGAAAATAACCAGTACTATAATAAGCCTTTTAGCAAAGTAGATCTTTAACTCGGGCTTTAAATTGTCCATCAGGCAAACTAGTGATTGATTCAGGAAGCTTATTGTAGAAGCTTATACACTTCCCACAGTAATTGCGAAAACATAAGAAGGTTTGATGAATAAATTGCATTTCTTCAAATCTATACATTTCGAGGGCTTGTCTGTCAGCTCATTCTATCGGTGACATCTTCCCAACCTTGTAGTTATCAGTTTGCAAGACTGTCAATCAATTGATACTCTCCTGTCAACTGTCAATCATTGTGGAGTATTTGGCGTACGAGTGTCATCTGTTTACACTTATCTTATTGACTCGCTGCCAAAGCATTCTCACCTTAACCTGCGCGAGTTGCTGTCTTGTGAGCCACTTATTAAAGTGTACAATGTAACACTTACAATTAGGCCTTAGATAAACAATTTTTCCATGAGGCCCTCTGTATATCAAAGAAAAACTTTACATATACGTACATAGATTATTAGTTTTGGATATTTAGACGAAGATCTTAGATAGATTTTTAAGGTCGAATCTGACGGCATCTTTGAGTAATTTACTCCGCTGGCTCAGCGACCCGAAGTGGATCTTGGCCTGCGAAACAAGAGCGCCAGAGGGTTATATTCTGCGTGATGGTTTGCCAGTTCATCTTTCAATCACTTTAGCTTAATTTATAATCTTTTTTAGTATTCCTTCTATTTTCACTATACTTACCTATGCTCAAATCATTCAAAAATGTCTTCATTAAATTAAACTATTTTAATACGGTTTTTATCGCGTTTATTACTTATTTATTTACACCTGACGTTTCAAACACTTTACAGCGTTCATGATCGCAGGCAGACTAACAATCGCGAAAACATAAGAAATCATTAAAAATTTCTTTTTAATGTGTTTTTACGAAAATTTAAAATTTATTCGTACTCAATGATTTGATAATATGATCTTAACTTGTAATGTCCTTTATACTGAAAACAACTTGTTCATAATGCTACCTTTGTGTTTAGACCCTACTTTCTTTAAATTTATAAAGTTTTTCTTACTACGATACATAATAGATGTTATTTTTTTTATTTATAACTAAGTAGGGGAAAAAAATCTTACCAATACAGCTAATTACGTCTAAAAATCTAACTAACCTAAGAGAATCTGGTTGATCCAAAAATTCTCATCAAAAATGCTACGACCCTGTCTCCAAAATGAGCGAAACAAAAACAGTATTCTTGCCAATTCATTAAAACTTTGCCAGTGATGACCTCCGAACCTTGCCGTTGCCCCTATTTATAGTACAGTGGTGCCGGCCCTACAGTTAAGAAAAAAAAAACCTTTACATACGTGGGGCGCACTATAAGTTTCCGGAATGAATATGAAAAAATACTATTAAAGGTACAAAATTAATTTATTGTTTTTCAAAATAATCTCCCTTGGCGTCTATGCACTTTTTCATTCGATGAAACCAGTTTTGAAAACTTTTGTGCCACTCCTCTGTGGTGACCTCTGAAACGTGTTTTTCATACTCCTCGACAGCCTCTTCTGGTGATGAAAATCGTTGACGTTGACCGCGTAATTGGTTCTTAATTTTTGGGAACAGAAAAAAGTCACAAGGTGCCAGGTCGGGACTGTATGCAGGATGACTCATGAGTTCTACATTTTTCGCCTTCAAAAAGTCGTTTGTCTGTCTGGCCGTGTGAGAACTAGCATTGTCGTGGTGCAGGATGATACGGCGTTTACGGTTATTTTTACGGAGTTCGTCAATAACTTCCGGCAAACAAATGGTCGTGTACCAGTCACTATTCACTGTACGACGATTCTCTAAAGCAACAGTAGCCACGTGTCCAGTTTTATTAAAAAAAGAAGCAATCATCCGCTTAGATGCACTTTTCACGCGCGCCACTTTGGTTGGTTTCGGCTCATCTTGAAAGACCCATACGCTCGATTGCTGCTTTGTTTTGGGATCGTAGCAATAAATCCATGTTTCGTCACCTGTTACTATGTCCCACACCAAATTTGACGCACCTTCGTTGAATCTGGTAAGCATGGCACTGCACCAAGTGACGCGGTCCGTTTTTTGAGCCTCGGTCAAGTTGTGTGGGATCCACCGCGAGCACAGCTTTCTCACACCCAAATGTTTGTGTAGGATTAATTGTATTTGACTCATGCCTATTTCTAAGGATGCGCGAATTTCATGGTAGGTCACATGCCTGTCTGTTTCAATCATACGGCGCACAGCATTGATGTTTTTGTTGGTCACAGCGGTGGACGGCCGACCATCGCGAGATTCGTCACTGAGATTGATACGACCACGCTTGAATTCTGCAAACCAGCTATAAACAGTTGTCTTGCATGGTGCTTCATTGCCAAAAGCTGTTTCAAGCCGAGCGATGCTCTGTTGAGCTGTCAAATTACACTTAAAATCGTAGAAAATCATACTACGAAAATTTTCCCGAGTTAAATCCATGTTGATGCAGACACACAATTTTTTAAATGGCGCCACAAGGTAAAAACAAAAGACAGTCAGATGAAACAAACTGCATTCTACAGCCAAAGAGTTCTATTTTCAAATGTTGCAATAAATTTTTAAATATTGTTTATGCAAGTGGCCAGTTCCGGAAACTTACAGTGCGCCCTATGTATTTGAAATAAGCATCTTCTTTGTACTGTTTCTGTTGTACTTGTGTACGTGATGTACTTTTTTCCTTTGGTCTACGGGTTGACTGAAAGATAACCCTATCAGGGATAACTCCGCCTCTTGCTGTGTTAGATTGTTGTAACAATGTTCTTGCTGTACAAAAAAGTTTTTATATACATGCTCTTGACAGAGTAGTTGTAGTCATCACTGCAGGTGCTGACGGCTTCACAACACGTCGCCACTCTTCTTTGATAGCCGCCTTCTTCGTGCAATTATGTAGTCATGATGAGTCATTTACAAAAAATAAGTTAAGGATAAGATTAAAGGTTCTAAAAAGAGTTAAGGCTCGTTCATAATGACGCCAATCCAGCTCGAGTGGCGAGACGTCCACAGAAATAAGAATCGGTAGAAGTGCCGTAGCGTGTGCCAAAGTTAACTGGCCCGCTAATGACATCTATATGTTCTTATTTCTATGGGCGTCCCGCCAGTCGCGCGGGATTCGCGTCAGTTTGAACGGTCCTATAAGTAAATCTGAGTGATTTCAAGGTTGGATAATATTATATAATGACCATATGATTACATTGGCAATTGAACAAAAAGGAGTATAAAAACAAGTAACACAAAAGTGGTGTACCACTAGAGGAGGTGGCGAAGTACGATTTTTAGGTAATTATTAGTTTGTTTGCATAATTAGACTTGAAAGAAACAGACTGATTATATATTTTGAGCGTGCTTAATTCCTGTCATGTATTAAAAGTTTTACAACTCACTGTAAAGATTTGTGATTAACTCTTCTGAAATTCTGAGGCTCAGAGCAAAAATCCGCTGATTCTTAATGCAGAAGTGCCGACCCATGGTCTCTCATGGTACTAATTGCAGACCAAGAAGAGACATTTTTAAAAGTAAGACTCACGTTAAACTCGAATGAGATATTAAATAATTTTTATTATCGAACGAACTATTTTTATTCGACACGCGACTCATACATTTCAAAAGTTTGTCTCCAGTGCTTAAAAGATCCAAGAGAGAATGCGTTGGGCGCCATATTTGATTCTTGCCCCTTCCCAAAACTTTCCTTGATCCGGCACCGCTATAGTAGCTCCATCTCGCGACATGCACTGCTAACGGCGCAACAACGAGCGAAGTTAGATTGCATGAGCCCATAACACCCCCTCTTCAATCTCGGCTAAGATGAGATGTGGAGTAATACTTTTGTTGTGTGTGTCTAATTTGGCGTGTCAATGTTTTTCATAAACAAGAGAGTTTATTGGTATAGAATAGCGTGTAACCTAAGTATATATCTTTCAACGGGGAAGACTAAAATTGGAAATTTGGTCTGGGATTGGTTTAATTCCTTATGACTATTTAAAAAAAACTATGTAGCTCTGTATAAACTAAAAAGGAGATGTTGTCCGCTGAAAGTGACGTGTTATTTCTAACCATCTCCGTCCTTGTTCATAATTTCGTGCATTTCTCACAAAAGGTTTTTGTCACAAATACAGTAATTGGTATAATACCTATTACTTATGCCTTATGAATTACCTCTTTGATTCTACAGCCTGAATAATCTTGGAGTTTTAGTATGTAGCGATTTTAGTGTAAGTAATATAAACAAAGACACTTTGGTAAAGGGATTCATTCATACATACATACATACCATCACGCCTTATTCCCGTAGGGGTAGGCAGATACTACGGATTTCAATTTGCTACGATTCTTACAGACTTCGTTCGCTTCTTCTACGCTTATCTCTCTCGTCATACACGCTCGTCGATTACGGGTACTCCTGACATCTCCATACATTTGTTCATACTAGATTAATTAAAAAAAATATCTCCAAAATCATTAGCGAAAAATAAATTCTTTGTTTTTATATATACATAATATAAACAAAATCTTATAAATAAAATCTATATAAATAAAATCTTTCTTTTTTTACAGCATTAATGAATTTATGAATTATGATAAAAATTGACATGATAACTACTTAATCTATTTAATTTAAATAACAAAATGACATTTCAATGCAACGGGTATTTTGTGCAAGATAAAAAATAAATAAATAAAAACTGACTTTCATCATTTATAACATTGACATTATTGTATCTAGGCATTATAAACTGACATTAATTAAATTGTAATCACGAGTGAAATTGATCATCTGCTCGTACATTGCTGAATTGCTCCGTAAAGTCATTTATAATCATATCTTTTTCTTTTTTTTTTTAAATTTTTGCATGCCAGTAATGGTGAAACATGTAGATCCTTCACTACTTATTACATCTAGCATAAAGTTACTGTTACCATGTTTTAGCAAAATAAATATTTCATTTCATTTCATTTCATTTCATTTTGGTATTGCAGAACGTTTATTACTAGCCAGTACATTGGTACATATTTCGTACTGGCCAGTATGATCCAACTACGAAAATAAAAATAAATAATCGCTGTCAGTGCGGGAAACGACAGTTTCATATCGCGTCATTGTCGGTCTTCTCTATTTAAATTTAGACGTGCCGGCGTTTGACTGGCGGCCGTCACCTGATTTTGACAGTTACACTGTCGAACGCTATGACGGTTGTCGATAACGCCCGCGAAATGTTTTGAATTCCGAACAACATGTTTATAACGGACAATGTATCAATCACATATTATATTAGAAATCAAATTACTTTTTTGCATAGATTTAAGAACGGAGGAGAACGGGTAATTTATTCTCTTCTGTGATTGGTTGAATTTGTGTGCGTTCTAAGCTTGAATGTTATTAATTCACCTGTTGTTTGTCCGTTTGCTTTGTAATTATATCTTAATTGTCCCAATATTGTGTCAATATTGGCAATATTGCGACTGACAGCTAATGTCAACCAAATATATCGTAAATTAGCAATGTAACAGTACACTTAAAGAATAAGTAAGAAATTAAATAAGAGAGACATATACAGTGTTGCCAAGTTAATTGCAAATTTTTACTTTTTAATTGGTATGTCTAAGTACATTTTGCGCATTTCTCGTGAACACTTAACATTTACAAGGAGTTTATAAAAACAAGTTGTGGTCACGGATGGAGTTAACTGACGTTAAGTTATCGTGAGTTTATTGATTTTTTCGCATAAATAACAACATAATATTCAATTAAGTTCCAAGTTTTTTTTAAAGATGCCTGTAAGCTTAGTATTTCGGTTTTCTAAAATAAAACCGTCATCTTTCTTACAGATAACATATTTTATGGTACAATAAAGTGTTTTTACTTACTTACTTACTTATTTACTAGGGCACACTCCATCAACACGTGGTGTACGTCACACCACGTGTTGATGGAGTGTGCCCGCAACGTATTGACCTTTATTCGGTTGGTACCTGTAACAGCATTTTAGCAACTCCATTGTATTATCTGTAGACGCCAAGAATCTAACAAAATTGTGTAAACACATTTTATAACTTTTATGTAGTTTTTTAACATAGTCACTATGTGACGAAACCCCTTTTAATTAAAATAGAAGTAAAAAAAAAAACTTACTTACTAACTAAAACTTGTGAACTTAAATTTCTGTACAGTTAAGTTTATGGACATATTGGGAATGATGTTAAAACAATGAGAAAATTTCCGTAAAATAAAAACGCACTAATTTGAGAGGACCATTTAGTGTGTTTTGTCACTCATCATCATCATCATCATTTCGTGTAGGTTACATTGTCAATCGACCATGTACACCCTGGTGTCAGAGTTGTGCGGAACCGCCTCTCGACCTCTGACTTGGTTCCTTTAACGACCACCTAATGGCAGCCGGGACCAACGACTTAACGTGCCTTCCGAAGCACGGAATCATCCTTATTATCAGACAATCAGATGGTTCAAGCCTGCAATGTCCCAACCAAACAGGAAACAACTAAAAAAACTATGCTATCCGTGGAAATCGAACCCACTACCCCCGGGCCGAAGGCGAACGCCTTAACCACTGGACCCCGGAGGCAGTTGGTTGGTTTCCACTGCTATTTGCTTGTGGTTTTTTAAAGTAGTAATCATTTATATTTGTCTTACCTTGCAATCCCTTTGTGTCTTTGCGGGGTTAATGACATACAATTTTTTTTCAGTTTAAACCAGTTGCTACACAATTATTAAAATTCTAATTAAATAATAAGAAATCACAGACTATTTTACAACAATATTTACTACGGGAAAGCATGTCAAATGTTCATGTATTAGGCACAAACCCTAGGTGTAATTCCTAAGCTCTTACGTAAAAAAACATTATATTAAAATTACAATTTGAAACTACCAAAGTAACGCATAGACTCAAATTACCTAACAATTTACCATACATTTTTCAGAAACACGAGCACTGATAAACACTGCCAGGTGATTCCGGGGCGTGTTGCTAGCACCTTGAACAAATATCTACGTACTTTATTTCTCCTATAAAGGTCTACACGCACTAACACTGTACTACGCTACGCCACGCCAATGCAGCAGACAGAATCTGGTAGTACGGCATTACTCCTGCCCAGCGAATTCGAAGCAAAACTAAAGACCGGAACTCCGTACTATGTTTTCTGGTTACCATTCAGGTCATTTTGACCTGAGAAATCTAATTAATTAATTTAAAATACTTTTTTCGCAGCATAAATTTCTTTTTTCTCCATATGGTTGACTGGTATCGAAAGCTATGCTTACTTCTAGTGCAATAAAGTTTTAATAAATAAATCTCTTTTAACAGAGTAAAGTAACTTTATCATAAGATTTAATTAACACAGACGCTAGTGAAGAGATAGAGGCAAAGTGTTGAAGAGCGATTACAAAACATCGCGTAGCGTAGCTCAGCGTAAGTGCGCATGGACATTAAAAGCCTAATAGAAACCATTGACCGTATATTCCCATAGACACCTTATTTCATCAATATGGCTGATAATCCTACAGCTGCTCGGCCAAGGAATTTCAAAATGTATTCGTGTTACCTCATTAAAGATAACATCGTCCGCTAAATGCGTTTTAATGGTACCGCCTTGAAAGCGCAAACTTCAATGTATAGTTATTCAGGTATGTCTATCTATTACACATTAATAAGTAAAATATGCGTTGTTTCCTTGTATGTATTTTAAAAGTTATCGATGGATAAAATAATCTTCGTACTGACATACATTTTCTGCCGCATATACTGCGAATGCCATGGTTTTTCCATGTATTCACAACATGGGCGGTCGTATTCCTTAAGTCCGCCTTTGTGCTTATTTTTGTTGACGTGTGATCTCCCTCAACGTTAGTCTTTCCAAAGCCAACTATAAATATCGCCTTTTGAAATCCTTCAAATTCAAGTCATCACACCGACCCTTTTTGGGTGTGCCCCATTTTCTGTATCCATCTATAAAAACTAATAATAATATACATATCATCAAGCCTGTTTCCCGTAAGGGTAGGCAGAGACTACAGATTTCCATTTGCTAGGATCATTACAGACTTCCCTCGCTACCTCTACACTCATCACTCGTCGAATACGGGAACTTAAAAAAATTAAATAAAAAAATATTTTAGCTAGCTTTTATCTATCGTAGACATTGTGTCCGCACTATAGGCATCTTAGAGTTAATAGATGTCGAATAAGGGCAACGGCTGTGTCGCATAATTACATAGATTTGAAATTCTACATTGTATTGAATGCAATTGTTCTGTAATAAAAGGCAAATATTTTCCATACATTGTGTCGTAAGAGAAAAAAATCTATTTGTAACTCCGTCTATTAAGTATAGTAATTTATATTACTATGGTTCTGCACATATTTTCATGTTGCAAGTTGTTGTCATTAAATTAAACTATTTTAATACAGTTTTTATCACGTTTATTAATTACTAGCTTTTACCCGCGGCTTCACCAGCGTGGAATTCCGTTTGTGTCACGGAAAAAAGTAGCCTATGTTACTCTCCAAATCTCCAACTATCTCCACACAAAAAATCACATCAATCCGTTGCTCCGTTTTAACGTGAAAGAAGGACAAAACAAACAAACGCACTTTCACATTTATAATATTAGTATGGATGATGATTGTGATTATTATATTATTATTATATATTATATAGTTAGGATTAGGCTTATTTTACACCTAATGTTTCAAACACTTTCTAGCGTTCATGGTCGCAAAAAGACTATAATATTTGCTGAATTTTTGCGAGTAATGTCTGACACTTGGATTAATAATTGGTCTCGGCGTCGAGGAGACCAATTATCAATCTAAGGTCTGACATAACAGACATTTTTCGCAAAAGTTTTCTTGCTGATGGAAATGCGAACTAAGTATTATTATCCCATGTCTTATTTTTTCATAACCTACATGAATACATTCCACGCTATTTTTACCAGAAAGTCGCTATTCCATATCATTTTGACCACGATTTTCATCAATTCTCCGCGCTATATACCTAGAACATTGCGTTGGGTAATAAAGCAGTACTATTACCATTATAGTTATTAAATACAGTTCGCGTGACTGCAAAATGTCTTCACGAAATTAAGTTGCATAGATGGGCTAAGTTATGACAAAGCTAGGCAATGTAGTTAATTATTTTCTTAGATGACTGTGTGACTAAGGATGGCAGTCAAACATTATTTCCGAGAAATAGGCGCGTGGTTAACGATTTGTCTATTCATCTATTCTTTTAAGAGTTTCCTTGAAGAAGAATGTCGTTGTTTCAACCGCTGGAAGTCTGCTGTTGGACTCAGGCCTCCCTTGGCAGAGGCCTGTTTGAGGTTGAGGGGTTGTTGCCATGAAGAAAAATGTATTAAGTTTGAAATCTCACGGCATAAGTCTACCTTTTGTATTTTTTGAAGTGCAATGAAAATATAAGTTACCAAATATTTAAATTAAGAAGTAAAACTCTACGCTGAAGATTACTTTAACCTTCAAAAGCCGTTTGTTTCATGTTTGACAACCCATGTCTGAAAGTGAATTTGAAACGCCTTATGAAAAATTCTCTACCATTTATATTTTAGAGTATACACGCACTATACGCATTATTAAGTGTTATTTATTATACTTTTCTGTCAGGATAAAATTAAACGCGCATCGGATCACAGGGAATCAATCAGGCAATTGCGCTGCGCAGGCGCAGGCGTGGCGCACTAAATCTATACAAGACGCGCTTATTTGCTACACTCGCTATAATTATAACCCTATAATTGGTTTTGTATTGAACGTTTTGTTGTGTTTAAGGTGGTAGGGATAATTAAAATTGACTTAAAACTTTTACTGAAAATTGGTCCCCACTAGTATTTTCTTGCTTCGGAAACGCGTTATAGCGTTTGTCTTTGTTGTTATATAAAAGTCTTTAGGCTGAAATATTTTTTTTTGAAGTTGATCATTAAAATTATTATTACAATAAGTCTTATGGCGTTTTCTAAGTTTTAACAACTGCTTGCGTGTGGCGGACTCACAAACAATTCAGAATTCCTATATAGTAAGTAAACTTATAACTCAGGATAAGCCGACAGGTCTTGTCTATTATACCATGTTATTGATTTCCATAAACAATTGCATTTTGCACGACAAGTGATACTTAACACAAAATATATAGGAAACAGAAGTTATGCACATATTTAATAATAGTACTAACGTACAGAAGCACCCTCCCACCCAAAACAGATACCGCACCTCACTGGGCAGATTTAAGGTACAAGTCGATAGCAAAATAATTCGAGGTTGTGGTATCGGATGTTACAGCCTTTTGCAATGACAATACAACCTAAGGCTATTTTATCTGTGGATAAATCAAACCATTTATGTCGCATAAGTATATATTATATATATATATATATATATATATAATAAGACCGGTTACACATAAATCAGTCGCATGTCTACAAACGTCACCTAAGCCTACACGAGAAAGACAGGGTTCCGTACACCCGCAAAAACTTGTAGCCGGTGTTACAATCGTTGATTCTGTATGTAATTTCTATGATGTTCGACATTAACATTTTAAAGATATCCATACTAATCCATACTTCCATACTATCCATATCCATACTAATATTATAAATGTGAAAGTGTGTTTGTTTGTTTGTCCTTCTTTCACGTTAAAACGGAGCAACGGATTAATGTGATTTTTTTGTGTGAGGATAGTAGTAGACCTGGAGAGTGACATAGGCTACTTTATTCCGTGGCACAAATGGAATTCCACGCGGGCGAAGCCGCGGGCACAGTTAGTTGTAATTTTAAATTAAAATAAATAAGGCTAGATAATTTAAAAATCTAAATCTATGGTGATTTCTTTGAGTTATGTATGATGTCTGACATTTAATTGAACTTTTTTTTTCAATTTAATAATAAAATCTTTTCAGTAAGTATTTCATGAATTAATCATTACAATAGCTGTCCATTACATTTCTAAATTTGCCTCTATACGATATGAGTAGTACGTTCTCTGTACTAACATTGTTTTGTAGTGAATAACAAATGTGTAGGTGAAGGAAGTAAGCAATTATTACGCGCTTAGCACATATTTTTATTTTGTTTGATAGGGTATTTATTACTTGACATACCAATAAGGCATATCTAAGAGCAGGTTGGAGAAGAAGAAATATTGCGAACAGGGTTAAAACATAATGGAAAGCATAAAACCATATAATGTTAACATACTTTTTGAGTTTTACAAGCTTTGCACTCGTAATTGAAACGTACCCTACGTCCTTTTTAGTACTTTTTTCACGAAGATCGGTTTAGTAGATAAAGCTTAAGGCTAACAAACAAACATACAAACTCCCTTTCCATTTCATAATATTAGTAAAGATTATGAGTAGCAGTTTCTTTTTTTTTGAGGAGCTCGATAGTGTCTTCTCCGTTATTCAAAAGTCACGTTAATCCGTTGGTCCCGGGTGTTATTGATAGTACCTGAAAAATTATGACAGTGTTTGGCCACTTACACACCTTGGCTCATGTTCCCGCTGGTCTGGTTTTCCTGTAAACTGGTGTAACTGGTGTAGCGCTGTTCTGTTCTTTATGTACCATATCCGTATCTCTCCTTTCTTTATATTTCAAACTACCCTAAGGTTGCCTGGAAGAGATTGCTTGAGCGATAAGGCCGCCTTTTGTATACATACTGTGTTCACATTTTATGTAACATTTAATTTGTATTACACTGTGTGCAAAGAAGTGTTAAATAAATAAATAAATAGTAAAAAGGGTTACGGAGGTCAGGCGGCAGTCGCTCCATTGTAATAATATTACATGGTTTTCGTTTTATTTTTTGTTATAAATAAATAAAAAAAAAAAACCAATGCCGCCAAATCTAGGAGCATGACTTACAGCGTACCCTAGGCTCTGAAGCGTAAGCTGACGTCGCAACTAGAAAAACACGCTTGGACGAAGAAGATGATTATAGTACTAGACAACATTTTTTTTGGATGTAAGGTTATCCTATATCTCTTCTCTGAGCTCCTACCTTGTAAAAATGTATGAATGTAATGATTTTTTTTGGGAACATCACAATCCAAACTAATTTGATTCTTGACTTTCTTATTTTGCGTTTCCATATCAAATTAAGTACATACTAATGCTGAGTTGAGACCTTTTTTGGAAACATGCAGCATTTCTTTCTATTATGATGGTTTCATTTTGTCATTTTATTTTCTGTGTGCTTCCAAAATATATTATTTTCTTTTACTATTCAGTAGATAACCGAGAGTTTTTAGCGGGGACCATCTCTCCTCTGCTAATCGGTAATCGGAGATGGGATAAAACAAAGTCTCGTGGTAGTGTAGCGAACCCCTGAAGAAGTATCTAGCTAGATCTATATGGGACAAATATTTAAATATTTCATTAAATTATAACAAAATTATATAGTATTTTTTTTTCTGTTTTTCGTAATGGTTGGCTGGGACCGAACGCTTTTAGCATTAAGTCCGCCAATTGTAAAAGTATTTTTTTTACTTGTGGCACAATAAAGTTTTTTAAATAAATAAATAGTAAATCAAGATATTAGCACGAATAACAATACCTTTTAGCGGGAGGTGATTTTAGAATTCAGCTTCTGTTACCACTGCGTCTGTTAATCGGTAATCGGAGATGGGCTGCTGGCTGCTGGCAGCAAATGAAACTCATTGTAGATCACACTGTGTACCTGCCTACCTGCCACCGGGCGGAACGCCGCTTGCCGTGTGAACGTCCGAGTACAAAGTTCCATTGTACAACAGATTACATAATATACATATATAATATACAGAATAAAACAAGGCTCCAGTATTGCCTGAGATAAGCAATTTTACCAGTGTGATTTGTCTCTATACATATATTTATAGAGGAGCTTGTTAGTCGAGCGCGACCCGCGTATCCGTAGCGAATGCGCGTGTCAAGCGACGACGTGAAGCGACCACTATTAAATTGGTCGCCATTTAGTGGCATTTTCTATCTTGAGCTCCTTCGTGCTTCGGAAGGCACGTTAAGCCGTTGATCCCGGTTGTTGTCGATAGATAGTAGTCGTTAGGCTGTGTCAGATGCCTTGGGGCAGCCTGAAAAATTCTGACAGTGTTGGCCACTAACACACCTCGGCTCATGTTCCTGTTGGTTTGGTTTCCCTGTAAAATAGGGTTAAGGAGGTCAGACGGCAGTCGCTCCATTGTAATAACCAGTACTGCCAAATCTAGGAGCATGACTTACAGCGTACCCTAGGCTCCGAAGCGTAAGCTGACGACGCAACTAGGAATACACGCTAGTATGATGATGGATGATGATATATTTATATATAAGTATTTTTTTTTAATTGTATGACATATATGTCGAATGAAACAAAAATAGCACTCATGGTCCGATTTGAAAAATTATTCATTTATCGAAGAAGGCTATAGACCCGGATGAAACCTCATCATTAACATGATGAAATCACCATCCACCCACTACTAAGTGTAGATCGCCTCATACCTTTCCCATTCTCTACGGTGAAATGAAATAAAATGAAATTTATTTTCAATATCCATACCAATATTATAAATGCGAAAGTCTGTCTGTCTGTCTGTCTGTCTGTTTCACCGCTGAACGGATTTTGATGAAATTTGGTATGAATGTAGTTGAAGACCCGGGGTTAGACATAGGCTACTACTATATAGGGAAAAAGCTAGTTGATGAATATAATCAAAATGTCGTGACGCATGACAATGGACACGCGTCCGAACAATGTTCGCGGTATCAGATGACGAGGCTACCTCGGCCTCGGCTAGTTTACGAGGTCTAATTTATAGAGCTGAGGCCGAGTTTACAAGCCACTAGCAGTGAATCTAGCCCCCACTAAAAAGAAACCTCAAAGGTTCCGTAAGTACCTCAAAAGGTAAAGAAAGTAACCTTAAGGATCATTTATTTATTTTGTCCGTCTGTTAATTTTTTTTTTTCAGGAGTGATAATTTTGAAACTCACGCACAATCGGCGAGTTTCAATTTTTAATCGAGATATATGTCAAAAATGGGGCGCCTGGAGGGCTATTTTTAAAAAGCGTGACTCACGTAATATCGGCGAGTCCAATGATTTTTGTTTGTTAACGAATAATTTTCATTTACCATCGAATGATTTTTGTTAGATACCGGCCAATATTTATACATTTATATATTTATACATTATCATACATTTTAAAATGGACCCTCATTTGAGCTCCTTAGGGGGTAAATCTTGGTGAATCCATTCTTAGTGCTCCTTTTGACCAAAACAGGAACCTACATGCCAAAATACATTGATATATCAGTGATCGTTTAATTTTTGCATTTTCCCCCTCAGAGGGGGTGAGTTATGAAAAATCCTGAAACACGTATTCAATCATTTATCAAAAGCAATAAATAATCTTGTGAAGTTTCGAATGAATCGGACTAACTAATAGATACTTTTGGACCCCGTTTGACCCCCTTAAGGGGTGAATTTTAAAAACCTTTCGTATCTGAGCACTATGTAATAATGTAAAACTTCTGTCCAAATTTCGTGTTTATAGCTTTTATGGCTTAGGCTGGGCGTTGATGAATCAGTCATCCTTGTTCTTTTATATACATTATATAGATGATATTCAGCGAACGAGGGATTAATTAATTGATTGTGTCTTTTAAACTAACTGAAATATCGATGTTTTATCGATAGTAACGAATCAATATAAATAATCGATTTTCGATTTTTGGCTGTTAATTAGTTGGCAGTATTTATATTGTAGAACAGGGGAATCTGAAGTTGAACCATATGACCTGGACCAACCTTGGACCTGGGACCTCTTGAGTAGCGGGCAGGCATGATATCGATAGTCGATAAATTGATAAGATCTGTCGAAAGTATACCGAACTATTAATAGTATCGATAGTTGACTATCGAACCCCTAGGCTATCGCCTAATTTACTAATATCTTTTAGTTAGCGAATTAATTTCCACATGAAACAGGCCGCTAATGGCGACCTTTACCTCCTCGGGAATCGAACACCTGTCCCCGGACCACACTTGCAATAATCGATTGCGATCATTTCACGATTTATACATTCATATCGAGTGAGTAAAATTATCAATACACTCTTTACAGTTCGTTGTGAGACATTTTCAAGAGGGGGCTCTCGCCTCTGACGTGGTTCCTGTGAAGACCAGGAGTGCTTTTTTTGAAAAGCGTGACTCACGCGAATTCGGCGAATCGAATGATTTTCATTCGACAAATATGTCATACATTTTAAAGATAGAGCTCCAGCTGGCAAGCTGTATCCTTTTTTTCCGACAATCAATTTAAATCAAATGTGTAATGTACTAACAGCCATCTGGTGGTCACCAGTTTCAAGCTATTTGGACTCTCGGTTGTGGCACACCCCGGACACTCCATACAACAGCGGCGAGCCCGATATCTATCACTACTGTTACAATAGGCTAGTTTCCTAAAAAAATATAATTAGTCCGTCATTTAGATAATCAAATAATATTGGAGACGTTTTTTTTTTCTTGAAAATTAAACAAAGAATGGTAAAGATATGGCGCGTTAAAGTTCTGTGCGACGTCACAGTGTGCTACACTTTTTCGCAACATGTGACGTCACGAGCCCCCACTCTTAAACTTTGATGCGTTATATCTTTATAATTTTTGGCTTAATTGATAAAAGAAAAATTACGTAAAAATACGTAAAAGATGAGTGTCCGTTCTGTACCATAGTACTACTGTGTCGTGACTTGATTTTGGTGATTTGCAATTTGCACGTGTGGTGGTGTCTGGAGTGTAAATTGAATATGTAACAGGGAAGCACGTTTGGACTAAGAAGACCCTTGAACAAATTTCGAAGTCCAAGTTTGTCCATCATTCATTCATTTATATCGCGTTGGGAATCGATCGTGTACACCCAGGTCTCAGAGTTATTCGGAACCGCCTTTGCTTCCTTTGACGACCACCGGCTAAGGTAGCCGGGCCCAACGGCTAATCGGAATCATCATTATTATCAGACTATCAGGTGATTCAAGCCTGCAGTGTCCTAACCAAACTGGAAACAGCTAAATAAGTATACTTCCCATGGGAATCAGATCTTCCGAGTCTAAAACAAACACCATAACCTCTGGTCCACGGAGAATATCCCAGATTATGAAGGTTCATAGACTCTCATCTGCATATAGTAGTAAAGTGTAAGACAAATTTTGAGTAGTTACGTTTCGTATAGTAAATTCCACGTAGGTACTTGGGGAATGCAAACCAATAAATACTTCGGTTGAGGGGTTGAGGCCGGTGAATAAACATGAATGTGGCTCGTACACTGGAGGGCAATGAAAGGGAACGATTTATAAAAATATTTTCTTTAACCTATCTAAAAAAAAAAGTTCTAAAAATTAAACCCGACTAAAGTATTTTTGTATTAGTCTATTTTAGTTTTATTTTTAACATTAATTTATATTATTATTTTTATGTTTAATTTTATTATTTAAACCCGACTACTATGAATTTACGCTATACAACAATAATTTATTATCGATATCATAAATTGTTACAGTAGTTAGTAATGTACAGAAGACACTGTAGTCGTAAGCCACTTTGCCTTAAGTATATTATTCTGCCCATACAACCAATCTAGTCGCTGTGTAGCAACTGTTACCAGGGCCCTTACCATTAACTCTAAACGCAGGGCATAAACGAGTGAGTGAACGAGATGGCGCAATACAAGCTGTAAGGCGACATCTCGCTTACTCACTCGTTTCTGCCAAGCTATTAGAGGTGATGGTAAGGGTACTGTGCAGCAATATTTCTAGTTAACAGTTTCTACACTGCGATCAGAACGGTGGTGTGGCATACGACCACGGCTGTCTTCTGTACAAGTCACGTTACGATATTACTAACTTTTGCCGGGAGTATGGTATGGTATTATTACTGGGTTTTCGTGAGGATCCCTTTAGAAATGCGACCTTTAGCTCGGAAGAAACAAATTCCCTGGCACACAAAAACATCCTAACAAAGAAGCCATGTTAGCCCCAAGGTAAGTTCGAGACTTGTGTTAGGAGATAGTAACTCAACGATATTATATTTTATAACAAATACATCAATAGATAAAGACATAGTACCCAGGCCAATCAGAAAGAGATAGTTGTCCATCTAGAACGGATCGTAACCTGGGCCTTAGTAGAGGGCAGGCATGTTAACCGTTACTTTACTAAATATTTAGTTTACACTACACTTACATTGCGCGACTTATAGAGCTATTCTCAAAGGCGTATATGGAATTGTTTTTTTAAAAATAATAAAATATTTTTTGCGTGCATTTTTTTCTGCTTACCATTACATCCACTCGCGCTCGCAAGACAGGCCTCACTCAATATCGGATATTGTTCTTACAAATGAGTATTTATGTCATCGTTTGTATAAAATGTGCTCGAGCCGAACCGGCGTTTTTCCGACTCTTGTTTATAGAGATCTGGAAACTTCGGGTGTCGGAACAAAAGGTTTTAAATATTCGCTTTGTTTTGGTTAGTGTAAGTAAGTGTAATGAAACCAGTTTCGGCTATCGCTTGCCTTTCTGAATGTAAATACTGTTTGATAAATTTTTTTTTTCATTTTTGTAGCGCACCTCTTAGATGCGCTTCTAAGGATAGTAAAGGTACGTTTCGTTGGTTAGATATACACTTTATTGTACCAAACACAAAATTAAAATACATTTGAGTACAAAGGCGGACTTATTGCTTCTTTACGTGCGTTTGAAAATAAATGCACTTTGAGAAATACCTCCTTAACTTCAGCGCAGCGACCGAAAGTGGCCCCAGGCCAGGCCCCATTTCTTGCGGTCTTGGAGCAGTTGCCGCCATTCGCTCACTTCTTGACTCCGTAGGTCCTTCTGCCACTCTGACTTGAGGTGTAGCTATTGCGATAAAGGCCGCCTTTAGCACAAGGTTTTTTGTGATGGTTCATTGTATTTTACATTATTTCCTTGTTGTGCAAAAAACAGTTTTGTATTGCGTTGTGTTACTTGACTCCACTTCGCCCAGGCCAATAATCTTCGTCATCATTATTCCATTCACACAATTTCACATTCAATTTTTTTTTTAAATACAACAAACGACGAATCAACATTTATTAATTTTCTTTCTTCAAACTTCTTCCTTATTGGACTGTCGTTCTTGACCTGAGTACCACAGAAATAAGATCTCGATAGAAATGCAATCTTTCAACCAGTTAAGCCTCAAGTCTCAACTTTATATGGCGAGGCTTAACTTTGACCCACATGACCCTTCTACTCAATCTTTCTGTGCTATTAGTACTAATCTAAATGAATTTGCATTTAAAAAAAAGCGTGCGAATAATGGGCGTATATTTATTACTGTAAGGGACAGACAGCAAGTTGGCAGACCGTGCATCCTGATAGCTGTGCCTACATTGATCCTGATAGCTGCCCTTAGAAACATACTTACTTACAAAGTGGGAAAAGTTAAGGTTTTTAAAGAAACAAAAACGTGAAATAACATCGACAAGAAAATTAATTTTTGCATTAACTTCAGGTTTATTTAGTTTAGGTTAGTTTTATTTCTTAAGATTTTAATTTTTATAAACTAAACACAGACAATTTGGTAAAATATCAACAATGCTGGTGAGTAGGGTCGCCGGGCTCCAGAGGGGTCGCTGTGCTGATATCGGACAGGTCGGCAACGCGGTCGTGACATCTCCGGTGTTGCAGGCGTTCATAGGCTGCGGTAACCACTTACCATCAGGTGGGCCGTACGCCTGTTTGCCTACTTAGTTGTATATGAGAAAAAAAAAATTTGGGCATAAATTTCCACAATAGCATGTACATTTAAGCATTCTGTACCGCTCACGCAAGTGTCTTGTTTACCGCAGCTCATTTCTACCCTAAGGTTGGCTTGAAGAAATTGCATTAGCGTTAAGTCCGCCTTTGTAACCATTTAGTTGTATTGGATTTAACTATGTGTTTCTTTTGTTTGTAAATGGCGTAATAAAGCGTCCATTTATTCATTCGCAATGTTTTTTTATAATTTTACCTATTTTAATTCAGAATACTAATATATTTTTTGTATGTAGGTATTTACATTTATGTTAGTATCTAGAAATCCGAAATTACGATAAATAAAACTCAAATAAACTATACATTAATATGATTTTTTTAGATGATAATGTTTGGAAGTTTCAAATAATTTGGGATTGAGTTTCATTTAAATTGAAATTCCACGTTTATTGTTGGGACAGGTTCAGATTGGTCCAGAGATAATTTAGTAAGTGCTTGCAATTAAAAAAAAAAACAAACTTACTTATATTCAAAAATATGCATAATATAAAAATTAAAACTAAATACCTAAAAGAAAAATAAACCTATCTACCGAAATAAAACTAATATATAATATACTAACTCTAAACAGAAAAAGGAAAACCTAATAAAAAAAAAACTTACCAAAAAAAAAAACATAAAAATGGCATTGTGCCACAGGGATTGGATTGCCAAACTGATTCGTTGGCAATAAAATATGCATAAATTTTTTGTCATTATTAAGACTAAATTTTCATCTTTCTTGTGTTTTTTATTTTTAGTGCGAAAAAGTTTAAATAAATAAATGATATACCTAAATAAAAATCACCAATCGAGTCTATTTTTTTTTATTTGAGAGCTCGGTTTTGACTCTACCAATGTAATCATATCTCAATCTCATTAACCTCAACTGTAAAAAGTTCACAAATGACTTCGGATTCCAAGAACATCGCTTGTAAACACGATCGTGTCACTGTCACTTCACAAGTTCACACTTGTACAGTAACAGCCTAGTGATGGATTTTCAACATGGTATTAAACCAAAATGGTAGAATACTCTACCACTAATAAAGGAGAAAGTGAACGTCGTGTCGCATCAAAGGTTAAAGGATTAAGCTTATAATCAAGAAGAAGCTCTTAAATTTATGATGATGACTCTACAACAACCATTTTCAAAACCAAAACTACGGCTTGTTTATAGTAAAATATTTTTATACCTAGTAAATTCATAAACATGTGTTCGAATTACAAATGACTTTAAAAACAAATCTCAAATATTTTGGCTATCGTTATACGCATCCAAGACTAAAATAAAAAAAAAAAAGTTCAAGGAAAATTTTCTTCCGTAGTTTCTAGTAAACAATCTTAAAAAATGGTTGGAAATGAGTTTTAAACGATTTTGGTTTAATACTATACTCTAGTATTAAACCAAAATTCAGCCGTTGAGAATTAGTGCTTATAGCCCAACACTAACCGGGTATTCATTCTACACCACCTTATATTGTGGTTATAGTGCTAAAATCGCAATAAATTGGAGCTTGATGTGCACTTGTCTGTACCTGCTGAATACTGACAAAAATTAAGGAAATTTATTGGATGTTCGTGTCAATATCACTGCTCAATCTTGGATTAAGTTTGGGACATAGTTTGAAGTTTGGACTTATTAAAATTTGCGAAAAAACGAGCTTAGAAGACTATAAGTGTGTTTTTCCTCGCAAATGTGTTGAAAATCGTCGTATGACAACTAGTGAGCGAAATTGGTCATATGCTCGGCTTCTATAGGCCTATACACCGCCTCGTAAATAATAACTAACTTCGCACCCTTGTATCATTTTTTATTTAGTTTTTTTTTTAAATATATGAATCACAATCATTTATTTAATATAAATGTATTATTGTAGAGAGATAAAAGATTAAGAGGGGAAACTTTTTGAATAAACCATCGCTTACCGACTATTTCAAAAATAAATATCCCGCGTGTAGGTTGCTTATGAGCGCTGGAAAAAGTTGGTCTGCCATCATGACGTTGGTGCGTTTGGTAGGTCCAGCTGTTCCAACATGGGTTATGTTATGTTTCAGTCAACTACACGATCACTAGACCGACTTATTCAAGGACAACATGATTCTCCACCCAGTACCCATATGAACAGTACAAAAACTGGCATGAAACCGTGGTGCATTTGGAAAATATTTTTGGGTTTTGTTGCTTAAATCTATGGTCACATTGTAAACAGTCAAAACACACACAGTAAAACTCAACTTATGAGTTTCTGAAATCGCTAAAATTAATAAAAAGATTGATAAAACTGCATCAAAAAATTCCATATGAGTGACACACAGGCGGCTAGAATCAAACCGCATATACGAAGGCACACGGGTTCTGTCGTAAAATCCTAAATGACATTGGCGTATGATTATTAACACGTGTGGTGTGGCCCATCTCATGAGCGATTAATTTGAAGGTTTATGAGGAACTAAAAGCCTTTAGACGCAAAGCCTAGTGTGAAAGTGGGAAGGGTTCGCTAATAGATATTGATTGGAGACTTGGCCCAAGCGGAAATTTCTAGAATTTGAATTGGATTTAATATTATTAAACAGAATAATATCGTGTTTCGCAGCCTGAAGAATCTGATAGCGTTGGCCACAAACATCCCTCTGATCATGTTCATGTTGATCAGGTTTCCTGTTTTAAAAGGGTTGCGGTGGTCAGACGGCAGTCGCTTCAATGTAATGAGCAGGGTCGATTGACCATTTAGCCAGAACGACATCTTTTCCCATTTTTTGTAATCTGTATTTTTGTTCTTGGTGCAATAAAAGGTTTTTATTTATCTTTATTAATGACTGACCAGTGCTACCAAGGCTGTATCAAGGATCTTGACTTAAATTGTACTCCTAGGCTCCGAAGGGTTAGCTGTGGACGCAACTGGGAACTACGCTTGGACGATGCAACAGAATTATGTCGTGATGATTGCAACTAGGTAGGCAGGCAACTGACACATAATTAATTATAATTGAATTATTATTGAATATAGATATAGAATATGTTTTAAGTAAATCAAAATTCATTGTAATTGAAAATAGGTAATGATTGTCATGGTATACAGGTGATAATTAAATGTTAGGAATCAATAAATAATTGTAAAACGTAAAGTATAGTGCAAAAGTATAAAGCTAAATTGGATTTACTTGAACTTGTTTGTATATTGGAAATCTATATCAGAAATAAATAAAAAAATCTAATTGATTAAACACAGTTAACAGTATCCCGAATGCTTACCGCGTCACCAGCCGCTGACGCTCAACACTCGCCCCAAACAACAAATACCAACTGCTGCGAACAAAGATGGCGGATTTACATAAAAACTGTTTAATCGTAACTCGGCTGGCTATCGCGATCTGAACATATTACCATAAATTAATCCAGTAAGGGATTGAGGCGATCAATTTATCTACATTACTGGTAAAACTGCGCGCGCGCAGGATAAGGACACATAAAATTGGAGTGTGGTGTAACTTGCCGCAACTTATGGTTTCCATTAGAAGTATTAAGAGGTTAAGTCCAGGGTTCGAAGCAGTTTTGAGGACATTTTTTCGGATAATTAGCTTGTCACGTGTATTGATGGCTGAGATTAATATTTTGTATTTGCGGACCTGTTTTTGGTATTCGAATAACGGGTTTAATTTTAATCGTGAATGATTTGCCAGCAAACATTTATTTACCAAATTCAGGTACACAGTATACAACATGTAGAAGAACATTAGACCAATGTTGCTTATTTTAATATTCTATGTTGCAGACTATGTTTATGATGCTTTGTAACGATGCGCTTGCATCATTTCTCATTTCTCCATTCTTTTTCATATCATAACCATCCTACATCACATTTTCATTTTAAAATCATTTAATTTTTCAAATGACCTTTTTTACCCACATTGATTTCACGTCATCTTAACACATTCCATGTTCTTCTCGAAGGAGCAACAGTTCTTTTTGTGTATTTTTAATTAAATAAGTACCTATAACTTCAGTTATAATTGTTGATTAATCTGAGAAAATCAGTTAAAAATACACATTGTTCTGTGAAGACTCGGATTTGAGCAGTTTTACTGAAGATACCACCTCAACACTCCTATTCATCTACTTCGTGTGGCCCCCATATATTAGTCTCATGCCAAAATAGCCGAGCTGGGGAGCCAGCCACAGCTCTGAAGCTGTTGAGAATGACAACGGGAAAAGCGAATAGATAATGATAAAAATAAGGCAATAAAATCACATTTTAAAGCTTACTCACAAACTATTTCCATGAACACTAAACAAAGACAAGTGAATCATTTACTGTCTTACGTAGGTTTTTTAAAAGAAGAAACCAAGGTTTAAACGTCATCCAAGTATTACCTATCCTGACACCTGAATAAACTCTCATATAAAGCGACAACATAAAATTGTTTACAAAGAGTAAATTTCATTCGCGTGGGTGACAGTGAATGAATGAGATGGGTTCATTCACACTGAATCAGGATTTGAGATGAGCGAAATTGACAATACATAGTCAGATTTAATATTTGTGGTCATTTGTAGTCCTTTTCAGTGTTCATAAAATAATGTTGGGCCTAAAATATTACCCTGAGCGACGCCGTGGTCTTGGGGAATATTTGTCAGTATCGATGTCGTTTTAAGTCGAATATATTTTATAGTGTGATAGAATCTGTAATTGTGATGTTATTAAGAATTCCTTCTGTTACGACACTAGAATTTCTTTTATTATCAAACGGATGACTGTTGCTCCTTCAAACGATTTTTAGTTTATTAATAACTCGACCACAATATATAACTTAAGTAAGTAGCAGTTATATCCTGTGAAATAACTATTTCACATGTTTACCTCTTTTGGGTCTGCTGGAAGTGATTTCTTTAACTTCATCATCATCATTATCATCATTGCTTCGGAAATCACTGTGATTTGAATTGACTATGTCAGATTAGCCTCTGTCTACGACAGACACTAGGCACTAGGCCACAGAATAAATAAATATTACTTACTACTATTATTTAATTTGTGACCAGACTGTGTACATTCTAAAGAAATTCGAAAGAAACTTCATCGAGAAATGAAATTATGTAGACAATAAGACACGGGCAGCACCCGACTGTAAGTCCATAGCCTTTGGATGCCCACAACACTAGAATGTCAATTTCGTGTCTAGTCGACAACGAGAGATAGAAAGATCTCTACAATGTATGAATAAACACTTTATTATAATTACAAAGAATTAAGCAGACTTAATGCTTATTATTATCTAACATTGAACTTTTGGTGATAGAGCTTGTGGGTGTATGAAAATGTCCAAGGTCAAGGCTAGTCTAAACTAACCTTTTTTTTTCTTCTAGTAAACACTTGCCAAATTATATTGCGTAATTCAGCCACCAGTTAGTTCATGCAAACTACTTCCGGCCGGCACGCAAAATTTGGTAAATGCTTGTAACTTTAACTTCACAACAAGCCTGAATAAATTAAATATGTTAAAAATCTGAAAATATGCAAAAATAATACAACTCTAGCTTAATAAACCTGTCTTGAACTATACGCTATTTATTTCAAAGATTCTAAAAGCACATGTAATTATCCTACATCAAAATACTATTTAAATTCGAGTTAAGTTGTCTAAGCACTAAGTAGAAAGAATGTTTTAAATTACACGTATTCACATAAACTGAAAACGTTGTATATGGGCAACCAGCTGAGTTAAAATGTACCTTATTTTTCAATGAGCAATCCAAAACGGATTGACTTCTAAATTTAGTTGGTTTATGTTTAGCAGTCATGCTGTGATCCTGAGTTACGATTCCGTTTAACTCTTTTGTCGTTATTGTTTAATTATTAACTAGAATATGAACACGTCAACAATTACAAGTCAAGCAAGAGTTGCTTATGAAAATGTAGAGTTCTGTGTTTTAAGTGTAATTTACAATTTATTAAATACTGTTTCCAGTGGCTCTACATGCGTCAAAAAGTAGTCTATGTTTGACTCCTGTTTATAGGTATATGTTATTAGGTATATGCGTGAAAGCCTAATAGATAATCAAACGGATAGACTTTTTTATTTAAAATATTAAGTATGGAAGTATGGATATTACTATGGATTTGAATGATTCAGGCGTTACTTTAGGGAAGTTAAAGTTACAAGCACATGATTCGTGAAGAACTAGCGGAAGTACGCAAAATAATGACAAAATAATAAAAAAAATCTGAATATTAATTTGCTTTAATTGTAATTGTGCATTAAAGATATTACAAAGAAATAAATAATTTGGTAAGTGCTTGTACTTAAGTTACATTAATACCAGAGAAAATGAAATATCTAGAAGCTAGTATGAAAGTGAGGCGTAAACTAGTAATACAAACATCATAGTACCTGATATCTCTGGTCAGTCTGCTGCCGACTCGCATACAGTAATCATTTGTTGTAACTTGCTATAAAAATCCAATATTTCTTCCTATAAAAATTAACTGGAAGAGTCACAAAATAGGAAAGGATCATTTTTCACATATTACAAAAATATTCACAAGTCTTATAATTGGTTAAATAATTTTAATTAAAACCACATACTTTGACTTATTGGCGCGTCGATTATATGGGTGTTGCCAGATTATAAAACCGAAAAATTACAATTGTTTCAAAAACATGTTATTGATATTTCAATTCTTTTTTTAGAATTGAGATTCATCGATTTATTTGGTTTGTCAACAATAATTTAATTAAATAACTGTATAAGGTTAAATAAAGTAGTATGTAAAATATAAGTAATTGGTACTATGGTAATTATGCAATCTCATTCGCAAGCGCCTGCGTTATACAATAGAAAGTAAGTTAAATCCAAATTAATTTTTAATTTCTGAGAGGCGAGTGGGCTCGTCTACATATAACTCAAAACATTTATACACTTTTTTATTTTTTTCTACAAGAATTGATATTTAACATATATCCTGGCAATCAAGACAATTAAAAAAGTTTCGGTTATGGACACAAACCGACGCATACAAAAGTGTTGGATGACTATATCTAGAGTATTCTTTAATCTATGAATATATGATTAATACTTAACTTTGCTGATACTCGTGCTATTTTAAAATTTCTGACACGTTAAAAATCGGCGAACTGCCTTTTTTAAAAAATACACAAAAATACACTAGCATAGAAACAGATTCATCTATGAATTGGCGTTTCCAATAATATCTATATAATGTAATTGTAATAATCTATGTTTCAAATATTTCCGCGACTGTATCACATAAGCAACATCACAAGTACAATAAACTACCCGCGGTATGGACACATTCAAATCACTCGTTTTTTTTTTCTGAGCAAAAAGTGTATTCCTGACTAACCTTGGTTGGTCGGGCTTTACAATTGTATGCTAATGCCATACATACACGTCGATAGCACCCGTCACTTCTCTAAAAGGAAGTTAGGGTGCAAGCATGCAACCTTGTTTTAATTACCCCTCCCCCTTCGGTCACTGATAATAAATATGCTCTTCTCACGCACTCATACAAGCTTGTAATTGACTGTTTTTGCGCAGTGATTCTCAAAGTTTTAGTATGTAAAAATATATTGCATAATAAAAAAAAAGTTATGTTATCTGTGGCCTACTGCAATATCTTCCATGCTGCCATTAAATAGTTCTCAAAGTTTAATTGAACATGAAATCTATATTTCTGATTATCTGATAATAAAAATAATTCCGTGTTTTGGAAGACACGTTAATCCGTTGGTCCCAATTGCCATTTAGTGGTTGTCAATAACTACAGAGGCCGAAACTCTACACCAGGGGGTATAGGGTCGATTGATCATCCACCTACCCTGATTGCTGAGTTTTTCGGCCTCTGACGTGCTTTCTCTCCTCCTTTAACGTCCTTCCTTCCTTTAACGTCCGAAGCTCGGAATTGAACTGAACGAACAAAGGTGAATCTAATGTGTAAATGTTTGAAAACCACTGCCTACCCTTCAGTCAGTGTATGATGGACGATCGAAGACGCAATGATTAGCTAGGCCTGACTACAATATTATTAAGGTCATTAGCCGAGTAATTAAAATGGCTGCCACTAGCTACCGAGATCACTCACTTGACGGTAATAAGGCGTACGGCCCACACACTGTGTCAGGTTATTAAGCTAAATAAATAGACTTCTAGTCAGAGTCATCAGTCAGAACATTGAGGAAGGAACTCATTTAATCTTGTTCATCTTTTCAAGTCAAAATAGCTAGCCCAATACTTTGCCACCTCTATTGCCCGGTGATTCGCCATATAGTGCAGCATACGGGACTATTGGACACGACAGGAGGTCATCCATTGATTGCACAGCTCCACAGGAACACTGGAGTTGTTGGAAAAGCCCCACCTCGCACGATCTTCCAACAAAAGTTCGGAGTCTGTTGAGTGACTCTTTTGTTCAATCATATCGAGTGAGTTTCATGGTCGACACTGAATACCCTCAGTTTTATTACGCCTTTCGGCCTGTGACGTGGTTCTTTTAACGACTACCAAATGGCAGCCGGGCGGGACTAACTGCTTTACGTTCCTCCCGAAACACGAAATCATCATTATTTCAGACAATAAGGTGAAAATGTCCTAGCCCAACTGCAAACAGGAAAGAACTTTCAAGTCAGAAGGATTTTTTCAGAACTACGGGAAGAAAATACCGAATTTTTGATTTTTATTTGATGTAGAGTTCTTAGTTGTTTCGATTTCTCAAACGATTCTAAGAGTCCTATTTTTTTGATTAGTATCTCGATCAAAATGGGTGTGTCGAATGAGTTTAATTCGTTCATATAATGCCGAATTTCGAACTTCTAATTTAGAGCAAAACAGGTTTTTTGAATGTTTTGCAACAAGTGATCAAATCAAATAAGTGAATTTCACACGATTTAATTAATAGAGCTCGTTACAATTCTTTGGATCCCACACCGACATTTTGATTTTGTTTCATAAAAATTTTGTCAATGCAATCGATAAAGATAGTATTCGTATATATTAGCATCGTTTTGTATTTTTCAGTAAGTAATAAACGTTGGCATGTCATGTTACTACATATTACATAGTATTCGAGAGCTTTGATACATTTATGAATTCTCATTTCATTTACAGGATGCAAAATTTTAATTTTCGCATTTGAATTAATTTTAATACATGTAGTTCAAGAATATGGGTAAAAGTTAAGATTATCATTGATTTCCCTTCAATCATTAGAACTTTGGGTAGTTCGTTTATGAATTCAGTTATTTTCCGAACGCAAAATTTAAATTTACGCATGCGAATTTTTCAAACATGTAATTCAAAAATAGGGGTCCAGGTTAAGATTATGATTGATCTCCCTTCAATCATCGTCAAGGTCGCCTAACACAATCGTCTTGCATTTCGCGCTGCGCCGGCGCATATGCACTATAATTTGTGGCCATAAAAATCGCGAATGATGACAGATCCGTCATTCAAACTCCTGATTTTATGGCTCTAAATTATATGTCGACTTTGGCCGTTCTTGTTGAGTAATTTCTGGCTTTTATGTCTTTGTTTGATGGTTGATGGATTGTCTGTCTGTTTGTGTGACCTTTGGTTCGATACTTTTTTTGTCTGAAGTTCAAATCTGGTAGAGCATTGTGGTTTAAGAAGAATAATAGAAAAACTTTTATAACGTAATAAAAATTAGTCCATATCTCATACATCTTTTAGAAATTCAATAAAATTTTAGTTATATTAAATAATATAAGTACTTATAAAAAATAATTATATATTTATATAATTTTTATTTTTTTAAATTATAATAGTCGGACTTATTCCTGATCGTTCAGATCATTATCAAATAATGATTTCGAGGAGTTCTTTATGATTACTACATAAACTTAAATTTATAATATAAATTATGAAGTCAAGCAATTACTAATTATCCTCACGTAAACTAATAAAAAAAACAAACATAATAAGCAAAATAAGCTACTCAATCCAAATTATTTACAAACAGTATCAAATAAAATGCAAACTTACTAAAATAGTGCAGTAAAACTTTCGCACTCGAATATTTACACTGAGATTAAGACGAAAGGTCATCGACCCCGTATCTAAAGGGCTGCAATTCCACTGGGGATTGACGGCGATTCCCTAAATTGCTCAACCAAGGTCACAGACCCGGTGATCGTCGATCTGCCAGATAAATATAAGGCTGTGGGTTCATGATTTGAAAATAACACTTTTTTTTACTTACAATATTGAAACAATTATTCATTTATTTTATGTACACGCTGTAATATATACCTACATTGAAAACTCAACAATAGTAAAACTTGTTTAAAGGGGAATATCTATAATTTTATTTACATTTTACAAAATATAAATTGTTTGGGTTCAGAGTACGAATATTTTATAAAATATCTATAATATAAATAAATATGAAAAAGTACCTTTATTTTTAATTTGCTTTATAAACAAAATTGATTTATATATGATA
Source organism: Euzophera pinguis (assembly GCA_947363495.1). NCBI lineage: Eukaryota > Metazoa > Arthropoda > Insecta > Lepidoptera > Pyralidae > Euzophera > Euzophera pinguis. The sequence continues at coordinate 902,559 of OX376159.1, forward strand.
ATTTATGCTATTTATATATCGTCCCATTGCTGGGCAAATGTCCAAGGCAAACTGTTTACATATAGAAAATGGTTGTCTTCTATTTTTCATGCATTTTTAATATTTTTTATATCTTTTCTTATGTTATCGAATACAATACTAGTAATTTTACAGAAATTGCTACATTAATAAATAAATGATTTAATAAAATAAAAAAATATAAGCAACGATAAATTATTTATTACCATTTTTTAATTATTGATAATATATTTAAGCATTTAAACACATTATTTTAATTAAGAAATCACATCTTCTTTATACCTATGTACCAACTTATTAATCCAATAACAAGCTCTCAAAAATTGCAATAATTTGATAATAATTTTAACCAAATTACAAGTATAATAAAATTTATTGTAGATACTTTTCATAATCGTAAAATATTTAATTATTTTTAATAATCTCCGAGAAGAGGTTCGGGTCATTGCTGTTTGACGCTTCTAGTATTGAAGCAAACAGTTTACGACAAGTCGTAAACTTATAAGTGGCGTTGGACTTTTAAGTGAAATTAAATGATTTTTTGCCACAATTTTAAACTTAGTATGCTTTAAATATGCCTTTTTTTTTTTTTTTTTTTTTTATTTAAACTTTATTGTACATATACAATTGTATAGCATAATAGGCGAACTTAATGCTAAAAGCATTATCTAACAGTCAACCATTTAATTGAAGATAAGAATCATGTTCAAAACCTTTTTTTTGAAATAAAATGAACTTCTTTCTTACATTTTATAAATTATTATTTTAATCATAAATATTTAAGAATATTTATATAAAATGTTTTAAATATAAAATAGATATTTATTTTAAAACTTTATTTTACCTATACAATTTTTGATATACCTACAAATCAGTAGATTTTGATATGTAGGTACAGAATTTTATAATGGGTTCTTTATAAGGTCTGAAATTAGATGAGTAAATATTAATATATAATGTCATACGAAAAAAAATGTGTAAACAAATTGATATTCCAAATTCAAAATCATCAAAACAAATGTAGGTACGGTTCACACGATACGCACAAGAGCGCGGTAAAAAGGCGATGTCAATGGGCGGGGGGCGGGGTCTGTGGCTCCTCCCGCGCGCGAGCGGGACGGCCGCCGGTGCAAGGTCACATCGGCGGCAGTTGACGACTTGCTGCATTTTCTTCTATTGATTGGACTGATTCGTTTTTGTTGCGAATTTGATAGCTCTTTTTTATTATTGTATGCACTTACAATTTTTACGTTTTTGTTAATTTTATTAACTTATGAAGCAAAATTAGTGACATGCTCCGCTTGATTAAAGTTTCGTGAAGTACTTTATTGTTAAAAAAAATATTTTTTTCTTGTTAATTTTTTTTTTATTAATAATTATACATATTTACTCTTTAAAAATAATCGTAACCAGGGTTGTTACTTTTTTTCGATAATGTAATTTAAATAAACTTTTAAAAGTGCAATTACAAAAAGATTATTTTTTACTTCATAACTTAGTATATAATTCTTTTTAAATAAATACCGGTAATATATATAAAAAAATATAAAAACCAGGCTTACCTACATATAATTATAATCACATGATTAGTATGACCTTAAAAGTCAAGATTTTGTTCGACATAGTATATATAATATAACAATAAAAATTGTAGATCACTTTGTCAACCAACTCCAACCAACTCTCCATCATTTTCTGAAATAAGTGTAAGTATTTATTATTAAAATTTTTACAGACAATCATAAGCAACATTCCACATTTCTACAACTTTTATTTCAAAAACACATTCGCTATTTGAAACACATAAAGTCAACCTGCACCTATCTCGAAAAATAACTGGAATCATATTTTATAACCAATGCAGCGAAACACCGATGCACTGCAAAAAGAGTGCACCTTATCACGTTGTGACGTTTGATTGAGTGCGCTAGTACCGGTGTCGGCCGCGCGGCGCTGCCGTCACCGCCAAAGCCGCTCCGCGCGTCATTCCGGCCGCGGCGCGCGACGCGATCGAACCGTACGACAGCCCCGCGCCCGCGTGTTTACAAAATCCGACACGCGTGACAATCGAACCTGTGAAGTGCCAAATATCAGTGCCCCGTTTAACTTAGTGCCAGTTTTCAGTGCAGTGACACGAAACTCGGTGTGTTTTAATGTTTAAGTTATTTGATCTTGAGGCACCGTCGCGGCCCATCTGTACAAATACGGTTGATTTGTTTAAGTTTCCTATTGATGGATTGGAATGAGGTTCGACGACATCGCACACCGTGTTTGACGTGCTAAGGAATTCATTTCACGTACGACGAAAACAAATATAAGTTTGATAAACAAAGGATACCTGAGAGGTTTCGAAGTGCCATTGCTTGCTTAGGTGCTCATAGTGACAGGTGGGATCGTTTTACAGTCCGTCAAGATAAAGAATTACTAGGAAAAGAAGGTGAGAATTCTGTATTTTACAATCTTAAATGATTCGCTTATTTGCACGCAGTTGGTTATGCATTTCTGTGTGTATTTTTCTTGTTTGTCGACTTTTTTTCTAGAGCAATTGTAAAATACGAGGTTTGTAAACATTTTTCTGTAATGTTTACAAGTTGTGATGAGCCCGAAAGTTTGCGAGTGGCCGAAATCTGCAGTGGCGTCACGGCGGCGGTTGGCGCCGGTTCTATGTTGCGCAACTTCAGGCCGCCGCTTCGATAAACCTTTTGAATTAAATCGAAAATAGCATTGAAAATATTTTATTGTTGTGATGCATAATGAAAAGCGAGTATTTTTCTCAATTATATTTTATTACTTATTAATTAATTAACACGTACGTAGTATTTTTAATAAAAAAACCAAAGCTGACTAAAAATATATATACTAATAGCATTTATATTTATCGAATATAAAATGAAAATTTCTGATACAATTTAAATTTACATCTATTTATTTACATATTTTTATTATATTTATAAGATCACTACGGTTTTAGAATACCCTGTAATAATTAACCCAAGTTTTTATTGTAATTATTGTTTAATGAAGTAAAAGTTACTACTAAATAAATGGTGTCGATAAAGTTTGAGACCGCCATCTTTAGTTGTAAAGCAATGCACACACGATGGGAGCCCGCCACGCCGCAGCCGGGGGCGGGGCGAAGAGAGGGACGGCACATAAACATTAACAGGGGGACCTTTTGAAAATCTCTAAGGAGTTAGATTATTAATCTATTTTTTAAATTTCGTTTACATTTTAGAAATACAGTAATTTCTTGCAATGAAATATAAATTACTCAGATTAAGGTTAATAAATATTTATTAATTAGGGATCCTTTTTTTAATAACTTATATCTGAACTTAGAAATATGTATCGTGAATTAATGACTAACGCTACTAATTACTTATAATCATGTCATAAAACAATAAATACTTTTATTTTATTATCATACATATTTGGCAGGAATACAAACAATTAGCTGTGTTTCAATTAATTAGTTATTTTAGATGGTAATTTTATACTATTAAAGGATGTAAGTATTAAAAATGTTCAAAAATATTTTAAAATTTTATGTTCAATTATAGAATAGAATACAAGTACTCTTTATTGCACCAAAACAAAACACAATAACAATTTTGAATACTTGACATTAACATAATTTATTGTGGTTAGCAATACAAAAAGTATTTCAATTAAATTATTAGTCGCAATGAAATCTAATTTAATAAAAAGTATTTTGTTAAGATAGATTATAAATGGGAGCTGGATAAATATTAATAATTAATAACTAGCTTCTAATAATTAATAGGTATGTATAATTTACTGAATCTTATATTATTTATACTTTAAACTGTTAGCTAATAAAAGTAGAACATCGCATCTATATTTTGAGCCATTACACATTTTTTTAAAAAGAATATAAAGACAATATTAATACAAATAAATTCGTATTTTCTCATTGTAATTATTGCTGATTGTTGTTGACAAATTAACTATAATTAATATCAAATATTCTGTGTGAAAATTAAAATACCCGAAGCGAAATTAAGCGTGAAGCCCAAGGCAGATCGACATGGAGAGTCACTGTGGGTGGATGCTCTCTGACCCAGATAGGGACACAGGACCACGTCAAGACCATATCAAAAACAATTTTTTTTACAACCCAGACACTAAATTTCATTGTTCAATAAATAATTTGTGACTCGATTAACGTCTCCAAGCCGACATCCTTTTAACAATATTCGTGTACAGGGAAACGAAGGTGTGTTGTTTAAAATAATGTCGCATCCTGTCGCGAATGAGGCGTTATTTATTGATACGACGCCATGTGACGCGACATCTGCAGTCTGTACCTGGGTTTACAACAGCCACACGAATTATGAGTGTCATAAAATAAATATTTTAATAACATATTATTTGTGAAATTATTCTACAAACAAAAAACAGTGTGATGATATAATTGTTTTAATTTATAATAATTTACATATCGTCTTATTCACATCTCTGTAAGTTTTGGTAATTTTATAAATATATTCGCTATTTTTAAAATCGTTGTATACTTATATTTTGATTAATTTTTTTATGTTCTTTTATTCTAAATATGGAAAAGAATATACGTTTTAAACTGTATTATTTCCTATATTTCACCAGAAAGTAGGTAGATTATTTACTTACCTTAATTTAATTGTTACAATTATACACTTTTATTACTTATTTACTCTTAATTTTAGTGAATCATGTGTTTAATCAGGTCAGAATGTTTAATAGTTGAGAATATTACATTTATTGAAAGGGAACCTATTAAAATATCTCTTATATTATTGAAAATCTTCTTAGCGAGTCGACTCTGGCAGTTATTATTCTCGGTGGGTTCGATAATTATAATTATGATCTCAATATACATCTTGAAATTCCATCAAGATAGTTCTAAGGAAGTATATAATACGAAAAATAATAACCAAATTGAGAAATACAATTGATGATGGCAAAACATTGAAAACAAGACACATGCGGGATTTTCGATGTTGTGTGTAATGTGACGTTACTGATGTAATGTCGGCCAAGTCAAAATGGCCGCCGCCCGCGCACTGATAATATCGACATAAATCATCAACCACCATATTTATTCTGACTTCTTGCTTAATTTATTTTTGGAATTTTGGCCTCAGACTGTTGTCCGTTTAGTTTCTATTGAATCAATATTTTTTATTGTTTTATTAACCTTTGCTCATCATGGATTTGATTTTGATAAATTATAAAAAAAGTTTATCAAAGATAAATAATATTGTGTTGTGTATTATAATGTTAGTTAATTTTTTAATTAGTGCCGTAAAAATATCTGTATAATGTATAACTTAAAAACTGACGCCATAGAGAAATCGGTAGTTACAAGCTAAAGTATAATTTTTAAAAACAAATCAATAACTTAATATACTAGCCGTTTCTTGCAGCTCCACCTGCGGTATATAGCCTATGTTACTCAGGGTGAATGTAGCTTTCCAATGGTGAAAGAATTTTTGAAATCGGCACAGTAGTTTTTGAGTTTATTCATTACAAACATACACACAAAAATACAAATCTTTCCTCTTTATAATATTATAAATATAGTGTAGATTAGTGCAGATGTAGATTTATAATATTAGTGTAGATAACGAATATTTAAAAAATAATGAAATGTCTTATACAGTTAATAATTTATAACAAACGAAAGATTTACAAAGAAAATATTGTATTTAATTAATTAATATTTTCAGTAAATCAAGTCAACAAACAATCTTAATATAAAGAACACTTAGTAGTATAAATCAAACCATATTTATAATATGAATTGTATATTTACTATTTACTTGAATTGAGCTTGTTGTTTCACAGCTTATGAAACTATTCAAAAAATTCTTAAATTGATCTGACGACTCTATTAAACTAGTTATCTAAACATGAAAAGTGACCATTTAGAAATTAATATTCAAAAGTAAAAACTACTATTTAATGTGCGTGAATCAACCAGTTATTAATGGAAACACTCAAAGCTTAAAATTTAAACGTTAACAGTTTATAATATTTTTTTATCATATTTGTTCCCATAACTCGTCAGTTTTAATAGATTATGAATAAGCTTTACATAATTTAGTTTCGAGTTTTGTCAATATTTGAGATCTCTAACTATTCTATATCGTTAGTTTTATTGTATTTCATTTTAATATGTTATACTTTGTAGATCGCAACGTAAATTTATCCTAACTTTTTCTCCTGATAGCACTGCCTCATATTCTCATTCTTTTCTGTTCAAGCAGTCAGATTATGGAATACTTTACCACCTAGCGTTCAAGAATCCCAAACTCTGACCACATTTAAGAAGCGAGTAAGAGATCATTATTTTTCCTTAAACTCATAAATCGTATTATATATATTATTTATTAGAAAGTCTATTTATTGTATTTATTATTTAGTTTATTGTACATATAGTATTATAAAATAGGTTTAGATTGAGTCTATTATTTTTGTTATTTTTTTTTTCCTGTACGCCACTTTGCCTCTTTCTTTAGTAGTTCCTGTCGCGGGTCTACTGGAAGAAATTTCTTTAGAAATAAGTAGAACCCTTGTACCCAGTTTTCCTAATGTTAAGTTTTCAATGTATATTTACAGCGTGTACATACATGAAATAAATAAATATGTCGTCTAAAGAATGTGTGGGAGTCTATATTTTATGACCATTTAAAATTTATTATTTTTACTACAAGACAATATAAAAAAACAATTTAATTTACTTTATTTTATTATAAAAGAAAAAATACTGAAATAAACTCAGAGTATTCTTACGTTAAAAGAAATATCAAAGAACCGTACATATATATAATAACAAAATCGGTTTTCATAAATAAAAATTCAACACTTGACTTGAACCTATTTTAGAAATAGTTGGTTAGATAATAAATATTCAAATATACCGCTTCCACATTTATAAATATTAATATTCCTTGCTTTAATTAATTTTTATTTCAAATGGGTTAAACAAAACCACATGTCACATTAAAAAAATGGCGGATCACATTCACAATATTTTAAACTTCGTGAAATTGATTTTTTATTAACTAATGTATATTCTAAAACACAAAAATATGTATTAAAATAATGCAACACTTAGGTACTTACTTAGCTCTTGATAACGTAATTTCTGCTATGGTTTTAACGAGTACATATTAATTACATAATTTTTATAGACAGTTAAATAGCCTTATATATAGCAGAGGTTAGACGGAGATTTTATAATGTACGCAAACTTCGTGCATATAAATGCGTTCCCCTTAATTTTCCTACATTTCTATATTTTTTACAAAGAGATTTTGTAAATGAATTTGAGTTTCATAAGCATTACATGTGAAAAATTCATTCCTTCTGTAAAAAAATGTAAGTATATTTTTTTTTTTACATGAGAAACTGTCGGTAAATAATAATCATTGGTGACGGAACTGGGAACACATTCGAACACTCAACTTTTTGTCGCTGACATTTGGAAAAAATCGGTAATTTATCGTAATTCGACCGTCCGTCCGGCCGCGCCGGTCCCGTCTCTTTTTGTCTGCCACCATGTCCGTCAGACAAACATTTACATAAATACGACATTAGACTTGACTTAATTGACACGTTTCACGATTTATACGAATGTTACCGAGACGAAATCACGGAGTTTTAGTTGATACAACTTGTTCGTTTTTTCTCTTGATAAATTTGTTGGAACCTTCATAAATTAATGAAAATGTCAGCTCGGTTCGTCCTTTATATAATCCGGGTCGTTGTTGTTGTATGCTTAATATTCAAGTTTCCTTAAGAGGATAAATATACAAGTGTCGTTATAGAAACTACATCAGAAGCTGAAAAACTAACATCGGGGTGTACAGGGCCAATTGACCATGATGCAACCCACTCGATATCATGCTTGAGTGTTATTACTAATTCTATTTCACTGAAAATTGGAATGACGTAATTATTTCTGATAAACAAACAAACATGCAGGCAGCTGTGCGATTCTGTGGATATGTTCCATATCAAATTGTCTGTCTTCCATCATGCAAACACATATAAACAAACTCGATCGATAATAAATTTCAAACGAATCAAGGCAATAAATTTTTAGAAATTATAATTTCCTTTGATTTGATATAGTGTTGAACAATCAAAGAAAATGTGTTCAATCAAAATCGGTTCAAAAAGGTTATTAATATGGCAACACCGAACGTGTTCCATTGTTGGCGGGAAATAAAAACATGGCGGCGAGCTGCCACAGAGGCGACTGAAAACGATTTCGGAGACTGTACCTCTACTATGAGATTTTACTATCGCAAACGCTAGCGACCGCGTTAAGATTTAATATGGAAGCCATTCTAAATTTAGCGTCTGTGTCAATGAAATCTCATAAATGTAGAGTCAGAGAATCACAGGAAAAAACCAAAGTTACCAAGTCCATAGATAGGTAATACTATTGGGCAATATATTGCAATCACTATTTTAAAGTGTTGATATAAATATTAAGCAAAAGAATGGGAAGGAAATAGAGTTCTCCCTTACAAATGAAACAATAAGATAGATCTCTCTGTGGTTCTAGTTAATAGTGCCTGAAGAAAGTTAGTCAGTAACATGAGATGAGACTTGCTCTCTATACCTTATCTTAAAAAAATCCGAATATTTTTAGCTACCTTGTTGTTTAACAAACCTTGTCTTAAAAAAAACCGAGTACATCCTGAGCTTGTCAAAATATAATTTAATGATTTTTTTTTACACTGCACGTTTTTCAGCATGACAGCTACCCTTCAACATGCACAAAAAGAAGCGACTTGGAACTGTCTTGGCTGATAATGTAGCATCTTGGGCCGAATCCCTTGTATCGGCTTCCTTGACTAACCAAGAGCAAAGTCTTATTTAATACTATTATTTAAAGATGAATTGTAATAGGAAGATGCGCAGTTTTTTCGGACAAAGCATAGACTAACCTCTAAATTTTTATGTGATGTGTGGTTGCTCCGTAATTCGTGTGATTGTAGAATTTAATTCGCGTACGTTCCGTTTGATCTCGGTCGTAAATTCGTCCATAATGTTTGTTGAATCGTTGATCTGTTTAGGAATGGCAAGTAAGTGTTTGTTTTCTATCGGCGAACGCAATTCATAGACTTTAAATGGATAGAGAGGTCATTGAATATATGCAATAAGACTAAAAAATTGCCCGATCTGAATATGAATTTAAATTTTATGACAAAATATGCATTTTTTATACAATTGAACAAAGACACACATTTTCGTACGATTAATTAAAACGTGGTAGAAAGCGTTACATAAAGTTTTTACTCGTCATAAGTAGTTTTCGCTAGCTAGAAAAATCATGGTAAAAGTCATATTTGTATAAAAGAGTGTAATCTTTCATGACCATGGTTCGTATCCATATTATACGATTATCTTAGGGCTAGCTCAACTTTCAATTAATCAATCAATTTATTTGTATATGTAAAATAAATAATAAAACGTGTTTATTAAATTAAAACAGTTGTACAAATCATTAGCAAACTGTAACACTTACTGAATATGAATATCATTTTTTTTGCAATTAGTCTTATGTAAAAAATAAATAAATATAAAATCGCCATGTCTCTTCAAATGTATCCCCAACTCTGTGGTTCGAATTCTGTAATAATGCTGTCTTCACACGGCATGTGGGCTGATTCGGATCAATGTAACTGGAACTGAAATCCATTCAGAAATGTGACCTCTAGCCCGGAACATACATTTTCCAATCCAAAAGCAAAACTGTCGAAATGGAGACGCTTCGCTCGCTCTGTCAAAAATCATAAAACTTCGGTTATTGTACAAATAATTAACAAACGTAAAAACATAAAATTGAATAACATCACTCTTTGAATTCCCTAAACACTTCATATTTAAATATAACAAAAAAATATTGTTATCTGTAAACTGAAAAAAAAAAAAATTGGCCGTGTCTGTTCAGTTATACCCAACTCTGTGGTTCGGATACGCTGCATGTTTTGACAGTCTCAATCGAGGGTTGTAATAATGCTGTCTTCACACGGTGTGTGGGCTGATTCGGATCACTGTAACTGCGGTAGTTATATGGTAAATCCTTAACGTACTACTGATTTGAAGCTGTCTGAATTTCTTTAATAAGAGTAGAATAAAATAAGTGCTACAATTTTGCTTAATTAAATCAAGTAAATTTAGATTGTACATTATTAATTAGATAATCATTTAGTTCTGTAAATAGTAAATAATAAAAAAAAAATGAAAATGTTACAATTTGGCAAGATTTTTTTATGAAAATTGAAATACATAACTACTAATGTAGATATAAAATGTAAATCTTAATCTTAAATGTATAAAAATTTTTACTTAGTTTAATAATAAAGTTTGATAAAATTATTTGACAAAAACGATCAGCTCTAAAAACTGTACTCAAAGCTATAAATAAGAGACAAAGGATACTCACACTATTTTTTATATCCAAAATTATTAACAGCGTTCAACGCCCCTATACCAAGGGCTGCCCCAACTTTTCAAAATCTATGAGTCTAAATCCCACAGCAAAATACAGTCCGAAACGTCATAGTCAACCCAAACAAATGTGCGCCCTACGAAACATATTTTATATGAAATTAAACACAATTTCCAATATCATCAATCCAAACAATTTTAATTTTTGCCACGGAGCGAACTTCGGTACACTTAGGATCGCCATTCGTTGGGTGGAAAATCCCGGACATTTAATGAAGCTTCAGCTTACGTTTCAGTGACTAGAGTACTATTTTAATCATTTTATTTATTTATTTATTTAAACTTTATTGTACATAATACAATTGTATAGCACAATAGGCGAACTTGATTGAACTGAAACTGACATTTCAGCTTACGTATCTTTTACTAAAACTGTTTAGGCATGAAAATTTACTACAAATTGACCCTAAATGTAAATTTTTTGTAGCCCCTTTTTGTCCTCTGACACACACACACAACATTTGTTCTTACCAACCTTATCTATGGTCTCGCGGAAATATTTTATAACTATTAGTTATCACAAATAAGTTAGCTTATCGTACGACAGTTTTTATGATTTTCTTTATTTCTATTGTGTTGAAAATGAAATGTTAGAATTATGTTGCCAGATTAAATTAAGAAAATTTTGCAAATCCCCTCCAAAAAATCGGTGAAATCCGGAAAGTTTCGAACCAATGGTGTCCCTAAGTACACTCTGGCTAAATCAATATGATATGACAGTTACGGTCAATTTATGGCCCTGGGTTAATTACAAACGGGTGCAGGAAGGGCCCAGGGGGGAGGGGGGACGTCTAATGACTTGTAAAGATGCTGTAGAAGCGTGCGTTACTTGCGTCGAACGAAACGAAGTAAGTGTGCGTGATTGCATGCGTTTGTGGGCGTTTTCAAATCAAATCAAATCAAATCATTTTTTGTTTTGTTTTGCGACCTCTATTATTTTGATGATCTATGTACGCATATATTGAGTATTTTATTTATTCAGTAATTTGAGATATATTGTCTGACACTACTTAGAGGTAGAGGTATAGAGGAAGCTGTTTAGAGGAACTAACCAAATTAATTTGTTGAGCTCAGACAAAGCAAGAAGAACTCTCACCATCATCATCAGGTTTCTATAACCCACTGCTGGGCATTGGGGTGGTATCAACGCCAACCTGCACATTGTCGATGTCAATTAAAAAACAAAGAAATATCTATACACGTTTAGGCTCAATACTTAACAGGGGGCAAAAATAGGGTTTTTACGATGTACATAATAGATCTATGATTACGATGACAACAAAAACGTATTTTATTTATGGAGCATTCCAACTCCGACAGTAACTTGCACGAATTGATCGACCGTGCCAGTGTTGCTAGTTGTTGTGGACAAAAAAAGCGGGTACTTTGCATATCCGTCGCGCCAGTGCTGACACTTTCACTCGTGTCTATATAGATGTAAAGTCATTGTAAGTTGCTGTAAGTCATGGTTCTAGATTTGGCAGTACTGGTTATTAAAATGGAGCGACTGCCGTCTGACCTCCGTAAACCTTTTTACAGGGAAACCAGACCAACAGGAACATGAACAGAGGTATGTTAGTGGCCAACACTGTCAGAATTTTTCAGGCTGCCCTAAGGCGTCTGACACAGTGACCAACGGCTTAACGTGCCTTCCGAAGCACGGAGGAGGCTACGGATACGCGGGTCGCGCTCGACTAACGAGCTCAGAGAGGATTCTTACACTACAATAACGTAAATTGATATTATTTGGTCCTAAAGTTTGACTGGCAGAGAATGCCGTAACTTATGCCTTAACTGAACTTAAAACTTAAGTGGTGGACTAAATGCCTTAGACATTTTGTATTTTCTTGTACAAAGTACATTAAATGTAAAATAAAGAAATATCCATATCTATTTATTTAGTGCAAAAACTTAACTTTAGGTATTTGATGAAATTAGTAAATGAAATTGTCTCATTTGGATCAATCAATCAATCAATCAAATCATTTATTTGTGAAAACATAGGTAGTACATAAAGGTGTTAAAGTAGCAATTCAGAATCACTATGATTTTGCTGATAGACACAGCTTACAAATATAACTTTATTAAAATGTCAAATTATTAGAATTATCATGCATGAAGTCATTTACAGAATAGTAACTTTTGTCAACTAAAAATTAAAATAATAGCTCTTTGAATTTCATCATCATCATCATCATCATTTCAGCCGCAGTCAGTCACTGCTGGACATAGGCCTCTCCCAATGATTTCCAAAATGATCGGTTGGCAGCAGTCTGCATCCAGTGTTTGCCTGCGACCTTTTTCAGGTCACCTGACCATCTAGTCGGTGGATGTCCAACGCTGCGCTTACCGGTACGTGGTCGCCATTCGAGAACCTTTCTTCCCCATCGGCCATCGGTTCTCCGCGCTATGTGCCCCGCCCACTGCCACTTCAAAGAACTAATCCGCTGGGCTATGTCGGTGACTTTTGTACTCCTACTGATCTCTTCATTTCTGATTCGATCTCGTAGGGAAACACCGAGCATCGCCCTCTCCATAGCTCTCTGGGCGACCTTGAGCTTTCTTATGAGGCCCATAGTCATTTCAGTCTTTGAATTTCATAAGACATTGCATTGTAAAAATGTTGTTTTTTTTATTCTACTTATATTTTCACAATGATCACACTTTACATTAAACAATTTCAATACGATTACTTATTCATTTTGTGCGTATTACATATTTCTATAGTTGATTGTAGCGATAAAAATCGTATTAAAATAATTTAATTGTATACTCAATCATAAAATTAACTAATGTCTGACTTGAGAGATTTTTTTCCATACACTTAGTGTGTAATAATAGATAATAGGCTAGCTTCCAGGGTTAAAAGACTAACATTAAAAATAAGTCCGTCATTTAGGGAATCAAAATATATTAGTGACGTATTTTTTCTTTTGTCAAATCTTTTCCCCACACCTAAACTTTGATGCGTTATATCTTTATAATTTATCGCTCAATTATAAAGATATAACGCATCAAAGTTTAGGACTTGTGACGTTACATATTGCGAAAAAGTGTAGCACACTGTGACGTCACACGAAACCTAATCGCGCGACATCTTTACAATTCTTTTTTTCAGAAAAAATAGTCTCCAATATTTTTTGATTATCTAATTGACGGACTAATTATATTTTTTTTAGGAAGCTAGCTTATTAGGGAAGACTAAACCTATACTTAACCAATTGCTTTTCACCTTGTCGCCCTTTACGTAAATTATAAAACTCCGCTTATATTCTGTTATCCAGGCCAGTTTAATTAACGTATCAGTATTAATCATTGTGATTGATGTATTGATTGACAGCTGACAACCGCAACTGATCGGCAACGTACGCAAATTAGGTCGATTCGAATGATCGGAAATAGGGTAACAACACACTTAAATCATAGAAGTAATACGTACCTACAATATTGATTCAAATTCTTTTTACACGTGAAATGATCTTAACAAATAAATAAAAACAAATAAAAAAAACGCTGATAAGTCCCACACTCATCGTCTAATCGTATTTTACTAGTTGCGTCCTCAGCTAACTGCTCAGGGCCTAGCGTACGCTATAATTCATGGTCCTAGATTTGGCGGCACTGGTATATATGGATAAGTCCTCCGCACTTTATTGTCTCTATGATATTGTGTGTTTCTTTCTTACAATAGGCTAGTTTTCGAAAAAAAAATATAATTAGTCCGTCAGTTAGATAATTAAAAAATATTGGAGACGTATTTATTGTTTTGTAAATTAAACAAACAATGGTAAATAAATGGCGCGTTAAAGTTCCGTGTGACGTCACAGTGTGCTACACTTTTTCGCAATATGTGACGTCACGAGCCGTCTCCTAAACTTTGATGCGTTATATCGTCAAGAAAAAATACGTCACTAATATATTTTGACTGCCTAAATGACAGAGTAATTTTAATGTTTGTCTTTTGACCCTGGAAACTAGCCTACTAAGTTATAACAAAAAAAACCATAATGCCTAAAACTAAATCTTAAAAAGTATTTCAGCATCACATTTGACTTTACTTAATAACAATGTGCTACTAACTGTACTAATGACGTCATTCTATTTGACAAGTCTAATTAACATGTTCGTTTAAACGGATAATAGCAATATTAACTGTCAAAATTATATTCGGCTAAACGCGCCGTTTCAAGTTCCATTTTTAAGATACATTCTTTAAAATTCACATATAATTTCGCCAGCCAGTCACATGATTTGAATTTCGACCTATTTACGCTTTATAGAGTTAGACCATGCTTGTCAGTTGTCAATCAATCACCATATCAATCAACTCTCGATTGATCGACGTATTTTTTGCGCGCCATTTTAAAATTAACCGCTCTGGGAAATAATGACAATAGGGGTGTCGGTGACATGAGTAAGTTAGAATGTTAAAAGCAGGTGTTTTGCCAATTATAGAATGGTATTTTTTTAAAACAAACAGTTTTTGTAGTGACGTTTGTCACACAGAAAATACCTTTCTCCTCGTTAATATTTTTACATTTACCTTTGTAACAGTTTTTAAGAGAGGGGAAGTTCAAAAATCTTATGGACATAGAAAATACTTAGCCATGTTTTGCAGTTTGCTGGTGTCTTGCTTGTATAGTCTGTGCAAACAAATAAAAATGTTTGAATCCGTCTCAAGGTTCAAGTACCTATCTATATATTTGCTAAGCATTTGCTCAGTTCAGAAAAACTCTTTTCATCTTCTACGTTTCTCTATTCACCATTGCAGTTTGAAAATAAGAAAGTGAAAAAGAAAACCATGCTACGTAATGAAAACTTCCGAAATGTAATAAACATCACATCATAACTTAATGAGATTTAAGATTTTAGAATATTTATCGTATCATAATGTGAATGTCTGTCAACAAATTAAACATCACGATTAGGACCCCACATTGTCCTATTCAAGATCAATATAATGCCTTCAATCAGCAAAGTAATTCCTTCAAACATATCTACACAATTATCAACTCTATTCCTAAAATAATAATAATCAAATTTTATATAATCAATACTCATTGACCGCTGATGTTATTTTAGACCTAAAGGCGTGGTAATACGGCAATAATGATGAATTTTGATAAAATATGCATTGTAATTATATTCAATCAGTCGGCTGTCCGTCCGTCAGTCAACGCTGGCATTGACGTGATCTAGATTGCTGATCGATTGACGTGAGTAGATTTAGTCAGGCTCGATTTATAATATTAATCAAGGACATCGGAAGTCACTAATACAGGACTACATTAGCTATATTATTATTTACTCGCCGCTTTCACTCAATGTGTTAAAGGATCTTGGTCATCGACAATAGATTTCATATTAATCTTGTCCTGCGCCACTTCTCACCAATCGATTATTTGGTTACAAGGTTAATCTCTTAAATCTAACTTTTCATCAGTACCTTTAATCGTATCATCAGAACAAGATCATTCACTTTCTTCTGCTCTATTATTTATTAATTTAAAAATATGGTGTCAGGCTTTTCGTTTCTTAGATTTTCATGTACATTATGACAATTATAGTTAAATAAAACTATTTTAATACGGTTTTTATCGCGTTAATTATTTACGCCTAACGTTTCAAACACTTTACAGCGTTCGTGGTCACAGGTAGGTAGGTCGCAAAAATATAGAAAATCATTACAAGTATTCGCTTTCGCACAAATTGCTAAAATAAATGTCTGTCTAAATCTGTTTTTTATTACTCGCCAAATCATTAATTATCAAACTAATGACTCGTCATACCTTGTGATTACAATGTGGTTCTAAAACACTAAAAACCAAGCGAAAACGAAACGTCACTTTTAAAAGTTGATTTGAAACCGGTTATGCGTTAATTTTGTTCGCGCTATAATTGCATTGTTGACCTTTTGCGCATGCAAATACTTAAAAACGCTATTGTCGAAGTGCATTTTTTTAAATTGACAGCACAGTCGTCCATCAATCATTGTTGACGGGTCTTCCTGTCTGTAATAGGAGCTAGTTTTTGTCTCGTAACGCCTAGTTCTCAGCGACAAGTGTTGTTGACCTATTGTTGTTGGTATTCATAGATATTTCACACCTTCACGGTTCTTGATTGTCTGAGAACAGCCTAGAATCAATCATCTTATGCAAATGAGGAATTGATATTATTTTCTGTTATAAATATACTTGGGTATTAGTTGTTTACTTTTTGATTTATATATATATATATATGTTAGAAATATATTTAAAAAACATTCTATGGAAAGTAAGTCTTCTCATTTTTCTAAAATAAATAATACGGAAAAAAATAAATACTTAGTGAAATAATTAAACTCAGTGGTCCCAACATAACTCCTTGTGGTGTACCAAAAATATAATGACACTTTTTCGGCTATCACGAATGATTGATAAGATTTTTTTACTAGCAGCTTAAAACCGTCGTACCGTTAATACATCTGAATCACCCGAAAAATGTGTGGTGTACTCGTAATCGTAAATCTAACAGAGACTGCCTTTTTCCATGTTCAGAAGCGTCCGATTTTTTAGCAAAAATAAAATATTTTGATGCCTGAACAAAAAACGTCAGCTGTCTGTGCACAAAGTGTATAGCAGCTTATAACCCGCGTTTGAAGCGGATGGACAGCAAAATTAACTATTTTCGATGGACAACGCATTTTCAATAGCGATGCAACGTAGCCCTTACCACGAAAATTCTTTACGTAGTGTTTTTACGAAATTCTGTGACGAAAAAATAATTTTCTCTCATTGGAATTATTAAAAGGCTTTTTATCTTTGTCTTTAATTATAGACATGAATGGAAACTCTATCGACAAGAGCTTAGTCTTGTTTAGAAAGCCAAAAATACACTAGAGGGCAAATTGTGCAACATGCCCCGAACATGTCGCTTGTCAACAACGTAAAAGAATCTCGGGGACAAGAATGTCGCGGGACATCCTGTACACACTAGTCAGTGGCTGCACAAATGTTGCCCGAAGAGATTTTGTAAACTTGTAGTGCTGCGAACATTGTTGAGAGACACGTTGCGCACCCGTCCACACTCCGGTGACAAACAGCGCGGCACTGATGCAACAAGCAACATGTTCTGCGTCACGTAGAATGTTGCGGGGAATGTCCCGCAACACTGTGCAACGTTGCGGAAACACGTAAACCGAGTGTTGCTCGTCATGTTGCGAGACAATTTGTCCCCTAGTGTATCTTGGGCTTGATGATTTTTTATCCGAAAGTTGTATGTAGTAGCTTTCTTACCAGTTTCGGCTCTGAAAACCCTGAATACACTTTGTCTGATTTATTTATTCTACTTCCTTCTTCGTCAGAGGCCGAGCGGCGTTTCCGCACAACTCTGTCACCAGGGTGTACATGGTCGATTGACCATATAACTTAGATGTAATGATGATGATGACTTCCTTACGACACAATAATGTAAAGCTATATCAGCTAAGATGACAGAGAGTTTTCTTCGAATTCATGAAATCTAAGATTCAGCAGTGTCACCCATAGTAAACAATTTCTCGTATTCTTTTCGAATTGAAATGGCTGACTCAGATTCTCAAATTTCAATTTCACGTAAACCCATGGTACTGTTTCGTTTGCGTTATTTTGCTAAATATTATGTGCCGTCAATCAAGCGGCCGCGGCAATGGAATAGCCGCGGACAATAGTATCGTGCCATTCAATATCACATAGCTTTGTTTTAGTTAATTTAAATTTTATGTCAATCACGTTATCAGAGTCTACACTGGTGGAGTACATCTTTCTATTTTTATGCTTATTAGTCGAGAAATTTTCGTTACAGTTTTGGTATCCCTGACGGCGATTGATTCAGTTTAGGTACTGTATATTTTTTTATCTGTAATAATAACCTCTTCTTAAACGTATGATCATGAATGTACCAATCAGTGTTGTCAAGAGCATTTTGTTGACTGAGATCATTTTGCTTAACGTGAGATAGTGTTATAAGTACCGCTGTACTCTCGAGATTAGATTGATTGATATGCTAAATAGTTATCTAAGTTAATAAAACCGAGCTTATTACATCTAGTCTTCATTTGACATTCATTTCAGTCTAGCTTGTTCATCGTTGATTGATCTATTTCTACCTAGCTTGATATGCCTTGTTATTGCTCCTGTACATTTAAAGACGGTTCTTAAAAAAACATACTTATTAAAAATACATAATTATATACAGTCAAATCCGCTTTATGCCAAGTTTGCCATAGTTTACACTAATTGAGGAAAGACTTGAAAACCACTCAGTTTGATTACCAAAAATCATTATTCACATCAATCAACGACAAACAGCCAGACAGATTAAACTAAAAACGCCAATAAATCCAGCGATTGGCCGACGTGGATTAGTTGCGCCGGCGCATGCTTCGAACAGGCTACCTATTAGCAGTAGTTCGTTTGTCAACATCAACTGCTGGGGTGATAGTATTTATCATCGCTGTTGGTGCATTAATCTGGTGGCGAAATGGCAGATCCTGACCTGTGGTTTCCGCGAGACTTCAATAAATTAAATGCTCTTGGTGGCCTATTTGTACGTAGCATTTACAAACAACATTACGGTAATCTTAATGTTTTTTATTCATTTTGAAACTCTGTACATATTAGTATCATATAGTCGTACCAAAAAAAAAAAATAACATGATTAAGTACTTGTAATTTTTGATTTTTAATAGCGCAATTTCTACGGAAACGTTTGCTTATTTCAATTCAATAGAAAACAAAACGCAATTCAACTGGCAGTGTCGTGGCCAAAACATGATCTGTTCAACTTTAATCAAATCAGTTAATATAAGACAAAATATGTGAATCGATTTGATCAATGTTATTAAAACAACGATACAGTATCTAATGATTTCTTATGTTTTCGCGATTGTTATTCATTAAATTAAACTATTTTAATACGGTTTTATCGCGTTTATTACTTATTTATTTACACCTGACGTTTCAAACACTTTACAGCGTTCATGGTCGCAGGCAGACTAAGTTAACATTTGTCTTTGATGTCATAAGATTACAAACTACCGCCTGAAAATTTTATTGGGAACTATTCCGATTCACGCAGTATTTATTTATTTATTTATTTATAAATCTTTATTGTACCACAAGTTTACAATTGGCGGACTTAATGCTAAAAGCATTCTCTCCCAGTCAACCATTAGGAAAAACAGAAAAGTTATGTGCGGCGCGAATTATTTTAGAATACAATGAGAGAAAAAAAAAACAAAAAAAAACACTTAACTGCTAAATAAACATACATAGATTTACATACAATATTCATAACTATACATATACATACATAAACATACATAAAAGAAGAGGTGAAAACGGAAAAAGATGACGAGTATTGGCTCACAGTATCTAAGGGTCTTGCAGTATGCTTCCGAGTTTGCGATTTTGTTAAGTGTTTGAAACGTCAGGTGTGAATAAATAAGTAATAAACGCGATAAAATCGTATTAAAATAGTTTAATTTAATGGATACAGTATCTAATTAAAACTATACTCATGTGTGTTATCTGAAAGTCCTTTTACTTCCCACTATGCTTCATTTACCAATCTGTTTCCAAACAACCATTTTACAGTTTAAGTCCCTGTCATAAAGATTGGTCCCGATAAACCGACCTTCACCTTGATTTTTTTATTGATCTGTCGTAAATTTCTATTGGCCAATGGGAGACTAGGCAATAGAAGTTGATATGCTGATGTGTGTCAGCATTTTACCTAAAATTAAGTAGTAATGTGATACGAAAGTATTTTACATATTCGTTTTCAATTTCAAGTCCAATATCAAATAATTTAATCTACAAATTTTTGTTACTTCTTTTAATTTAATCTATCAATTAAGAATTACGTCAAATATGTCAAGAATATTATTGTCATTTTAAATAAGTCATATAGTGTTGAATGCTCATATCATTAAAAAGTATGCAGTAGGAGATAAATTGTAAAAAAATATTTTTTTTTTACTCGTCTCTCTAGTCTCTTAGGACTAAAAAATATAAAAAAACATGATAAAATGGGTAAACTTATTTTCTTCTTAGCTCTAAAGCTATCTCTCTAGTCCCTTAGGACTAAAAACTAAAATAAAACATGATGAAATGGGTATACTTATTTTCTTCTTAGCTCTAAAGCTATCACCAAACAATTTCAGTTTGCTTCACAGCCCTTTATCATACACAAAATCTAACGACAAAAATTGCATTTCTATCATTTGTATCAACTTTATGACCATTTTATAATTTCCTATCTCATTCAAATGAACAGCAGTAGTGTTATGCTCTTAAAAGCATGTGTAACAATACAATACAAGTATCTATTACAACGTTCAATTCCTACTTGCGTCGAATAGCGAGGGTTGCCCCTGCGGTGACTCAGCGCATTCCGCGGAGACCGTACCGACCACAGGACTTAGATTAGATAGAAGTCCCATGTGTCGACCAGTTAAGCCTCTTGAGTCTTAACTTTATATGGCGAGGCTTAACTTTGGTACACAGGAAACGCCCACATGGCATTTCTACCTAACTAATCTTATTTCTGTGGTACCGACTCATCTCTAGAGTTGTGACAGATTGCATGATTATGCATTGTTTTTAGTTTATTAACTCTATTCATCATCAACATCATTACAGCCGCAGTCAGTCCACTGCTGGACATAGGCCTCTCCCAATGATTTCCTAAATGATCGGTTGGATTAACTCTTTTAATTTGCCATAATTTGTTTTTTATTGAGTTTGTTTTAGCAACTTGCTTATTGGTAAAGATTTTTTTTTTGTTACATTCATTGAAGCAGATTTATTAGAGTACTACCTCTTTTCACTCAATTCGCTTCAGGACGTTGATTCATAGTCCTTTAGAAATTAAGTCAAACGCGAAATTTATCAAAAAAGTAATGGCGGAGGTACGTAGAATTTTCTGTAGTTAGCGGCCGTGTTTTTTCGAGAAATATCGAATTCGACTTATCTCAAAAGAGAATCGGCCTCCAGGCGCCATTCCATACTTATAAGTGCGAAACTCTGTCTGTCTGTTACGCTTTCACGGCCAAACCGCTGAATGGCAATTTTGAAGCATCTAGGTTTCTCTACAAAAAATTGTAAAATTGATAACCTCCTTTTCAATTCGAAAATAAAGGTGCTATCAGATGATCAAAAACACCTTTCAGCTCAGAAAGGCCGTGACGTGTCGGAAAATCGTCAGTTGAATGGTGAATGGATGGAACGGATCAGTTCTTTATCAAACAACATCATTTGTTACAGCTTTCATCTGATGAAAGGTCGCGTTCAAAAATCGCACTCCGCCTTTTTGTCGATCATCGTCACTTAGCCGGTTAAGGGAGGGTGTCTGTGATTTCTGTGGATCCCGGTCAAAATGTTGCTTTGATTTGCAGTGTGCGCATAGAGTATAATATACCAGCTTAGCTTTGCACTTATAACTTAGATGGATTAGTTTTTTTGCGCCTCATTGTAACCGATAATACTTACCTCGGTAAAACAAGACTAAAATAATATTAAGTATAATATAATATATGTATATTTAGATGTAATCTGGACGAGATACTTAGAGTATATTTTGGCAAAATGGTCATAACAGACATTTGGAAATTTATACGATTATGTAGCTAGAGTTTAACACAGTCACTACTGGGACACATGGTGCGCTATAAAAGTCATAAATGCTATTTACTATATTTACATTATAGTTTATCCTGATTCTAATTCGAATAATAATATATTATTAGAATTTGTATAATCACAAAATAAAATAAATAGTAATAAAATTGCATGTTTAATGATTTTACGCGTCTGCTAGCAGACACTGGGCGACCAATTTTGTAAACTTAATTCTACATGTATTCTTGCAAAATAAATGATTCTGATTCTGATCTATCCTCAAATTCAATAAAGCATGGTCACTGCAATATTCAACAGGGTCCCTCAGTTGGCAGAGGCTAAATCACAACCGTCTGTGCTTCGTATGCTAAAGCACGTTAAGCGATCTAAGCTGTAGCCGTGACTTGGAATGGTCGCCGCCAATAGTGGATTCATTATGAGATAATCCGTGCTTGTAAAGGCCTGAATACTTACTACGATGGTGCAGAAACCCAAAGTGGATCTTGGCCTCCGACACTAAACGCCGCCATTTCTTGCGGTCTTGCACCACTTGCCGCCAGTCGCTCACTCCCAGGCTCCGTAGGTCCTTCAAGCATCTCATCGCCCCAGCGATACCTGGGACAACTAACCGGTCGACATCCACACGGCCAGTTCAAGTATGCTCTCTTTACGGCTCGATCGTCCCCCATCCTCCCAATATGTTCGAACTCGATTTTACCAATAATATTTTATTCGGACACTAGATCCTCGACTTCCAGGAGCCTTATTTTTGATATGCGTGACATATATATCGAATGAAAATCCTTCGATATTAAACAATAATTATTTGACTCGCCGATTTTGCGTGAGTAACAGTTTCCAAAATAGCAATACTGATTTTCGCGGAGGGTTGACGCCAGGTGAACTTCCGTATTTTCTATCTACTTAATTTAGTTCCTAAACGTAATATAAAGTTGTCTTCTAGCAAGCGGATCCCGGGCACAGAAGCGATACGGTTCACAGATAGGAAAATGCTTTGTCGGAGTTAGAGGGCAAATGTAGAGACAATTTTTTGATTGATAGATTGATTATTAAGTTCCACTAAAGGCTAGAATACTCTCTTAACACTTGATCCGACAGCCTCCACTACAAATAGACGAACGTAAAGACAATTCGATATAGTCCTCGCGAATCATACTGCCATCTGGCGGACCCGTGTGAAATAGAAAAATGATGAGTCAGCCCTCCTCGTCACTCGAAGGTGAAATAGGGTGAGATGGATAGAGGGTTAATAGATGATTTTTAGTTGTTGAGATACTGTTTTTTACCGATTATAAAAAAAGGGGTTATTTTTTTTGTCGAAGCATTGCAATTTTTTTTAAAAATTATATTTTGCTGAATTTTTGCTTTTGTTGGTTTTAGTAAAGCCGGCTGTTATGAACATATATTATTTTAAAATTTCGTACATTTTTAATTATACATTTTAAAATGTACTTAAATAAATTTCAATATGTTTGTGAAAACCCAATGAAGATTAAGATTATAAAAAAGTATTAAGAAAATATTATATCTAAATTAACTATATTTAAAAAAAGTTACGTACTTACCGTAATAAAAATATTGATGTCACAGTACGACTCATCTCTGCACTATTTGAATGCAAATCCATATTATTGCTAATGTATTTCTTAGATGACATCTTTTTTCTGCATCACAAAAAAAATACTCAATATTAATGATACAATATCAACTCTTGTGTATTCATCTCACCGTGCATGCAAAAGAATGTCAAATTTTGCAACTCATGTGCGGGTACTACACAAAAACTAAATGACTACAATTAAAAGGAGACTGTGCTTTGATTGACTGTTCATTATAATATCATTGTTAGATTTAGTTACGAAAAGAATTCATTCAATTAAATCATCATTCTTATCACCATTTCCTATTGGATGGATGTAATATGCCTTCCAAAGTTCTCGATTTCCTGCCATGGTTTTATCAACTCCTACCATCATTGCTTCTTAGGTCTCAATATCTTTTTGTTTCCACCCACGGCCCTGTTAAAGGCTATTTTGAGTAGATGCTTTTATAATATTTATCATAAAAGTGTCACTACTACTTACTATGGAATCAAACGTGCATTTATTGTCTTGACAGATAATGCATCTACAACATTCTTCACAAATTCACACATTTGTTAACATCAGTTATGTGATATTCCCACGACATTTTGCTACTGCCTCGTCATGTGATTGTTGTCAATCGAAGTGGGAAATTATTAGTATTTCTATGATACTAATGTCATAATAGTAGGTGACACTTCCCCGAAATATTTCTGAAAATCTTTTAGGCTGCCTAAACACTTCTATCACAGTTAAACCTGATCCATTTCTGAGAACCTTTCAGGCTGCCTAAAGGCTTCTGACACTGCCCATCCTGATCCATTCTTTATTTATTTATTTATTTATTTATTGAACAAACTTACTCTATCTTTACAGGTTACCCTAATGCGATAGTGTATTTACATAAAATGGTAGATTTATTTACAATCAATTTTAAATTAGACCACAAACTTATAAATACATGAAACATTCAATATCTGTATAACTGTCATAACAACAATATTCTGTGAATCTTTCAGGCTGCCTGAAGGATTCTGTCATAGTTAAACCCATGGAGCAATTACAAAGAGGAGATGCCGTGATAAACGTTTTGTAAGAAAGTATTTGTGAGGCTACACGGGGCGGAAGGTAGACGTGCGGGGTGCTTAGTTTCTGCCGTGGCTCCAACCATGGAGCACGAGCAATGACAAGCTCCGCCCACTTTTGTGTCGGCGAGGCGCCAATGAACACATCACAATTGCTCAATGGTTAAACCTGATCAATTTCTGAAAATGTTTCAGGTTGCTTAAAGGATTCCATTACAGTTAAACCTCATCCATTTCTGAGATTTTATATATTATTATTTTAGGCTGTCTAAAGAATTATATCACAGTTCAAACTGATCCATTTCTGAGAATCTTTTAGGCTGCCTTAATGAATTCGACACAGTTCAAGCATTTCCATTTCTTATAATCTTACAGTCTGAAAGTTCTGGACAGAAGTTTTGGTATTATTCCCAGAACATCTCTCTAGCAATGCTGTAGATATTAAATGCATATTTTTTGTGGATATTTTAATAATAAAGTTTTGTTAAATATGTTCGAACGAAAAGTCACAATATAATATTCTTTTGATTGTTAATTAAATGGAATTAATCTTATCGCCAATATCACGACAAATGCTTTGCCCAGCCCGTGAGTTGTAGAACTTGTACAATATCCAACTCAATTGTTATCAATCACGACGTCACTCATCAGATACAGTAATTAACTGTCCCAGCGCTGGGCAGGTGGGCATTGGGCAAACTGCCCAGTCATGACGCGGATCATTCGCCCGCGGACAGCCTTGTCGGGACGTAACGCCAAACAGAAATGATGGCCTCCCAATTGGACTGAGGGATTTGCTTCTTTTTGTCCTTTAACTTTTTTTCATAAAAGATGAAGAAATCCATAATTTTGTGCCTTGAGGAATGTGTTTTAAAGCCAACGATAAGGTGGTCAATGTTGCAACGTCAACACGTGGCAAAATTGTCCAGCCAATTGACCATTGTCTAGCCATTTATGACACCGTAGTCATTTCGACTCGAGAAGAACAATGTTCCTTTCGTTCTTAAACTTTTACTCATAGAAGAACGAAGGTACTGAGTTCCGTACAAAAGAGCGAAATTTATGATTGCCTATGCCTTGCATCACGTATTTCATGTATTTTCTTCATACAAGCAAAATGTTATCATGGATGATATAATATCCTAGTCAGTACATTTTTAGGGTAACATATAATTTTTCGACAGTATTGAAATAAATCCGATTCAGAGCAATATTTACAGTGCTCATAATAAGACCACTATTATTTATAATCATTAAATACCGTTATCGCTACAGTACAGTGTTCTAAACTACTCACTTTACTTGTACGAACAAAGCTAATGTGGTATACCTTTCTATGTTGCTCACTGTACTTTGTATCGGTGAATGGATGTAAAGTTTTGATCTCAATTTTAGTGGTCGTAAATTGTCCTCGACACGCATTTTATGACTGACGGCTTTAAAAAGCCATACGGAAGTCATTATACCGTCATATTTATTTAATGACTATCTGAAATCTTAATTATCTGATCTCGATTAAATTCGCCGATATTTTTTGATTTTAATAATAAATTTTTATCGTCATCATCATGATTGAGGTTCATAGTATATTTTTTTTATATTTCCTACTAAAATTAGTGCAGTCAAATCTAGGAATAAAAGGTACCCTCTGAAGTAGAAAGTGAAGATACAACTAGGTAAACAATATAAAATCTCATAGTAGAGGTACTGTACAGTCTTCATTCTTATCGAGTGGAACTCATGGTCAATCGACTGTGTCCCCGGTGTCAGTGTTTTTCGGAACCGCCTTTCGACCTCTGACTTCCTTTAACGACCACCAGCAGCCGGGACCAAAGGTATGCAAGGGTGGAATCGTAGATACAAAGCGGAACCAACCTGAAGCAATGACAGCCTCGCCGACAAAGCGACCGACATCATACAACCAATCACTTCTAATTGTGTGATTTGATACGAAAACGCTTTGTTAGACTCAAAGAAATTTATCTTAATCGAGATACACAACAAATTCATCTTTTGTGCGCGCCGAGCGATCATTTCACGATTTTAGGAGGATCTATTAAAATGGAACGGAATGGAACGGTTCTTTTTAGGGTTCGGTAAGAAAATCCTAAGTCTTGCTTAGTTGTAACTTCTAAATCTTATTGCAATCTAGAGTTAGCATGGTATGTTATTTTTTATTTTGTTTCGCATTGTCTTAAAGTATTTTTTTTTCGTTAGGGCATAATTATTAATATTACTGTCGTTGGATTAAAACTAGATTAAAATAAAATGTAATTTCTTAGACTTTTAAAAAAAATATTAATATTCTCTCGAAATGAACATTAGCATATTTTTCAACCAGAATATGGTACTTACCTGGTTTGTTTTCGAATATATACAACATTATTTGTCGACAAAGAAAAATGTTTCTATATGCTCAGTAGAGCAAAGCAAAAATATGCGATAAGGATAAGCAAATAATAATTTAAATCAATAGTAAAATAATTAAAATCAAAAATAAGTATTCATTTATTACTTTTACGCAATAAATCATCTTTAGAATGCTTTAATGGCCTGCCATAGGAATCTTAAAAATAATTCTGTTGTACGAAACTCATAGTAGAAATCCGACTCGCACTTGCCCATTTTTTCTACTAATTCACGTTTCACTAGAGTCAGCATGCGATTGTTCTTATGATTAGCTGTAATTGGGTTTCCGCGATCTGTGCACAATGACGTACAAACAAACAGACGTGACGGGCAACGTTTTGTTGTTTTTCATAGTTTTGAACATGATTTTGTCATTAAAATGTTTAATTTCTGTAATTTCATGTTTTAAACATGCAGTGCGTTAGTTTAAAAGTTAATTAAAATATTTTTAGGGGTATTTTTTTATACAACTAAGTAGGCAAACAGGCGTACCTGAATTTTTTAAATATTCAATAAGGCCGGTTTCCAATAGAACCGATAAATTGGGAACAGATGAAATTTAAAAAACGCTTGATTTTTTGTGCCGATGAATTAATCGGCTAATTTAAAAAAATTGATATGACTTTTAGGTAACAAGAAACCTTAGTTCTACCAGCAGAAAAAAACAAGTATTTTTGGAAATTTTATCTATTGCCTATTATGGATCAAACGGGAAGAGCCCAGTGGTTCTAAAGGTTTATTTGAGAAAACCCCTCATTCCACTTGAATCCACCCGATCCACCAGTGGGTCCCAGGATACTTAAAACATAATTTTACAGGATTATAAAATATCTTCATACTTCGGACGTTTCAACAGTGTTACAACGGCCGTGGTCACGGAACGACTAGTTTAAGATTTCTACAGCTCGATACTTCCAGCGGAATCGTCTTCCACTGGCATATTCCCAGGATATTTTTTTCAAACATGCTAGAGCGACGAATACTAACTCGTAGGTAGCCATTCACACATTTATCGCCAAGTCGCGATCGCCAAAACTAGTTTTACCCAACCGCACAGACACTGTATTCTATATTGTACTGTATTCAGATGAAGACATACCTACTTGCACCGCCTGCTGTGCGAACATTGCTCCACCAATCAGATAATGGTATAGTGAACAACATGTAGAAATTCTACTTTATCCTTACATTTACACCTTTGATGGTATACTTTTCATGTGGCCCACTGTAATGCAGAGAGTTTGAGTATTGTGCTGGTAATGTGTAAAACCTATTATCGTTGGCAATCAGTTTTGCTGAAGAAAGGAAAATAATTTAAATACATACTCTGAAATTAAAGTTTCCATATTTTAGTTTTGATTGCTCGAGGTTTTTTTGATGAGATCTATAGTAGAGTACACTCATATTTCTGCCAATTTATACCGAAGCAATAGCTTTAAATTAGTTATTTCTTATGTTTTCGCGATTGTCATTCATTAAATTAAACTATTTTAATACGGTCTTATCGCGTTTATTACTTATTTATTTACACCTGACGTTTCAAACACTTTACAGCTTTATTAGTTATCACAATTCGATGATTATCAAACATTATCCATTAATTTAATGACTGCCTCTCTGGTCTAGTAGTTAAGGCGTTAGACCAGCGCAGGGTCGAATGACCATGTAACCAACTCGAAATGAATGAATGATGAATCTCCCAAATTGGAAATAGGAAGACTGCCCTGCTGAAAATAATTGAAATGACGCACTAGCCAAGATGCTGAAGATCCACTAAAATGCAGTGCTAACCACGATCGTATCGCATACATTTAATCACGGAGTAATAACAAAGAGGAGATGGCGTATCGAGAGCTACTTACAAAAATTGTGT
Organism: Euzophera pinguis; assembly: GCA_947363495.1. Classification (NCBI taxonomy): domain Eukaryota; kingdom Metazoa; phylum Arthropoda; class Insecta; order Lepidoptera; family Pyralidae; genus Euzophera; species Euzophera pinguis. The sequence goes on from OX376159.1 coordinate 931,717, forward strand.
GACGCTACGCGGGGCGGAAGGCAGACGTGAGAGGAGCTCGGTTTGGCCGTGGCTCCGCCCCTATTAACGATCCCTTCTACTTACTAATAGATGTTGCTAGCAAATCGAATATTTCAACATAAAAAATATATTTATATTCTTAATATTACAGATATTTTGAACATTAAAAACAGACACATATTTTATTTAACACTAAATCAATGAAATAAATTCAAAAATATGTTATTTACTTACGTTTATTGTGATCCCATAACAGTACAGTTTTGAAACACCTAAAACTAAATGCCTACTTCCGACGTCACTGCACCAATGACCGTAATGGCGCACAGGTCGATGCGCCGTCTCCTCTTTGTATTTGCTCCATGCATTTAATCTTCAAAAAGGAAGAAAAACCTTTTTTTTTAATATACAACTAAGTAGACAAACAGGCGTACGGCCCACCTGATGGTAAGTGGTTACCGTAGCTTATGAACGGAGATGTTTTGTAGGCGTTTAAACATTTTTGCCTCATTTTACCAAACAGCGAGGGAAAATCTCTTTTTTGAAGTTTATTTACTGAACTAGACAATATTTATACAAAAGGTGGAACTTAAGGCATTCTCTGTCAGTACAATGCATATAATCCGTCACGCCGCGCGCCGCACCGCCCGCTATGTGTGAAGCTTCTTAGTCCTTGAAAGTTGAATAATTTTCTTCACACAGCACTTCTCAACCTGTTGCTTAACATGGATTCGACATTTTAAGATCACCGAGCTAACCTTTACTTAATTGACGACGTGTCTACTAAAAGGAGGTTAGTTTGACGTAGATGAAAATATTCTAATAGCTTTATATTATTTTAGGAGCCTATTTTCGAAATTAGTGACTCACTCAAAAAAGTTAGTTATTATCGAAACTTTAAAATCTATTATCAAACTGGATAATAGGTTAGTTTCCAGTGCCCAAAGATTAACATTAAAATTAGTCCGTCATTTAGGGAATCAAAATATATTAGTGACATATTTTTTCTTTTGTCAATTGAGCGATAAATTATAAAGATATAACGCATCAAAGTTTAGGAGTGACGTCACATATTGCGAAAAAGTGTAACACACTGACGTCACACGGAACTTTAACGCGCCATATCTTTACCATTCTTTGTTTAATTTTTAAAAAATACGTCATCAATATTTTTTTTGACGGACTTATTATATTTTTTTAGGAAACTAGCCTATTTAATTGAATTAAAAACCAAGAGCTACTCTACCGATTTTGATTAAATGCGTAAGAGAGGAATTAATATGTAAAAAAATCACTTTTTACACAAAAAATAATTTGCATAGTAAATTGAGATAAATGTTATAGTAATGAGACAACATAATTCAGAACCTGTTTTATTAGTCACATGTTTTTTTAAATAATTTAAATCATAATACTTCTTTAACTTATTGACAGTATTTATTTATGTATATTATTAGTATGTTTAGTTCTTATTATTTATTTATGTAAGTACTAGCTTTTTCCCGCAGCTTTGCCTGCGTCAAAATGTAGCCTATGTTTGACCCCGGATCTTCAACTATATTCATACTAAATTTCATCAAAATCCGTCCAGCGATTTGGCCGTGAAAGCGTAACAGATAGACAGACAGACTTTCGCATTTATAATATTAGTATGGATGGATGGTTATTAAGCTTTCTGAACCGCTCACGCAAGTATTTTCTTTTACCGCAGCTCATTTCTTCCCTAAGGTTGGCTGGAAGAAATTGCTTTAGCGATAAGTACGCCTTTGTACCCATTTAGTTGTATTGGATTTAACTATGTGTAAATGGTGCAATAAAGTGTTCATTCATTCATTCAATACAATTTAAATCCAATAATACTGGGCTCCAAAAACCTCGTAGGGCTTATCTGGGCTCCGGTGTGTCTCGTCACACATACATTTTTTTTATACAACTAAGTAGGTAAACAGGCGTACGGCCCACTTGATAGTAAGTGGTTACCGTAGCCTATGAACGCCTGCAACACCGGAGATGTCACGAGCGCGTTGCCGACCGCTGTCAGTACAACGATCCTTCTGGACATTTGTTTCTGAAGTCTACATACGAGTATAAAATAAAATAGTCTTTATTTTTTTCTTTTTTGTCTTTAATTAATAAGTAGGGCCAAAGAATATAATTATCAGGATAAAAAGACGGTGCCTGAGGCTAAATGTTTGATTCTAATTTAATTAGGTACATCTCTGCCGTTGACTTCTGAATATTACAATTTAATACAAGCTTTTTCATCGTTACTTTTACACTTGGGCAATATTTGTATACGACACAATATGTACACTAAAAAGTAACCGATTCCGAAAACAACAATAAAATTGGTTGTTAATTAAGACAGTAATTGGATTTTAAAGTTTTTTTAAGAAGAAAAGTGGGAGCGTGGTCGGGACGTCTTGCTATCTCTTTTGTACGCACGAAAATAAAGTGGCAGTGACGTCACTGCACACACAGTGCATCCTTTTCTTGTTTTTGGACAGTTTTCCCTTCCACCGAATTTCAAAGGCTCATAACTTGTTTATTTAAGAACGGATTTAAAAATCTTTCTGTTTCGTGTCAGCTGATTTTTTGATTTTCTCTAATTACGGTTCCGTACATCGAAAGGAAAAAACGGAACACTTATAGGATCACTTTATTATTCGTCCGTCCGTCTGTCTGTCTGTCAAGACTCTTTCTCTCAGAAACGCGTGAAGGTATCAAGTTGGAATGTATATCAAATACTCAGGTTTACTGCCCCTTGGAGATGTGAAAAAATCAAACTTCTAAGCCAACACAATCAAAAGATACAGCAGTTTATGCCGTAATGTTTCGACACTCGCAAGGGAATCAAAACCTACAGGGTTCTTCCCGTGAACTGAGAATCTTGAAATTTAGTGCGAAGCAACGTCGTGTAGCACAGATAAAGGAAAAATTGCGAAAACCGTAAATTTTTAAGTTACATCATATAATAAAAATATTTTTAATATTTTAAACTTACTACCCCTTTTCTCGTCCAAGAACATAGATCGTCTAGAAGCGACTTGATAACTACGCTTGCTCAAATCCGACCGTAAATCGATCAAACTTTACAGCGTTTTTACGACCGCTGCCGGCAGATAAAAATTAATTAAATCCGCCATTTCTGCATTGACTTAACGTTTAATTAGTCAGTGTACCCGTCCACAGATGACTTATGGCATATTGGAAGTTTCGATTGTAAAAGCAAACGTCGCCATCTTTGAAAATAGTATAAATGTCTGTGGTTATTTACTGGCCCTTCGTGATGGAGTTCATTAATTTATCGATCGTATCGAGTATTTATGTTATTGTCTTCATGGTCTTTGATTACGCAATTTTTTTGTCGATTTCAATTGTTTTCGATCGATTTCCGTTTGAGTGTTTTGTTAGCTAAATAATGCTGCACAAATGTTTTATTTGTTTGAAAGATGATGTGGTCGAAATATATTGTACCTTGATACAAAGTATTGTTCAACAATTTACAAGAAAACCTAAGGAACTTCGCCGATTATTGCATAAATTTTACTTCTATCGATTTAGTAAACGTTGCAGACCTGTTTATTGTACGTTATAGACGCCTAGAATAATTAACATATCTTTAGTTTAATCTCGATCATAACAATAAAATTAGTCACGATTGACAAACTAATCCATAATGTACATAATACACGCTATATTGTTTAGCTAAGTTAAGGTTTACTAAGTATTTGCGTGTTAAGCTAATGAGATTAAGGTCCTTAAAATGACAGGAATAGACATTGCCTAAAAATGTATATCTTTGTATGTATCACATTTTTAAGTAACTTTGGTAATGTAAAAAATATATAAAAAAACGTCTCTATTTTTTAATTCTTTGGGCTCTACTTATAAAAAATTACATTTATACGAATAAATATTATAATAAAATATATATCTTCTGTGCCCATATGTCTATGTCCTATGTTTGTTTGGTGGACTGGAAGAGATCCTTATTTGGGATAAGTCCGCCTTTTGTTGTAACCTGTATTCTGATACTATGTTCTTTGTGTACAATAAAGATTTTTACATACATACAAAATAACTAAAATATCCCGAATTGTACCTGAAGCTAATACATTTTATAATTAAAATATTTATAATGTATTTAACTTTGTTTCAGATTTTGATGCTGTGATGATTAAAACATAGGACTAACCAATGTAAGTTTATTAATTTTAATTTATTTTGAATAGAAATAACACATGAGATCTATACATCATACAATATACTATACACATATTTATATAACATACAATACAATACAAAAAAAAAATATGGCACAACAAGGCCTTTTGTAACATAGTTACAAAAGGCGGCCTTATCTCTTCCGGGCAACCTTAGGTTAGTTTGAATTAATTATAATATAATGAATACGGGCAACGCTAGGAAGATTATCAAAAACACACAGTTTTCCAAGCTAAGCAAATACTAAGAATTATAAAAATAAACAAGACTTATAGTTTCTCAAAATATTGATAAGTACTGTCTAATAAATTCAGTTTCGTCACCCGACATAAATGTCGACAATGCGCGTTCTGAGAAGCGCACGCGCACTTGCGCTGTCACTCCTCGTCAAATCTATTATAGGAAGATAGATCTGTCTGTCACCGTATTGCTAATATTATATGCGTACTTTGTTAACTTTCTAACGTTTTGGAAATTGCATCACTGTTATCTATTTTAACTTTAGAGTGACACTACTACGGTTTTCCCACTAGACTACAACATAGGCTTATTAAAAAAGGGTGTGTGTTTGTTGCATGATAAGGTATAAAGTTGCTCGTTATTGTTTGACTGATGGAGTTCTTACAAATGAGTTTTTAAACATCTATCGATAACATAATACATGTTCTGCAATATTTTTATAGGATCGGGGAATATTACTTTTATTTTTTATTTTTTAAGCGCACCTTTTAAGACATCTTCGAGGAATAATGAAGGTGCGCTTCGTTAGGTAGGCTTACAAAATATGCTCTGAGGAATAGCTCGTTTTTTAAAGTCTTTGTCCACCCTTGATGTCTCAACACTAGAACTCACTAAGGGCAGACAATTCTATGCTTTCCTGTGTGACTGAACTTTGTTTCGTCATTCAATCACTCTCAATTCCCTTCAGTTCCTTCAGTCACTCGTTCAATTGAATGATGAATGTGATTTTCATTGACCATCTCTTTGATTTTCATTGAATTTGATTTGGTCTTTTTGCACGACTGTAAAATAATAAAAGGGTTTTCAGGGTTCATTGTAATGTGTTATTAGGTCCTTACATATGGAATTGGCGTTTTGTCGTACTGGCCACTTTAATAACAAATTTCTCCTCTTTGGTTAGGAATTCCAAATTCAAATTTATACAGCTGTTTCCACATGTATTTATGTTTCGTAAACTGTTATTAATTTGTTTTTTTTTTCTTCTGTTTGCGGCGCTCAGTTTACAAAATGGAAAACTTGAAATATCGCGTTATTTACGAGAAAAAATGCGACATTTTTATGGAAAATACTTTTTACATATAGATACATACCATCACGCCTTTTTCCCGTAGGGGTAGGCAGAGACTACGGATTTCCATTTCCTACGTTTTGCATTTTTTTTTTAATGAAAGAATTAGTTTCATAACTTAACACACTAAAAATTTGGCCAACGGTTTTAAAATAATTTAACAAAAAGTAGAATGGATATAAATATGGAAGTATGGATATGGATAAGTTTGGATGTATGGATATGGAAGTATGAATGGACAAATAGCCCCAGCATGAAATCTCCTTGCAAGATGGCGTAGCTATACAGGGTTCCATTTTCGGACGAGGTGTACCTAGCTAATGGCTAACAGCTGTTACGCCATATATTCCCGTGCCGGAGTGTCCTGTAATAATTGATGGCGGCAATGGACCGCTGGTTCCGTCAGTGTTCGACATGACTACACTTTAGCGTACAATATTCACATTTGACCAATCAGTTGACTTGTAATGTTAATCTTAAAAAATAAAAATTGTAACATTTATTATATATTCACGGCACTCCGGTGTCGTTCTTGCATGTCAGTGATGGCTAAACATGTGTTTTTTTTGTTTTTTTTTTAACTGGACTAACATTTCTAGCTATAAGGAGCTGTGGAAATTACAGCGGGACAATTTTAGACGAGGGCTTTTGGGCACTCAGCCTCTTCGGCAAAAGTGCAAGGGGCTCCCAGTTGGGACTACATGTGATACCTAAATTGAACCTTTTATATCTAAGAACTTATTTGTGTCTATTTACCATGTTTTTTTGCAAAAGTTTCATTCATTCATTCATTCAATAACTGGAAGACTGGGACCGTAATAAGTACTAGTTAAGATTCTATTAATTGAAATTATTGTAAAAATATTTTATCATCATCATCAGCTTTCTAACAATATAGTAAATAAATAAAGTAAATAAATAAATCCAGTTTGCCTTAAGAGGTCGTGGGTTGGATCCTCACGGGAAGCATAATTTGTGACTGAAATGGTAATGCCGAAGTATGGTTAATAGAAGATATGTTTAATTAAAAACTATCTACATTGTCGAACCTTCCGAATTTCAAGGTATTTTAGGCAATAAAAGTGTCCAGATAAAATTCGGCGAGCTAATTGAAGATGCTGGATATAGATATGTTTCGGGCCTAATTGGTGCAAACAGACAGACTGTCAGGGTATTTTTGTAGGCCCCGTTTAGATTTAGACGGCCTCGTCGCATAGATCGATAAATTAGACGTAAGAGAAGTTTAAAAACTATACTGTACGAAGAAGCTGGTTTACTTACTGTGCGCCAAGGTGGATTTAAATTTAATACAAATACTTTCAGGGCTAAATAATTAAGTCATATAAAACAGATTTATGTTGGTTTTATAAAATTCTACACGCTAGTTTTCGAGAAAATAGAACATTTATGTGTAGATTCTTAAAAATGTTCTCTCAGTGCTTTTCTTTGCCCTTAATAAACCACCCCTCTAAATATTTGCACTTAATAAAAATCCACCTTATATACTAAAAGTCTCATTATTAACGCACAAATGGGTTTTTACGTCCCCTAATTACAATATTTTGATAAATAAAAGAGTTTATAGAATCCTGATCCCCTTGGTAAAAATTGAATTTGCTCAAATTGGAAATTTTATTAGAACCCATGTGTACAACTGTGTGGTCAAAGTTTGTGACATGAAAAGCAAAACAGTATCAGAAGCTCGGAATATTTTACATGATTGGTTGTCCACTTTGTCATATGACTGAAAGTAGTTTAAGCGTGGATAGTTAAGTACCGAACTCTTATCTTTAAAAATAACTACTAAATAACATAGGTAACATTTACAATTTGATTTTTGCTTGCATGCAACTAAACTGAAATATAAAATCTTTTATATCAGGCTTGGATTAAAACTTTTAAAAACAAGCACTTACCGAATTATTTTGCGTTCTTCCGCCACCAGTTAGTTCATGCAGACTAATGGTGGTGGGCATGTTGGGACTAATAGTAGTGGGTGGGTGCCGGCCGGCAATAGTTTGCATGAACTAACTGGTGGCGGAAGCACGCAAAATAATTTGGTAAGTGCTTGTAACTTTAACTTCCGCAAAGTGACGCCTGAATCAATTAAACTTTTTAAAACACTTCCCCGATACGGGCTTGCCTAGTGGGGACATTGCAGTAGATTGCTAGATATTTATAATCTGTCACATGTACATTCGAACGAAATATATACTTCTGTAAAGTCATGTCTGAAATGAGGTGTTTTATTTATAAAACATGTATAAAATGTTATACAGGACTGCGTAAAGGAGCCGAGGACTCGTATTTTCCTTCAAATACATTGCCCTGCATTGACCAACCAATGTACTAAGTTACCAACTAGATAATCCTATTTTTATAATTTTCGTGTTGCCGATTTTGTGTACATTGTAGTGATAAATAATTTATTTTTCCAATATTATTTTTATTGACAGTAGGCGACCTCGTCATTATGTGGTTACGATTCTTAGCAGTGAGGAACCGGTGTAGAAGCTGATAGTCGTCAAAGAAACCCCGTCACTTGACGAATTTGCTCTACAAAACGAAATGTTACTTATGATTAACAAAGAACTGAAATGAATTTTGGCCTCTGAAAAGAGAAAGCGCTAGTGTGTTCCGACATATTATTATGATCATTTCAGCCGCAGTCATTCCACTGCTGGACATATCCCCCAATGATTTTCAGAACGACCGGTTGGAAGCGGCCTGCATCCAGCGCTTGCTTGCGATTCTTCTGGTCATCTTATTATTTGGTCTGTGGATGTCCACGCTGCTCTTGCCGGCGCGTGGTCGCCATTCGAGAACTTTACTGTCCTATAGGCCATCAGATCCCGCACTTTGTTACTAACTACAATGCAAATACCCAAAGCATTTCTTTCTGACTTGTTGAGAATTCTCTCCCCCCGTTCGGGGGGACGATCGGGCTATAAAGACAGCGTACTTGGGCCGGCCGAATGGACGTCGACCGCTTGGTGGCTTTAGGTATCACTAGGGCGATGAGGTGCTAAAGGACATGCGTAGAAGTGTTCTTTGTTATGAATAATTTTGTTAGAATTGTTACTAAACCTACATCGATACAGAATCCTGAACAATCCAAGAGTATGCAGACCTTATCGAACATACAGCTATTAGTACCACCGTGTACCTTTGATTTACAACACAACGATAAAATTCATACAACAATTACACGCTTAGTACAAATTTTGTTCAGTTCCATTTATTTCGTACAACAACCATAAAACATACCAATCAAAAACCAACTCAATCTACAACTACCTAAGATCGAATTTTGAGTTTAAACTTACCAAATAATCATACACAATTGTCTTTGCCGAAGATGAAATTGATTTATAAGGACAGTCTGCATGTCTGTCAGAATTCTTGGTACTCATAAATGTCGTGTCGTGATCGTTCGCAAACTTTAGAAATACCTTTTGATGTGATGTTAAATCATTTCTGATTTAGTATTGAGAATCATAACCGTGACTTCCTGCTCTCTGATATAATTACAGCTTAATTTTTATAAGAGCAAGTGCCTTTCTTTTCATTGAATAATGGATCTTTCATTTGCATAAAATTAAATTCTTAAAATATCATGATTATTAGTGTCCTGTCTCTTTACAAATACTTATTAGTACGCTGGCTCGGCTACTTGAAGTGGATCTTGGACTCCTCACGAGAGAGCGCCAGAGTGTTCTACTCTACGCGATGGCTGCCAGTTGTCAGCTCCCATCTCTCGCAGATCAGCACTGCATGATTTCAGCAGTATTTGTCGCAAAATTATTGTAATTAATTAGTATTTATTTTGTTGCATGGTGTCCATAAAACATGAGATGGCTAGCTGAGCGGAGTCTATTTCCATAATTTGTCATGCTGAAAAAACAGTTCTTTATCTTAGTAGGTATTTACGACAAGTATTGGGTTGCATGCTAGTACCTCATAATGAAATTTTGTAATCGAATGTAATCATGTAACCTGTTGGTGTTCCTAACTTGAAATAAATAAATAGACAGTAAGTGCTCTATAGCCTGTGCTGATAACCGAAAAATGGTCACGTCTCTGTTCTACCCTGTAAGATGTAAACACGTTTGTGGTTATTTATACACTGGGACATCTTATGTCCCGTGTTTCACACGTCCTGTAATCGAACTGTGGAATGGCAACATCAATTATTCTGGACGCCCGGAATAGTGTCTTAATTGTTACATCTGGATTTATGACTGGATCCTGTTTGAGGGACTTCGATCCTAGATTGACCTCTGTTTACCTTTTGCCTGAGGACTCAGAGTTTGTGGGTTCGATTCCTATGGAAAGCTTAAAGCTTTCATTGCCGGCTTGGATCACCAATTGATGTGCTACCAGAAATATGAGGCGGGATTATAAAACTGTCTGATCTAGTAAGCGGCTATTGTAGTATTTTACGGACTGTCTAAAATATAATGACACATTGACTTGTTTTTTTATTGATTGTAAGAGAGGTAAAACAGGCGTACGGCCCACCTAATGGTAAGTGGTTATCGCGGCCTATGAACGCCTGCAACACCGGAGATGTCACGAGCTCGTTGCCAACCTGTCCGCTATCAGCACAGCGACCCCTTTGGAGCCTGGCGACCCTACTCACCAGCAGGAACACAACACTGCATCACAGTGTTATTTGGCTGCGGTTTTCTGTAGGGTGGAGGTACTTCCCCAGACGGACTACTCCTTACAAAATGTCCTACCTCTCTTAAAATCATCATAAATCCTAGCCTTTTCCTATTCAATTGTGGTCGGCTTACCGTATCTTCTTGCGCCAATTTTCCCTATTAAATACCATCTTCATATCCTTGAGAAAAATAGAGACATTATTTTTTAATTTATTTATTTCGAAAAAAACTTTTCAACTAAATTACATCTGATGCAAATCCGAAATTCTCTTAAATGAATTATTGCATAGCATGTTTTTTTTTATATTGTTATTATTTTAAAACAAAAATGTTCTAAAATATTTATCGAAAAAATTCCCAAACCGATTTCGATTTAGCTACAAAGGCCCAATTTCCAGAGGTCATTTGGTGGAAATTAAAAAGCTCCTTTGTGGTGCGACAAAGAAAAGCTTAATCGCCGATAGGTATACGCAGATTTAAACCCCGGACCATTGTGCCATTGTCCGATTGATGCGGCAACGCAGGAACTCATTATTGCCAGATCCACTCGGTTTTAAATTGGTACGCACTACACGGAGAAAACGCGGCGGTTAGAACGCTTAAAATAAATATTTTGTAAAGAGAAATTACACAGATAGAGCGAACAGTAGTTAGAGTAGAACTTGGCAATCGACAAAATCATAAAGCATTTCAAAATTATGCGCCCCGCGAATGATTGTTACAATGTCTGGACATTCTAAAACTCTCTAGATACAATATGACACCAGGGTGTACATGGTCGATAGGCAATGGAACCTACACGAAATTATGATGATTGCTAGAGACAATCATTTTTCCTACGCCAAATTGTTTTTTTTTTAATTGTTTTTAGCTTAGATTTAGCTTCATTTATTTTATGTATCCATCAACTGAACACTATCTTCTTCATTCTTCATAATACTAGCGCCTTTCCGGTTGCGTCCTCAGCGGAGTGGTCCGCTACCTAGCTTTTACTTAACTGAACTCTATGCTGATAGCATATTGTTATAATAGTTCCTTCTACTCCTTTTATTTTTCTCAAAGACTGATTTTACTGATTAACTCGACTCTACAAAAATATTTTATGGGCTGAATGAAACAATGACGATGAACTTTAAAACGAATTACGCTATGACAGCATCGCTCCAAACTAAATCAAAAATATCGTCTATGTATTTCATAAAAGTAGAGTTTGAGCGTGCCAAAAACCGCCAGCGTTTTTTCAGGCAGTGCGTTATCGAGACGTCTTCCGCGTCTCAAGCTTCGATGATCAGATAATGAGACGAGCCCGTTGGTTTGTTTGTCCATTGAGATCTGATGGGTTTGTATTATTACTGCTTTTTGTTTGTTGATAGCTCAAGTCGTTTCTAATATTGATCTGACTTAAAAGAATTGGTATGCGGTATTATATTTTGTTTACGTGGGTCGCTCGTGAAAACTGGTAAAACATCGATCTCCCATACAAATGTAGTGATCGGCTGAATGGATTTTGTATGGGATACTGAAGTACTAATTTTTGTTTTTGAAAGTAGTTAAGTTTCAAACTAAACACAATGTTAAAATTTGGTCAGTCGTTTCAAAATAACCCTGTATATTATTTGGCTCTACCAATTTTTTTTACACTACCAGTAGTGCAAGCCGGTGGTGTCAAGGGTACGAAGTTTAATAAAACGCTAAACGAAGCTAAGAACGCAACCCGGAAAGCGTTGAGAAGATACATAGTACGTTGACAAGTTTAAATGCAAGCAATCTGTAATATAAGGTTAATAGTTTTTACAACCTTCAGTTAATCTAATCAATGCAATATGCAGGTATTAAAAGTTGCATACATGCTACATGCGTTGTACACTTACGACTAAAATAACTCTGAAATTTTGTCTTAACGAAAAATTTAAAAAAATATTTTGTTCTGAATAGTTAGATGAATAGCTACTTTCGTATTAAAATGTTGGGTTCGTTGATCCTATGTCAATATTTGTAACAATTTAAGATAATGAGGCTTTAAAAGTAAATTTATAAGGTATCTTAATTTTTTATAATGGTTTTTTCATATTTTTGACTACTAACTTTCTTCTTTCATATTAAATGATCACGGCGAAAAAATATTTGATTAACTTTTAAGCGTCTAGATATGCCATATGGTTAAATCGTATTAAAATAATTTTCTGTAATTTTATCAAAAAAAAAAAAATAACTATTTTGATTAAAGTTTCAGAAAAATCATGCAAATTAAGGAATTTGTACTGACTGCGGCGACCACGGGAGATAAAAAAAACTCCAACTTCTTCTATTTTCCTAAAACCAACAACTGGGCATAAGAATCTCTCTGCCAACTTTATCTATCTCTATATCTTGAAAATAAACACTAAAAATAAACTTTTTATTTATTCATGAGCAGGTTTCTATGCACATAAGTAAAGTTCTTTACACACACACACAGCTGGTTACCGACAGTTTTCAATCAACCAGCTTGTCTGGTTATTAACATAATGCAATCAACATTATAGCCACAGATAAAAAATATCATTCCGTTTTACGAACTGAAATTAAATTGTGGAATTCCGCAAACTTAGTCGAGTCTGGATGTGTATAGTTTCTGTTTAATTTACTTGTACTGGAAATCTTATATAATAATACGACTTAAAAGTATAAATGAAAAATGATAATCAACAAGAGCTTGGCTATTTTAATTGAAGGATTTTTTGGTTCTCTAATGTTTGATAAAAAACGATGGAAAAATGATCATTTTAAAAATAACTATAGAAACACCAATCATTTGACAAACCTCACATTTTCCAAACATATTACTTTAAAATTAAACATGTGACAAAACACAGATTTTACAAATGTGTTCTTTATCAAATATTGTAAATACTAAACAAACATTCTAAAAATATTATTTGACCAAGCACTACGTTTATAAAATTTATGATTTTATAAAAAAAACGGTAGATAAACACTGTCACTTTATAAAAATGCGATCGGGCTTTGGGCGGGAAGTTGCAAAGGGGAAGCGTGAGAAGTATTGGCGCTGTATATTCTTTTCCAAAATTTGTGATTTTTGAAAAGTGTTCGAGAACAAGTGTGAGTGTTAGAAAGTAAGCTTTCGCTACTTTCAAAACAACATTGATTAACATGGTCCCTGTATAACAATAACCTAAATTACTTGCTGTCATAAAGTCATCTTTTGACACTCGGTCGCTACTGTCACAAAGTCTGTCGCTCGCTCGCTCACTGTTATGGTCATTATACAACTATAACCTATCCTACCTTTTGTCATAAAGTCGTATTTTACACTCAGTCACTACTGTCATAAAATCTGTCGTTCGCTCGCTCACTGTTATGGTCACTGTATAATCAAAACCTTACCTACTTTTTGCCATGAAGTCGTCTTATGACACTCGGTCGCTTCTGTCACAAGGCCTTTTGCTCGCTTGCTCACTGTACAACCATAACCTAACCTACTTTCTGTCATAAAGTCGTCTTTTTACACTCAGTCACTTCTGCCTCAAAGTTTGTCCCTTGTTCGCTCATTGTTATAGTCACTATATAACCATAACCTAACCTATCTTTTGACGTTAAGTCATCTTTTGATCTAAACCTTTATTGGACTTTGGTTAGACCAAAGACAACAGATTCATTAGATTTCTCAAAGATATTTGTGGCAATTGAATCAATTTTCAAACAATGCATTTTTTCAAACGTTATTATGCTATACGTTTGTTTTTAAATTGGCATAGTTATAAGATTAATAGTTTTTAAAATAATGTTTTGGTGTAATACATTTATTAACCTTCGATTAGTTTGTCAAATGAGTGATTTTAAAAATGATTGGTTTGTCAATGTATTGTTAAGCAAAAATTTATCTAACGTATTTTGTCAAATGATTGTTTGTCATACGTTTTTTATCTTATGATAGGATACCGATTTTTTTAATGATATAAATACAATTTGAGATAATGGTGCCAAAATTCCGGCGAAATTCTATCGATTGGTTTCAATGCTAATATTTTGTGTAAGAAAAAGACAAGCATTTTGTTCATGTGTAACCTCTTATCACCCTTTAAGATATTTCGAACGCACTAGGCCCACAGGTCCCATAGGTCTTCAGCGTCGCTACTTCAATCCCAGATGATTTGCTAGCGCGGTTTACTCCTTCTATTACAATCTATTCTTAGATCTATTTCCAATATACAATTATCAGTCGTAAACCACGCATGGGTTAACGCGTTTCAAATTGTCACTCATTACTTAACTTGTGTGGTTCTACGTGTTTTCTAAATCGATTAACTTAGCCGATTAACTTAGTTCTGTATTTCTTAGCATATGATAATAAAAAAAATATTTCAACCGTCATAGGTAGGTACTTAATCTTTGGGATTTTGTGTGATTTTGCGACTAAGAAACACGTTCAGATGTCTATCAAGCTCCCTGAACTTGGGTATTTCAAAGAAGACCAAATTGAATAGTCCGTGGGCCATTCGGACGTAAGGTTCCAAAGGGTCCTTTTAGGCATTAGCTAACAAGTTCAGGTGGCCGATCGCGTTAAATGCAATTGACGCTAACGTATTTACTAAAACCCAAGCACAACCGCGAGGGCTATTTTTGATATGTAAAATCGGCGAGTCGAGTGATTTTCGTTTGATTTCGAATGATTTTTATTCGACATAATATGTGAGTCGAACTTTTATCAATCGACTCATGAAAATTCCCCCTGAGAATAAAGAAATATATAATCCCTATTATAAATTATCTAGCTGTTTCCCGCAGCTCAGCCTGCGTCAAAAAGTAGCCTATGTTTATATAAGTTGTTTATATAAAGTATCTATTTTTGACCCGGGGTCTTCAAGCGGGCTTTTTTGTAGGACTATTTAAGATAAACATTTCCATCATACATTACATATGTGTAACTCTAGCGGTATTGGCAGCGCACGCTAGAATATCTCGCAGATGGTAGATTTTTCCTACTTACTTGACACTTATCGTCATATTTTGGACAATTCACACAACATCTTTATAAATTGTAGCCTATGTATTATTCTGATGTTTACGCTATATTATTGTAAAGTTCCATTAAAATCCATTCAGTAGTTTTTACGTGAAAGAGTAACAAACATCCATCCATACTTACAAACTTTCGCGTTTATAATATTACTAGCTGTTTCCCGCAGCTCCGCCTGCGTCAAAAAGTAGCCTATGTTTGACTCCAGGTCTTGGACTATATCCATACCAAATTTCATCAAAATCCGTTCAGCGATTTGGTCGTGAAAGCGTAACAGACAGAAAGACAGACAGATTTTCGCATTTATACTATTAGTATGGATTATAAATTAATACAACATCGGAACAAAATAAACATGCATGCAGTTTCCTCCACATCTAATATCGGACGTCAGACGTCAGAGTCCAATAACATCGCGACGTCGCTGCAGAAACTGCAGTTAGACTTTGATTTATAGGAAGCCGTGATAAATAAACTGGGATAGAACTAGGCGCTGTCAGGGCCTGTCGGCTATGGGAGACATTTTTAACCGACTTTACAAAGGAGGTTTCTATATGACTTGTACTTCAATAATATTACAAGTGCGAAAGTCCGTCTGTCTATCTGTCTGTCTGTTACGTTTTCACGGCCAAACTGCCAAACGGATTTTGATGATTTTTTGTATGAATGTAGTTAAAGTTCCAGGGCCAAACATAGGCTACTTTTTGATGCAGGCGGAGCTGCGGGAAACAGCCAGTTATTAATAATGTGGAGGTGTGGTTGGCAATGTCTTTACCAAAGACGACTTTGTCAGCATTTATTTATTTTATACTAGCTTTTACCCGCAGCTCCGCCTACGTCAAAAAGTAGCCTATGTTTGAGTCCAGGTTTTCAACTATATTCATACCAAGTTTCATGAAAATCTGTTCAGCGGTTTGGCCGTAGAAGTATGGATAGTAGCAAAGCACAGTTTTTGTATTTTTACTACTCTTTTCTTCCAACACTCTCCATCATATGCTTGTGCTTCCAATGTATATACATTCTTTAGTTAACTGATAATCTTGTTTTGAACTTCTCTTTAGAAGTGTGTAGTCTGTGTTATCATTTCTTCTAATGTTAATTTAATTACGTAAATGTTTTCTTCTACTTATGTATGTAAATGGTGCAATAAAGTGTTTATTCATTCATTCATTACGCAAGTCAAAAGCCAGTAGTAAGAAAAAGTACTTTATGATAACTAATACCTCCAAGGTAAAGGAGTGCTGAAGGGTAAGCTGAAGATGCAACTTGGAAACTAACTTATTCATTTATTTTTGTCAATCAAAGAATAGCGGACAGCTATTACTAAACATAAAAACGAATTATGAAAATGCAACTCGATCCCAAATAAAATACCGTATCCAAATACCAATTTAGTTGGAACACAAAAAATAATGGCCAACAAAAACACCGAACTAATTAACTAATTAAGCATGTAATCGTTTAACATGAGCACTTGTTAAAGTTGAACCAGTCGCTAACTCCTCAAATGAACTTGCAGTAAGCCGCGTCATGTCATGTCAAACGGAGGATAGTTTAAACATTTGTTAGAGGCCGGGTGAAGCCACTTAACTATGGTTCATGTGAATGACTGATCGCGGGGTTATTTATTTAAAAATTAAAAAAAAAATTGTTATAGGCTTAAATCAGAAGGCTTTATCAACAAGTGATGTTAAGAATGATGACAGAAAGTGCTAGAGTGAGAATGTTAGAATTTTAAGTTAAACAAAAACGGACATCATACATTACATACACTACACTCTATATCTGAATAATATCTGGGTTGGTTACTAAATGCACCTATTTTAATTGTGTTTTAATAAACTACTGGATTCTAGCGGTAGATTTAAGTGGAGCGGACCTAGTTTGTGAAATATCTTCATAATGAAATATTGATTGATATGGTCACTATAATGATTTCTGATGTTTTTTCAGATTGTTACACATTAAATTAAATTATTTTATATGCGATAAAAATTGTATTTACAGTTTAATTAAATATGATACCACTATATTATATTATACTAGCTTTTTCTCGCAGCTCCGTCTGCGTCAAATAGCCTATATTACACCCCGGACTATATTCATTCCAAACATTAAAATCCGTTCAGCGGTTTGGCCGAGAAAGCGTAACAGACAGATAGACTTTCGCATTTATAATATTAGTATGGATTATATAATATACCATTATTTTTAACATAGATAATCCGATTTCATACAACTCGCTATCTCTTGTCATTTAAGCCACCCCGGTAGTAAACAACTGCCCACCTACCAGATTGTTGCACTGTACACGGCGGTTATTTGTTGAGATGTGGTACGCCCACTTCACTTTTACGGCTCACTATGTATGCCCGATAAGTAACTATTACAATATTTATTTAGCAATTAATGGTTGCAAGTTATTTTTTTTTTTCGTGTCTTGTCATTTAATAGTAGTAAAAGTATCTTTCAATAAAATATTATCTTTCAGTAGCTTACAAATGAATCAAAAATATGACGCTTAAGTAATTTTTTTTTTTTTTTATTGTGAACTTGCATAAATACTGTTGTTTTTTCATTTGATAACAGAAGCTTTGGTTTTCGTGTATGTCTAATGTAGTTAGGTATTTATTTGAATTAAGACAAAAAGTCTTACACTAATTAGATATGTATAGTAGTAGCTCAAAAAATCCATATTATAGAAACTAGAGCCTTGTGTTATATTTTATATAACATTTAATTTTTTCAATTGAAATATCTACAAACACTCTTATCTAAAGATATTTTCTGCACGTAATCAATGCTGATAACATTAACTTTACTGCATCGTCTGGAATCTCTAAATAAAATGGCGCTCGTGGTGGTCCAGTATTAGCATTTGCCAACACGCGATTCCTTAGCGGGCAGGCTTTGGTGTGCCCTGTGGCATATTAACGCGTAAAAGAGAAATAAATTACGCATTTATAATTACTTTTGGTATACTCTTAAAATTGTATGATTCTATAATTTGGCAGAAATTGAAAAATATGTTTTGTGATGTAGACATCGTTCAAATACGGTTGAAGATCATAGAGCGGCCAATGACAGAGCAGTCAACGTTGTCATGTATTGTCTAGCCTTATCTGAAATCGTAGCCATTTCGATTCGACAAGAAGAAGAATAAAAAGCAGTATAATAGTAGCTTCATTAGGACTTCATGACAACTTAACTCGGCTTGTAAATTTAAAAAAAAGTAACACCTACACTAAAACAGTCTTGTTCGTTTAGCACCTTAGGGATTTTTAGAATCAGTATACACAGAACTAAGTTGGTCAAAACAGCAAGTACACAAAACAACCTAAAGTTATCCATTGACAGTGTGCGACAGCGCGATACGTGCTCAGCGCAATTTGCATAGCTTCATTACGTTATCGCTCCCGCTTGTGACTTGGCGTTTTTTTTTTTTTTGCTTTGACGCATGTGCGCGCCTCGTTGTAATTGCTCAGATAAGTGCTGAATTTGTTTATGTGTTTTTAGAAAATTCAGGATATGTCTTACTGATTCTACTAAAAAATATTTAGGGTTGAACGAGCATATTGTTTGGGATAAACCAAACAATTTCATATGATATACATAACTTACCGGGCTAAACGAAGAATAAACCTCCACATTGGTTCTGTCTGTGTTTCTTAGAACTAAGTATTAGTTTTTTTTAATAATTAATCGATGGAATTACTTCTGCTATTTGATACAGGATAATTTTAATTGCAAAAAAGAGATAAATAGTGCCTCGTCAATAACTCAAATTGGGGGAAAAAAATAATTAAATATTGGACATTCCAGTAAAACTGAAAATCAGACAACGGCGACTTCCGATTCAGATTTCGTCTAGTCTAAGATACTCGTAATGTCGGATAGACCCTATCTGATGCAAGCTTGACATCTGCTTCACCCTGCAGTTCTTATAGCAGTTTCAGATGCAATACTTATTGATGAATGCTGAGATTTCACGGCTACACAGAGACCTAGAATTTCCGTCCGTGAAGCGCTTCATCAAAGAAACGTCACAACGTTACTTTGAGAGGTGCCCTTCCCATCCCAACCCGTTAGTTGTGCAGGCAGCAGCAGTCAGAGATGCCCCCCTGCGGCACAGACGCCCGAGGAATGTTCTCTCTGACCCAGACGACCCCATCACGGTGGCCAACAAACCCTTTGAAAATCTCCAGACTCGCCGGAGTCCGGGATTTTCCATAGGCACATACAACCGTACTCGCCGGCGAGTACGACGTAGTAGGAACAGTAGCTCGTTTTCCAGGTACCGAAATGTACCAGGGCGCTTCACGCCACCGATAGGTTCTTAGTAGGCCCTTCAGGCACAATAGTGTCGGCCCTTATGGCATTGAGCGTTTGCTACCGCTCGCGAGTTTGCATCGCTCGCTTGATAAAGGCAAAGCCCATGGCCGAGGTTCGTCCCAACTGGGAGCCCCTTGTGCATTTGCCGAAAAGGCTGAGGGTTAATAGCCCTCGCCTCAAACTGTCCCGCTGTAAATTTTGAAGCTCACAGGAGCTAAAATTGTAGGTCTTTAACAAAAAAAAAAAAAAAAAGATTTCACGGTATGAAAAGTTGATTTGTGTCATCATCAGTCCACTCTGTTTTCCAGATTTCGGCACCAATTTCACACACGGCTCATAGTGTAGTTTTCTTAACGTCCATTACCCAACGGAGTAAGCTAAATTATCATCTCTCATTATTATCCATACTAATATTATAAATGCGAAAGTCTGTCTGTTTGTTACGCTTTCACTGCCAAATTGCTGAACGGATTTTAATGAAATTTGGTATGAATATAGTTGAAGACCCGGGGTCAAACATAGGCTACTTTTTGGTAAGTAAGTAAGTAAGCGATCCATCGAACTACTGAAGATATTAAAGCTAAATAGATCCTGCTGAACAAATGTTAGCTTATTAAATCACACACAATTAGCGGAAGGAAGAATATTATAACATAACCATCTATTTAAGAGTTGAAAAAGAGATAACTCCTTTCAATTCAGATTTCGTCTAGTCTAAGATAATATCGGTAGACCCTATCTGATGCAAGCTTGACATCAGCTTCACCTGCAGTTCTGATATCGGTTTGAGATGCAATATCGGTGATTGTAAGATATCACGGTATTGAAGGGTTAGTCTGAGGAAACTTATCGATTGATTTCTCGTATAGTGATGTAAGAAAATTTCGAGTATACATATTTTTTTGAACAAAAACTAGGCTATCACGGAAGCTTATAGAATTTTCGTTATTTCTATTCGGTTATTTTAGAGTTATGAGTGTTAAGAGTCGGGCCGGCCTCGGAGAACATACTGCGACCATATCGCAGACATATTAAAAAGGGAGATGTCAGGAGTACCCTTAATCGAAGAGCGTGTATGACAAGAGTGAGCGTAGAAGAAGCGAGGGAAGTCTTTAAGGATCGTAGCAAATGGAAATCCGTAGTCTCTGCCTACCGCTACGGGAAAAAGGCGTGATGGTATGTATGTATGTACCACAAACACACTTTTCAAATTGTTAAAGATAAGATAACATTTTTTTTTTTTTGTATTATGTAATATATTAATTTAATTTGTTTCACTTATGACCAGTAGTACCTTTGACTAAAAGTGTGTTATTTCACGCATTACTTTTGATTATTAAACTATGTATTTTAATTAAATCAAATAGTGTTTTAATTTTAAGTAAGTAGGTTATTTTATGTTTAGTCCATTTTCATTAATTTCTGTATAAAAGCCTTATAATAAATTAAATCAATATATATATCATTAAATTCATTTAAATTATAACTAGTAGTACCTTTGTCAAAGAATGTGTTAATTCACCCAGGTGATTGGCCTTAGAGTCTGGTAGGGACAAAGTTTTATTTTATACAAACAGGCGTACGGCCAACCTGATGGTAAGTGGTTACCGTAACCTATGAACGCTTGCAACAGCGGCGATGTCACGAGCGCGTTGCCGACCTGTCCGCTGTCAGCACAGCGACCCCTCTGGAGCCTGGCGACCCTACTCACTAGCAGGGACACAACACTGCATCACAGTGTTATTTGGCTGCGGTCTTCTGTAGGGTGGAGGTACTTCCCCAGACGGACTACTCCTTACAAAATCTTCTACCTCTCTTAAATACAAACAACATAGGACGAAGTTTACTTATGCACGTAGACTATCAAATCTTTAAATTTGTAAAAATACTTTGGAAACGATTTTTTAATAACGATTATTGTTATTTGTTTCAGGTAAGCAAAAAAAGGTTTATCAGGTTCGAAATATTCTGATTATTTGGGTTTCGGAAAAAATTATAATTTGGTAATGCTTGTATTAGGGTTCCGTGCCTCATATACCATTATTGGATAAACTAAAACTTAGCCGTACATTAGTTAAGTATAGCGAAACTTACACAACTTTCGCTTTAAGATAAGACACGAGATGTTACCACTTATCAGTTAGTCATTCAACTTGAGTTTAGCAAGAAAACTCTTTAATCACAACCTGTATACTATGTCTTATTACTATTATCTTTATATATCTAGTTTTATCCTGCGAGTTTATACACCATAAAACCATTTGTTTCCAATTTCCAACATGTTTTTCCCAAGAGATTACAACATGCGAGGTCTTTCAAAAAGGGCGTCAAGGGATTGCTCAAGGCTTGGCAACGCACGTGATGCTCCTGGTTTTGCGTCGGGCGGGCGTCCATGGGCTACGGTGACCACTTACCATCAGTTGGGCCGTATGTCTTTTTGCCTACTTAATTATATAAAAAAGCGGCAACATAAAAATACGTTATCTGTGAAAATTTCAGCTTTCTAACTATCATGGTTTATAAGATACAGCTTGGTGACAGACAGACGGAGAGCGAAGTCTTAGCAATAGCGTGCTGTTTTACCCTTTGAGTACGGGACCCGAAATACAAAACACAATATATATTTTTTGCGCTTTTTCGATCGCACTCAGCATCGACTCGCACTTGATCGATTTGATTTTAAATTTCTCTGTTTCTGAAAAATGTACTTACTGAAATTCTTTCCATATTTCCCTTCTATTTCATACCTTTGACAATGAATAAATAAATATATATCATGCTAATTGACATAGTTATAGACATATCTTAGAGTACTTGGGCTCAAAAGCATTTAGCTGAGAACACAAAGAAAGACAATGATGATATAATTGATCATGAAAATAAATGATTTAGGCAAAGATGATGCAATTAGTATCATGCAAACAAATATGATTTGATTGATTGAAATTAGGAACTTGGGGTCCGCTAAATCAGATAAAGTAATTTAACAGTGAATGATTTTTTTTAATGATATCTACAAGCGATTATTCCTAAGAGAGTAGTCGAATCCGGCAACACACACCCAGTAACCAGGATTAATATGCTATCTAAGACTCAAATAAGTTAATGAAAAGGCAATATTCCTCGAAGCACCGGCGACGAAACCTTTTTTCAAAAATGTACGCATCAAGTGTCTTTTGGGAAGGCGCAATTTTGTCATAAAGCTTGGTACACACATGTTTTTGGTACACACTTTGAAAAACTAATCGCTTATTTAGCTGATTTAGGCGTTACTTTGCGGAATTTAAAGGTACAAGCACTTACCAAATTATTTTGCGTGGTTCCGCCACTACTACTATGGACTAATGGTAGTGGGTGGGTGCCGGCCGGCAATAGTCTGCATGAACTAACTGGTGGCGGAAGCACGCAAATAATTTGGTACGTGCTTGAAAAATAATGACATTTTTAAATCCTGTTCAGGCAAAAGTGTCTATTTTATATCGGTTTTTATGTTGAATGCCGATGACTGGCAGGAGATGGCGCAGGCAGGATAGATCTAGGTGGAGATTATAGGAGACCAAGACTCACTTCGGTCGATGCGCCATCTTAGTAACACTCATATTCTCAAACGTTTGCTCAAACTCGACTCAACCTTACTCCAACTCATTGGTATGATTAGTCGTCACTAGCTTCCTTGACTTAAGGAGTTTCCTCATTGGAGGTGAGTATCGAACTGTCAAATATAAGGTTGGTCGAGAGGTAATTAGAGGCGGCCTCGAAAGTAGTTATAAATCAGTTTTTTGACACTTTTTGCCTAGTTAACTATTTACTTTGTTTATTTTTTACCCTATTCTCTTGTATTTTTCAATTTTTGTGCTTTGAATTGTTAATATAACCTGTGTTGTTCCTCATTGGAGCTTGCTCAAGCAATAAACTAAGAATGTAGCTTTCAAGGAGAGTTCGAGGACTTCCTTAAGGCTTCCAATGAGTTTGAATGAAGGACGTTCTTAAGGTTATATTTAAGAATACGGGTGTAAATCTTTTTTGCCAGTAAGCATATTTACAAGCTGTATTTTGATGTAATAAATAAAAAACTGGTCTTACCTAATAGCGGATTATGAGAAAGGGCATGTAGTTAGCAAATTGATTAATTGTTTTCTAAATTATTAGAAATAATTATTTGCAAAAATGGTTTAGAAAGCTTATCATTTAATAATATTAAATGTACTATTGTTCTACATTGGGTGTGTTCTAAGATGGTTCTAAGCTTATTTACCCCACAAGAAATTTAGAGGATAAATATTTCACAACTAAAAAATTACCTAGGTTGGATCCTAAAATATGCAGTAGCCGCAAGTGTGTCTATGCCTTTACATACAAGCATACAGAAACCAAACCATCCGGCCTGTCCTATCCATCCTACGGATATGAAGATAGCAGGACAAAAAGTGCAACTCTGTCGCCGGAGTCGGCGGTTTTTTTCTGTCCCTTTTTATTTCGTATTGATTCGCGACGTGCGAGTAGGAGGTGAGATGGTGGGACTCATCTGTCAATGGAAATGTTTTGTTTTCCAACCGCGCGAGGAAAATTGTAGAGTTATAAATTTTTTTTTGTGACTGTACTTTGGGTTTCGATTTGCGGCTTACATATAGAGTGAGGTTTTGAATCATCAGCCTTTGTACAGTTTTATAATTGTTTGCTACATGAAACTAGACCACTTTCAATAGAAGAAATAAATAAAAATTTGAAAATAAAATGAAGTTTTATGTTTTAGCGATTGTTACACAAAATACCAAGAAATAATGTTCGGTCTAACATACAAAATTTTTTTTTGGCAATTTTTTTTCTAATATTTGATTTGATAACTTAACAACCAACATATCATTATCGCTAAGTGGTGTTTTACGAGTCGGAGGAGATGGTTGGTCAAACGCGACCCGTGTATCCGTAGCGAATGCGCGTGTCAAGCAACGGCGTGACGCGACCACTATTTGATTGGTCGCCATTTAGTGGCATTTTCTATCTTGAGCTCCTCTGTGCTTCTGAAGGCACGTTAAGCCGTTGGTCCCGGTTGTTGTCGATAGATAGCAGTCGTTAGGCTGTGTCAGATGCCTTGGGGCAGCCTGAAAAACTGACAGTGTTGGCCACTAACACACCTCGAGTCATGTTCCTGTTGGCCTGGTTTCCCTGTAAAAAGGGTTAAGGAGGTCAGATAGCAGTCCCTACATTGTAATAATCAGTTCCGCCAAATCCGCCAGGACTTACAGCGTACCCTAGGCTCCGAAGCGTAAGCTGACGACGCAACTAGGAATACACGCTAGGATGATGATGAAGGTGTTTTTACGAGTCGCAATATTGAATTCTTTACAACTATTTCATTAAAATTTTTATGTCAAATACACAATTTACTGGAGTTTTTGTGTGATTGTAGACTTAGATCATCTGTGAAAATATTAACTGTCATCTATCACGGTTCAAGAGCAAGGGACAGACGGGCGGTCGAATGTAAACCATTCGACTCACCGCTTTTGCACGAATCATATTTTTCAAAATATACTCAAGAATCCTCACCTAGTTTATTCCACAGTGCAAATTGCGCCAGTCCTAAATAGCAATCTTTACCTAAAATACCAAAGTTATTAATAATTCATGAGCCGATTACACTGACATACCATTTTTTACTACCGTATGCTGTCGTTTGCGGGAAATGCATTGCACTGACATTTACTCATCGAATGACGAGACCCGCATGTTCTGTGTGGGTCTTAGTTATCTAAAGCGTTAGTTTCAATTGGACGAGTTTAATGGCAAGTCGAGATTCTTTGACACTCATATTGCTTGGCTCAAAAGCGACTGTAATTACTCTTTTTCTTAGGGAGCCTCTCCAATTAGTGAATATTAGCTATTAGCTTGATAAAGTTCTTTTTTGTATTTCGCTCTGTACTGTTACCACTTTATTGTGAGTTGTGAAACGATCAAAGTACTATGTGGTTTTTAACATCAACGATTTTAATACGGTTTTTATCGCGTTTATTACTTATTTATTTACACCTGACGTTTCAAACACTTTACAGCGTTCATGACACGATAAAAACCGTATTAAAATAGTTTAATTTAATGAATAACAATCGCGAAAACATAAGAAATCATCAACGATTTTTTACAGGAAAGAACGTTGAACACAAAAAAAAACAAATTTGAAAAGAAAAAAATCTTTTGAAAACTAGCTGAGATTTAAGCTTCACATGCTGACTTTTGTCTTCTATGAGAATACTGAGCTAAATATTTTCTTCACTAAGTACATATTGTGAATTTTTTTATGTGTAAATTAAAAATGGTATTTTTTTGTTTTTATCAGCAACTGCCAGTTCGCTCGTCCATTTGACTCGCATACTCTACTCGACCAATTTACAAAACATCTCGCTATAAATTTTTTATCGCCTTATAATTTAGTCTGCCTGTCCGTCCTTGCGACCAATCAGAGACGAGACATTACAGCCTAAGTTATGATTGAATTGCTATCAACATAACCGTATTTTAAGATAAAATCGTCCATGTTTATTGCATTTGGTTTACTTTTATTTTATTGCAAGCCCTAAGTAAGAATCTGTTGGAATTTTATTAAAAGTTGTTATTTATAGTTGGTTATGTTATGGGACTTTACAGCGCTTGTGTGTAACAAGCGATCTTACCATGATATACCTAGTACAAGGATGGAAGATTCTCTGTGTAAAATTATTCAAATAACGACTTTTGCTGCAGCATAATAAAGTGTTATTTAAATTGCACAGTAGTTACATATATTATAGAAACTTACATGTAACTAAAACTATTCATAATGTTATAAATGCAAAAGTGCATTTGTACATTTGTTTGCTACTTAACGCTTTGTCTACTGAACTGGTCTTATTGAAATTCCTCGTACTTATAGTATATACTATAAGGACATGGGTACATGGGATTTAGGTACGCGCAACGAGCATCGACACCATAAATATACAAAAAGAAAGAAATAGTTTATTTGCAATGAAAGTGGGACATTTTGGTGTTAAATAACAATATGGCCGCACAATCAACCTTGTTAGGTATGCAAAGAAAATTAAAACAATTCAAAAGAGAAAGAAGAAAAATCTTAAATCTATCTTTCGCGTATGTGAGACATATCTAGCATTATGATATATTAGTAGCAGCCTATCCTGACTTCTCCCAGGCCTATAGCCTTCCTCGATAAATAGGCTATCCGACACTGAAAGAATTTTTCAAATCGGACCAGTAATTCCTGAGATTACCGCGTTCAAACATACAAACTCTTCAGCTTCATAATATTATATTATTATTTTTTAAGTTGAACCTGTACTGTACCTATTTCTCTAAAAAAAAACAACCCAGACTGATGATTTGATTGAAGTCTGCAAATGCTACGGTTCGCGATGTCACACAATTGAGATTCATGCGAAAGTGAGATGAATCATGCGACGTTAATAGACGCCCGCGCCGTCCATCTGTCATTCTGTATTGATGGGATTTTTGACTTCAATTTCATTGTCTTGATGCTGTTTGTCGATGTGTTTCTGACTTGTCAGTAGCACATCGCTTTTATACTATCAAAATTCCCAAGTATCAAATGTCCCTAATTGCGTGTTCAGGAAACAATCTACCTTTTCTCGAAATGATTTGTCTTTTCTTCATTATGTCTCTAAATGATTCCAATTAAACAAAATTCTTAAATTTGCGATATAATGTTGATATAACATTTATGGTGTAGAGTTTGTGCAATAGGCTAGTTTCCAGGGTCAAAAGACTAACACTAGAGTCCGTCATTTAGGGAATCAAAATATATTAGTGACGTATTTTTTCTTTCTCTCACTGACGGACTAATTATATTTTTTTAGGAAACTAGCCTATTAGAGCTTTTTGAGTAGGGCCAGAATAGATCGGGTTACATACTTGATATCAAACTTCCATATGTCTATTCTCGTAATATCTACAACCATGCATCAGCGGGTCGCTACATCCGGTAGTCTATATCAATGATCTGCCTGGAAGAAACTAAGTAACCAATTGGATTGTGGGGGTCACTACCCTCAGTTATGAGGAAAAAGACAAGGAGATTGAGAAGCTTAATTTTTCTTTCTCCTTATCTCAGCGCCTTCTTGGTTGTGTCCACAGCTGTTCGCCTCGGAGTACAGGGTATGCTTTCCTACTCTTTCTCCTCCACTAGGGACTATAAAAATCTTAAAACAAGTAACAAATCATTAATCGAAACCAATAATCTTCTGAAGTTT
This sequence comes from Euzophera pinguis, assembly GCA_947363495.1. Lineage (NCBI taxonomy): Eukaryota > Metazoa > Arthropoda > Insecta > Lepidoptera > Pyralidae > Euzophera > Euzophera pinguis. The sequence continues at coordinate 959,536 of OX376159.1, forward strand.
CCCCCTTAAGGGGGTGAAATCTGAAGAATCCTGAAACACATGTCTAATCATTTATCAAAAGCAATAATCTTGTGAAGTTTCGTATGAATCGGACTAACTAATCTCCTTCCTCCTTCCGTTCCCCTATTCATACTTTGGACCTCCATTTGACCCCCTTAGGGGATGAATTTGGAAAAAAACATTTCTTATCTGAGCACTATATAATAACATAGAACTTCTGTCCAAATTTCACGTTTATAGATTTTATGGTTTAGGCTGGGCGTTGATGAATCAGTCACTCTTGTTCTTTTATATATATAGATTGTGTAGTTGTTAGCTTGACGATCGCCATTTGTCTGTCTGTTCATATGATTTGTGTCTGAGACACGCGTAGGCTTATAATTGAGGATCTGTCAACAACTGTTGCTTATTGCGATGGATGCGAACTGCAGTCTGAAAATGGTACTTCTTCGTCCAAGCGTGTTTCCTAGTTGCGTTCCCAGCTAACGCTTCAGAGCCTAAGTACGCTATCATTAATAATTCTGTGCTATAGTCACTTTTACGACATTCTCTGGGAGATAGAGTAATCTATTTTTAGACAGAAACACGGCGGATAAAATACCTGAAATTACTCATTTTAATGAAATATTTTTAACCTTGATCTTTTACTTATAGTAGAGTCAAACAAATAATGAGTTCATGTTTAATTTCATATAATTTTACCATTTTGAGACAAAAATATTGTCGCCATCACACGGGTTCGGTCGTAAACTGTCGATCTGTATAATTAAAACCCATTTGGGCTTCTTGTGGGCATAAAAAATACACCTGCGAAAGCCGACTAGCAGATATCAAAAGTCGTACTGGGTACATAATAGCAGAAATGTCACAACTGAAAATAGGTACTAAAAATGAAATGAGAAATAAATTGATATTAGCCTGCACTGCATCGCACCAGCAACTGAATCATGATCCACAGAAAAGGAACGAAGCTACAATATGGAAATCATACTCGTATCAACAATAATACCCTTCACCTGCGTAGAAACCAATTTCGGTTCTTAACAATGGAGTTTTTATTGTCATCATCATCATTTCGTGTAGGTTATATTGTCAATCGCCAATGTACACCTGGTGTCAGAGTTACGCCTTTCGGCCTCTGACGTGGTTTCTTTAACGACCACAAGATGGCAGTCGGGACCAACCGGCTTAACGTGCCTTCATCTTTATTATCAGAAAATCAGGTGATTCAAGACTGCAATGTCCTAGCCAAACTGGAAACAACTAAACAAAGTTTGCTTCCCATGGGAATCGAACCCATGACTCCCGGGGCCAAAGGACGAACTAACTAGCTAGCGCCTTAACTACTGGACCACGGAGGCAGTTTTGATTGTTATCCAGTTTGACGCAGGTGAAGGGTTCAAAGAAAGTAATACTTTGTGACTTAAAACTGGCTAAAGTTTTAGCCTTTCCAATAGGCAGTGAGTGATAGTGATTGTAGAGACGTAGGATGACCGAAAAACAATGAGAGTAGAAGTTAATAGGAAATATCAGATGTTTGTAGTTTGTCTTCTATCTTGAATCGAATATAGATCGAACTAAATTAAACTATTTTAATACGGTTTTATCGCGTTTATTACTTATTTATTTACACCTGACGTTTCAAACACTTTACAGCGTTCATGGTCGCAGGCAGACTAAGTTAACATTTGTCTTTGATGTCATAAGATTACAAAACTACCGCCTGAAATTTTTATTGGGAACTATTCCTGTTAACTGTTAACTTAGTCTGCCTGCGACCATGAACGCTGTAAAGTGTTTGAAACGTCAGGTGTAAATAAATAAGTAATAAACGCGATAAAACCGTATTAAAATAGTTTAATTTAATGAATAACAATCGCGAAAACATAAGAAAACATTATAGATCGAACTCGTAGTGTAAAAATAGTTTCTTTGACAAAAATCTTTATGAAAACGGATGATTATACCTAAAAATTAACTGTCCATCGGTTGAGACCAACAGAATTTAAAGCTTAATGCCTTTTTCTTATATTTCCTATGTAGTAATATGGGCATCATCGGTAAAAGACTTCGTAGCAAAATACCTACTTTTTCAAAATAGGTACAGTTGGAAAAAAATATTCATGGTGGTAACTACTTGCGTACTTAACTGGCCACTTACAAACCATGGTGTCATGGAGGTACCTTAACAGTTCTCTGTTAAAAAGACATAAATAAAAATAAAAAAATAAAATATTTTCATTTAATTTTATTTATGAAGTTCTGTACTGATCAAGGTTGTAGAAGAGTTCCGTAGAAATACAAAAGCATGAAAACTACACACTCGTAACCTAATATTACCAATCCTGTCGCCTTCACTGCATATGCGCAAACGCAGATAACTGAGACATCCAATAAATAATTGTTCACAAGAAATTCAACTCTATTACTAATACAATAAAGATGAGAATTCTGTGATTTGTGTTCAAGATCACAGTCTTAAGTGCAAGCCATCAGTATCCATCATAATTTCGTCTCATCTTGTAATGCGATGCAGTCAAGAGACGAGACATCTAATAGTGATTATATGATACCTAGTTAGTGCTGCTAGGGGCCGATTCTCGCGGCTTTCGAGATTAAGTCGAATGCGAAATTAGTCGAAAACAATAGCGGATGTATGGGTTTTTCTGTAATTAGCCGCTATTTTTCGAGAATTCTCTTATTTGACTTATCTCTATAACCTGCACGCTTGTCCTCAGCTAATAGTCACAAGTCACTAACAATGCCTTGTCAGTGGTCGCCATAGTTTGCTAAAGTCGACACGGAAACAATAATAAAACTAGTTTGAGTCGGACTCGCCCACTAAGGGTTCCTTACCAATAACTATAAAATCGCATATCATGTCTGTTGTATAACCCTCTCTAAATATTTATTTTGTTTTATTTTTATTTTTTTAATACGTTTATATAGCGGTAACAGAAATACATCATCTGTGAAATTGTTAACTGTCTAGCTATCATATATATATATATATATATATTCATGGGATTTATATGTTCATGAGATACGGACGGATGGACGGACAGCGGAGTCTGACCCCCATATTCTTAAACTTAACCTTAAGGACGTCCTTCACTCAAACTCATTTAAGGGCCTTAAGGAAGTCCTCGAACTTTTCTCTCTCAACGACATTCTTAGTTGGTTCCTTAAGTAGAGTAAACTCCAATGAGGAACAACACAGGTTATGACAACAATTCAAAGCACAAAAATTGAAAAATACAAAAGAATAGAGCGAAAAATAAACAAAGTAGTTAACTAGGCAAAAAGTAACAAAAAAATTGATTTATAACCACTTTCGAGGCCGCCTCAAGGTACCTCTTGACCAACCTTAAATTTGACAGTTCTATACTCGCCTCCAATTAGGAATCTCCTTAAGTCAAGGAAGCTAGTGACGACTAATCATACCAATGAGTTGGAGTAAGGTTTAGTCGAGTTTGAATAAAAGTTTGAGATTATGGGGGTTAGACGGTCCCGTTTTACCCTTTAAGTACGGAACACTAAAATCGCTTATAAAATTACAGTTACATGACGTTGACGCAAACACCTGGGGTGCTATTTTTGAAAAGTGTACCTAACTCACTCAAAAACAGCTAGTCGAATAATTTTTGCTCGTTAACGAATGACTTTCGTTCGATATCGAAGGATTGTTGTTCGACATATATGTCATAGATTTCAAAAATAGGCCTCCTAATCGAGCTTTAGAAAGCAGTTGACGCGACAGGACGTTTTGTGAACTTTCGCAGTTTCTCTCGGAAAAGTCAGGGTCAGAAGAGGCCGTGTAATTAATTGTTCAGCACTTAGTTCTTAGATTCATCTATACAAGAATCTCATAGTAATAGTACATACTATTATTATCAGATTCTAGTATATATGCTCGCTGTTTCGCCCTCGTAATTAGATACAGTTTTTCCCAGACTGGAGGGGACTGGATCTTCCAGCTGGTGGAATCATACTGCTAGAAGATTCAGAAGGGTTCCGTCGTAGATATAAAACCATGTCTGATGTAAGAGAGCCCCCTTAAATATTTATTTTATTCTGTTTTTAGTATTTGATAAAGCGGTATCAGAAATACATCATCTGAGAAAATTTGATTGCCTAATTATCATGGTTCATTATAGCCAGACAGACAGACGGACGGGCAGCTGAGCCCATTTTACCCTTTGGGTAAGGAGTTCTAAAAAAGTCAATCTTATATCGGAATCAAACCCACGATCTTCGGATGTTAACGCCAATACTTTACCAGCGGAGCACAGAAGCAGCAATATAAATTAAGAAATTAATTGATTGTCACATAAAACACAAGTAAAATAAGAGTTTTATACAAAACAACTGTTTTTGTTTCTTTACACTCATTACGGCTAATAATTATTAACTTTTACAGTAATAAGTTGGTTTTAATTTATGTTTATAAGAGGTATAAATGGGTTTTAACTATTTTTACTTGTAAATGCCCACTAAGAAAATTAATTAATACGTATTCCTATCAAACAAACTCAAAACAATAAATGTTATAGCAATTTATGTATGTATGTAAAAATCTTTATTGTACACAAAGAACATAGTATCAGAATACAGGTTACAACAAAAGGCGGATTTATCCCAAATAGGTATCTCTTCCAGTCAACCAAACTAACATAGGACATGACATATGGGCACAGAAGAGGGCACAACACCATTTAATCTAAATAATTACCTATAGAGCTGTAATTCAGAATCACCTGTCAACGACACGTCGAGTGCCGACCAGTGTTTGTATAGTGGATAATATGATGATACGATTGTGGATTAACACTTAACTTTGAGAGCTCTTGGTTTTGATACTGAATGGTGCCGACTGGGTGCTAGTAAACAACAGTGGTTGCACTTTGTCGTGTATTTTTAGACGTCATCGTTTCAATGAACCTTCCGACCGGACATGTTTATACAAAAAAAAAAAAAAATCTATTCTATTCTATTCATGGTTTAACATTGTCAACGTGGGAGTCCCTGAATAGCCTCTGAGCCGAAGTCGACCATGGAAAACATGTTCAGGTAGCATTTCTGCCTTAGCGGTGTCTCTCCTCAGACATGTCACATCTCAAAGACCTTTACAAATCCACTGACAAAATCTCGTTACTTTTCACAAATATTTGACAGAGTCGACTCGCTAAGAATATGCAATCTAGGGTTAGACACGCTAAGAAGAGAAGAATAAAGAAGTAGATTTGGCTTCTTTTTGAATTAATTAACGCTAAGAGAGCGTAGAAAATGAATGCTACAATCCATCCATGCTATCCATATCCATACTAATATTATTAATGCGAAAGTCTGTCTGTCTGTCACGCTTTCACGGCCAAACCACTGAACGGATTTTAATGAAATTTGGTATGTATATAGTAGAGGTCAAACAAAGGCTACTTTTTGACGCAGGCCGAGCTGCGGGAAACAGCTAGTACTAATTAAATTTATAATTCTTAAATAAATCGTAGTAATACGTAAACACACTGGAGTTAAATTTTCTGAACCAATGAGTTGTAGTTAAGGATGTTAAACCACCAAACAAACGGGTTAAATGCTTATTGAAGTTAATTCAGCTAATAATACATAAAATATGTACCTGGAGAATGAGCTTTGCCTTTGACGCGCTTAGTTACTAATTTCTTGGAATATTTTGAGAAAATATTAGAAAATATAGAAAAAAAATAATTTAAGGAGGAGAGTAAACTAATACATTTTTCATTTGTGTAATAAAATATTAACAAATGAGACTGTCAAAAGTACTTACTGGGAAACAATATATAAAGCGAAGTTGACAGGAAAAGTTGGTCAAGATATTGCGCGAAGCAGTCATTCCTCGTACAGTTATTGACTCTAAAAGTAGAAGAAAATTAGCTTATAATATAACGATTAACACAGGTCTGTGTTGACATATAATACTCAAACTAATTTGTCAGTATTTTCTCTGGTACCACGTCACATACGAGTAAGAAGATTAACATGACATAAAATCTGACTTTTACAATGTAAACAGATAAAACAGATTGACAAAATAAAGCGAAAAATCAACAAAGAAAAACAAAATGATTTTCGTATAAATTTCCCAGCACTCTGTTATATTAAAACGTAATGACAAATTAATACGCCATTATTTAATTTGAAGCTCTCGAGTCAACAGACCGTCAACTATCAACTTCGCCGCATGGTGGCGCTGTCGGCAGTGACGTCACGGCGGCCATTTTGGATATGTATAATTTGACGCGTCGTTTTGACAGACGACATTTAATTACCGACCTCTCATTACCTGGATATTGCGGATATTGATATAGTGGTGTTTAAAAATCACGACACGATTGCTATTCGACGTTAAATTTGATTAAGGATTTCTAAATGCATGCCTATTGTCAACAGTGCATGTAAACAACAAATAGATTGATCTCTAAGCTTTTAGTTTTGATGCTTCATAATCTGATTAAAAAAAGATTAAAAAAATGCATAATTTTCTTGCTCACCGATTAATTTAGTCTAAGAAAGAGCTCACTGTATTTTTACCACATTGCACGCCAATGGCCCGACAGAACCAAATAAAATATAACTTTGGCCAACTGTGTCAAACTGCCTGAATCAGACGTTTGTATCTACCAAAAGCAAAAGAGGCCAACAGTCTTAATGGAAGGTGCTGCATAATAAATTGCCACTAGTGACGATAAACTGTCATCAAAGTCGCACCTTGGATTGCTTCATCTTTAAACGTTACAAACTCTTCAATCGTATACCGTATCGTATTCGAAAGTCGTAGACATGTCGTACATTATAAACAGCTCTCGGGTTTTGTTAAAAATTGTGCAGTTGAATCGTTCGGGTCCGAGTTTATTAATAAAGCCTTAATTAAGATACCCCGTGTCGCCACTGGCACTGATTAATTTGAATGATTCCTCGATAATTCGCTTGATTAAAAATACGTCAAAGTATTTTTTAAATGAGACACTTTTTGTGGAGTTAAAAGTATTAGTTGGCTTTGATTTGACTAATAAAAAATAGCAGTTATTGCAGTTTTAACTCCTACTTTTTAAACAAAGAGTACTCTAGTAGGTATTGCCTATTTTGTTATCATTTTTTTGTCAGTTAGGTGACAGCTGTCAAAAATGGATGACAGCTGAAAATCGGCGGTATCTATTTGTGCTGCTAAAGCGCACATACTCATTGCATGCAGGTTAAGGAGTTGTATAAGTTTCTTAATTTCTGATGCTATGTTTTTGTATGTGACAGATGAACAAAAATAAATTTTCTATCTATTTTTTGTCGATAGATTTTTTCCTATACATGTGATTGGGCAGGTGAGTAAGTTATACATTTGAAGCTTGAAAAATACAAATAAAATTTATTAACGAAAACGAGTTGCGATTTTATTATTTAATAATAAACTCGTTTTTGTTCAGTGTGGTCTCTATTACATATGTACATGTTACGGATACATTGTTTAATGTACTATTCGAGACCCTTTCTGCCCCATCAGCCATCGGTTCTCCGCGCTATGTTACCCACTGCCACTTCAAAGAACTAATCATATGGTTTTATTTTCATCAATAATCAATATTAATAAAATTGTAATAAGTACCACATACGGCTGTTAATATATTTAAGCTCCGACTCCGATCGAGTCTATCAACAAACACAGCTTCGAATTGTATTTATAGCATTTTAGCTAGGCTATCGCTTCCTATCATTCTACGGGTTTTGTACCAGACGTCTACAATCTCCAATCTAGCAAAGCCCAGCCCAGACTTAAGACTTGAAAGAAATACAGACGTAGTTTCACATACACCACAAAGATGCGTTCAAAATTTGTTATAAGTAGGTACATGACTAAGTTTGAACACAGCGGCTTTCACAAATATAATACCAACGCTGACATCGACGTCAATTGCTTTTGCCCTTCACGGCATATATGTTAAAAGGCTACTTTGACCATTAACTTTTAAACTAACGCGTTGCAAATTTAGACGATTCCGCTGGAAATATGGAGCTGTAGAAATGCTGAGCCAGTCGTTCCGTGAGCATGGCCGTTGGAACACGGTTGAAATGTCGGAAGTATGAAGGTATTTTACGCGCTTAATCCTGTAATTTAATGTACTTTAACCATTCTTTGGCAGGCCGTTTTCTTGTCTGTCAGTAAGTCACATGAATGTGTCATTTTACACCAATATGGTAAAGCGACCAAAAGGGCATAATGCCTCCTGGTTTTAATTATAAACACAAATAATTAATGATGTTTTTTTTTATATTTACGTAAATTTTAAAATTAGTCGATCCGGCTCACGGAAGTCCACACAGGCTATTTTCAACTACAGTGACTACAAAATTAATTCTTAGGTTAAGTTCTTTATGTTGTTTCAACATGATTGTTTCGATTCTATTTAGTAAGTTGAATTGAGCTTCAACTACTGCTACCAGTATTTGGTTATTCTATAATTCAGCTAAACGATTTTACCAACTATTTTCGAACTTCACTTTTGAATCAACGACGACCCGTCTGTAGTTCTTGTAAGTCTATGGCCCAGACGCCAAGTCTCTTGAAAGAAGCGTGATAAATCTGTCAAAACGTCACAATTTGAGTTATGACGGTGACGGACTGATCTGTGCATGGGATGTCGCAAAAAATATCGTTCACTCTAAAGTAGACATTATTTTATACGCTGAAGGACTAGAGTCCCATGGCGGTGATTATTGAGGGTAGGACAAGTTTCTAGTTGCGTAATAAGCGACGCGTAATTTGAGAAATGTATGCGTTAGTGTGAATTGTTGATCATTTGGTTTGTTGAATTAAATGGTGCTTAAGTAAATTTAATTTATTATTAATCTGAAAGAAATACATTACAAAAACTCTATATTGCACAACAAGGATACATTGTTAAATACAAGCAATTACAAGAAAAATAACCTTGCGCAAAGGCGGCCTTATCGCAATAGCAATTTCTTCCAGGCAACCTTTCGAAAAATTGAATAAGGATATTAACGATTGTGCGCGGTAGGTGTCAAAAAGTAAAAAATTAAATAATTTTAATAAATATCAAAACATAAACTTACACATATATTGTACATTACATACTTACTTTTATACAATTATATATATAAATATTTAAGTAGAGAATTCCAAGTCTGCCAATTGGCATGAAGATATTTTGAGACATTTTCAGGCTAAGTGAACCGCGGGCAACATTTCGTATGAAATGTATGGTAAAAAAATTCAGTTTAGCTCTGAAAGCGTAACAGACAGCCAGATATTATTCTATTGGAAACGTCTAAGGTAAATAAAAAATAAAATAATATTGTAAGGTAGTCATTTTGATTCCTAGTTGATAAACGTTTTAGGTCAAATTTGACATAGACATAGCCTGTTTGCCAGTAGTGTAAAAAATAGACATTTTGGTTTTTAGGCAGCATGATCAGAAAGGGATAGAAGTATGGATTTCTACTCAAAAATATCAAGTCTTCTTTGTAATTTACTCAATAAAATTACTGAAAACGTTACCACTGGCTGTAAATCAAGCGAAACATCGTATTATAATTAAACATATGATGGATTTATGTTCTAACTGTGACTTGAGATCCCCTTTTTGTTATTTACTCGGGTTTCATGAGTTAACATTAAAATATAAATGTGTAGTTTTTTAATTTTTGTTTTTTTTTTTTAATTTAGAGTGTTGCCAGATTGGCAATATCTGACAATTGAAAACAAAAAAAAAAAGTTGGCACCGATAGTGTTTAGTGTTTACTAATTATTTTTTCAGTAAAATAATTTAATAACAAATATTTTCGACTCGACAAGAAGATAATAAATATTATACATAATTTTGTTATAGATAGTTTCAAACTGTAGAAAAACTGTTATTAAGTTTACGTTTTATCGAAATAAAAATTACATAATCCTTATTAATTTCTCTCCATTCATTACTCTCCATTTCCATCATACTCGTAGCGTCAACTTGGTTGGTACAAAACTGTTTAGCTAAGGAACTAAATCTTTAATTTCTGATTCTTTATAAGATTTAATAAAAAACAACCTTAGAGTTGCGCCTTATTTAATTGGCAAATATAGTAAACAAAAATACTTCTATCGATCACTTACACTAATTTTACAAAATTCACGAAAGGAAAATGTTTTTTTTTGTGAGCTTTTTTTTTATCTGTGGGCTTCCCGTGACGAGTATTTATAATTTTTTACAATGCGAACGAAGTCCTCGCTTTACCCACTGTGGTGCATATTGCACAAAATTGCATTGTGCAAATTAAACAATAAGTGAAGCACAAACTTTCACTGTTTTCTTTGAATTGTTTGTGAATGGACTTCGGACTGTTTTGTGTTTGCAAACAAATGTCCGTTTTGTTTTGATAATTCTTAACGTTTTCGAAACTGGACGATGAATTTTCAATCCATTGATGGTCAGTGTCAATGGATTGAAAATTCGTTACGTTATGAAAAATAATTGTATTTATTATATATACATTAGTGATAAACATGGGCTCTGATAAATTATTAATTTAAGATGGCTTTGCACTTTTTCCTACTAAGTTTTTCCATACTAAATGACAATAAATTTCTTGGTTAGTCTTAAAATTAATTCGGCTTTAATTTTTTTAAATATCACAATTGTAGATTTAAACATTCAGTTTGTTTATTTAAACTTAAAGCTAAATTAATTATATTATAATGCATTCTGCTTCAAAATTAGATCCTAAGATCAAGCTGAGATTTTAAATGTGGTAAACATCTTTCAAGATTCTGAAATTTGTCAATTAAGAGTACCTCTCAATTACGACCACGACAAAATGACAAAATCTAACAAGTCGAAAAATTTGAAAAGTTAAACCTCGCATCACGGTGGGCAGGTGGCTCGCCGTCGCATCGGCTGTCAAAAACTTGTAAAATATCGCCTCAGCACACGGCCCCGGGCTGGTCCCTCACAAAGATATCTACAAGATTTATTCCGAGTCTACAATGGAAATGTTTTAATTCCTATCATACGGAGATTTATGTAGGGGCAGATGCGACCACTGTGCATGATAACGCTTAAAAATAGTGATTTAGACGTCACTGCGTCTTGGCTTTCTCCGTTTGGTTGATAGTGAAATTGTGTGGAGTTGCTAGGTTGCCATGTCTTTGTTATATTCCTTTGGAAATGTTTTATATTTTTTCTTGCATTTTATTTTGATTTATATTTGGATAAAATATATAATGTATATCTTTATTTACAACAAATAATATTGTAACTATAGTTGCATGAAGTTTATTCTTTAAGCTCATGAAGAAGTAGCGAATGTCAAATTTTGGGTAGATTTTAACGTTTAATATGTGAAATAATCATATTATATCAAAAAGGGTGTGAAAAAATTCCTTCAGGGTGGGCAACACGCTCGTGACATCTCCGGTGTTGCAGGCGTTCATAGGCTACGGTAACCACTCGTACGCCTGTTTGCCTACTTAGTTGTATAAAAAAGTAATTCCAAATTACTTATTCCTCCATATAACGAATAAATAATTGACAATAATCATACAGATGGAACGACCATTTCCGAATTTACTTTTAGATCTCGCATCGGGGCGAAAAATCAAAGTACCCAAGAAATCCATATAAAACATTCTTTACAACATCAGCAAACGCTATAATAGTTAATACCGAAATGAAGCTCCTATCCACACTTAACAATTTCCATTTATACCAATTCAAATACCCAATTCACGGTTATACCATCTCATAACCAAGCAATGACCTCATAATGGCTTCAGAAATACCCGATCCCCGTAAAAAACCATTTACGATCGATTAATACATACTTAAACTGCATAACTTTAATCAAAATCAAAGAAACAAAAAAAAATTGAAGTTACGAGCTCAGACCACTTAATAAATTGTCTGAAGGCTTCGAAAAAAAGGCTTGATTCGAGTCACCAATAACACTATACTATGGAGTTTATGGTGATGCCCTTGAAGACTGTTATCGGCCCGACGATTTTTTATTGACACTATAAATGTGGAAACACACGGTAGGATAATGGGAACGGGCGCGGTGAAATACGGTAGCCTTTTAATTTCACGCATTATGGTACTTAATAGAGTAGGTTTTATGGCTGTACGTGTAATCTAAGTGTTTATGTTTCACTGTAATTGAGGTGTGTAGAAATTTGTTGATGCCATTAGCAGTAAATTATAGAAATATTTATTTAATTTTTTCTATATTTTGGATCTTGAAAATGAAATATTGAGTAAATGGCCAAAACCGTACAAGAAAGATTTTTAATTAAATCAACACGCATGATTCACATAGTTAACTTAGAACATTTACTAAAGTATTAATTGTGATCAATTTTCTTATCGTAATCTGTTCGCAAACAGACAATTTTAGTGAAATGGCTGAATTGAACACAATATTACCACACTTGTTTTTGAAATGGTTTTGGTCCTAAAACTGTAAGCATCAAAATAGCCAGGTTGGGCAAACATTTCGATTATTTCTCTTTTGTGTCGAGCATTAAATGTCTTTTAACACATCGTTAAAGATTTTACGATTTAAGATGCCCATTTAAATAGCAAAGTATTTTCCATGTCTATATAGTAAAGATAAAGATAAACATGATCTTTCATTCACGCGCTTTGATTTATTACTAGACCTGTTTTAGTCATCGATTTTAATTCGATATTTCGATTTCAAGTCAATAGATTAGGTGCTTTACTTGGCTGCCTAAGTAGAAAACAGTGTTTAGCTACTTATTATATTATATAAAAACTAATAGAGTGCCACTCTTGGTATTATTTATGCGAGTGTTATTTTTAGAGGATAAGTCGCCGCGTGGTAAGTTAATTTATTAAAATTATGTTATTTATTAATGATTAGTGTGTAACGCGTGTAAATTTGCTGGCGATAATATTGGTCATAAATAGCGGGGGCAGTGCAATAAAGCATACCCGTTAGTAAAAGTGGGGGATGGTCTTTGCTCGACAGGCGTGGCGTTAGCATAGGTCTAAGCAGACATAATGTCAGTTAGTTGCATAATTTGTTATTGTTGCTAAGCCGGCGTAGTAAATAAAAATGGTCATATTGTGTAGGTTAGTTAGCACGGTGGACATCAAATTGACCACGGTTGTGATGACAGATACGTGCGGAGAATGGTGCACGTATCCAATAGCCGTGACAAATACTTAATTATTTAGACGTATTATAGTGACGTGTTAGCCTTTGCACTTATCGTTTTACAAGTGTTTACATTTTTTTACTTGCGATTAATACATTATTTTTTGCTTGCTACTACCACCCCCATGTAAAAAACCTAAAAAGGTTTTTTAGGTCTCTACATTACCTTTTTTATAAACAAACAACATAAGTATTAACAATCTCAACTATTATGAGTACAAAAATTACAAATAAAACGCAATAATTTATCTGACATTAGTTGATTGATAACCAAACGCAATTTGGATTTTTTTAAATTTGATTTGACTTGCAAGAAACGTTTCTTAAAAGCGTTTAGTTCCATTTTTAGACCCGTATGCCCCCAATCCAGTCTGATTTATACATATGTTCGCTTGTGATCCCAGCGGACCAGCCACCGCCACCGGCTCAATAATCGTTAAGACAACGTCCGTCCTTTACCGGGTTCGAATACATGCTTTGATGGCATTTCAATCGTCGGCTGATACCGTAGATGCTTCATCATCAGTTTATCAGACTGTAATGGATTCTATAAAATCTACAGCTATAAAGTTGCTTATTTATGTTTGTTCTGTTCCTAGGAGTATAGTGCTCTAGATTAGACGTAGTAGTACAACTTAAGTTAGTACCTAACTGTTTATATTGTGAAACATCGTATTTAGTTTTATTTTGATTATAATGTGTGTTAATTTTGAGTTTAACATTTTTGGCGGGTAAGAAGGGATTCCCACTTACTAAGCCTTTATAATTTTATTACCATGATAAAATTAACTACAAACCAATTCATCAACTGGTCAATGTTAATATTCGACCTCAACCAGACGAGACCATATCTTAAACAAAACAGAATTAATCAAAACCAACAATGGTAATGCGGTATGTCGTCATAAATCGACTTATCGCGGCATCGACTGTGTATCGCGTTACGACATTGTCTCTTTGATATCGAATTTATTACGAGGGGCTTATTCGAATCACTCGAAATGAAACACGTCAACCGCCGACGCTTGCCTCTCATAAATTCAGTGACATATCGCCAGTGTTCGAGATTTTTCCGTTTGTAACAAATCCAGTTGATAAACCCCTTATGGGCGTACGAATACAGATGAATTTGAAGCGGGGCGATTGGATACGAAATTGTTCACCGTATCTTGTCGTGTTTTCATATTAATGACGATTCGTTTTTTGGTGTTTTTGGTTGTAATAGGAATTTTGATTATGAACTATGGTCCTGGCGATGAATAATTCTGTGGTCCTGGTTAACATAATTTGATAATAAATGTACCTACATATTTTGGCTTTAAAATTCCATATTTCTATACGAATTTAGCTAACACAATTCGGTCTTCATTTCCGTATCATTTCTAAATTCACCCACACACATTTTTGCATTCTAATCAATGGAATTCAGAATTCTATTGGATGTTGGTTTATTGCTAAGCACACCACTTTCAGGCCATCGACAACATTATAATTCTATCGGAAAACATCTGCTAATACCTTTTCTACTTTCACTGAATTTGTACTAGCTAGTAACTACTATTATCGGCTTCTTTAGAAAAAATGTCAACACAAAAAAAAGTTTAATTGGAACACTTTTTCTCAAACAGACCATCTGTTTCTCATTCTTTTTGGATATTTTGATATTTTACTCATCGATTTCAAGAAATGGACGGATCAAGATTATTCTGTTGCTTGAATTTCTGAGAAACGGTCAATAACTCCAGTGGGGCGACTGATGTGCGATTTATTGATATTTCTCACCGTTAGTTAAGAATGATCACATAATCGACCTTTTGCATCGAATACATTATGTATTTTATTTAAATTATGAGTATTTTCGAATTTTATTTTCAACTAATGGGGAAAACTTTTTTTTATGAATTATTCTATTCTATAGAGAATGCGTTTTCCAACAATGAGACATGAAAAAGAAAAGAAATTATCAACGAGCATGTATAGCATAGTGCCTAGAATGCTACTTTTTTACATCACATGCTCAAAAAGAAGACAGACAAGGATTGCAATAATTCCGTACTTCTGACTAATGACTCGATGATACAATCTTTAAAATTTAGGATTGTTACGCTAATCTGTAAGTGAAATAACAGCTTGCCATCTTTTACAAGCGGCAGAGATAATAACCAATCAATTAATGAAGGTATCTTTGTTCACAGATGAGAAGGATAGAGGGGGTACGGTGGAGTTAGACATGCGGTCCAAGCAGCAGCCACGGCCGTCCTACCGCTGGCTTAACTCTAACGAAAACGGTAAGATATTCTTCTTCTCCGTTCAAGATTCATACAAGTTGCAAAGCCCAAAGAATCTATGCGAAATACCACTGGTTGTAAGGATCTGCGATGCTAGCTAAAATGCGTTTGTCTTTGTGTCTTGTATTTTCCTAACAAACTCTATATTTCATACGTCGTAATCATATTTGTCGCAATCGAGTCGAAATTCCGTTCGTCGCGATCGCATGAATCGAGATTCGTGTGTCGCGATATCGTAAATCGCAATGACGAATTTCGAAATAACATAGGGCACTCAGGAAGGGCACTCATGTCTTATTACTCATTCTTCTCAATAGTTCCTTTCGCAGTTCCCTTGAAGGAACTACTGAGATCTTTTTGTCCGTGTACTGTCGTTGTCTCTACCCAATTCTTTCCTATTTCCTGTACTGTCACACATACAAGTTAGTATGAAAAAGTTCCGTGGTTTTCAAGTTTAAAACCCATCTATATCTACTACCTTATCCTTCGACATCCCTTATTCAAATATATGTAAGTTGATTTAAATAAAATTATTCATATTCGTTTCTATTATCAGCAACACATTCATTCCACGGATGCCATCATTTAATATAAATTATTACACCTAATTAATATTCTAGTCTTATAATGATTCACATAACATTTTAATATCCAACGACTGCCATCACTCTTTGTTTACATCCAAATAGAAACGTTAATTCCATAGTCATTTCAAAAAAAGTATTATCAAATACGAGACCTAAGTCGTCGCAGAAAGATTCAAATTTAAATTACAAATTTTCGTCACCAATTATCATCGTTTTTGGCGATTAAGAATCATTACAATTTGGAGCTTAGGTGTTAAGTAGACGGTTGAAATTTGCATGTCAATATTCTCGGACAACTACACATATTAATTTGGCATACAATCGAATTCAGGAGCGTGACGAGGCCGGGATATTCCACTAAAACGGGGCAATAAATATAAAGTTACTGCCATAGAAAAAAGCGTTGTACGTCCCAAATGTAATACTGTAATAACTCATAGGTCTTTTTGTACTGAACTAAGCCACCGTGAAGCGATAAATATTATTTATTTTTGCTATTATACGCGGTTTTGTCAGTTGTAATGGGTGTAAAACTCAGCGAGATTCGGCCTCAGCATGTGCTTTACTTCCAAATTACCTACTATCACAAATTACAGATATGCTATATAGATATTCAACCGCAATTAAAACGCTTAAACTTGGTTGGTTACTCCTGGGCACACTCATTCAAAGTCATTGCTACGCCATCTATCGAAAACATGAGAAGTTTGAATTAAGATTTATAACTTTTTAAATACAACACTTACTTAACTTGTGATAGAAATTGAGAACGTAAAAAATTGTGTTTTGAAAATTCTTTTTTTTTTCTACTAAATCGTGAACATTTAAAGACCAAGCGTCGAAGAAATTCATCCCTATATTTTCTTCTTACGTTATCAATGATAAAAAATAATTAATGGTAATTACGTATGAATTACACAGATTTCACTAGTCCCAAAGTAAATTTGAAACTTGCGTTCTGAAAAATGTAACAACGTTGCTAGTATTTCATAGATGGCTCTTACTTTTGGTCATGCTTGTCTTTATTAAACCATAAAATCAGTTTTGGGCTTGTAAAAAAAGATGGATGGAAAGGAGACTTCAGAAAGGTATTTAAAAATCAAAGGTGACAGGAAAAGTCGGCAAGGGCCGGCCTCGGAGAACATACTGCGACCATATAGCAGACATATTATAAAAGGGAGATGTCAGGAGTACCCGTAATCGACGAGCGTGTATGACGAGAGTGATGAGCGTAGCAGAAGCGAGGGAAGTCTGTAAGGATAGTAGCAAATGGAAATCCGTAGTCTCTGCCTACCCGTATAAAGGCTTGTTGGTATGTATGTATGTATGTAAAATCAGTTTTGCTACAACACCGTCACACATATGCTAAGTGACATTAACGACCATTCCTTAAAAGCCCGACATTTCAAAATTGGCCAAAACATACAGAAATAGGTAACCAGTAGTGCATCCCACAACATGTATTAAAACTGTCATTGTTTAGTTCCAAATCGGCGTATCGTACGACATAAAAACTACGTATACACCTCTGTAATTTACGACATACCACCAACCGGTTCACAAGCGTACCGCTTATTGAATCCCGCCCATTGTGTGGCCGCAACCGAAGACGTTTTGTGAATATTTTTACACTCGTTTTAAATGCTCAATTACATGTTTTTCAATTTGCTATGCTTGGTTGTTAGTTTAAATCAGTAGTTCCCAAACTTATTTTTCTCGTGGACCACTTTCAAAATTTTACTGGTTTCGGTGGACCCCCTGCTGCTACATTTCTACCACATTCTTAAAGTCGCCAAAAAATAAAAATTGTGTCACTTCTGAGTTCTGTCCCTATATTTCGATATGTAAAATAAAAACGAAAAATGGTACATTTTATATCACTTTATTTATTAAAAGAATAGAATTACAAGAAAAAAATATTAAGGTAATATAGGTTCAGGTCATAATTTTAATTAATGGGAAGGATGTATCTGATGGAGTGTCAGCAAACGATCAATGTTTGGCTTTATTTTTGTGAGCAATAACCGCAAATCCCCCCGCTCTGTGATGTTTAATTTGCTCCTTTTTTTTGTTAAGAGGTTTGTAACGGCACTAAAACTCCTTTCGACAAGATATGACGAGGGAAAAGCTATTAAAAATTTCCTTGCGATTTCCCACAGTCCAGGATATTTTTCGGGTATTTCTGCTTGCAGCCAAAATGTTGGGTAGCCTTTTCTAAATTTCACCTTCAGCTCCTCATTAGTGCTTAGCTCGAGCAGCTCCTCTTGTAATACAACATTGGCCACTTCCGTTTCATCAAATGGATTTATTATCCATGGTGGTATATCCATCGTCAGTATATCTTCAAACCTGGTTTTGAAGTCATCATGCAGGGCACTTAAATGTTGACTGTAGGTATGGATATCCTCATCAATACATTCTACCTGCGACAAGTTTGGAAATTGAGAGAATTCGCGCCGACTAATGTTTTGCTTCATAAATTTCAATTTCCCAAGAAAAGCCGAAATTATCCCCTTTGTTTTTATTAAATTCAGGCTGTCCCCTTGTAACTGCAAGTTAATATCATTAAATTTTTTAAACAAATCTGTCAAATACGCAATGTCTGCTTTGAATTTGATCAAGTTTTCTTTTAAATCTGGATCTCTACTTTCTAAGAACTCTAATATGGAATCGAAAACAGAGTAAAATCTCGTTAAGCATGCACCTTTCGACAACCAGCGTACTTCAGTATGTAAGAGCAGTCGTTGGAAGTCTTCATCATTTTCGTCGCACAATTGAGCAAATAAACGTGTATTCAATGCATTGCTTCTGATTTTGTTGACAGCTTTTATTACAAAATGAAGAGATTGGTTCAACCTGTCACTCAAATGTTTTGCCACAAGATGTTGTCGGTGGATTACGCAATGAATAGCTGTAAGTCCTGGTATAATTCTTTTGAGATGACTTATAAACCCACGATATCGCCCGACCATTGCAGGAGCTCCGTCTGTTGCCACTGAAATAATGTTTGTAAATGGGATCGATTTTTCCGTAAAAAAATTACTCAGGACATTAAATATTGATTCGCCTTTAGTGTCAGTCTCCAAAGTTCTGGCAAATAGCAATTCTTCGTGAATTTCTTCCTCAACAATAAATCGGACATATGCCAATAGTAATGCTTCATTACTGGGTAACGTTGACTCGTCCAGTTGTATAGAAAAATGAGTTTTTTGCAGATGATTGCACAAAAAGCTTTCGATATCAGAGCTCATTTCATCAATGCGTCTTTGTACAGTATTGTTACTTAATGGAATTCTTTTTAGTACGTCAAATGGAGATTTGTGCAAAACAGTTTTTAAAACCTCTTCAACAGCGGGTAAAATTAATTGTTCTCCGATAGTGTGCGGTTTTCCAGATTTTGCTATAAGTAATGAGATATTGTAAGATGCCCGCAAGCCATCATCGTTACTTTGAGATGTTGAAGCGAACATACTGTGCATGGTGGGTCTCTTTCCATATTTTTCTTTCAATGTTTGAAAATATTTTAAATCTTTACCTATTTTATCAGTATGACACCTTTTTAGATGATCTTCGAGCTTTGATGGTTTCATAGAGTCATTGCTCAAAACTTTGTTGCATAATAGGCACATGGGCAATTGTTTGTCTGCCTCTGATGGAACAAAACCATATTTCAAATAATCGACACTATATTGTCGACATTTTTTCTTTGCTGTAGCCATGTTTCGTGTCAGTTACCTTACCTGTAAAAAAAATGTTTTAGTAACCAAGTTTTTTTCTGAATATAGGTATCACACCGCAGCCTTTGTCAGCACGCGGAAATAGAATTACGGCTTGTAAAGGGACCAACTAATAAACCGCTGAGACAAATACAAACGTTTTCACAAAACGGTATCAATTTTAAAGTACATAATTTACCACTAATTTTTAATAGTATAAATAAAAATTAGTGTACTCAGTATCGAATACTGATCATATTTGTGTAGGAAAAAATAAACGTCGAAATCCCAAAATTGTCCATAAAAACGATAACTAACATTTTATTAAATCAATGAGTTCACGCGCTCCGTGTATTTGCGTATTTTTTGTCTGCGGCTTCATTGTTAAAACGTGACAAACAGGCATCGAAGTTCAAGCCCCGCCCTTTTCCCGTCGCCCGCGCACCGCTCGCTCTTTCCGAAAAGGAATAGTTTTGATAAAATAGTTACTTCAAAATCAATTTAACATGATTATGAAATTACTGTTTTATAAAATTTGTAGTTATTTGCAAGAAAAATTACAAAATTAATTGCTCTGCAATATTGCTTATTCGGCCTTTTTAGAGAGGCAGTGCTTCTCTCGTGAAAAAACAATTGAATAAAACGTGCTGTGTTTGTCTTCAAATCGAAAGAGGACAATTAAAATATCTGTAAGTTACTAAGTTACCTATCTATACAGGCCGTTGTGATCAACCGACTAGTACACGTAAACAAAATACTTAAGTACTATAACAAAAAAAGGTAGGTTACTTACTTTTCTCCGGCACTAGCAAACACAGATATAAATTTTCTCACAACTTTTTTCCAAATTCCGCCTTGTTTTCGAAATTCCGGAAACAAATGAATGCGTTTGGTTGCCTTTGGCATCAAGTATTTATAGTGTTGATCAAGTTCATGTCTGAACAAGCATTAAGCATTGTCGGGCGGATAGCGCTTTGCAAGTCTGTACACGAAATTGTACGTAATATCGAATACACAAGTTTGGACAAGTAACAGTCGCTTGCCTTATTAAAATATTATCTGCTTAGATAGGTACTTAAAACAATGTAGGTAGGCCCTTATAAAAACTATGCTTACATTTTTGCTCTTTACTATCAAAAGCAGATAAATTTTCGTGGACCCCCATTAACATCTTATGGACCCCCATTTTTTGTTCACGCCTACGTAGACCCCCAGCAAGTCTCCCGTGGACCCCTGGGGGTCCACCTGGACCACTTTGGGAATCACTGGTTTAAATGAATGCTGTACGTATTTGTGTAGTGTTATAATGTGACAATGAAAGTTGTAGCAAATTATTTTATTCATATTTCTATTTGTCTGTTATATGTATTTCAAAATAACAAATTAGAATAGGTTTAGCTAAAGGATCTTTTGATAAAATTCAATTTGCCCCCAGGTAGTATACATTTATAAGTAGTGCCAATGTGTTACTATTTCAGAATACTCTTTTTTATTTAGAAGCTTATAGCACGGTTTGATAGGTTTTGGAAGGTGTTACCAATTCCCGTAAAAAAGGTATCAAAAATCTTATAAACAATATTCATTGGAATGAATAAAAACAGTAATTTATTTCAATTTCTATAAAAAAAATCCATTTTAATGAAAATGTCATCAAGTATTTTAAACCAGTTTTAAATTTTTTATTTATCCAGGTATTTGAATTACAACAAAAGCGTACATAAAACCAATAGGTTTTAACAGTCAATCGATTGCCAACCAGGCAGCCATACAACTCCATACAATCATCGACATCACGGCAACCAGCATCAGCCATAAATCTACTGACTAGTGATTGATTTTAACACGGTGTTAAACCAAAATGGTAGAATACCCAATAAACAATCGTTTTCCGGTATTATACCAAATCGAATGCTGAAAACTTTTACATACTAAATTTAAATTTAACAAAAGATATACATTTACCGTCTTACTACAAAAAATTAGGACCACTGTCAAACATGTGTTTAAAAAAAACTGCTTGCATTGAACTATGTTTTTCTATAGTCTAAAGTTAAACAGAGTATAGACATAGTTTTAAGCTTTGTTAAACAGTAGTCTAAGTGTACTTTGGGTTATAGATAAACGTATTTTACGATATCATTTTTCAGACACGTGTTGATCAGATGTCAACTTTTTTGTAGTAAGACGGAAAGTTCATAAAAGTTCATAATTATTATTCTTAATTTAAATAATTTCATACAAAGAACTCAAATTTTACTAGGACAGGCTGGTACGGAATCCTTGACACGCGAAACCAGCTCCAATATATAAAAAAATATAGAAAATTTTCTACAGTAGTCTATAGTAAACAACCGTAGAAAACAGTTGAAAACGAGTTTCAAACCAATTTAGTTGATACCAGAGTTTTCTACAGTTTTCATCCCATCACTACTGACCGATCAATCACAACCATTTATGAGTGTAAACTCAGCACTGCAATAAAAGGGTTAAGACAAGAAGTTGGGTCGTCGTAAACGAACGCGGTTTGTGGGTTAACAATTATTGTTTCTCACGGGTGTAAAAACGGTGATAAAGTGTGGTCAAGTTATTGTGAAGGGTTGAAGTTTTGAAAGGAAAATAACAATGTCAGTGAATTTATTACTTTTTCGAATTAAGGCGTTCACTGGTTTTGGGTAAGTATTTGTCAGTATAAATGAATAAAAAAATTACAGTGACTTAACTAGAAATAACTGTGAGCATACGGATGAAGGCCAAAGATGTTGTTTTATCAAACAAGACTTATGTAGAGTTAAGAGCATTTTGTGTTATTTATTGTCCATATTAGGTAAGGTACCAAAACAAAATGATTACTGTAAAATTTTGTTTATGGTTTTTTTTTATTTATTAAAACTTTATTGTAGCACGAGTAAATTTGCTTAAATAAGAGGCAGATTTAGTGGTAAGAGCATTTTCTACCAGGCACCCATTCGAAGAAACAAAACATTTGTGCGGCCTTCAAATAGGTTAAGTATTATTGTACTACTAGCAGCCTGTCCCGACTTCGCTCAGGCCCATAACCTTCCTTGATAAATAAGCTATACAACACTAAAAGAATTTTTCAAATCGGACCAGTAGTTTCTAAGATTAGCGCGTTTAAACAAACAAACAAACTCTTTAGCTTTATAATATTTGTACCATCATTAGAAGTATAGACGCCATCGTAAACCATCGCTTCCGCTAAATTCATAAAATGATGTTAGAGAATTTGAAAATTTCATTGTCAAGGAGTTCTTCCTTGTCAGTAAATTAACAAAAGATCTTTCCTTCCGTATAGTACCTACTACTTTGTAGTTTGATTAATGTCTGCTCAATTCTGTTGAATATTCGTAGATTTAGTCAATTTCTACCACGACGTTATTCTTTACCAATAATTCCAGAAAGCTCAACAATTAAACCCAACACACACCTGACCACTCCATTATTACTCCGTTTCAAATAACACACACAAAGATAACATAGGAAACATCCACACGTCAACTTCACGCCGTCATGTTGGGCCATAAAACTCGCGAAACAAAAAACCCGGGAGTTCTGTTTACAAACATCGGTTAATCTTTACGAGCGCAGCCGAATGAACCCGAACGCGCCCGAACCTGATTTATGGAGTACCAAATAGCTGCCGTCTTTAAAAGTCCGAATCGCCGCTGAATTTACGGCTTCATAGAGTTTTATAACTGATTTTATCAGTCGTAAAGTTTTACAAGCTATTCGGTTATTCATTAGGCTGGTGACACGTCCGTATTTGCTAGTTAAATAGTGTTGCCATTTAATAATAATAAGCATTAAGTTTGATTATTTTTTGTGTATTTAAATATGCATGTAAATTCAATAAAGGGTTTACTTACTAACTTCTGTTTTAAAATTTCTAGATATTGTATGTTTTACTTATTTCTTCCAAATATAAGTATGTCTCCTTAATTCTTTCTGAACCTATTTTCTTTTAAATCGTGTCTTGGACTCTTATACATCTTTTCATTGCCTTATTAGTTTCTTTAGGTTTTAAGTATGTGGTTTTCCCTAGTGACTATAACATAGGAGCCTTTAAAAAAGGGCGTGAAAAAATTTCTTCATGGTCGGCAACGCGCTCGTGACCTCTCCGGTGTTGCAGGCGTTCATAGGCTACGGTAACCATTAACCATCAGGTAAAAAAATGTATGTTTTGCTTTCATTACACTTTTACCTAACTCTCATCGATTGTTATATTATAAAAATATGACATATTTTTCTCATTAAATATCCAGACTCTAAAATAGTAATTTATTGATAAATTTTCACATGAATTACGACTAAAATGAAAATCACAATTTTTTAAAAGCTCACGCTGTAATAATGGGCATAAAACTAGCGATTGCGTATTAAATCATTAAAAATAGATCACGGGAGGTCGTGTCGTGGCCGTAAAATTGTCAATAAACAAGGTAGCGATCGTAAATGTGGCTATAGAAGAAATTAACTACAGAGCCAAAGCCACTTGTGATATGGAGTATTTATACAAAATCGTAAATAAGTAACCAGTCTTGAAAAAATATTTAATTAAAAGACGTTATGCATTTTTTTTTCATAATAACTTTGAAAAAGTTCTGTTTCAAACTTTGTGAGGTTGAACCTCACAAAATTTGATGTTACAAGCTTACATTTGATTCTGGAAAGTATTGCATTCAAAATTGCGATACAACACAATTAAGTTATTTAATTCTTTAATGCTTTCAATTATTTATTACAATTTATCCAATAAAAAATAATTCATACCCGCATATTAATTTTAATATTATTATATTCATAATTTTATTTTATTATTATTATATATTTTTTTTGTATTTAAGTACCATAATGCTATTTTCTGTGCAATAAAGTTATTACAATCAAACAATAATTGTAAAATGTGGTTCTATAATATTTATTTTGTCAGAAATAAGGTATTTTTTATCCGGTTTACCAATTTTTCTATTGAGTTAGCGAAAGAAAGTTGTGTCGAAATGACAAAAAGTATTATCTTTTTAAACACATGTCTTTCGCATGCGATTTTAACAAGATATATCTCTGCATCCACCTCCTCTGTACCCGCAGTCTGTGTGGCCCCACCTTTGTAGCACGGTAGCTCGCGACACGACAATATAGGAAGAGTATCTCCTTACAAGTGTCTATTTAAAACTCGGATAAATAACATCTACTCGAACTCATTGTCACTTTTGTAGGCTATCCGGTCAGACTTTTAAGTTTACGCGCTTGCAATGTAACTGGAGACGTCGTGTGTGTCTGTGACGTCATCTATCATGATGTGAAAGTCATCATCATCCCAGCGTGTATACCTAGTTGCGTCGTCAGCTTACGCTTCGGAGCCTAGGGTACGCTGTAAGTCATGCTCCTAGATTTGGCAGAACTGGTAATTACAATGGAGCGACTGCCGTCTGACCTCCGTAACACTTTTTACAGGGAAACCAGACCAACAGGAACATGACCTGAGGTGTGTTAGTGGCCACACTTTACACGTCCTTCAATCTATCTTTATTTATATAGATCACTAATTCAATCACAAATTGAATATGCCGTGCCCATATGGAACCCTTACTATAAAAAATATTCTGACACCATAGAAAAAGTACAAAAAAAGTTTTTGAAGTGTATGTATTACCGATGCTACCACAAAAAAGAAACATACGATAATCATTAAATTAAACTATTTTAATACGGTTTTATCGCGTTTATTACTTATTTATTTACACCTGACGTTTCAAACACTTTACAGCGTTCATGGTCGCAGGCAGACTAAGTTAACATTTGTAGTCTGCCTGCGACCATGAACGCTGTAAAGTGTTTGAAACGTCAGGTGTAAATAAATAAGTAATAAACGCGATAAAACCGTATTAAAATAGTTTAATTTAATGAATAACAATCGCGAAAACATAAGAAAACATTAACATACTATAATCTTCTTGGTAAATACAATTTATGTAAGTTACAAGTTAGGAGAA
This sequence comes from Euzophera pinguis, assembly GCA_947363495.1. Lineage (NCBI taxonomy): Eukaryota > Metazoa > Arthropoda > Insecta > Lepidoptera > Pyralidae > Euzophera > Euzophera pinguis. The sequence continues at coordinate 985,344 of OX376159.1, forward strand.
CTCAATTAGATGCGATTTTACTTTTTGATTTGTTTAATAATAGATATGATTGTTGTGAGTTGATTAATAAACTAGGATACAGAATTCCGCGTAGACATCATGTGCGTAATCAAAACAGATGCCCCATGTTCTCACTGCCTGCATGTCGCACGAATTCTGGTTTGCGCTCCCCCCTTTATCGTCTAACTAAATTATTTAACGATCAATTGAATGCTATCGATATGACTATCTTGAAAATTGGCACATTTAAAAGAAAAATTCTGGAAAACTTAATAAAAATTATTCACATTACTTTGTATCATTGTTAATGTTAATGTTTAATACCTAGTTCATAAATTAATAGTTTTTAAGTAATATGTGGTAAGCTTTTTTCTGTCTGTAAAACATTTTTATCCATTATGTATTGTGTTCTTGTTAGCTTATCCCAATAAAGGAAAAAAAAAAAAAAAAAATAAAAACACTCAGAATTTATGTAATGTTATAGTATTCGAGTAACATCATGCTGAGCAGGATGTGCTCATGTTACGAATCCGACATCCATCATTGCCGGTCCAGCCTAATCCTATTAGCCTTGGTGACATAAAACCTAGTTAGTTAGTTTAGTTGCGAAGTATTGTGTTGCAAATCTTGTCTTCGCACTGTGCTAATTATGTTTTATTTATTTATTTCGCTCTCGAACTTTTCTTGTACATGCTGAGGATGTCTCGATTAGATGTGAAAGGAACTATTAACCTGATTCTTTAAGAAAGTTATAGCCTATCTATACATAGGTGGATGCAACCGCAGAGAATAAGTAACAAGTTCTTTTTAGCAAAAATTGCCGACTACAGAGTACGTTAATCATTCATTCATTCATTAAATTTAGAATTTCCGGTACCAAGTAATATTGACATCAATTTTTCTAATCGCCTGTAAACCCTGCTTTGATACCATACACCCTACCTATGGTTAAGCTTTCACTAATCTAACAATGTATCACATAACAAAATCGATTCAGCCGTTTTTTGGCTACGAGGGAACAAAGGAACAGACCCACAAACATACAGACATAGTCAAACACACACATAACCCTCCTTATTAGACTTTTATGCGTTGCATTCGCGTAAAAATATTCCCGATTAAGCCTTTGCAAGAATTCTACGGTTTTTTTCTTATTCGGTTTCTTATATACTTCTAAGTTTGAGTTACTTTCTAGCTTCCTAGCAATATTTACTTTGTTCGAAACATTAATAAACAACAAAGTAATAAACAGTGCTGCCTGTATTTATCCCATCTAGGCCAATTTACCTTACCCGAGGAGAGAGCTGATTTGTTTTGTAATAAATTCCATCACAATGGGCCTAGTTATCATGCCTTCCAGCTTCTGTTCAAGAGTTATGGATGTTTAATAAGTTAGAGCATTCTTTGGTCTGTTTATACTAGTTGCAGTTTGCTGCTAGACCTGTCTGATACTTTGTTCTCATCATCTCATCTTCATCCTCTTATGCAGTCACCGTTGGTCCAGTGGATAAAGCCCTCGTCTTCGACCCAGTGGGTTTGATTCCCACGGAAAACATACTTTTGTTTAATTCCAATTTGCCATATTTGTTTGTCCTGGTGGAAATTTGGTGGTCGATAAACGTCGGAGGCTGAAAGGCGGTTCCGAAGAAGCGACATCAGGGTTTTATGGGTCGATTGCCATGTTATTTGAGCGCATTTTCCAGTTACAGCTCCAGTTTTTATTAAAATGAAGTTACTGTTGTCTGACCTACATAATCCTCTACAAGGAATCCAGAACAATAATAGGGTAATGATTTCGGTGTTAAATTTAACTTATTTTTAGTGTTAGGAGCACCACCAGGGGTGCTAGTAGGTGGTGTCAAGGGCCCAAAATGCACACTACTATAATCACTTACTGATTATGCATCACGTGGTCCAATAGTAAGGCCTTAGATCCGGTTGTGTGATCGATTTCCACTGAAAGGAAGCATACTTTGTTTAGTAGTTTTAAACAATCAACTTTATTGCGTATTATGGGTGTACTGTACAGTGGAAATCGTTATTATATATAGCTATTACAAGATCTTAGACCAGACTAGTTAGTTAGACTAGTTTTAATAGGATTTAGCAGGCTTGAATCACCTGATTGTCTGATAATAATGATGATTCCGTGCTTCGGAAGGCACGTTAAGCCGTTGGTCCCAGCTGACATTAGGTGGCCGTTAAAAGAACCACGTCAGAGGTCGAAAGGCAGATCCAAATAACCCACTCGGTATGAATTAATGAAATGACTAAACGGAAAATTTCAAAATAACCTGATAAACTATCTATTATGACTATTGACAGCACCAAGGTTGACTCGTTCGCAGAACTCATAAATATGGAAACGTGATCGAGCGTAGTATTCTACGAAAAGCGTGACACATCCCCATAAAACATCCTGTGAAATAACAAGAGCCACATCGCTTTCGACATTTTAGTTTCGTTGTCGACCTTTTGGCATTCTCAGAATTGACTGTCGAATTGCTTGCAATGCAAAATCAGGACAGGTCTAACCACGTCAGAGGGCGAAAGGCGGTTCTGAAAACTCTGACACCAGAATATACAGGGTCTATTGACTGTGTAACTCATTCGATATTAATGAAGAACAGGTTTTTCCTGTCCATTGTTGTTGAGATGACCTGAACAAGATCGCAGGCAAGCGTATTTAACCGCGGCGCTTTTGATTCCAATTGCTTAAAATCCTTGGGTGAGGCCTAAACCAGTAGTGGATTGACTGCGGCTAAAATGATAATGATGTTATGCTCTCTTTAATAAGTAGGATATCCATAATATTACAGAGATTTTCTTAGTTATAGCATACTCTTCAAGGTACTCTGAAATCATGGTTTCCGATATGAATTTGACGGCTCTTGCTACTACAATGTAACAAAACCCAGAGATTAATCATCATGATAATAATTGCTTGCTTACTGCTTGCTAACTTACTCCGCTGGCACAGCGACCTGAAGTGGATTTTGGACTCCTCACGAGAGAGCGCCAGAGTATTCTATTCTGCGCGATGGCTGCCAGTTGTCAGCTCCCATCTCTCGCAGATCAGTCTGCACCGCATCACTTTAGCGTTATCTGGTAGATTAGATAGATTAGCAACTTACAATATATCTTTATTGCCCATAATATTACAATATGTTACCTAGTTTTAGCTAGCTTTCAAACAAGGCGCCAGATCGATAATTAAATTGGAGATGGTCAGGGTCAAAGGCCATATTAATAATGTATGGAATTAGAATTATTATATTTTAATGGCCAGTGGTAATTTTTAATTATTGCTTATGTTATTGGCTTAATCACCATTAAATTTACATGTTTTATGTATTTTTCCTTAATATGCGATGGCATAAAAATGGTTACGTGCTTCAGAAGGCCACGTTAAGCCGTTGGTCCCGGATTCCTTTAGGTAGTCGTGATAAAAACCACGTCAGAGGCCAAAAGGCGGTTCCGAAAATCTCTATAAACCATCTAGAATTAATTAACATACGATGAAATTCAAAAATTGTCTATCGATCTACACGTTTCTCTTCTTTGAGCGTTTATCCCAAGTGCATCCTTAACTTACGCTTCAGAGCTCAATATCCAATAATCTTTAATTTGGCGGCACTGATTACAATGGAGCGACTGCAGTTTGATCTTCCTTAACCCTTTCCAATGATATTAAGAAATAAACATTGATAAAGATACGTGGAGGGAGATGCGGGAGAACTTTGCCCAACACTGGAACCAAACAGATTAACAATAATATTTTGACTTGTGATTGGTTGCTCAATAAACTAGTATAGAGAATTTCAATCCCTTAACCCACTTCGCAATTCGGAAGTAATAAAATGTGAAGTTTAAATTCCGTTCAGCATGTTTAATTCTAACAAATTAGTTTTGTCTGCAACTATGTATGTTATTTATAGGGGACATATCATAAATTCTATTTGTTATTATAAACTGTTACAAATAAGATTGTCCGGTGATATGTGTGATGAAACAGGTGGTCTGACTTTTCAGGAGTGGGCTGGACTTCCGCAAAATAACGTTTGAATCAATTGAATATTTAAAGTAAGTAAATAAGATGACTAAAAAGTTCGACTTTTCACTTAAACATGCGTGCCATTTTTGAAATGCATGATTCATATGTTAATGAAAATCGTATTTTTTCTTCTATGTATGTAAATAGTGCAGTAAAGTGTTCATTCATTCGTTCGACTCACCTATTATGTCTTATAAATATCATTCGAAATCGAACGAAAATTATTCGAATCGCCGATTTTTAATCAGTAATTAATTTCAAAAATAAGATTATCAGAATCGATGTGATGTATGTTAGATCTGTCAAAGTAACTGTACATTATTTAAATCGGATCCCTAAATTTTGGCGAAACCTTGTCAGAAATAATCGTCTATGAATTATCTCCATCAAGCATCAAGATGAAAATGAAAATCCACAATGGAATAAATAATTGATTGATTGATTGATGTCCATTTCTTAATTTGCTATGACGCCACAGAGTTTAAAGGTCTGACTGGCGGGTTACCCATAGAAATAAGAATAATACAAGTATCATTAGCGGACCAGATAACTTTTGCATACTTCTACCGATTCTTATTTCTGTGGGCGTCCCGCCAGTTTCGCGTGATTCGCGTTAGGTTGAATAGACCTTTAAACAGACATGAACTTATAACATCCCTATTTTTCGTAAATTTTAGTATTTTTGTAAAGACATCGTCAAAATTAAGACAGGCGACCACACACGCGTCACAGATAAAATCTAAATCTTGAACTGTCACTAACGGTAGCTGCAACCGGTTAGCCATTAACTTAAGTTGAAATTCTATACTTAGAATATGCATGTCATTACTAGATTTACATATAATATGGTGATTTCTCTGTTTCTATGCAATATTTCACTAAAGGTTATTAGGTTAAAAAACAAGTGCCCAATTTTACTTGACCCAAGTACTATTTACCTATTCTGTGTCCTATTTTTTAGCCCAAGAAATGTTCGTATTTTTATCTGAATTTTTACTAGTATTTAGAGTTTACAATGTTCTTATTTCGTGGGTTAGTGCCTATGTCATATTTATCTAACGTATACAGAGGAAGGCTTTTGCCCAACAGTGGGTTATGGAAAGCTGATGATGATGAATAAAAATTATTGATAAGTATTCGTAAAATAGGTAATTTTATGTTTGGATAGGTTTTTAATAAATACAACATAGATCTCGAACTAGACACATTTTTTTAATAGCGAAATCCTTCATATTCCAATATCTCTAAAACAATCTCAGAATTTTGTCACCGATGCGATTATTAGACGATTGATAGCTTCAATTAATGGTAACTAATTAACTATTCTAAATTAGATACGGCATTATGAGAGTTTATGAGGTTTATTTTGAATCTAACTTTGCTTCACGGCTCGTATCACCTTGTAAATATCAGGTAAGACTGATGCCATGCGAGATTTTCACGACTGCGTTAGAAGAAGGGTTATGTTTTACGAAAGTATGTAATGTACTTTAGGTATAAGTGTTTGGCTTTCCGTTTTTAGGACACCCACATTCAAGCTTTCTGAAATAATGATTTTAGCAAGTCAGCCTATTGTAGTTTACAGTTTGTAATTTGCACAATGAATGTTAAATACTTAAATAAAATAATTCATTTTCTTAAAATTATATTGCACGTATAACTTTACTATCGACCATTGTCAGTCAATAAAATAAGAATAAATTAAATGAATAGCATCTCATATCAAAATTTGATTTCGAATTGGAAATCGGTTATACTAATTTAATAATCGTTATGAATATTCAAAGGAAAACTGATGAAAGCTGTAACCGAGCGATTAATTCCGATTATTTTCGATCGATGGCCGAATCGAGCGGTCGATTTCGACATGTTTATTAGATCAGGTGATCTTGTTATAAATTATTTAAATAGCCCACTGAGTAGCTATTAACATAATATATATTATATATATTTTTATATTTTAAGCTGGTCATTGGACGATTATTAGCGTGGTTTAGTGTATGAGAATGCGAAATGTAGAGGTAGAATATTCCAGGTGAAATACCCTGTGCGCGAACTGACAGTGACAAGCATGCTGATATTAAAAATAGAATGTAGGTTATATTGTCGATGTCCCGTCACTGTTTTTTTTTAATTGATAAAATCTAATAGTCCTGTGAACAGTAGACCTCGCGAACAGTACATTGTAATAGGGTAGATGTTAGTGACCGCGTCAATAAACAAAACCGGTCAAGTGCGCACATGAAATCAAACCAATTAAAAAAGCTCTCAACAAAAAAGTTTAATAAGTCAAGGAATACATGAGCTAAGTGTCGTAAAAACCCGTTCAGAAATGTGACTTCTAGCCCGGAACATACATTTTCCGACCCAAAAGCAAAATAGTCGAAATGGAGACGCTTTACTCGCTCGGTCAATAAAAATAGCTGTTAAATCAAAGGTCAATTTAAAGTAAATCATAATAGGTATAATCGATTGACCAGGTCACTGTAAACAGTTTATTAATTTAACTGCGAAAAGTGCGCTGTAAGCTAAATAGACGGACACCATTTAGGCGCTATTTTAAAGAACATATGAAAAAAAACGATCTTTTCATTAACAACAAACGAAGGGTTAAGAGCATTTAAAAATACTATCAATTCCCATAACAGAAGTAAATAAGACGGCTGTCTTGTACAAATACAATCATAATCTTGCCTAAAATTTATTCAAACCATGTTTTATAATCGTAACTTGACGAACGCATCGATAATTTCGAAGGTTTATTCACTCGATACCTCGCTCTATTCAATAACCGTTTCGAATCGATATAAATTGTTATTACTGACGTGAGTTACCGATTCGTAGATGGCAGTAGAGTGGAAACAATCGCATAAATATCCGATTGAGTTATCTTTAAATGTTATCTATTCGAGAGATCGAAAGGTATTCGAGTGGTATAGAATCATATAGATTTTTGTTTGAGGTTTCATGAAAGAACATTGACGTAGGGAAAATAAGATTGGACTCATTGTGACCGATTTTTTTTTTATACAATAAATATGCCAAAAGTCCTGATGGTAAGTTGTCATCGTAGCCATCTTCTTCTTCTTTGCGAGTCGACTCTGGCTGTTATCAAATTTCAGAGGACCAAAACTCCGCCACCGACAATGCATTGTCGGTGGCTTCGTAGAGGTCCCTGAGCGTGCAGGTGGCTGGCAGGGGGCACGCAGGATAGGACAGGAGATGCGTCATGGTTTGGGGATCATAGCCATTGGACGCCCGTAATCAGAAGCATCACATGCGCATTGCCGACCCTTGAGAGATCTTTCAAAAATAACGTGAAACCCTTTATGAAAGACCTCATGTTTAAGGTTAAGTCTTATAGAGGGAGGTAGCGCGATTGGCCTATATTGATAGAGCCAATAGTAAAATTGGATGAATATGACTATGACATGACCTACGGGCCGTTTTATTAACCAAAGCCATACAACAATCGTAGGGCCTTATTTTGAGTATGTAAAATCGGTGAGTCGAACGAAAATTAATGAATTTCAGCTTGGTACCATCACTCGCTCAGGAAAAACGTCTTGACCATGGAGTAATTACAAAGAGGAGATGCCGTAATAAGCGTAATAAAGGTATAAGCTACCCTAAAATCATTATTAATTGCAAAACATATGTGATGTTAATAAATGTAGCCATTGAAAATTTAATAAAATCTCTGGCGACAACATTCATCACTGTTAATAATAGTTATATCAGTATTATGTTAAAAAGTATTTTTATTGAGATATTACGTGATTTCAAATGTAGCCAAATTGCCATCGAAAATAGCTGTGACAAATTATACTATGCTGTTCCCGAAACGATGTCATTAAAAATGACAAAATGACACACAAATCAGCCAAAAATACCACAGTTTACTATACATATAGCGTTTTAAAAAGTTTAAGGATTGGCCGGTTGCTGTTGAACAAGTTTAGTAAACAATTGAAAAGATTAATAGTTAGTATTCTCCTGCAAGTGTGTGTAATTAACTAATTCAATTTATCGACCGAGTTGTATTTTAGTTAAAAAAAAAACAAACCAAGTTATTTCAATTAAACAAATTAATATAAATTAAGAAAAAAGCGGAAATACAATAGTCTCGCATCAAATTATACATTTATACCCTTCGCAGTGGAAACTTTGTGTCCTTGGGGCTCAGAAGCCAAGCTGTTTTTTAAAGAATTATCAAATCGCCTCATCGAGGCTACTGGAGATCCCAGGTCTGGCAGCTTTTTCGCCCAACGTATCAGTTTAGCGGTACAGCGGGGAAATGCTGCAACTATACTGGGTACATTAAATTAAACTATTTTAATACGGTTTTATCCGTATTATTATTTTATCCGTATTATCATTTTAACCGTATTATTATTTTATCCGTATTATTATTTTAACCGTATTAAAATAGTTTAATTTAATGAATAACAATCGCGAAAACATAAGAAGTCATTATACTGGGTACTTTGCCTCGATGGGGTTCTTGGGAAGATTTTTTTTATATATAATGTTTTTTTACGTTTATACATAACAGAACTTTAAATATATAAAAAGAAGCTTATATTTAAGATGTTGTTTTTATATAAAAAAATTATAAAAATTAATTTGATTGAAATGCTACATTCGACAGATTTTTTTTATTTTATATTTAAAAAAAGAAGATATTAATAAAAAATGTCGCCCTTTTCATTCATATCAAGTAGGTTACATAATCATAATCAATCTACCCTGTAAACCTTGATGGCAGAGTTTTAGAGAACCGCCTCTCGGCCTCTAACCTGGTTCCTTTGACGAAAACTAGCTTGGTGGCAACCCGGACCATAAATGTTCATTCCGAAGCACGGAATCATCTTTATTATTAAACTAGCTGTTTCCCGCAGCTCCGCCTACGTCAAAAAGTAGCCTATGTTTGACTCCGGGTTTTCGAATATATTCATACAAAATTTCATCAAAACCCGTTCAGCGGATTTGCCGTGAAAGCGTAACAGAGAGACAAACAGACTCTCGTATTAATAATTATTATAAAATATGTATTGATAAGGTTATTTAAACCTGCAATTTCCAAACTAGATCGAACCCGCAACCAGGTCAACAGGTAAAATAACCACTAGTCAACAGAGTAACCCTTAAAAACTTAAACAACAGTGCAAGTGCGATCGCTTTCAATTCTGTAAAGGTGCGCGCACATTAACGCAGAATTAAAGGTAGCAACTCTAAGGTGCAGGATGGAGGTAATGCGCCTTGACGCGCGTTCAGTGTTGAACTTTAGTGGCAGTGGGGAAGTTACAAGCTTTAGCGATATTGAATCTTCAAAATAAAGTTGTTTAGTGGTAGCAGAGAATTTAGCAATAAGTCTGCCTTTGCTCCATAGTTTTTAAGTACTCATAATATAATGTTCATTGTATTTATTGTAATATGGGCAATAAAGATATATTGCATTGTATTGATCTCGTATCCATATTGTTAGTGAAGTAGATGTTTAAAGTGACCGAAATCATAAATATTATAGGGTTCTAGCTTTTATGACTCGAGAAAAATACAAAGTTGTAAGTATTCACATTACACAAAATTAATTATTTGAATGTGAATACTTACAACTTTATACTCGTAGACTCGTGCCTGCTACTTAAGCACTATCAACGACGAAATAGTCCAGTTGTTTCGTCGATCTTGCACTACGATAGTTATATCATCCATCCATCTGTGCCTACAACAGATACTCCAATTGCAAATAAATAATACAGTTTAAAAGCAAGTATCTCAATTACGTAATAATGCAATGTATTAGGACGATCGTTTACACTAACGTAACGCTCCAAATGAGATCTTAAAATAATATGATAGAGCAGTAATACAGCATTTTGTTGACACCAGACAAATCGCTAAAAACGGTTCAAGTAAAAAAATAATATATCCTCTTTTAAGCCGTCGAATAAGTTACAAAACTTTCTCATTGATATTATCGAGAGGTATCACTATCAACTCGCTACCCGCTCATAACATACACCACATAACAGGCTCGATCGTTGATAAATTCTATCAATAACAGAGGCAAGAGACGTCGGGTGCCTTCAATAGTGTTTACCTCCTGAAATGTGTAGTTTAAGATGCCGAGTTTGCGGCAACTATTTGTTGACAGGTTGTGGCGTAGATTATCATGTTAGGGGTTGGATCAGTCAGAATAGATTCCCAGTAAAATTTGATTTAGGTGTGTGTAGGTAGATTCGCACCTTTAGAGATAAATTCGGATCGAAATTTGTTCAAAAAATTGTGGCCGTATACGATTTTTCGTAGTTAGCCGGCATTCATTTATTTAAAGACTGTGTAGTGTGTATTCCCGCGGCTCTGTCAGCATCAAGTAGTAGCCTATGTTTAACCCCGGGTCTTCAACATTCATACCAAATTTCATCAAAATCAGTTCTGCGGTTTGGCCATGAAAGAGTAACGGACGGACAGACAGAAAGGCAAACAGATTTTCGCATTTATAATATTAGTATGGATATGGATAGTATGGATCGAAGTATGGATATGCATATGAGAGCTCTGCCTGTGTTAAAAATTAGCCTATGTTTGACCCCAGGTCTTCAACTATATTCATACCAAATTTCATCAAAATTCGTTCAGCGGTTCAGCCTTGAAAAAGTAACAAACAGCAAACAGATAGATAGACAGACTTTGGCACCTATTATATTAGTATGAATATAGGTTGGATGGAAGTATGGATATGGATGTATGGATATTTATTTAAAGATCCATCCATACTGGTAAGTGTACAGGTGTCATGATAGTGGATATCGGCCTTATAGGTAAAGATCATTGTTAGTATCTGTCAAAGTATTTCATTAACATTGTTTATTTTTTATTTATTTATTAAACTACTAGCTGTTTCTCGCAGCGTGCGTTGCCTGCGTCAAAAAGTAGCCTATGTTTGACCCCGGGTCTTCATCTATGTTCATACCAAATTTCATCAAAATCCGTTCAGCGGTTTTTCCGTGAAAGCGTAACAGACAGACAAAAAGACAGACAGATTATCGCATTTATTATAGTATATATTGTTCCACAAGTTCAGATACTTATAACAATTAAAATGTTATGTTCAATTCTATTATTTTTATAGCATTTTACAGTCTCATAATCTAAGAGGCCTATGTCACACAGCGGACGGACTGCAGCATAAACCACCAAAAATAATGGCTTTTGTAATTTATTAAATATTTAATAAGTCTGAACATTTTTTTTTCTTTTTTTTATACAACTTAGTAGGAAAATAGGCGTACGGCCCACCTGATGGTAAGTAGTTACCGTAGCTTATAAACGCCTGCAACAGATTGGAGATGTCACGAGCGACCGACCTGTCCCCTATCAGCACAGCGACCCCTCTGGAGCCTGGCGACCCTACTCACCAGCAGGAACACAACACTGCATCACAGTGTTATTTGGCTACGGTCTTCTGTAGGGTGGAGGTACTTCCCCAGACGGACTGCTCCTTACAAAATGTCCTACCTCTCTTAAAAAGAAGATGAATTACTTGTCAATATTAGAGCTAACATTTTGCCGTGCATAAATAAATATTGATGCAATACCTAGTACGGAACTGCGATGGTTCGTGACTGGCTAAGCAGGTGCAGCTCGACTCTAGAGCAGACAAGAATGTTGCTTTTTTAAGATCTTAGTTTTAGACTTCCGTACCTAAAGGGCGCAAGGGTCCTCTATAACCAAGACTTCGCTGTCTGTCTGATAAGGCAATGTGTAACCGTAAGGTGTTTCTTATTTTCTTGCAAAAAAAATCGTTAATCTACATCTACACTTATCTACATCTGCACTATCTACACTAGTATTATAAAGAGGAAAGATTTGTATTTTTGTGTGTATGTTTGTAACGAATAAACTCAAAAACTACTGTGCAGATTTCAAAAATTCTTTCACCATTGGAAAGCTACGTTCACCCTGAGTAACATAAGCTATATAGAGCTGCGGGAAACAGCTAGTAAATTATAATTTATTATTTTGTTACAGGTAAGAGAATTAAAAATGATAAGTGGGATGGATGACATAACATAATGGGTGTAACATTTTTTCATTTTATTTTTAACTTTCACTTACTACCTTAAGGACGCCACTTAGACTACCAAATATCAAACTGTTGTGACGAACACACATAACCCGACAAATTTTACCAATAATTTGCATTGATTATAAATAAAAAAAAAAAAAAAATCTATGTTGGCTAACAATAAGCAATAGTTGAAATCGCTAACGCTCAAACCATTTTGATCCTCAGCGGCAAAAATCCCGTAGTTTTCTATGAAATCCCTCCTCAGATCCCACACCAATCAATCTCGGGCTAACAGTGCTGTCGCGTCTGATTACCTCGCCTGCTAATAAGGGGGGAGGGGGGCACCTGTGGAAGGCGACTTGTTGCATCTAACGTCTTAGGGTTAAGATGAGGCTGGAGAAAGTTTTTTCTATACAAAGGAAACGTGTCAACATTATTTGTATTGATATAGTTCTGTTTTACAAAATTAGTGCATAAGATTTTTTAAACAAATCTATCCGTATCAGGGATAAGTCCGCCTCTTGTTGTGTTCTATTTTGTTGTAACAATATTCTTTCTGTACAATATTTTTTTTGCATACATACATATATATCTTTATTGAACACAATGAAATATTTTTAGTAGTATTTCTTTTAATTTTATTTTTGTGATAAATACAATATACACTTTTCAACTAAATTATATAGTAAAAATTAAAATAATTATAATTATAAACTATACGGTTCCGCCAACGTGTTAACCTGCGGTAGGGTGCCCAGAAGGCTAGCAGCATTGCTAAATTGAATGGCAATGCTAATCCTCTGTGCGCGGTAATTTCCAGCCTTCCGGTCACGAGATATGTCAATCAGTTTTTTGGACAAATGTCGAAAAAGCTGATGAGCCGATGGACCCCACGACCCCAGAGTTTCTCCTCCAAAAGGCTGAAATATGTAGTTGCTGATTATACATACATATTTTCGCTTTTTGAGGTTCTCTGCTTCGGTTGCAGCAGCACCGGGCCCTGATCTGGTAACCTGAAGATGGGATTGAGCAAGCATGTCGACATCGTGTCGTAGTATTTATATTATTTTAACAGACAATAGTAATAAAAAAAAAATACCTTTATAATACTAAACTATATCTAGAACAAAAAGAAAACTTAAAAACTAAATATAATCTAAAGTGTACCCTGGCAGGGTGCCCAACACGCAGGCAGCATTCCCGCGCTGAATAAAAATATGTCAAATTGAAAATAAAATGTAAAAAAATGAAAAAACCATGCGCAAAAGGCGGCCTTAAGGTAGGTTTATGTATGTGTAGTGTAGTTTCTTAAAAATTCATTAATCTAGCATTGTATCTTATTTTCATGTCAGTATACATTTTGCGCCGCACAAATTTTCTGTTTCTCCATATGGTTGACTGGTAGAGAATGCTTTTAGCATTAAGTCCGCCTATTGTATCCTAGTCCTAAATGGAAACTACTTATCAAAGTATGCTTCCAGTGGGAATCAAATGTGCGACCTCTGAGTCGAAGGGAAGCTGTCAGAATGTATTTACCCAGTGGAACAAACATAACTAAAAATGTTTTTTATTCATTTTGGGAAGACATAGGTACGTATCGGAATTTACGAAAAAAAATCCCGTTCTATCTGAACTAACTCTAGGTTTATAACACCACTTTTATCGTGTAAGTTATATTGCTAAAGTAGCGATAATTATCGCACAAGCTCTCATTACACGAAAGCCTAATGGAGGTTCGGTGGTGTAGTTAAACACACATTTTGGACCGGTATTATAATGATAGATGATGTTAGGTGGTTATTGGAGCTAGTAGAAATTCAATTACTCAATATTTTATACAATAATATCATGCAATACATTTTTCATATTTACACATATAATGCTGGCAGATAAGAAGGTGTAATACGTTCATTAAAATACTAATACTATCAGTTAATGCGTTGATCCATCCATACTAATATCCATACTTCCATACTAAATATTATAAATGCGAAAGTCTATCTGGTCTGTTATGCTTTCACAGCCAAACCGCATATCGGATTTTGATGAAATTTGGTATGAATATAGTTGAAGACACGGGGTCAATTATAGGCTACTTTTTGACGCAGGCTGAGCTGCGAGTAACAGCTAGTATACTTACCCAAACCACGTAAAAATCGTGAGACACATAATTTTGTTATTAGGGTTTGTGATATTAACCTCACTTCAATCTATATCATCATCAATCCTAGCTCTTTCCCATTTCAATTGGGGTCGGTGCTTTTGGCAATAGAGGGGCAACATTGGAATGAGCGGCTAAGGGTTCCGAGAGGTGCGGCTCCGGTTTCGCCATCGCGAGTTGCCTCGTAAGCAGGTTTCCCCGTTATTACGCCATTACGTGCAATACACTTCCACCCTCGAGCATATAGCTCTTGAAACTCCACTCTGGCCGGCCGGCTAAGGCAAGCCAGAGGTACGGGTCCTGTCTCTCATCGGCGTCCACTCCGACCTTGGCGAAGGAAGGTCAGAGGCGAGGGACGCAGGCCTCCCCTGGGAGCACTAAGGTCACCAACAGCTTGCCACAAGCTACCCTGCGGAGACTGACTGCACTAAGAAGGGAAACCCAGTGGGCGATGGGGTCGTCACTTCCCTACGCCTTATTATTATTATATTCTTTTATTCATATTTAGTCTATTTTGTACATTTTTAAATATTACATGTAAAAAGAAAAAAAAAAAGAAAAAAGGAATACAACATTTAAAAATATACAAAAACGGGGCACCCATCGGCAGCGGAGTTAGACCCAAGCTGCCGGTGGTCAGGGCTCCAGAGAAAGGAATCTCCTCACAATACGAGCCGTGTCCAAAAGCACTGCCTTCTGCATCTGTGCCTTGACCCAACTGCCAAGCGAGAGTCTCTCTAGATGACGGTCGAGACTCTTCGCTATTAACCCGTTCGTACTAACAACAATCGGAACAATTATCGTTGAGTCAACATGCCACATGGCGGTAACCTCGTGGGCCAAGTCCAAGTACTTACAAAGTTTTTCTTTCTCGGCTTTCACGAGGTTCTCGTCATGGGGGATGGTAACGTCAACAAGAATTGCACGGCGTGTCTCCCGGTCTACTATCACAATGTCAGGTCTATTGGCAACAATAGTCCTATCCGTGATAATAGACCGGTCCCAGTAGAGCGTGATATGACTATTCTCAAGAACTGGCGCAGGTGCGTACTTATAGTACGGTACCTCAGGGCCGACAAGGCCGTATTTAAGTGCAAGTTGCTGGTGTATAATCCTAGCTACTTGATTGTGTCTATGCAAATACTCGCCGTTAGCAAGATGAGAACATCCGGAAACAATATGCCTGAGTGACTCTCCGGGACGGTGGCATGCTCGACAAATGTCGACCGTACCATCCTTCAGGATATACTTCCGGTAGTTATTGGTCTTGATAACTTCGTCCATAATTGCACAAACAAAACCTTCGGTTTCCCCGAAGAGGTCACCGAAACGTAGCCAGGCCACCGACGCGAGCAAATCTACATCGGGCCCATGAAGGGCTCTGTAGAAGCGCCCATGTAGCTCCTTGCTCTTCCATACGTTTATTATTATTATGTATCTCCGCTTGGGATTCACGGGTTACCCCGGTCCTTTGAGAGGCTTGCGCGGGGATATGGATCCAACGCGTAGAGGCCCTTTGGAGAAGTTGATGTCATGTGGTGCTCCTGACAAAACCCGTTCTGGGCTATATCAATAGTTGACATTTCCATGAACAGGTCTCGGCAGGAGGAGGAACTATTTCTAATAAGTGAAAAGAATAAATGGGTTATGGTCATGAAGTTTGGATGGATTTAAACTGGGCTATTGCAATAGAAATCGGACACCTGCCATAATCATGATTACTGACTATAAGTGGCAGGCGGTGACTCGCCACTCAGTGAATGGGCCCCCCAAATAGTCGCCGCGTTTGGCAACAGAGGGGCAACATTGGGATGAGCGGCTAAGGGTGCCGAGAGGTGCGGCTCCGGTTTCGCCATCGCGAGTTTCCTCGTGAGCGGGTTTCCCCGTTATTACGCCATTACGTGCAATACACTTCCACCCTCGAGCATATAGCTCTTGCGACTCCACTCTGGCCAGCCGGCTAAGGCAAGCCAGAGGTAGGGGTCCTGTCCCTCGTCGGTGTCCACTCCGACCTTGGCGAAGGAAGGTCGGAGGTGAGGGACGGAGGCCTCCCCTAGGAGCACTCAGGTCCGCGGTGTCGCCACTCACCAACAGCTCGCCACAAGCTGCCCTGCGGAGACTGACTGCACTGGGAAGAGAACCCAGTGGGCGATGGGGTCGTCACATCCCTACGCCTTTATTATTATTATTATTATTATCTCCTTAACCCTTTGGTGTTCGGCTAATTTGTACGGGGGCGACCTCTGCCTCTTTTCCCAGTGGTGATATTTATATTTATTATTTATTTGTGAGACCAGACACGTTCTAAATATCACCAATGGGTGCTAACTAAGACCATATGGTCTTCATTTCTGCGCATCACATAATCCTATATCGCATTCTGATCTCTTGTATCATCCTATAAATAAAATGCTGTTAATTCCTGATACCGGCACCTAAACGGAACACCGAGCTATTACCCGGCAAAATTCTAATTACCGTGTTTAGCAAGCTTCAGAACGCCATCTTCGACGCACGTCTATTACTCAATCTTCGGACCTCCTAATTTGGTGTCATAACCCTAATAGGTGTAATACAAGCTCTTTGATGGGTAAGGTTAAGTTTTTACTGACGCGGGGAGAAAAGGAGCGGGTTGTGAATTGAGAACAATGCTAGAGTCGAAATTTCGAGAGTTGTGATTGGTCAATTTACAGTCCGCTCCGCCAAGCAGAAAAATAATAACAGACATTTTTGTTCTAAAGACAGAGTTCTTATACTGAAATTATACGTGGATTAACAGTATATTCTCGGGTTAACTTTATGGTGCAATGGAAACTTCATTTTACGATATTCCTCGGAATAAAACTTAATCGATTTTGGTGAAAAATGCCCTAAGTATATGGTTTTAAAACTTTTTGTTTACTTTATAGATATTATTTATTTAATTTTCAACAATAAAATTACTGCCTTAAGGCATTTGCCTTTGACCTCGTGGTGTTCGAGGTCGTGGGTTCGATTCCCACGGGAAGCATACTTTGTTTAGTTGTTTCCAGTTTAGTTAGGACATTGCACGCTTGAATCACCTGATTGTCTGAAAATAAAGACGATTCCGTGCTTCGGAAGGCACGTTAAGCTCGGTTGCCATATGGTTGTTATTAAAGGAACCATGTCAGAGGCCGAGAGGCAGTTCTGCTCAACTCTGACACCAGGGTGTACATGGTCGATTGACAATGTAACCGAAAGTCATGGTTAGGTCGTGTGTGATTCCTATAATTAACCTGAAAGTCTTAAACATCCAACTCTGGTGATAGACTGATCTTGAGCTTATTATTATGGATTCCCTGTAGCGTAAGCTGATAATTGGTAAACGCTCGTATAATTGAGCAATGTAAACGAGGCTTTACATTATTACATTGCGCATTGTAGACAAGCCTTTTCAGGCATATTACTCTCCATACTCGGACGTGGTAAAGGTGCGTCTTATCGATAATTACCGGTGCAATGTACCGGTATACTGATTACACGTGATTTACCGGCTGGATAGTTCACCATTTTCAATTTAGTTCGCCTCTATCGGCTTTTAAGAGTTCAATTGGCGTTGTTCACTCGATTATTCATTGATTAAAAGTGCGTACCCGCACATGCTGTTCGGGTTGATGGCAAGAAAAGTTAAGGTTGATTCTTAGACTCACAACACTTAGGGATAATATCCTTCAGAGGTTACTTTTTTTTGTAAATATATTCTTTACTAACGAGAGTAGGTAAAGATTGACTTAAAGAAGCTCTAGTATGAATTAGAAAATTCTAATTAGGATGTTTTTTTTTAATTTTATGAATTTGCTCGTAACCATTAACGTCTCCGAGTTTGCCTGTTATATTTTTTATACTTGTTTTAAGATAAGTTTTGATTTCTCCCTATGTATACTTAAACTGCGATATTTCACTTTTTTTTAATCCAGAATGAAAAGATCACGGGCTTAGTCTAACCCCCTTTTACACATGTTAGCGAAAATATATTTTGTCTCTTTCTCTCCTATTTGATATTTAGCGTGAAAGAACGCATTTTAGCTGCCATGAGCTACAAAGATTTGTCTTGGTTTGCTTTGTCTTTTATTTCCTGGGTAATTAAATATTCACAGTGTATTACTATATTTCAGCTTTATATCTTGATCATTCTTAAGGCGGTTTTCACACATAACCAATAACGGCAGGAACATTTACTACCATCGCTATAGAGACGCGACAGAAATGAGATAAAAGCCTAACATCGTATCTTGCATACAATAAATACCATTGTCAAATAATTTTCGTATTCAATAAAATACATCAAAATGACAGATCTTACACTTAGCTTTTACCAGGAGAAATCAAAGATGGCGGAAGAATAAGTGAATTATGATCATTTGATAGTGAAATATGGTGAAATTATGTAGTTGATTTTAAACACTACACACTATCAATTTCATTAAAGAAAGAGTACCAATTTTTCGTTTAACTACGGAATCAAAGCGCATAAATTTAAAAAAATGTTGGTCATTATAGATTTTAACAGTCAGTTCTTATAACATGTAGTTTTACGATAAAAATGCAATGTCTAGCTAGAGCTATTATTTTCATTTTTAGTTGACAAAAGTTACTATTCTGTAAATGACTTGCATGATAATTTGACATTTTAATAAAGGTATATTTGTAAGCTGTGTTTATCAGCAAAATCATAGTGATTCTGAATTGCTACTCTAACACTAACACCTTTATGTACTACCTATGTTTTCACAAATAAATGATTTGATTGATTGATTGATTAAAGTTTGCATAACGCAAATGCTTCTTCTTTGTAGTGTCAACAACTCTGTTTAGCAATCCGCTAAACAGCGTATTGACGCTGTCACTTGGACTAATTTCTTGATTTAAGACCTGCGAGAATTTAAGAATCTCTGGATATTTTATAAATTTTAATCACAAATTTTTCATAATGTAACATTTTTTTTCTATAGGTATCTCGGATAAAACAAAAATAGTCGTTAATCCATCTACATACCTTTTACCGCAAAATGTCTATAAATAAAGTGCGTATTTCACTCTATCAAACACAAAAGCGCACGGGGCTCACTTCCTGACCACTGTTTTCCATTAGAGAAACGCACATATACTGTTATCTATAAACTTACGATGAAGCCCTTTAAGGTCTACAATAGCCAATAATCACTCCACATCTACTAGCACAATGTACAGTCTAAACTCTTAAGTGTACGGTATACCAGATAATGCACAACTCGTGATAATAAATAAGCTCTCATCATTTACATTGTGCGACAGAGATAGATGATAGAAAGAGGATGGGAGAGAAAGGGACGGGTGTATATTTATGCGTAGGTCCCGCCCACACTGGTTGCGCTAGCGCCGCGTTTTTTGCGCTTTTCTGCCATAAAAACTGAGGTAAGTGAACAGTTGACATAGCAGTATGTTTTAATTTATGTTGTCGGCGTACAAGGTGAAGATGTATATATAGACTGGTAGTAATAGATTATGAAACATACTGCCCCTCAAGAATGCAGTTCTATTATGTGTTATTTACATTGTCCTGAATCGTCTGGTATAGTAAACTTTACTGGGGTGCAATTTTAACAGACTTTCATAGTCCTAAAAGGAGGTTCGCAATTCAAGAATATTTTTTTAAAATGTTTGTTACCGCATAATTCTATTATTTCTAGTACATGCTTTAAATTAGGTCCCATAATTTTTTTATTAATATCGTTTTTAAAACTTCTTGTACTGTATTTTGGGCAAATAAATGATTTGATTTGATTTTAAATTCAAAATGGCTGAAAAATGTAAGCGGATAATGATGTCATCCAAATATCCACAATTCAATATTTTTAATCTTTCATATATTTTCAAGTCGCTTGCTTGAGTTTTAAATAGTCTAGCAGCACATAGTAATTAGGACTTCAATTATTTATTTACCAAATTCATGTAAGTAGTAAATCCTACAGGATACAACATAGAACAGAACATACAACATTCGTTCAAAGGTGTTGCTTATTTCTAAAGAAATTTCTTCCACCAGACCCAAGAGAGGAAATACAACAAAAGAAAGCAGTAATATTGTTGTATTGGGAACAGAAACGGCCGAATGCCACAGATTACTCATCATCATCCTAGCGCGTATTCCTAGTTGCTCCGTCTGCTGAACTGGTTATTACAATGGAGCGACTGCCGTCTGACCCCCGTAACCCTTTTTACAGGGAAACCAGACCAACAGGAACATGACCCGAGGTGTGTTAGTGGCCAACACTGTCGGAATTTTTCAGGCTGCACAAAGGTATCTGACACAGCCTAACGACCGACGGCTTGCCTTCCGAAGCACGAAGGAGCTCAAGATAGAAAATGCCACTAAAGTCGGGTCACGCCGTCGTTTGACACGCGCATTCGCTACGGATACGCGGGTCGAGCTCCTCAAAAGAAAACTAACATAATCTTAAAGGTCATAAACTTAATCGATAAATATCAACATAAAATGTCTCATAAATAACTATTGTGTAACACCAATTAACACATGCATTTCTGCAAGTATCAGGTCAAAAGGTCGGTTTCCTAATGTTCATTAATTTCTGAATTACAGCTGCATAATAAATTGACGATTAAACTTCCATTCACCTTTAACTATAGTAATATATGTTTTCTAAACATATCTTTGTCCATTAACACTGTGAATTCGTTCATTTAACTAGGTAATTAAGCAAAGTTTTTCTTATTTGTAAATTGACGTTTTGAAGAAAATGCTGCAGTGGAGTTTGTGGCGCCGCTTCTTCTCCACTTGCGCTTTGGAAGTGGTGGTAAACTTAATATAAGTAAATTGACGTCAATAAGTGATATTTATATCCTACATTGAAAATAAACAATTTCATTTCATTTCATTTCACTTTCTTTCGCAATATAATACCATATTTTACTAGCTGTTTTCGGCTCTATCTGCGACAAAAAGTAGCCCGGCTTCTGACTTCAACATACCAATTTTCATCAAAATCGGCCGTGATAGCTTAACAGACAAACAGACTTTCGCATTTATAATATCAATAGTATGGATATATGTCAAAGTGATTCAAATTGCACTGATTTGGATTGCGCCTGAAATTATCCGCACGAGTTGCAAACGGTAGCTTTCCATTATTTTTCAGTGACGCTATTTATTAGTGAGTGATGATTAAAATTTTGTATGAAAATTCTTAGCTACGTAATCGCTATACGGATCCAAATACGTAAAAGACAAAAAATTGTGGTCACAGGTGCAATACGTGTGGCATTTAGCACCGATTTCATTCGCGCGCCAAAATTTCACGAAGCTTTTTCTTCAGGTAGACACAATAAATTGAAATATTTTTTTTTTTGCTGCAAGCCTTTTTTACTATTAATTTTATTAATAACATTGAAATATTTATCTTTTTTGTCGCACTACTGGGGTAAAGGCTGAAAGCTGGTAAACTTATTCAAAACTTAATCCTGATGGATAATTCACTCTTGATGTTTTCAAGCATTTATCTAATTGTGATGTATGCTGACTTGTATGGCTATAAAGAAGGGCTTGAATGGCTGTCCTGGTACATTATTAGAGTACCACAATATCGTTATAGAATCAAACCCCTTTTGAAATGACTAAAGAACACAAATACACACCCACGGTTGAAGCCTGATGGTTTGTCGTGTGGTCCCACTGTTAGAGACTTATTTTATTTTAGTTCGACATGATTAATCGCCGTTTCATTACATCATTATCAGGAAACTTAAGTTTAACTAAATTCTCATAAAATTAAAGCCCGAATTGTCGTGTACAAAGAATTGTTATACATGTATGATACTAACTGCCGATTTCTATCATATCATCTTATCTCACGGCATTTTTCTACTCATTGTTTAACTATAATAATATTGACTAAGATTTGTACGCCTTTCGGCAGAACCCAGAGTTCTTGACCAGAGTACTTGCATGTAACATTTTTTTAACCTGTTTTTACAAATAAAGAAATTTGATTGGTTTGATAAAATATCATAGAGTAAGTAATTTAGTTACATACGCACATATTCTCTTAGGTCATAAAATAGAGCCTACCGGGATTTTTTCGAGAAACTGAAAATGAATTTATTTTTTAAAGAATCGATGAAAATTTTGGTTAAAGACACATTCAGAATATAAGTTTTATAAACAAAAAGCATAGTTATTTATTCAAAAAGGTACAATATTGTAACATTGAAAAGTATTCGTGTGCACAAATTAAAAACTGATGGTTTACCAATTGACCCTGAAAATTCAAAATATTTGTATTACTATCAATTTTTATATGATGAGCGACTGTACATTCCGCCTCCCGCTAACACACCGATCACACCCTCTCACAACCCAGGACAATCGCCGTGACGACATTAAAAAAATGGCAATGATTTTTTATCGACAAACGAACTAAATCCGGCTCCGCTTCACGCTAACATAGCGACCACACCCTCTCACAACCCAGGACAATCGCCCTGACGGCATTAATAAAATGGCACCCAGTGACAAAGGCGACGCGACGTGTGTCAATGCGGCTTACTTACTGCCTTTAAATGCAAGGCCTAGGAAACCTAGGTTTTAGCTAGTGTTTAGTTTGATTTGATATACCACCGACCGAGAAATGAGATCTGTAGAAGAACAAAAGTAGAATAAGTATTTTGTCATACCATAGCCTCTAAAGTGTCGCGGTTAGAAATTTTCTTCCGCGTACGTTCAGATTATGACTACAAAATGAGGGCTCTCAAAACGCGCCCTCGATACTTCTGATAGGTAAGCCTTTTATGGTAGGCCTCTGGCATGTTTGCCTAATAAATTGTATAAAAAAAAAACAAAATTGCTATCGTCTGCGGCAAAATTCTCATGGTAAGGTACAGTCTTATATTACTCACAGCCAGCGTAACCACCCACTATACGGAATCCTTGGAACACGGCCACATTGGCCAAACTTTATGTCTTTTTCATCCTTATCCCACGCGTGATGCGTGGGCCGCTTGACGGACCCTAATTATTCCATCTGTCTTTTGGCTCATCCATAAAATTTCTTGTTTCATTTTTATTACGAGTATTTCCTCCTTAGCCATTTATATAAAAAATTTTTTCTTCTGCTTCCCGAGTCGAAATGGCAACGTCTTATAAGGCTAGATCGATACGCGACATCGCTGGTCGCTCTATCGTTGGCTGCTCCAAGATCCTCAATCTTGCAGGAAAACTATAATACTATTTGTTCTGTGAACAGTAGACGTCGCGAACATCGTCCAAATAAAAATCTATTTATAAAACGCTACAAACTTTACCCCTTTAGTTTCTTTTTCATAAACCAGGAACCCGACATACGACGTTGTCACGAAATATTCATACATGCTAAAATGCTAAATGCTACAGCAAACTTTTTCAAAGTCCCTAAAGAAAAAAAAATTATCTGAGAATACGTGTCATGTGCCTCTTGTCCAGAAATCTGATCTCACAGAACAAACATACCCCAGAAAAGCAAAATTGGCCCGTTTCAAAATGGAGTCTTTCGCTCGATCGCTCGCTCACACAATAGCATTCTCAAAAAGGGTTAACCTATAGCAGCTAGACCTTTAAATTACCTTAAATACATTTTTAAACTCGATTTTGCTTGTTTTTTAAAATGTTTCCTCATTGTGCAATTATAACTAAAGTTTTGTATTATATTCATGATTATCATATCAGCCGCAGTCAGTCCACTGGTGGACATAGGCCTCTCCTAACGATTCGATGGTATTGTATTGTACATTTCTAACTATATATTTAGACACCCCAGCATTCAGGTGCTAAGAACCCCTATTAAAGCAAATCTATTTATCCCCCGGGCGCTAAAAAACGAAGGGTTGAAATCATTAAGTTTTATCTAAGGGTGGGAGGGTGCAGTCTGAGTATATACGCGATGCAACCGCATTGGTGCAACTTTAAATATTTTTGTTTGATAAATTATTTATCTTACTAGCTGTTGCGCGTGGCTTTGCCCGCGTGGTACTTAGTAAAATCGCGAGGAAAAAAGACTAGCGTTAGATTTTATACCATCATATTTTTGTGTGTACATACTCTTACAAAATTGGAATTTTTAGGTGTAATTTTCTTTCTTCTTCATTCTTCGTTCAAACGTCCCAGTTGCGTCCTCAGCTTACGTTTCGGAGTCTAGGGTACGCTGTGAGTCATGGTTTGGTGGCACTGGTTATACAATGGAGCGGCTGTCGTCTGACCTTCGTAATCCTTTTCACAGGGAAATCAGACCAACGTGAACATAACCCGATGTGGTTAGTGGCTAACACGGTCAGATTTTTCAGGCTACCTAAAGGTACCTGACACAGACTGTCATCTATCTATAACTGGACCAACAGGCTTAACTTGCCTTCTGTAGCACGGAAGAGCTTGAGATAGAAAGTGCCACTAATTGCGACCAATCCATTTAAGAGAGGTAGGACATTTTGTAAGGAGTAGTCCGTCTGGGGAAGTACCTCCACCCTACAGAAGACCGCAGCCAAATAACACTGTGATGCAGTGTTGTGTTCCTGCTGGTGAGTAGGGTTACCAGGCTCCAGAGGGGTCGCTGTGCTGATAGCTGAGAGGTCGGCAACGCGCTCGTGACATCTCCGGTGTTGCAGGCGTTCATAGGCTACGGCAACCACTTACCATCAGGTGGGCCGTACGGCTGTTTGACTATTTAGTTGCATAAAAAAAAACATATTCAGGTCGGCAACGCGCTCGTGACATCTCCGGTGTTGCAAGCGTTCATAGGCTACGGTAACCACTTAAAAACACATATTCACATGTAAAGATATGCAAAATCAGCGTATACTTGTTGTAATATACCATGACTTATCCGCGTCAACACACCGGCGATAATGTTAAACAAACAGTGCAGCCGAACGCTTAACAATAGCTTATCAAGGCGATAACGTACAGTAACAATTGTTTCTTTACTAGGTCCATGAACCCGTTTACTTTGTGAGGTGTGAAGTTGCACATGAGTAGATAACGGAGCAGAGTAAGGAGAGTACTTACAGACATCAGTACATGGCAAGTTACTTTGAGTGCATCGGTACTTAGCAAGTTACTTTTCGTGCTTTAGTACTTAGCAATTTACTTTTCATGCTTCTACCGATAAAAGCTGTTTTTTTATGCAATTACGTAGGCAACATGGAATGCGGCCCACCTGATGGTAAGCGGTCACCGCAGACCATGGATCCCCACAACATCAGGGGCATCACGTGCCCATTGCCGACCCTTAAATATTATTGATTAGTTGTTGTTGGTCGCGGATGACTCAAACTGGTAAATAAGTACTAACAAATTTATATAATGCTGGCTGAAAGTGGAACTTTAGCAGTTTTACAAAATTTTATCGACTCATAATGCTACCATTTTTACAAAATAATTAAGATGACAAGTCGTGGTCAAATATTAAGAATGTTGTCGCCATGTCTATAAATATGCTAACGGGTTAATTTAACTTTCATACTTACAGTAACCGTCAATAAATGCCACAAATACCTAATTATACTAGAAAATTTCTTGAGTTAAAAATCCATATACTCGTAGATACGGACCACGGGCATTAGAAAGACCACCTCTATTTTCGTTATTTACTCATGTAGTATTGTTAATAAGTGTTTAGTATACTTGTTATTAGTTATTTACCGTTTTATTACTGCCAACATCTAAAGTTTCGTAATCAATTCTGTTTTTTATTTCAATTAAGGTTGCAAAAAATTCTAAATGAGGTTTAGTTTGGACCTAGCATTCGCACAAAAAGCAAACTAAGTCTGCCCCTGACAGCCCTTTCAACAAATCCTTCATGGACGTCACTTACAACCCTTTAATCACAAGGGCTCTCGTCCTAATTCACCACGAAAAAAGGCTTTCAATTCGTAGATTTCAAAGACATAGACAAAGAATTGTACAGAGATAAAGTTCATCCATACTAATATCATAAATGCGAGAGTCTGTCTGTTACGCTTTCACGGCCGAACTGCTGAACGGATTTTGATGAGATTTGGTATGAATATAGTTAAAGACCCGGGGTCAAACATAGGCTAGCTGCGGGAACCAGCTAGTCTTTTATAAATTAGCCTCGTGATTATTTCAAATGTGGAAGATGCGGCTACTACACATTTGTTTAAATTAAACAATAAGTAAAATATGGGGAAGATCTAACGATCTCTCTTCCATTTTTACGAGTCTGCATATTTTATTTGTTTTCTAACTGGAGTACTCTGTTAGCATCATAAAAGATGTATGAAACTTTTCAAATTTATATAAACTTGGCGTTTTTTTTCGAAAACGTATTAAGAATCGGCATTTCTGTTTATTTTGAGTTTGAAAGTTCAAAATCATCATCATCTTTAGATATAGCCTAAAATATGAGTGGTTAAGTTTTTTTTTTATTTAATATTTTGCTTTAATTTGTATATTCATACATTCTAAAATCACACATTACTGCAAGACCAACATTGCAAGATGAAAATGGAGCTGTATATTAGTATACCTATAAATTTTACTTCTGGACTGTCGATGATTTGTGACTTAGATTTCAAAGGCAGAGACGTGTTAAAACCTTATACTGGTCTTTAATTAAAGCCTTGGGGTGGCCGGAAGCGACGGTCGGCAGTTGACATGTTCACACTGGGCGAGTGAGTGAACATAGTTACTGACCCCTATATTATCAGAGTAAGATAGAGTACTTAAAAATCACCAAAAATGTGTCTTTTGCGATAATTTAAAGAATAACTTGCGTATTCGACTTGGACAAAAAATAAAATAATCTTCTATAGAGAACCCTAAATGATCAAAATAATAATAATCATCATTATAATTTTTTATTTGCGAGTAATATAAAAAAAAAACTAGATGAATAAAATAATCGTAATCATTTATTGTTGTAAACATCTTGTACAATAAGGTCTTACAAAATGAAATAGGGAACAACATGCTTAAGCATACCGATAAGGACCTTATCGGCATTAAATACAAAACTTTAATAATCGCTAAATTCAGTTTCGCTAATATCCTCTACAAAACTAACGACAGCTCTATAAATTGCTATAATTTATTTTTACAAGATTATTACCTATATTCATTTTATTCACTCGCTATTCGACTTAGTCTGTCTACTCGCACAATGTGAACTAGACAACTCAGTCGGACTGTCCTCTTCCTGTAACGTATGGACGGAGGTACTTCATTTCGGACTGACGGGGAAAAAGAAAAGCCAGGTACGTCTCGGGATAGCGAAAAGAGTAGAGTCACTATTAAACTATTTTATTTTTATTTAAATATTATTTTGGAAAAAACATGTACAATTTTACTATGCATATTAATTTAATATAAAAAATTTATTGTACCACAAGTAAAGCATACTTTTAAGCACTATAGACGGATTTTATTCTCTACCCGTAAACCATATGTAGAAAATAGAGAGAAATAGGTAAGTATAAGGGCTTGGGATGCAAAATAAGATATACTGTTCCTGATCAATTCACTGTGTAAATGAATTTGGTAAATAAATATATTTGAAAATACCCAATCTCCTTTGTAAAGCTTTTGTTGAAGGACACTTGGTTAAGGCTGATTTATATCATTGAAATTCTCAACTCACACAAAATCAAATCAAAAGTGTTATGACATAATCGGCGAGTCGAATAAAATAATTCGATTCATCGGTTATGAGAAAGTCAAGATATTTCAAAATAAGACATGCACAGTGCACACATTATTATCAATCAACACTAGACATGGTAACAACACTCCAACACTTTCCAAATATGCTATTATCGTCTCCACGGCATCGTTATTCATCAAATCCAGTGAGTACTCAACATGCAGCCTTTAATTGGCTCGTTACTTTTAGCTTCATTTGAGACGAGACGTGTCGGATTTATGTAATCATCATCTATCTAATCAATACTAATATTATTAGCAGTGATCGGAAAATCGGCCGCTTTTATACCTAAACCTCTTTCCTTGAAAGAATAATATGGACATTCCTTCCTGAATTAATAAGTAACCCGCATTCTCGGGACTGAACAATTCGTAAAAACTACTTTAAGTAACTTAATATTATTCTTTCAAGGGAATAAAAAATATGTTTAGGTATATTAGCTCCCGATTATCCGATCACTGATGGTTAGTGTCGATGGCATTACACTCTCCCAGCCCAGTAAGAAGACGTCTGAAACACAATTTTTGTAAAGTGTGACTACGGCAATGACAGCGATTCTAATAAGGACGGAGGAATTGTTTGACATGATGCCAACAGCCACTTTTTACCATCGCACCTCTCGCCATCGTCAGGGATTTCATCCCCATACCTTGAATCCCATGTTATCGCATACAGTACGCTTCAAACGGAATTTCCTCCCTCACTGCGATTGTGGAATGAACTTTTCCCTAGTGAAATCCATACTTCCATACTGATATTATAAATGCGAAAGCCTGTCTGTCCGTCTGTTTGTCTGTCTGTTACGCTTTCACGGTCAAACCGCTGAACGGATTTTGATGCAATTTGATATTAATATAGTTCATATCAAATTGCATCAAAATCCGTTTAGACCCGGGATCAAACATAGGCTACTTTTTAACGCAGACGGAGCTGCGGGAAACCGCTAGTAAGAAATATTTGGTTAGGTGTACTTTTCTCCTTAAGGCTAATCTAGAGTTCCAGTGCTGGCTATCCAGTAGTTTTCACGGATACGAAATTTACCCACACGCACACAAACAATTTACCCACACATATAACCCTTCACCGGAATTTTTATTGTTATTTATTTACTTTATTTATGTACACAATAAAAATGCAAAGGATCTACCTTTTTGTTATCTAGTTTGCAGCGCGAAGGGAAAAATAATTTTGATAAATTTCATGAAAGCTACTTGATTGCCAGCACTGAATCCGTAGACACGAACCTTTATGAGACCCACTAAACTCTACGTTAAGATTGACCTGTAGTAATCTATATGCAATTAAAAGTATTTGTGTTGTAAATACCTATGTAGAGTCCAAGAAATCTCTGTGTTCTCACATCACATACACTTAATCCGACATCTTACATAAGTGTCCTTTTTCCTGTTGAATTGTTAATGTGTCCGGGTCTGTCCTTTTCGTATTTTTTTTATGTTTTTTTCCGGCTGAGCTCGTAATTAAT
This sequence comes from Euzophera pinguis, assembly GCA_947363495.1. Lineage (NCBI taxonomy): Eukaryota > Metazoa > Arthropoda > Insecta > Lepidoptera > Pyralidae > Euzophera > Euzophera pinguis. Next base: position 1,014,825 of record OX376159.1, read on the forward strand.
GGATTTCGTCTCCATCCCGGCAGGTGACGACTTAGAACAGTACCAATGCTTCTGTTTGATTTAGTAATTAGATTTATCTGTGGGTGCTAAGTGATTTTTTTTGTAAAAAAACTGTTTAGAAGGCTCGTAAAATACAATGTAGATGTAATATGTGAACAATAATAATAAATTGTCTTTATTTAAGATATCAATGTGCAACCCAATGGACTTTCGTTTAGTCGCATAATGTAAATTAGTAAATTGGTAGTTTTAAGAATTATTCGTTTTGCGAATTGGTCCTATTGAGAATTTTCCATTTCGCGAATGAGTTGTTTCGGGAATTAGCCCTTTCGCGAATAAGCCTTTTTGAGACTAGGTTGCCATTTCGCGAATTAGGCATTATGCAACTAAACGTGAATTTTCAGACACACATAAGTTTAAAAGAACCACGATCTTAATCATGCATTGAAGTGGACATGAAAGTACGAAAAGATCAATGGTTCTTTGAAATATATTTAAGTGGATTTCGGAAATAATTATGAGTAGCCTCCCTTCCTACAAAAGCCTTCTCTATTTATTAACGTGAAGTTTTGTAACTTACAATTTTATTATATTTTTTTCAGGTAAGAACCAAACGTGTTGACCCAGACAATATTAACGGCAAGTATAAATTTATCATAATAGCGACCAGTTTCACCATTAGCTTAAGTTAAAATTAGAAATAATCACGCAACTTTAATATTTAGTCATAAGGCAGTAAATAGATCGATTTACTTATTTATGAACCATATGCCATTGCTATAGGAAGCTATACTAACCATTCTGACAAAACTTACTTTAAAATTCAAAGCATTTAGACTACGTATTACCAAAGTGTTACCCCAAAATTAGACACATGTGCAAGAATTTGCAATTAAGAAAAAAAGTTATTTGTATTTACTAATTTCTACTAAGTAAGGAAGAAATTGCAATAGCGATAAGTCCGCCTTTGTACTCAATATTCTAAATGTATTACTTTTAATTTTAATTTTGTGATTGGTACAATAAAGTGTATATCTATCTATCTATCTATCTAAGTTTGTTATAGGGTAACCATTATCCTCTTTTACTCTCTTACCATAGTTTTCCTAAAACATAAAAATATTTCGAGTTAAACTTATGCTTTTAATGTACTCAAATTGTCAGCAGCTCTCATTCATTATTATTATAATTTATATATTATCTATTTTATTTAAAATTTTAATTAACATGGCTCTTTAAGTTACTTACTCCCTTTATTTAATTTTATTTTGTGTTAGGTCCCAAGTATTAACTGGTAATCCTGAAAGAATCAATGAAGTCCTTATTTTGTTTAAAGTTTAAATTAATATTAAAAATATTTACCCCTTGTATGCGCAGAGTATCTTTAAGCTATAGCGTAGCGTACATATTAAATACATAGTTATGGAACTGCGACTTTATACCAAAGTAGAAAGTAGCAGTTATTGTAGATGACGATCCGTTTATGAATCTGACCCCGGGTCAACCGATACTTAACATGCAATAATACGATTTAAATTAATTTATTGCTTTTAATGTCTAGTTCTGAAAACTTTCGCGAATTCGTCCTCACACGGTGTCAGACTTGTCAAATCTATTTTAGATTACGTCACATATTGGACATTATACGGTTAATTACGTTATGTTGATTGGCTACTTGACTGTTTTCATACTTAGACAATATTTGCATACGAAACAATATATACACTAAAAAGTAACAGCTTCCGAAAACAATAACAAAATTGGTTGTTAATTAAGGCAGTAATTGGATTTTAAAGTTTTCTCAAGAAGAAAAGTGGGAGCGTGGTGGGGCCGTCTTGCTATCTCTTTTGTACGCACGAAACCAAGTGGCAGTGACGTCACTGTACACACAGTGCATCCTTTTCTTGTTTTTGACAGTCCTCTACCACCAAACTTCAAAGGCTTAAAACTTATTTATTTATGAAAGGATTTCAGAAAATTTTTCTTTTTTCAGTTTCTGGTAAAATGAGTAGAAGATCCTATTGGTTATCTTCTAAAACAGTTCTTATTTAGACAAGATTCTCTATGAACAAGACATTCTTTGTGGAGACTATCTTCATCAGAAATCGACTAGCCACAAACACAAAAGGTTAATAAAACTAAAAGTCACAATTATATCTCTGAATAAATGTTTTAATTATATCTTTAACCGTATTATTATTAATTATACCAAACACAATTCAAACACGGTCAATATTTCCTAACGGACCATTAGTCTATAATGATTTCCAAATAACATGTAACCTATTGTACAGTCGCGACATTTATAACGTGGCCTAAAATTATTGTTCAATTGTTAGTGAACAGCCAGAGTCGACTCGCAAAGAAGAAGAAGAGTAAATATGATAGTGACCCACATTTTTAAGCAAATTTAGAAATATCAGCAAGTACGCAAAATCTCAAAAAACACAATATTAGTCTATTTAAGTTAAATGCTTCAATTTAATTTAAGGTAAAGCATTTTCAGTTTCAGATAAAGGTTGACAATTGTTTACTTTATAAATTCTGTTTGTACTGACTGAGTTTTTGAAAAAGTCGCTTCCATCGTTTTATAACCACAAATCTTCAGTTTAAACAAATAAAAATGGACAGTATAGGACGCAAAGTGAAAAACCGTGTGTTGTCAAAATCGACACACATAAGAAAATAAATAACATTTTAGTGCCAGATGAATTGTCATTCAATGTGGGAAATTTGGATCGAGACACAAACAAAATATGGGGTTTTGTGGGACAGGTTGTAAATAAATCACGTTCCTAAAGCGAAAATTGTATTCAGGTGTTGGAATTTCTTCATTGGGTGACCTGCGCCCACGCAGGTTGTCGGAAGCTGCTAAAATGGGTGTTTTATGTCCGATGCTTTATGTAAATCGTGAATTCTGGGCATGGTCTCAGTTAAGTTTTATAGGCGTTAAATAAAATAATGTTTTTAAATGCAATTATTTTGATTGAGCGTGTAATAAATGAAAATCTTTTGCCCATGCCTATTGACAGTTTTTTAAAACCGCTCTTTAAGCCTGTGACGTGGTTATTATGGACGGCTATGCGTTTTGTTGAAGAAAGTTTTCGCCCTTCTTATGGTGATTTTTTGCTGTGGTTAAGTTTTAACGATTCAAATTATTACTACTATTTGAGTCAAATCGGTGTATGTAGAAAAAGTTAAAACAAATAGGTAATTGTCTATGTTTTTAGATGTCATAAAAATCAATCACCAAAGAGTTTTATTTTTACTTAAATTTTCATTCGTTTTAAAAAATTTGTCTATTAAAAAAAGGTGGTATCAAAATTAAAATTAAAACACCTAAAACTTGTTTATTCTTCCCAAATAAAATGTTGGATTTGATCTCATTGCGAAAAACCGCTAATCGCTTATGACTTAAAACGTGGAAGTGAAGCTCCACCTTTTCGTTTTCATGACACGATCGCTATCGTCAAAACTGTTTGTCAGTGTGTTCATCACTTCATAAGTATTTTAGTAATGTTTTGTATATGTCGATGTGTTATGACAGTTATTGCAACAAATCATATTTCCTATGAAAATATCGTAATACGAATTTAAACTATATGATTTTTGTTGACAAACTTATGTGATGTTTTTATGGGAAATGTTTTGGGTCACACAGTTTATATATAATGTGATTTTGTACATCAATAAAATATACATAAGAAATATTAGATACTAGCTGTTTCCCGCAGCTCCACCTGCGTTAAAAAGTAGGCTATGTTTGACTTCGGGTCTTCAACTATATTCATACCAAATTTCATAAAAATCCGTTCAGCAGGTTGGCCGTGAAAACGAAACAGACAACTAGATAGACAGACAGACTGTTGCACTTATAATATTACTAGCTGTTCCTCGCAGCTCCACCTGCGTCTAAAAGTAGCCTATGTTTAACCCCGGGTCTTCAACTATATTCATACCAAATTTCATCAAAATCCGTCTAGCGGTTTGTCAGTGTAAGTTTTTGCTATTGACAATTTTAGGTAGGTAAAAAGGATTTAAATAATTAAATATTCATTCATGACACCTGATTACCGAGTCTACAATTTGTCCACCATAGATCTTTATCAGTGCCTGCCATTGACAGGGCATTATAATGTCATGGACATTGACGTCACTGTCTGCTTATCGCTTATCGCCGCCCGTCAGCTTGTGACGTCATTAATGAATGACCAATCTCATTACATAGTGGTGAAATGGCTATTTTATTTGAGTAACTCTTCACTGTCTGTTTTTTCTGTGGGTTTAAATTAGAAGAGGGTTTTAGTTACCCTGGAAGAAATAGGTTTTAGTGATAAAGGCCGCCTTTTGCGCATTTATTAAAAGACTAGCTGTTTCCCGCAGCTCCACCTGCGTCAAAAAGGAGCCTTTTATTGACCCCGGGTCTTCAACTATATTCATACCAAATTTCATCAAAATCCGTTTAGCGGTTTGGCTGTGAAAGCGTAAAAGGCATCCAGACAGACAGACTTTCGTATTTATAATATTAGTATGGATTATATGTAACTTGCCATGTTATTTAGGGTTCTGTACCCAGTGGGTTGAACGGGACCCTTTTACTAAGACTTCGCTGTCTGTCTGCAACCAGGCTGTATCTCATGAACTGTGATAGGTAGACTAAAGTTAAATGAATACAAGCTGTTTCTCGCACTAAAAGTATTAAAGAAAAGTTTATTGTTCCATAAGTAATCTAAATTAAAACAATTTTAAAAGGATGTCTTACATACAAACTTTCATCTCACATTACAACCACTGGTGTCTGAATTATGAAAGATTATTTTTTTAATAATTTAAATCCACTAACCAATCTTTAAAGCCAAGGTATATAATCTAGAAGTTCAAATAAAATGCACATACAAGCTATGACCCCTTGATACACAATGCTGCCATGTCAGACGAACTTTTAAAACAATAGCCGCGATACACGACGACCGAAGCCGGATATAGAAACTAGTGTCGGACGGTCTCATTGTCTGAATGTTCGTATAGACCTCAAACTAAAACTATATGACGTGCAAATATATCGCTACTAGCTTTTTCCCGCAGCTCCGCCTGCGTCAAAAAGTAGCCTATGTTTGACCCCGGGTCTTCAACTATATTCATACTAAATTTCATCAAAATCCGTCCAGCGGTTTGGCCTTGAAAGCGTAATAGACAGAAGGACAGAAAGACAGACAGACAGACAGACTTTCGCATTTATAATATTAGTATGGATATATTTAAATTCCACCTTAAAGATTTATCAAGGGTTTATGGGCCACACAGTGACCACTTACTATTTAACTATATATAAACAATAATATAACCTGTCAAGCGCGAGTCGGACTCACGTACGAAGGGTTCAGCACCATTATCTATTAAAATAGCCCTGTAAAATATTTATTTTATTCTGCTTTTTAGTAAGTTTTTGCTTTCAAAGCGGCAACAGAAATACATTTGTGAAAATTTTCACACATTTGTGAAACTTTCAACACATTTGTGAAATTTTCAACACATTTGTCAAAATTTCAACTGTTTATAACGGATCATCGGACATCAGTCTTATTAATAGGGTCTCGTCTCGTTTTACCCTTTGGGTATAGAACCCTAAAAATATCGATCCTAACATAATTTTAGCCCATGTCATGTACATTTTGTACATATGTTTATGGATGGCCACAGCTTGCTATGTGCTAAATGTATTATTATACATTAGTAAGACTACCGCTTTATGGCATCAAGGAGCGTTTACGCAGCGCTGTTGGTGACAGAGATGCGATTAGTGTAAGGTATGAGCGACGAGCGATTTATAAACGTAATATGTCAGCTAAAAGAAGTTGTCTTCTTCTTTCTCCTGCCACAGACACACTTTTCTTTCCAATTTATCGAGGGTCGGGCCTCCTCTTCACTTGGCTAAAATGTTTTTATTTATTTTAAATAACATTACAAGTTAGTGTTTTAAGAATTTGTTAATTAATGTAACTAAAATAAAGTATTTGAGAGTGTCCAAGACACACTTATTTAAAACTATCAATAAAATATTCACGTTACTAAGTACAATTTATTCTAAAAATTCTACTTTCTCACTTAGTAATTTTTACTGCGAAATGGTAAAAAGTAATAATGGGAAATTTTATTTAAGGCAAGACGCCCCCGTCTTGTCACAAAATAAACCACTTTCATAAGAGATTTTGTAAATCGATTGTCAAGTCTCACCCTTGTGGTATAGGTTACACGCAATAAGGTATACCTAAACAGCGAAGTTTGTTCAGCTATAAATATAAACAGTTTGGTATTATCACATTTCTTGTACTGATCAGGCTGGTCAAACGCCACTCGTCATTGTATATAGCAAGATGTTTGTTTTAACTGGTCAGAATCAGCGGATAATTTTACTCAACTTATTTTCGTTATTCATATCAAAATAAATCTTAATCAAGTTTTGTATAATTTCACAAATTATTATCATTGTGCTTTAATAGATCACATGCAATATGATATACACAGCGACGTTTTATGTGCGAATCAGCTATAAATAAGAAGAGATTAGTATGATCACATTTCATGTTCGTCTTTAAGTTTCTTAAAGTCCAAACGGTATCGCTTCCTCTCATTCCTTGCACTACCGTTCAAGACGGAGACAATTGGCACGTCACCGACAGAGGTCGCCGCTTTCGCGAGCAACCACAAATCAGGCTGGTCAAACGCCGCCCGTCATTGTCTTTGGCAAGATGTTTGTGTTAACTGATCATTTGTTTGTAATAATTGTATGGTAAAATTAAAATCCGAACTTCCATACTAACACGTACGAAATTCTATCTGTCTATTTATAAGTTTCTTTATATTTTAATAATTTAAGATATTTTTTTTCTTGTTGAAATGGATTAGAAATCCTTAGTGGTTCCGCGTTCCCCCTTGACTCCTTTTTATAGCACTCAGACACGTACATAATGCGTGCAAAAGCAAAATTGACCAGTCTCGAAACGGATACTTTCGCTCGCTTCGCTTGCTTAGTCGACAAAACACAATTAACGTTTCTCCAATACAGTACTGAAAATGCGCCGTAAACAAAGATCAAGTTTAAATTGACACATAAAAATCTATGCAATTTGTCGACACCAACAACTGAACTAACTAAAGAAAGAAATCTATGCTTTGGCAGCGGTAGACGTCATTACTCATGTGGCAAAGTGGCTCATTACTCAGCGATTTTAATCTGCGTCTGATAAAGCGACCAATCGCAACGAATAATCGCCCGTGTGCGACCCGCCGCAATTTGTACGGATTAGATGTCATTTGTATGTGGATTCTTTTGTAAACATGCTATATTTGTTTGTAACCTTTAGAAAAGGGGGTTGCCAATTTGAAAAAGATGCTGATGATGAATTTTTCGCAGTCAATAGATAAAAGATGAACGATCTCAGAAGAAAAAATAGTACTTAATTCTACATTGATATTTTTTAAAATAATATGTTATAATTAATTATTTACAAATTATATTTTTATCAAAATTGTCAGTTTTCACTTGACACCGCTTTTCATGTTAATGGCGTATAAGATCGTTCTACATTTTTGTTTCTTTCAAAATAATTTACAAACCTTACATTCTCCTTAGAAAAAAAGTATTCATTGTCAACCAGACCATAATTACCAATCGACTAGAGATGGGCAGCGGGAAGAAATTCAAGAGGGAAAAAATGAAATGCAAGGGGAAGAAAAGGGAAAAAATAATTAATTCCCATTTATACCCGGGAATTTTTAAAAATTTTGGGAATAAATGGGAAAATTTCCGGGAAGGCGCCCATCTCTACAATCGACTCATCATCATCCTAGCGTGTATTCCTGATTACGTCATCAGCTTACGCTTCGGAGCCTAAGGTACGCTGTAAGTCATGTTCCTAGATCATTAGTCATGCTCCTTAACCCTTTTTGCAGGGAAACCAGACCAACAGGAACATGACCTGTGGTGTATTAGTGGCCAACACTGTCAGAATTTTTCAGGCTGCCCTAAGGCATCTGACACAGCCTCACGCCTGCTATCTATCGATAACAACCGGGACCAACGGCTTAACGTGCCTTCCTAAGCACGGAGGAGCTCAAGATAGAAAATGCCACTAAATGGCGACCAATCCAATAATGGTCGCGTCACGTCGTCGCTTGACACGCACATTCGCTACGAATACGCGGGTCACGCTCGACTAACGAGCTCCTCTTACTAATTGACTGATACTGATGAGTAGAACATACGTGAACAAACATAGACTGCTAAACTTATAACCCTATCTTTTAGCTTTACCGTAGTCGAATAAAAAGTAATACATTCTCAAATTCTACAAGCTAAAGCGAAAAATCTAATTAAAAATCCCGTCTTACCCCTTCTCAAGGAAGATAGGAAGAAATTGAAGCCAACTTCACCTCGAAGGCCCTATAAACTGTACTTGTGCCTCCCTTGACGGCCATCCACAGAATCACTGCAAGTCTTGCATAGCGTCGCGACGAAAAAGGACAGAACTATACACAAATGTTGAAGGAAGACAGAGAAAGCAGACAGACGCTTTGCAGTCGTCATAATTCTGCTCGGTAGACTCATAATAAAGATAAACTTAGAGTGGGCTGGCTTCACATTGTGTTGGTTGCACCATTTTTGACTCTGCGATTTTAGATTTCCGTTTTAATGGGTCTGATCTCGATATATATTGTTCAATGAGTTGGTGAGTTGTTGGGGAAAGAGTGTGGATAAAATATTTTTGGAGAAATACGGTACAGATTTGGCATAGAGCAAAATTTTGTAGAAGGCATTATTAGTGTTCTGGTAAGGGTTAAATATTTCCAATTTACCAAAGCAAGTATGCAGTCTGCAGGTTATAAATGGCTACACTATTATCTAATGTCCACATAGCGACACTTGTGGTATGATTAGATCATATGGTAAATCACCAATACTTTATAGAGTTAATATTCTTATAAGTACTTTCAAAGCCAAATAGTTATATTACATTTTATAGCATTCAGTTACTTACCTACTTAGAACAAGTTTGATATCTGTTATTTTCTTAAAATACTATTAATGTAAAATATATGAAAACTAGCTTTTTCCCGCAGTTCCTCCTGCGTTAAGAAGTAGCCTATGTTTGACCCCGGGTCTTCGACTATATTCATACCAAAATTCATCAAAATCCGTTCAGCTGTTAGCGTAATAGACAGAAAGACGGACAGACAGACTTTCGCATTTATAATATTAGTATGGATAACTAAATCTTTATCCACAACATGTGTATACTAAAAATTCTGTTGAAAACCAGTTCATGTTTTTGGCCGAGAAGGTAGTTAGTACTTCGAGTAAATCACGTCAGTTGGTGCCGCGAAAATTGCTAGTCCTTCCGAAAGTAGTATATGGAAGATTTTCAGATGATTCATTTGATACTCCAAAAATAGGTAGGTATCAACTCAGAATCGTTTATTCTAGCGCAATTTATCGATCGATAGCTAATAAGAAATCGACGAAGTAAAACTTAATTTAACCTTCGTTATGGTAGTCGTATACTAATACTCTACTAACATTTTCACAAATCTTTTGATATTTGTAACTTACTAATTGTTTACCCCTAAACGAATGTCGATGAAATTTGGAATGGGTATTCTCTGAAATCCAGGTACCAGTATAAGTATGGAAAATGAGATTGGTGATTGCTGTCTCTATCAGAACTATTTATCCAAGCTTGGGAATAACCTTATGCTGTCTGAAAACAACTTATACAACGAGTACTTCTCGAAACCATGACCTCCGAAACGAATGACAAATGCTGAGACCATATATCTACCTCGGTGGATGTTTGGGTGAGCAGGGTGTCAATTCTCATATTTTACATAGTGCACAATTGAATCAACTTTTGACGTTTCTGGTATTATGTTACTAATTTTAAGACCTATAGTATTCCATTGGCAAACCATTGAACTGCTACTGAAACATTTTGCTAATCAAAAAATCATCAAAATCATAATTTTTTCAATAATCGGTACTCTGCTATATTATATTTACATTTTTTCTACTTAAACCATTCAATTACGTTTTAGTTGCAATTAAATTGAGATTCAAAATTGTGTTAGCAGAATACCAATATTGAGCATATCAAAAATGCATCGCAAAATATCTGTTGCATGGTCTTTTAAATTTTTTTAGCGGAATTGACATTTTATTAGAAATAAACGTTAACACAGTAATCATTTATTCAAATCGAGTAGGTTTCATGGTCAATCGACCATGAAGCCTAATAAATAAATATGTCAGAGCTTTTCGAAAACGCCTTTAAGGTAGACAGTTTTGATGTACCACATTGTCTGTTGATCTGCAACTCTAACATATACTCAGTGACAGTCCAACAGGCCTCTTAGCCAATGATTTGTTGCGATCCAACGTCAGGCAGGCCGATGTAATCTCTTACTCAAGCAGCTCCAGCTCTGCGTATAGATGGCGCGATAGTATATGCTAGGTAATCACCATCGCGCTATCAGTGTGGTAGTATGTCTTGAATTCACAGTAAATAGGTCTTTGCAAGTTATCTGTGATGTATATGTCTCCATTTATGAAATTGCCTTTCTACAATATATATTTATAACCAGCTGTTTTCCACATTTCCGCCTGCGTCATGTTTGACCCCGGGACTTTAACTTTATTCATACCAAATTTCAATAAAATCCGTTCAGCGGTTTGGCTGTGAAAGCGTGACAGACAGACATACTTTAATACTTATAATATTTATTAAGTATTATAAGATATGGAAGTATTGATGGTTAATTCCAGTTCGCATGCATGTCGCTTAAGTTACTCATAAACGGCTAAAAGATGGCGTGACTATCCAGAAGAATAATGTAATGACTTCGGGCAGCAGCGTCGAATTGTTACGCAACTGGATCAAGCAAGTTGTATGTATGTTGTAGCTAATAGTATAATAGGCTAGTTTCCTAAAATATATAATTAGTCCGTCAGTTAGATAATCAAAAAATATTGAAGACGTATTTTTACTTTTGAAAATTAAACAAAGAATGGTAAAGATATGGCGCGTTAAAGTTTCGTGTGACGTTACAGTGTGCTACACTTTTTCGCAATATGTGACGTCACAAGCGCCCTCCCTCCTAACTCCTAAACTTTGATGCGTTATATCTTTATGATTTATCGCTCAATTGACAAAAGAAAAAACACGTCACTAATATATATTAATTAACTAAAAGACGGACTAATTTTAATGTTAGTCTTTTGACCCTAGAAACTTGCCTATTCGACAAATTGCAACAAAATAAGAGTAACACCTCTGTTACTATTGCTACTAGTATAACAATAAAAATTATAACAAATAAAAATACAAATAGATTAGCTAATGAATTGATCATTCTAATTAATTATACAAATTGATCCAAATGCGACTAAACGTAGTGCACGTTTCATAAAATTTACGCGCGTAAAATAAACTTATCGTATATTTTGTAAAATGAAAATGTATGAAACGAAAAGTATCTCATTTTTACATAAACTAGGAGTTATACTTGGTCGCATTCCCATGCTAATCAGCGTATCTCGAAGACTGCATCTAATACACTGCCCTGCATACGAAAAGACTAGATACAGGGTTCTGCGGGGAACGTGTTGACTTTTAAAAATATTATGCTTATGAATATGGAAAACTTTTTAGAAAAAATATTTTCTCAAAATAAATGTCAACTATTTTGGTAGAATAGAATAGAATATTTATTTATTGAGAAAGCTATCACGCAGGTACAGCAAAGGTGTTATAAACTTATGCTACATGTTTATAATGTACGTGAAAGACATCTCAATATTAGTTATATGGTAGTTTCAGAACTCGAATAAGAAATGGTCAAATTCAAAATATTCATCTCACGAGACTCGTATTATGAACAGACGAGACGAATCAATCATCTATCAGTCAACAATTTCTTTATTTGTATAACACAGGTCTAATTCAAATCGACTGATGGTGAATGACGCAACCCGTATATCGCTTAGATGAAAATCATCAAGGCTTATTTTCATACTAACACCAATTTTAAAGTGAAATCATTGATCCATTTGCTAAAATTTTAATCAAAAATATTCAGGTACCAGCTACTTGAGTATTTACTTTAGAGATTAATTGGCATTAACATAATTTAAATGCCTAATTAATTCTTAACAAATCAAGTGCACTTAGCACTTACTTTCGGCCCTTAATCGGCAAATCACGGATATTTCATTAGCCCTAATGAACGCCATCTGTGGGCACCCGGCCTAATTAACGTGACAGTCATGTCGCGCGTTTTTAGCGTTCATGTGAAGTAGCCTTTACTTTTTTATTTCTCACTGTTTTTCAGTGTGAACTGACATACTTTGTTTAGTTGTCTTCAGTTTGGTTAGGATATAACAGGCTAGAATTACCTGGCTGTCTGATAATAATGATGATTCCGTCCTTCGGAAGACGAGAGAGGTAGGACATTTTGTAAGGAGTAGTCCGTCTGGGGAAGTACCTCCACCCTACAGAAGACCGCAGCCAAATAACACTGTGATGCAGTGTTGTGTTCCTGCTGGTGAGTAGGGTCGCCAGGCTCCAGAGGGGTCGCTAGTCACAGACAGGTCGGCAATGCGCTCGTGATATCTCCGGTGTTGCAGGCGTTCATAGGCTACGGTAACCACTTACCATCAGGTGCATTTGCCTACTTAGTTGAATAAAAAAAGACACTTTAAGCCGTTTGTCCCGGCTGTCATTTGGTAGTCGTTAACGCCAAGTTCAGAAAAACTATTCCGGTAAATACTCAACACCAGGGTGTACAATGTCGATTGACCTCGTAACCCATTAGACTATGAATGTATGAACCTTGTAATACCAATCACCACGTAGCCAAGTTCTATCAGTATTTTGATACTTCTTTGCCTTCTTGTGGTCATACACAAGTCTATATGAAAGAAAAAAAAGATCTTTCGCAACTTGACAAAACAATTATATAGCTCATTTGCGATGTGACAAACTGTTTATTGCACTATAAATACAAGTCCAGCCGTGGGCGGGGGCTGTTGATGCGTTTTGTGATTCATGTCGCCGTTTCTCTTGAATATAATCGTTTTATCTAGGCTTGTCCTGATTTGTCACACCTGAGCTTTGATGAAGTTTTCTTAGAAGAACTTTGGATTTTGATGTTTTCTGCATAAAATAGATCATCAAATTTACCTAAGTTGTATATATATAGGTAGAAGAGAACTAAAAACTCGCTCGTCAAGTGGTTAATGGATGGTTACAGAATTTCTTAATTGCTAGTTGTTTTTAAAGCTATTCTAGTTTAGTTGAATTCAGGGAAAAGTAGAAGGATATATTGATCGATAGACTCCCACCATCCCAGAATTCTTATCGAATAGTCTTACCAGTTGAATTTTATTCGTAAGCCCTTAGGTTCAAGTCTAAGTCTCTTGCAGTCTTCCGATAGCATTTTGTAATCTGTGGTATAACCTAGGATAGGTTCCAACATCTCAATTTCCGAAACCATGTGTCAAACTGTACCTTAATCTGATACTGTGAAACCCCAGGGCTAGGATTAGTCTGATCACCTTTCAAAATTTCCCGATCGCCAATAGGCTGAAGTCGCGCGTCTCGCACAAATCGCGTAAAACTACCAACTTGAAAAAAAGACGCACCAAACCCAGTAGTGGGCAATCTTAATGAATCCCGAATCTCCCAATCTCTTAGCCAAACAAAAGCCGTGCCTTACGAAGTAGCCACTCAGATTTACTGGTCGATACGATACATTGATCTTATATCGCACATCGCACGACCACCGTCCTCCAGTGCGGAGGACAGCCCTGTAGGGTTGTCAACAGGTAAAAGTAAGATTTATTTTAGCCTAGTGTGGCGACAGTATGATTACTCCACTACGCAACAGAGTGCGCTAAACCAAAGATTAGCAAATAATGTCAAGCCTCCGTTCAAAGACGCCTATATTACTGTAGAAAGACTAAATCGCGCTATAGTAATTTCTACGGATAAGAGATTGTTGATGATGAAGAAGGTTACTTCCAATAACGTCGGGGTCAGTCGGTTCCCCAGGCATACCACTTGGCCTGCCGGGAAGATCTTCCCTTTGTGACAGTGGTAGAGCATCACACCATCGCCCCCGCCGTATCTTCATGCTAGTTTTTGCCTGGGAATTTGCTCTTGCGTACAATGCTGAACCTAACACTTGGTTCTATAAAATAAGAATATTATTTTGGGTCACCGAGCCGGCGGAGTAGGACTTGTAAGTAAGTAAATATAATACTCATATCTAGCTTAGCTAACCACGTCATGTTCTAGAAAATAACATTAGTACGAATCTATAGGGTTGTTTACTATTATACTTCTTTTTCTCCTCTTGCATTATCCCTATACGGGATCGGCCGCCCTAATTCTGTGTCGCCATTTCTTTGCAATTAAACATTAATCAAGAAAGATTTGAAGTAAAAAGCAAACAGAACAAAATATGCTATGGCAACTTTAATTAAATTCGCTATCCAAACATTCAGATCACTTCAGCAGGTTATCATCGTTTCAATTATTTATAACTATTTTGTGTGATATCCACAAATCTTCTCATCCCAAAACCTAGCAACCCTACGAACCTTCAGCCTTAAGGTAGCCAAATGCATTGTTCCTGGAACAGTATCGAACGGATTGATATACGATCAACAAAATGTTTTAGTAAAATGCACTGGCTAACCTCTGAATATCTAATAAGGTCCGATTTGGAGAATTTATAGGGGAGGACGGAGACAAAAACAGAACATTATGGACGGTATCGACTGTGGGTCAGGAGAGGACGTATTCCCGATTCGCTATGGTTTCATTTCTCTACCACCATAACTGTACATCCATCTTGTTTTGAAAGTAGCTACAGCTTATAAAACTTGCTGCATAACATTTACACTTATTCTCAAACACTTTGCGGATAATTATCTACCATAAGCCACATCTATAAGCTGTTTTCGAGGGTAATCACGAATCGTCTAGCGAACAGGCTCGATGCCTTCCAGCCTCCCGAACAAGCCGGTTTCCGAAAAGGGTTTAGTACCATAGACCACATCCATACGCTCCGGCAGGTTATACAGAAGGCCAAAGAGTATAACCGGCCACTATGCCTAGCGTTTGTGGACTATGAGAAGGCCTTCGATTCGATCGAAATGTGGGCGGTGCTTCAGTCTCTCCAGCGGTGCCGCATAGACTATCGGTACATCGAAGTGTTTATACAGCAACGCCACCATGTCAGTCCGAGTACAGGAGCAGAGCACGGGGGCTATTCCATTGCAGAGAGGTGTAAGACAGGGAGACGTCATTTCTCCGAAACTGTTTACTGCTGCTCTGGAAGATGCCTTCAAACTCCTGGAATGGGAAGGACTTGGCATCAACATCAATGGCGAGTATATCACTCACCTTCGTTTTGCCGACGATATCGTGGTCATGGCGGAATCGCTGGAGGACTTAAGTACCATGCTCAGCGACCTCAACGTGGTCTCCCAACAGGTGGGCCTTAAAATGAACATGGACAAAACCAAGGCAATGTGTAATGTCCATGTTACGCTATCACCGGTTTCAGTCGGGAACCACACCCTTGAAGTTGTAGACCAGTATGTCTACCTGGGTTAGATGATCCAGGCTGGCAACTCCAGCTTCGAGGACGAGGTCTTTCGTCGAATTCGACTCGGATGGGCGGCGTTCGGGAAGCTACGTAGCGTCTTCTCGTCTAAAATACCTCAGTCCCTTAAAACTAAGGTATTCGACCAGTGTGTGTTACCAGTGATGACATACGGGTCCGAAACGTGGTCTTTGACTATGGGCCTCATAAGAAAGCTCAAGGTCGCCCAGAGAGCTATGGAGAGGGCGATGCTCGGTGTTTCCCTACGAGATCGAATCAGAAATGAAGAGATCCGTAGGAGAACAAAAGTCACCGACATAGCCCAGCGGATTAGTTCTTTGAAGTGGCAGTGGGCGGGGCACATAGCGCGGAGAACCGATGGCCGATGGGGCAGAAAGGTTCTCGAATGGCGACCACGTACCGGTAAGCGCAGCGTTGGACATCCACCGACCAGATGGTCAGATGACCTGAAAAAGGTCGCAGGCAGACGCTGGATGCAGACTGCTGCCAACCGATCATTTTGGAAATCATTGGGAGAGGCCTATGTCCAGCAGTGGACTGACTGCGGCTGAAATGATGATGATGATGATGATGATGATCTACCATAACATAGCCTTATTTGGCTATTTCTGCACGTTTAGAGCATTGAGTCTGTCTTCGTGTTAGCCAAATTAGTACGCGTATTTGAAGATAACGCGAGTGGTGGCTAGTTTTTCCTGTTTCCCCATTCATTCCCCTTCCCGAGCTGAACAGTTCAATAGTATGAAATTATTCAAATAAATATTATAGGTTTACTATATTGGTATCAAAATTACCTATAGCTCATCATCATCACTACACTGACATGTTATTCCTTGTCATGCTTTTGATTTTGAGAGCAATATTATTAATATAAATGCAAGTTATGTTTCAACGCAAAATTAAATGAGCTAATATTGTTTTTTTTTTTCAAGAATGGTATAAAAGTAAGAGATCTTGCACATATGTAGTATTAACACGCTACACGATGAGTTTTTTTTTTTATTATTTTTGTATTTTTCGCTGCAGCATTGATGCGTGGTGACTTAGACGTGTATCGAGTTAGAACTGCGACTGCGGGTCAAGTAAGTCCGATTTCGCAAGATTCTTTCGCGACCGGCCATTTATCTGTCAGTTTATGTTGGGCAGTCACCTGTTTTGAAACTTGTTTTATATTAAACCGAATGCGCTAGGGCTTAGTTTTCAAGTGAAGGGCAATATTTTTTCCTTATCTCTCTTTTCAGTAATGAAACGTTTTTTTTATTCAATATCTCATTCTTGTCTTCCCTTTTCATGTGTCTCCTTGTAAATTAGCGCTAGAGGTATTTACACTATCTTCTCTAAGTTGTTTGAATGTATAGCCTTTCTTTTCATGTTTTTCATTAAAATAAAAAAATTAAATGTTTGTGTACAAAGGCACTATCAAAAAAGTAATTTAATCCAGGCAGGCATCATGTGACTGGTAGACTGCTTACAACCCTTAGGTTTCTGTAAAATTTCAATATGAGTAATATTAGAAATTAGTTTCGGAACATACAGAGCAAATGAAAAAGTTTTACTGTCATGAGACTTATTCTACATAAATATACCGAAAATATTTAGACAAAAACTTACATCGTTTTAGTTGTAGGTACATAAATGAAAACAAATTAGGTATTTGTTATCATTTACGTTCCTACAACTAAAGAACTTAAACGAAACTTTGAACCTGATTATGCTGATGATATTAAGACATACTCGTACTTCATTTGCACAAAGATGAACTCGTTCCTAAGAAAATTAAAAATAGAACGCCTTGCTCACGCGCATAACAACTAATAAGCGCAACATTTGTTAGAAAATCATAATAAGTGGGATACAAGGATGGAGAGCCGTCATTAATTACATGCGGTAACAAGCGAGTAGGGAAAGACGTCGATTTATCCGGCGATCGACTCGTTATTTAGATCGTTTGTGCGCCGACGATAGATGGCGCTGAACCGCGCCATATCTGATCCACGACTTCGCCAACCAACGTCCTACTACGTCGCGTCTGCGTGCACATCACTAGTTTCAGCGCAGAAGGCACAGTTCTCAAAATGGCAAATGTCGCAAAAGGATCAATTGTACAATGGCCATTGACTTTAAATGTTATTCAAAAGTTCGACTACGATATCTTTATGTATAGTAGGATAAATATTAAACTTTGTTTTTGTATTTGTCAACTTGTTATTTATCAAACTCCTATGTACTTTCAGTCAATAAAATTTGAATTTAATCTTTGCAAACGGGTAAATGTTCTACACAATTTACTTAAGTTGGAACTATCAAACAACAATTACATAACAAGGGCTCCGAGGATGTAACCTGGAAGGCGTAAAAATCACGTGAGCAATAATAATCCTAGGAATTATAGGAATATTACCGACAATTATGAGCCGGTAACGCGAGTAATATTCTAAAAAAATCATTCACAGAAAAACAAACAGAAAATATTTTAAAAGTTTAATGATTATGGTCTCACTAAATCGTTAGAAAATGTACCATTTTTAAAACTGGTCTAGTGCGACTGTTCTGTCATTTTGAGAATTGGACGTTTTGCGTTTAAACCCAGTATCACCCAGCCAATTTACATAACTATTTGCGACGTATTCGCAGTAAGAAATATAGGTGCGTTTGAATTCGTTATCATTGCTCATGCCAATTGGTGCAAATTGTTTCCTTTTGCAAGATTCAGATTATACGTATTAGAACGGGATCTCTGATCATTATGCTATCCAGAAGTCATGAGCCCAATTTTTTAAATGAATGAAAACCGTTCGACTAACCGATTATGACGAATGACAATCAAGACGTAACGATTTTGAGTGTGTCACACTTTCAAAAATAGCACTCTTAAAACCAATCTACACTCAATAGTTTGTATGAGTGAGTTGTGTTTAAATACAAGGCAATTTTTTTGCATACATTTAAGTAGGCAAACAGGCGTACGGCTTACCTGAAGATAAGTGGTTTCCTTAACCTATGAACGCCTGCAACACTGGAAATGTCACGAGCGCGTTGCCGACCCTGAAGAAATTTTTTCACGCCCTTTTTGAAGGCTTCCATGTTATAGTCACTAGGGAAAACCATGGCAGGGAGTTCATTTCATAATCGCAGTGTACGAGGGAGGAAATTCCATTTGAAGCGTACTGTACGCGATAACATGGGATCCAAGGTGTGGGGAAAACGTGAAACTAAACTTCTTTCAATAATAAAAATAAATAAAATCTGTTAAAATTTTAATAAAATGTAGTGATTAGCTAAGAGACATTTTATTGGAGTTCAAAATTTTTTTGTTTCACGAGAGTGGATAATCCTCTTGGTTCTATCATGGATATCGTGTGTGTCATTAGGTCTAAAAATATAATTGAGGTTCTAAAACTATTATTAAATTGATATTGAGGTCTAAACTTATTATGATTATAAAGATATATTCTATTCTATTCTATGCCATCAAAATATTCTATTTCTAAATTAATAACTCAATAAATAGAGAGGTATGGCAATAGAGAGGGGAGGCTTCTACCCAGAAGTGGGAACTAAATTAGCTAAACAAATTAAAAAAAATAGTTTTTTTTGTTTTGTTTAAATTCTACCCCAAAATTACACATAGAACCGAAAACGTATGCTTGTACTTAAGCTTATTAAAAGGTTTCCTCCCACAATGTCTAAAGTGAACTGCCTTCATGTAAATGAAGTCTTGGAGGCGACAATTACATCGTCAGACGTCGTACGTCAGGTTGGACTGACGTCGGGAAGTTGGTTTGTACTCTTTGGAGCTTTGAACATTGTCCAAAGAAATATTTCCTCAGCGTTTATGCATAGTCCATGCGGAAATGCTGCTCGTGCAATGCACCGTGCCATTTGCAGATTTATTTTATTTATTTTAACTTTATTGTCAAATTACAATTGTATAGCACAATAATAATAATAATTGTTTATAAGATTAACAATAAAATTATTGTTTTTTTATACGATTTTTTTTCGTTTTAAAATTGAATGTATTCAGTTTAAATAATTAATTTATCCGACTTTTGAAATAAATTATAAGTTTACCAATTCATGAGATGCTGACATACACACGGACGAATAGTAAATGCTTTGTAATACTGTAATTTTTACTCAAATGTTAATTTTCTTAAAACATATCCATTAAATTGGCTCCAAACAGAACAAACCACAAAATCCCACTCCAGACATGTTTATTCAATTCTTAATCCCTATAATATTTTAAATTTATTACCAAATCATCCTGATTGGGTTCAAAAAATCTATAATTCGCTTTGAAGTTATTTACCCGTCTCCCTTATAAACAATAAATTCAACTTATGCCGTGGAAACTTATTATATTGGACATAAGTTGGGATGATATAGTAAGACGGTGGTTCTCAAACTTTTTTGTCAGAACGCTGAAATCTTCGGGATTCGCGAAACGTCCACAAGTAGAGCTGGGCATTTCCTCGGGTAAACCCTGAACATTGGGTACAACAAATGGGTATATGTAGTAGGTTATCATCATTGTAAATTAAAGAGTGCTCTTGCCAGTAGAGTCTTTCCCTCGTATTAAAAATAATTTGTTAACCACATGTTAGCTTAAAACATGTTTTATCCCTTTCTCTTCGATTTGATATTTAGCGTGGAAAAACGAGACACAAAACATTTTAGCTAACATCAGCTTATTGAAATATTTTTAATACGATACGAAAACGTAAAATGGATATTGACCCCAAGTCTTGGATTTTCACCTGGCAGATGCCAATCTCCACCTACAACGTTGACGTGATGAGTCGTGCTCGTATGAGGTCATTCGAAGTGATTTTATTAATAGTTTGACCTGTTTCGGTAATAACAATGCCTATATTTAATCCAATTGGTTTCCAAACGAGGTGAAATTTTGCATATGTTAAACCGGGTGACAATTTTGGTAGAATGACATGAATAAATATAGACTTTGGCTATATTTATTATATTGACTCTATTCTGCTTATAAAGTTGTTTCTTTTATAGAATACTAGCTATTTACCGCAGCTCCGCCTACGTCAAAAAGTGGCCTATGTTTGACCCCGGGTCTTCAACTATATTCATACACAATTTTATCAAAATCCGCTCAGCGGTTTGGCCGTGAAAGCATAACAGACAGATAGACGGACAGACTTTCGCATTTATAATATAGTATGGAAGTGTGGATATGGAAGTACGGATTTCTTCTATTTACCCTGTAAACCACGATGTCAATTTTTCGCACTCTTTACTTAACTTGAATTGTGCCTGAAATAAATCAATATTTATTTAATTTACGGCCCCTGGAGTGGTTTTTTACGATCATTCGTTTTCGTCAACTATAAAGTGTGAACCGAACCTTTGTTACCTTTGTTAGCGACTTAACGTGCCTTCCGAAGTACGGAATCATCAATTTTATCAGACAAACAGGCGATTCAAGCCTGCAATGTCCTAATCAAACTAACAAATGAAGCTTATGCTTCCCGTGGAAATCAAAACCACGACTTTGAAGTCTGAGTCAAACCCCTGAACCACAGAGAGTGATTGGATGTCGCTACAATATCCGTGTAAGTTTATTATAATAAATACGTTATTACAATTCTTCAGGAGATTTCTTTAGAAATAAGCAGCACTCTTGTACTGTTCTGTTCTCTGTTGTATCCTTTTCGATATACTGTATACATAAATTTGGTAAATTTATAAAATGAATAAATACGTTGTCACAATACAATATTGTTGGGGGAAACCTATGCCCAGAAGTGGGGCAATATATGGGTTAATTAAAAAAATTACAACTTGAGATGGGTAGCGGGAAGAAATTCAAGAGGAAAAAAATTAAATGCAAGGGAAAAATAGATAATTCCCATTTATTTACGGGAATTTTAAAAATTCCGGGAGTAAATGGGAAATTCCCCGGGTAGGCGCCCATCTCTAAATACAACATATCTTTATTGCCCACATCTGGGCTAACTTTAACTTTGAGAACCACTGTAACAAGCCATAAATTGGTAGGCCGTGACACAGGAATCTATGACGGAGGACAGGTACGGCTGAGGGACGTACGGACATAAAATTAAATTAGATACTTTTGTAGCCGTGCCATGCGAGTTGTATTTATCTGTTTTATGACCGATACGACATATGTACGCTTTTTTTGGGTTCTGTCGGCGTGACTTGAGGAACTTTAGTGTGGGAATTGGATACATGGATGATTGTTTTATTTATTCAACTAAAATATTTATATTTTGAGGGTCTTTAGTAAATTACAATGTTAAATTAAACTGTTTTAATACGGTTCAAACGTACGTATTGCGTACGGTGCGCTTTAATATAAATTTTCTCCCACGTACGCTGTACGTTAATACCTGAGTAGCTGATGCTGATAGAGATAAATATCTTCCTGAAGAATTCCTGCCAATAACTATCAAGAGTGCTAAGTCGTTATTTTTATATGAGCCGTCGTCCTGCGCTCGACACCGTCTTTCTTAAAATTTATTAAGAGCTGATCCATAGCTCCCATGATCTGGTTTTGGCTAGCTAGAAGGTCTTCCATTTTGCTGATTGATGTAAATATGCTGCTGCTGATAAATATATAGGAGAGTAATAGACTCACCAATGCTGCTGCTGGTTGACTTACGTGGCGGATCCAGGTATGCTCGTATTGAAAGCAGGTCAACACTCGCGATTAGGTCCCGCTACGTTTAGCTCGAAGGATCAAAAAGATGTACGTTAACACCTGAGTAGCTGATGCTGATAGAGATAAATAATAGATGCTGCTGAGGTAAAAGCAAATGTATTCAAAAATATTTAGATGCTAGTGAGTACACGAACGCGATACGCGGCGATGATGTGTGAAGGTGAATCGTGAACTGATTGATGCTTATTACAAAATTATGCATTCGTGTAATAATGATGATTGGGCGATTTGATATGTGCGGTGAAACCGTACTTATCAATATCATATGGTTTTCCCAGGAGATAAAACATGGGGTCTTTCAAAAAGGTCGTTAAAGGTCTCAAGGGTCGGCAATACGTAAGTGATGCCTGTCGATCGTGTTGCGGGCGTCCATGGGCTACGGTGACCACTTACCATCAGGTGGGCCGTATGCCTTTTTGCCTAATTAATTGTATAAAAAAAAATACATAAGTTTTATTATTGCGTAATTTAATGTGCAACAATTGCGAACACAAAAGAAATAATTGGGTATTCCATTCAATTTATTTTTATAATTCATATCAGACTTTTCACTACCAGAAACTGAAAACAGAAAGATTTTTAAGATCAGTTATTATATAATTAAGTTATAAGCCTTTCAAATTCGGTGGAGGGGGAAACTGACAAAAACAAGAAAAGGATGCACTGTGTGTGCATTGACGTCACTGCCACTTGGTTTCGTGCGGACAAAAGAGATAGCAAGACGTCCCCACCACGCTCCCACATTTCTTCATAAGAAAACTTTAAAATCCAATTACTGCCTTAATTAACAACCAATTTTGTTGTTGTTTTCGGAATCGGTTACTTTTTAGTGTACATATTGTTTCGTATGCAAATATTGCCCAAGTATGAATACAGTCAAGTAGCATATTACAATATTGTCTGATAGTGATAGTCAACACAATATTAAATATACGAGTAAAAACTTTTCTACGATTTTGAACTATTCACTCGACAATTTTTTTTTTAATCTGTCGATTTACGTCAGACATTTTGTATTAGCATTAGTAATATCTTGTAGATGTTGATGTTGTAGAAAGTTGTAACAAAAGTTTTAACCGCCTTTGATGATCATCATTAATTTATGAAAATTCCCATATTTATCGTTGTTCATTGACAAGACAGTAAATCCAAAAACACAAAAAACTCTAACATTCGTTTCCGAATTAAAGGTTCTATATCTCCTAACACCGTCATACTTCGATACTATTTTCCAAAGATTTCTACGCCATTATTTAAATAAATGTTGGATTCTAGAAACAGGTAACATAACAGACAGACAGACATTGTTTCTCGGATTTGTTTATGATGCGGCAACTTGCGTGACCCTTGATCTAGCGAAGTAACCGGTAGTCTCGCCTTGGCTTCTCTCCCGTATTGCAGAATCTACATTCAATAATATACTAAAACTTGTCGGGATTTTCACTACAGCAAAGTCAAAAGGTGTGTTATGATTTGTATGGATGTTTCTATAAAGATTCGTATGTGTGGTAATAACTACTAAAATTCTTGGGCAGATATCAAAAGCACATGTGAACATATGAAATTGTTATGACTGTAAGTAGGTAAAGAGGTTATTTTGCCAGAAAGAACCAAATATAATAGAATTTTTTTTTATCTAGTTCGCTTTAAGTAGCTGTATTTAGCCAATAACTAATAATAATTGAAAAAAGTAGTTCGTTAAATCTATTCAAGTCATGTCGGTTGTTAATATTACAAGCCAGCCATAATACCTCTCACAAATAATTCATGTAAATTTCCAAACTAATATTATAAATGCGAAAGTTTGTCTGTCTTTCACGGCCAAACCGCTGAACGGATTTTGATGAAATTTGGTATGAATATAGTTGAAGACCCGGGGTCAAACATAAGCTACTTTTTAACGCAGGCAGAGCTGCGGGAGACCGCTAGTTTCTTAATCTTTCAAATCTGTTAAATTTTTGCGTTACTAAGTTATGTTATATATTCTAACCTCTCGCTTAAAGGGCCATTAACATAAATAGATAGTTGACTGATAACGCGGCTGTTATCCGCTACCTTGATACATAATATTAACAGATTGAACAGATTGACAAACTGGTTAGCAGACAAATTGAGGTTAAAATAAATTGCATTCAATCAGGTCTTGTATTAAAAGTTTTACCAATGTAGCTCATATCTATGCCCTTGGTTTATCTCATGATAAAATTCTTAAACTCTATAGTTGAAATCTTCAGCTATCGGAAAAACCAATAGTCGTCAGCCGGCTGTCGCTTAGATCTTAATATAAATCTTAGTTATATAGATGCGAAATTAGAAATGTTTTGATCAATGACGCTTTAGCCCTAGAGCGGAGAAAGAAAGAATTTACACTCTCCTTTCCAAGAAATATCTATAGAATTAAATACTTAAAGAATTTATATAGACGCTATATAATCCCTTAAACAATAGTAATCCATGAAAGACAATGCCAAAAAGATCATCAATGCAAATATCAAACATTGAAATGTCAATACGTGTAAAATAGCAGTTTAAACATTTGAAGAAGCAACTTATGCAAATGATACAACGAATGCAGCAATTAAGGTATGATTTATCTGGAATCTGGCGATAACTCAAGTGGATCACGACGCCAAATAACAATCGTAAAGGGTGAGCGGTCGTTATGACATCCACTGGGCGAGCCAAGATTCTTGTCTGTCAGAATTTACACGTCGCAAATAGGTCGGCTGTGAACTTGTGGATTGACAATTTTACTTGACCGCAACAGTATCGTTTGATATCATACTAAAATCATTCGACTTCTCCGATTTTGCGTGAGTCTAATTTTTCAGAAATAGCAATCCGTGTTTTCTTTTGGAGTTGTTGGTATAGGTTTTGTATTAACACTTGTCGGAATATGGATACTGCTTTTAACTTTTAGCTGAACTAGGACTTAATACTTTATTTGATTTATCGAGTAGACTGTATCGACGCTACACTCTCTAGTGTTAGTTCCTAAAATATATTTTCGCTTGATTTAATTTGAATAGTTCTCAAAAAAAAAATATGACTGTACTTGGATTGAAAATATCAGTTGATTTGATATTGGATCCGTTATTGATTTACTTTATGAATCACATATGAGCAGATCAACGGCGACGTGGTAATCTGTTATACTTTCAATTGTTATAATTATTGTTACAATTTCATCAACTAGGAACTCCTCGGTTGGGTAATCAACATTTAGCTCATTAAAATACGTTGTGCGATATCAAATCTTCATTTATATCAAATCCTTCATCGCTTCTAAAATTTATAGTCCTGAATACCCAAGCCCTAATTACCCGCTAATTTACTGGCACTGTGTCTTTATTTCTGACAATATATCATTAGCTTCATACCGCATAAAGATCATGCATCTCAGCCGTCGTGTGCTCTTCGTGCCAGCAAATATGTCGACCGCTTAGCAGCCATCTTGAATATGACGCGTCGTGATTCTCAAGATTATTTCCGACTTGATGATATGTCTGATCTTAATTTTTGTCTATGGCAGCGATAATTGTTGAGCGTTGAATGGAAGGTATTTTTGCATGAGCACCGTGAATGAGAAGTTTTATTTCATTGTTTGCACTTGTGTTACGATTAGCATCTTTTGTTTTGTCTTTGTTATTTTCTACATCATGTTTGATGTTTGAGTTTTGCTTAGTAGCTTTTGTGTTAACATTTTTTAACATTTTTCTGATTTCCGATTAAAAGAAAGAAAGAAAAATGTTTATTTGGTACATTTAATGATTGGAAATATCCTCTTCATGATCGCTACAATTAACAAATTGTAATATCATACTTTCTTGTTATTATTCCCAGTTTAGATGAAATTTAAACCCTTGCCCATTTCAGCTAGTAAAATATAAGCGCTAATAATTATATTTTTCACTGAGAATTAATCAAATTTATGAAATTCTTCAAGAGCTTTATAGGTCAAGTAAGTGACAATCCATGTAAAATCACGGACTATAAGTTATCACTCTTATAACTTCTTCGACATATTAATGAGTACAACTACATATTTTCCTCACATATTTACGAAGTAGACTTCCTTGTAATATTTAACAGGCAACGATGACGGTAATAGACAACTAATTGATGGTCAGACATGTTTAGAACTAGTGATAACTATCTGTTACTTTCAACGACATTACAGCATTTATTAATGTCTCGTGTTTTATTTTTAGCACGCCACGTAATTCATAGTTATTGAAGTGTCAAGGACATTTTTATGTTGTTGAGTAGATAAACAGGTCTACGGTTTCTCTGTTGTATAGTACTTATGTAATTATTTTTGATGAAGTCTTCCTTGTCGTGATCTGATGACAGCGACTTCAAGTTAAAATTTCATAACTGCGTCAGTAAGCGCGCATTATTAGGCTTTTTTCAAAATATCCTACTGTACCTAGAGCAGTAAAGCTAGGGTACAAACTACACAAACATACGTATAAAAGAAATCAAGTTTATACCTCATCTTCTGAAGTGTCCTCATTGCTCAGATTCTTGCACGGATGAGGATATTGGAATAGCCAATGATGGAGCAGTCAACGTTGCCATGTACTGGTTTAGCCTCATTAAGACATTATAGCCATTTTTATTATTTATCATAATATTATCAAGCCTTTTTTTTATACGACTAAGTAGACAACCAGGCCCACCTGATGGTAAGTGGTTACCGTAGCCTATGAACGCCTGTAACACCGGAGATGTCACGAGCGCGTTGCCGACCTGTCCGCTGTCAGCACAGCGACCCCACTGGAGCCTGGCGACCCACCAGCAGGAACACAACACTGCATCACAGTGTTATTTGGCTGCGGTCTTCTGTACGGTGGAGGTACTTCCCCAGACCGACTACTCCTTACAAAATGTCCTACCTCTCTTATAATTTCATCGGTCTTATTGAATTGCAATAAAGTCGTTTTGACCCGATTACAACAAAGCCAAAGGTAATGAGTTTAGCTGTCTATGTATGTATGTTTGTTTTTATATATGTTATATTCTATCGTTTATAAATCAGGTATCATTCAATTCGTAATTAGGGTCCGCGCACAGAATTCTTAATAGTATAGTCCGGATGATAAATGACAATGGATACTTTTTTGTAATATAAATATTCCATGATTTTAAAGAACAGAAGTGTCAATTTGATTTGTACGCAATCATATCAAATGAAAGAGGGGAATTATTATAAGGAATATTAAAATATATTTTTTAAATTATAAATTGCCAATTGATTGATGATGAACTTGTTCTTTTTCATCAGTAGTCTGGTTTCAGTTTTAAACTTTTAATCTTGTAACCACACCTGGGTCGTTTCAGGTACGGTGTGCTCAAAAATGCATGGATGCTTTTGAAAACATTTAGAATGGAAAAATGCCCATCGAAATCAGACCCCAACGCCGACGGTACGTCAAACTGTTGGTTCTCCTTCTACCGCATACATCAGAAACGTCAAGCATCCTGCGGTTTTTATTGGGATTTATAATAATTTTATGTAAAACACCGACGTTGATTATTCTATTAGTTTTATTAATCCGATGCACGCAATAACAATCGGGGTTTTTATATGACGTCCGTTTATTTTATCACCGTCTGTTTTAAGAATAGTTTGGGTGAAACGGAACGCATGCATTTTAATACCTAAGTATCGTCTCATTTTGAATAATTATTGTTTGATTTTCTTTTGTTTTTGTAATATTCGTGGTGTGGTGATGTATTTATTATTGTCAGTTCTATATTCTGTTACTATCTATGTTAAATGTCTTGGATTTTAAAATTAGTAATCCTGAAAATCACAAATTATTACGTCTGTTTACTTCAGGAGTAAGGTAGCCGGGTAAGTTTTCCACTTTCTAGGAAAAATAAAAATTCCAATAGTCAAACTTTGGCATTTTTGAATCGTCAAAACTAATTTTATTTTCTTTTTATAGTTATCGCTATATACCTTTTTTTTACAATTCTTATCGAATACTATTAAGTCATACGACCATCTTGTTTCCGGCCTAACTCTTTTTCTATACCTTGTACTACTTATACTCGTATTAATACCTAATTTAAGTAATATAACTGATCTGAAACAACAAACAGCCAGCATTGTAGACCTCTTGCTTCTTCTACACTTATTCTCGTCATATAAGCTTGCCACTTCTGAAACTTTAAAAAATATCATCGATATTTTCGAAACGTGAAACAAAATAATCACTCGTACACATCTATCACCATCACCTCAAGACGCTCTATGAAAAACGTGCCTTTTGATACGTAGCGATGCGACGCAACAGCTGCGCGACTAAAAATAGTCGCCGGACACCAATCCGCGTTTTTCACTGTCCGTTTACGCATCAATTTCTGTCTGCATTTGTTAGCCAATGACAGATGTTTTACGCCTCTGGCAGAACTTAGGATTGTCACGAACACGTCAAATCACCTTTAACTCGTACATCATTGAGTTTATTTTCGTTTGGCAATACTCAGACACACCAGTCGCCTTGTAGTTGTCAGAGCGATAATGACAGTTGAGTTAAAGACATATTTATGCTAACCCTTTGAGATGATAATTTTAGAGTTGATAGGACGTCTTGTGTTTCATTTTAATGTGGGCAGGAAATGAGAGCAAGAAAAGCTGGTGTGTTTGCGGCTGACACTGGTGTGTTTGCGGCTGACACTGGTGTCAGAATTTTCAAAGTCTACAGCAGATATCCTATGAACATATAAAAACTTGAACAATATATTTATTTAAAAATAAAGAGAACTTGACTGAGGACAATATATAATTTTTCGTACATTATTTAAACATTGAATGTAATATGTATCTGTGAAATCGCCTTTTAACTACCATTCATTTTAATAGTCCCCTCGATAACATTAATCAGTTTTTTTTTTTCTTAATTTTTTTAGTGAACTAACCTCGACGTTCTAGTATTACATGCGCCTTCAAATATTGAAATCAATTTTCTTCAAGTGAAATGAGTCATATCAAAATAATATTTGCTTTGTGAGTAGATTATTAACGAATAAATCTTTTTGTATTAGATAAGCAATATTTTTATTACAATTAAACCATCTGATTAATATTAAATCAGTCTGTCATTACGTCCAAATATCTCATTTACCCATTTTTTTTTTCTATTTCTTTTTTTTCTATCTTTTTTTTTTTTTTTTTTTTTTTATTCTATTATGTTCTATTTATTATCTGTTATATATATATTTTATTCTATCCTAATGATACCATATGAATAAATATTCCAATAGTTACATCACACAATAGCTTAAATAAAAAACGTGAACACTTGACATTGCTATTTCAATTTGCGTAAAACAACAAGATTTTAAGATATGTGATAGTGCGTGATTGGTTCAAAATTAACGACACGTTCACGACTAGACACCATAATAGTAATATAAAATAGAGGCAATAAAATACTAAGTTTATATCAACTTTTTGCGGACAAAACTAATTTTAAACGTCAGCAGTAAACATCGCACATAACACTAAATCATAAGCGGACAAAACAAAAAAAAAAAAAGTAAAAGAATGACCGCCCAGAAAGTAGTCTCGGAAGAAATGGTTTGGAATCTATAAATCGTAAGGGAATCCTATCTGAGAGGATCACAAATATGTCAAAAACAGCTATAAAACGATCGGAATACTTCTGGATAGTTTATTACTGGGAGCACAATGAGGATGGAAGTGAAATATGTTATTGTTGTGACGATTGACGCGCGACTTTCGGCGGCGACTTTTAGTTGCTAGTGTGCGCTGTGACGGATTTTTATATTTTATTGAAGAGTATCTCAAGAATATTATTTTGTGTCCACTTTTGTATCAATGTGCATCATTATTAGGCATTTCCAATTTATTGTCTGGAGCAAGTTAAGTTTTGGGATTTCGTTAGAATTACTTTAAAATAAATAGGAAAGAATATTCTAGGTTCCGAAGCTAAAAGCTGAGGGCACAACCGGGAAGGCGCTAAGAAGAGTAGCTGACCAAACCAAAGCTCCATCAAATGTAAAATTTGAAATTAATAAAGAAATTTAGCAACGGCGTGACGCGACCACTATTGGATTGGTTGCTATTTAGTGGCTGGTTTTTATCGATAAATAGCAGTCGTGAGGCAGTGTCAGATGCCTTAGGGCAGCCTGAAAAATTCTGACAGTGTTGGCCACTAACACACCTCAGGTCATGTTCCTGTTGGTCTGGTTTCCTTCTAAAAGGGTTTCGGAGGTCCGACGACAGTCGCTTCATTGTAATAACCAGTTCCTCCAAATCTAGGACCATGATTTACAGCGTACCCTAGGCTCCGAAGCGTAAGCTGACGACGCAACTAGGAATACACGCTATGATGATGGTAAGAATAAAGATAGCTAAGAAACATTGAAATTAAAAAGATGGACTTTTGAAAATAATAAAAATACTTTACACATAATTGTTTTGACGAAACTGTAAATATTTTGATACCTAATAAAAAAAAATTCAACATGATTTGATAAAGCTTCCAAAATCGTTATTACACAAATTTAAAATGGCCAAACTTTTAACCCAAATATTTATTAGTTTAATAACAATAACGTGTTACAATATTGGTTTTTAAATGGTCTTTTGCTTTACCCAAAATCAGATTTTATGTATTATTAAATATTTTGAAACGCGCGCAGTGTTTAAAAGCACGATTTTGACACATGAAAAGCGAGAAATTGTGGTAAAAACATGATAAAAATCAACCGATTCGTTGAATTTTTGATCATTTGCTGGTTTTAAAACATTTGATGGTCGCTTGACGATAAGTGTTTATTAAATTTGTGTATTTTGGAATTGAATTAAAAAAAAATTCGTTTGTGTTTACTTTTACGAGTGATTTAAAATGTTATGTTCAAAAGTGATTTGTAAATGGACGTTTTTGAAAAAAAAAATTTTTTTTTAAATTACCTATATTAAAAAAAATATTTAAAAAAGTTGGTTTTACTGTTGACAAAAACTTACAATTTAGTGACCAATTACCCTACAGGGTCGAAGGAGCTGAAGACCCAAAGCAACACTTGACATGACAGCCAAATAAAAATACCACAGAAATAAAAAAAAAAATAATTGTGGACTAGTACTTGAAAAATTAAACTAAGAATAGATCCAATACTTAGATTTAATAAATGAAATGCAACATCAACCCGAACTACTCGTAAATCACCCCATAAACCATACTACAACATCATCTCTACCGGTCCGTCTGTTAACACGACCGCATCAATCTCCCCAAGTACAGTCACGAAGAGAAGTGAAAGGTCGGCGATCGATCGGCGCAGATGTCAGTATTAATCGGCGAGTTTAATCCGACCGGCCCGAAATAAATCAGCGCTAATTGTGCCTATTTATATTTATCAAGTCCGGTGGGCGAATTGGTTTTGTACGCGATTGTACTCGGACATTTTACAGGGAGATTCAGATGATAGATTTCTTAAAGTTATGATCATTGCATTGACAAGATCTATCTTTTAGGTAGAGACGTCCAATAAGAATACTCTGTGATATCATGTGAATTCCTATTGGAAAATAGCGGTTTTGTACAATTTATGAAGAGATAAATGTAACAAATAAACGTTTTAAATAGATTGGATGCATCTGATTATAAGCACCATGTTTTGGCGAATCTTGACTGCATTCAAGTGATGATCATGCCATCAGGTATGTTAAATTGCACAAAATATTTTTAACCGATAATCAAAAGATGAACAAGCGTAAACTTGAAGATATCACTACTTTAACACTAAGACGTACGAGGTCGATTGCCCTAGTATCCTGCACTATATGTTGGACGTTTGTTGGTCTACCATATTGACAGCGAGAAAGTTTTCCTCGTTAAGCCGTTTCTAAAACTGTAGACATCACGTCTGTTCCAAAACTAAGAGTAAATTTCTCACAGTTTCAATAATTCTGTAGTCGGTAGGCATGGTCACGTGTCGTTGTATTTTTGTCCGGATGTCAATAAATAATGGCCGGTCAAAGTCTGAGAGCAAATGTGTGTTGATCTTACCTGTAGCTTGTTTTGATAGTAATGTGGGCCCGTACCACTGGTCCTTAGAATTTGAAATTAGATGCACATTCAAATTTATTCAAGTTTATTTAAAAGTAGCCACGTGATCGGTCGGGTAAACGTTGTTCTGCTAAATAAACGATAGTGCCCGATAAAACCAGGACTAAATCGGCGAAGTCGTTTAGACACGACAAACACCACAAAAATAGATTTTTTAGAATATATTCGTAAAGAAAACTCAAGAGCTTGGGGGATTTAATGAGTTTTATGTCTAAATTTAAATATTTTAATTGGGCACATATATGGTTTTCTGTAGTCAGCAGCCATTATTTTCCGACAAATCTAGAAATGCACTTTTCGTTTAAGTCGTTAAAATTGCTTCGCCCTACTCTTGTAGGTATAGTTCTTCCGCTAACGTGTTCACATTATATTTTAGAAATATACTGAAAGTTAGGTTAGTGGGGGATAAAACCCAATTTAATTTAGCATCTATTCTTTTTCTTAAAAACTTATAATAATATAATAATCTCAAACATCATGCAAACCTTAAGTCTGTCAATATTTTCTATCTTAACGTAACTTTTCGAATCAACATCGAGTTTTAAGTGAGTTTCAAATGAGTTTCAAACATTTCGAACTCATGATAGGGGCTAATTCCGATACAGTTAGACGCCGCAAGACGTGGTCACAACACAATTACTGAAATAACTGACACACTCGATCGGCTTACCGTGTAAACTGTAAGTCTGTCTGTGTCTAATTTTCTAGCTTTATTTACAGTTGGATTAGCACGGACGTAGACTAAAACTGCAATTGTTTTAACCGACTTCAAGAAAGGGGGATTTTTTTGTATGTATGTTATGTCGTCAACCGTGAACCGATTTTGATTATTTCTTTTTTATTTGACAGCATTTACTGCCAAGTTGGTCACATATTAATTTGGTGAAGACATGATGAAGAACTTTGGAGATATGGAAGAAACTTCTTAATGTCTTATAGCATTTTGCGTAATATCTTCACCTAATGTGAACAAAATGTTATTATTTACCATCTGTTTGGTGAATTATTACGTTATTTACAATAAAATAAATAACCGGCCAAGTGCGAGCCAGACCGGGACATTAAGGGTTCCGTCCCATTATCTATAAAATAAATATATGATGTAACTAAAAATTTTGGTTGAAGTCAGTTGTTTTAAAAAAAAAAAATTGATTTGTTTGAACCCCCGACGAAAAAAGTGTAACATAACTTTTGGCTGGACGTGGCTATTTATTTCAAAACGAACGAGGGACTAGGAACTTAGTAAATTTTTGATTTATAATTGTTTATAATAAGATGAACTTTATTAAGGAGTAGTGTGCCGATAGTAAGCGGTCACCAGGGAAGTCTGCTTCACAGAGGTGCAGTGCGTCAAAATTGACTAAAAATGACAAAAAAACCTTCTTGAGAATACTGTTATTGATGGATTATTTGATATTGTTCTCTAACAGTTATAAAAGAAAATGAGTACTTTATATTGTCCCTATGCAGCCTTTTGCGAATGGAAAAATATATTTTTAATCCGAAAACCTCATAGCGAGACTACGTTAAATTATGTTTTTGTTAATTGAACCCAAGAAAACTTAACACAATATCCAGATAATCACAAATTATACTCGACACCTCATTAAAAATCTATAAAGCATTAAACACTCACAATAAACATTAAAATATAACTGATTTCTATGTTTTCCTCCCACGCAAGATAAGACTGATACGAACGTCGTGTCTAACATTTTATATAGTTGAAAATAAACTAAGCACCTCTTTAAAAGTCGTTAACAATTCCAATTCTAAACTTTATTATTTGCTGAATAAAATGTTCTATCTCGACACTTTATCACTCAAGTGATGTGAACATGAGTTTTTATAGTATACTAGCTGTTTCCCGCAGCTCCGCCAGCGTCCTAAAGTAGCCTATGTTTGACTCCGGGTCTTCAACTATATTCATACCAAATTTCATCAAAATCCGTTCAGCGGTTTGGCCATGAAAGCGTAACAGACAGACAGACTTTCGCATTTATAATATATATGTATGGATGTTTTTAACTCTGGTGAAAAAGAGAGGTTTTAGTAACAAACTTTATAATTACTTACTGAAATGGCTCAGTGATCCAAATAGTATTGTAACGATGTGCTTGCATCGTTCCTCATTTCTCCATACTTTTTCATATCATAACCATCCTTTATCACATTTTCATTTAAAAATCATTTCAAATTTCAAATCATTTTTTTTTATTCGCATTGTTTTCTCCTCATATACGACCCCGGATAAACTGGGAAGGTGGCAGGAGGAAGAAGAAAGAAGAAGATTGTTTTCACGTCATCTCATCACATTCCAAATTCCTCTCTTAAGAGCAAGAGCTCATTTCTATTTTGTGTATTTTTTATTTTAATTACCTAACCTCAGTTATAATAATCGATTAATGTGTGGAAATTAATAATAAAATAAATATAATTCTGTGAAGTCTCGGATTTGTGCATTTTCACTGAAGATACCACCAGAACACTCCTATTCATCTACTTCGTGTGGCAGGGCTCATCATCAGGGACAGCTGAGCAGGGGAGCCCGCCACAGTATCTTAGCCTCCAAGATTAGAGTTCTACACTGTTCCTTGTTTGCTCCTGCCGCAGGTCGTAGAGATAGGCATCCGTTTAAAACCCTATACATAGGTAAATTATCATTTATAATAGTTATGGGGTTTTATGGGAAATACCCCAAGTCTCGGAATTTTACCAAGTAAATATCTCTAGCCAGTCGGATCTTTGGAGGGCTACCAGATCAAATTGTTATCAATTTATTATATTATTTATTTATATCTTTTTTAAATAAATGTTTTGTGAATGATGCCATGTAAGTAATTTATTTGCTGATGAAGTGAAATCTTTTTATGCCCTTTTCAAATAACAACTTTGGGAATTCCCATAGGTTCTTAGCGACCTTGCGACATTAAACTTTAAGTAGGTACCCGTGTTATGTTTATATATGTAATTTACAATAGAAATGTTTACGTTTTTGCTTTTGATACTTCATGCAATCAATCAATATATTTATATGTTAACATTGGTGATATGATTTAAAAGAGCGCATGTTTAGAATTAAACAAAACAACATGCAAAATTTTAAAGATCTTAAATAAATTTTAATAAAACGGTAACAAGACCGAATTTGGGCATTAAATGTGAAAATTCTTAGTGCACAGGACATACGACTATTAATTAAATAAATTTAAAAAATAATTTATTTATTTAATTACTTTAAAATTGTTCTAACAGGATAACTATACCACGTCCTTATTTAGACTTTATTGTATTTGTTATGCAATAAACTGTAATTTTAGTGCGATAGTTAAATTAAAAATGTCATGTTTTATAACAAAATAATTTAACGGTTTAACTAAGACAATAATCTAAACTAGAAATGTCACACATTTACAGCTTCAAGTACATTTTAAAACCTTTAAATAAATGATATCAAATTATACTATGCTATCTTTATGTTTGTTTATGAGATATAAAACTCTTAGACAGATATCGATTAACATCTGATAAAAGTTTAATTAATGAACTGGAAACGGCAATATCAAATGACAAGTCATAAATTAAGTTAGTAATTATGGTCGTAAATATACATCAAAGTATAAAAAAGCTTATTAAAATTACTAGAAGATATTATGTGGCTTTATATGGGTTGAATTGAAGGTTCAGAGTAGCCTTGCAATAATCAATACAATACTAACACCCGTATTCTTAAACATAACCTCCTTCCTCCTTCATTCAAACTCATCGGAGGAGTCCTCGATCTTTCCTTGAAAATGACATTCTTAATTGGTTGCTTGAGCAAACTCCAATGAGGAAAGACACAGGTTATAATAACAATCCGAAGCACAAAAAAAGAAATATACAAAATAATAGAGTTTAAAATAAACAAATTATGTAGTTAACTGGACAAAAATTGCCAAAAAAACTGATTTATAATCATCTTCGAGGCCGCCTCAAGGTACCTCTTGACCAACCTTATATTTGACAGTTCGATATGAGTATCTCATTGGAGGCTCACCTCAAGTCAAGGAAGCTTGTGACGACTAATCATACCAATGAGGTGGAGTAAGGTTGAGTCGAGTTTGAGTGAAGGTTTAAGAATATGGGTGTAAGATTCTTAAACAGGCATCGTAGATGTAGGACGAAGCTGCTAAGTTGAATTGGGATTGGGCGGGTCATGTTTGTCGCATGCACCCTGCTGTGACCGCTTGGATGCGAGAAGATTTTCGCAGAAAACGAGGCCACGGTAACGCTGAAGCGACGACCTGAAGGTCTACCAACTGCGGTAATTAGAGTTGGCCTTGGACAGAGGATGGGGGAGACCTTTGCCCAGCAGTGGAACGAAATAGTTTAACAAACAAGTGGCAAAATATTATAGGTAAGTTAAGCTTTTAAGCAGCGTGCATGTGGCATCCGCAAATGCCTTACTTGCTTCAGGCTTATTATTTAAAGCACAATCAGCCGCAGTCAGACCACTGCACCCGACCCGGAGGTCGAAGGTTCGATTTCCACGGAAAGCAAACTTTATTTAGTTGTTTCCAGTTTGGTTATGTCATTGCAGGCTTTAATCACCTGATTGTCGTCTTATTCCATGCTTCGGAAAACAAGTAAGTCACGCCTGAGGCCGTGGTAACGAAAAATTCTGACACCAGGGTGTGCACAGGACCATGTAACCCAATCGATATGAACGAATGGCCGGTTGGATGTTGTAGTTTTCGAAGAAGTAAGTTTGTACGTGAAAGGATTCTTCAGATTTCTCGGATTCGCCCCAGTACAATTTGAAAAAGATAATTTTCTAATTATTCCTGGCCGAGAATCGAACCCAGAATCTTTAGATTAGTGGAATAGCGTATTGGCAATTGCGCTAAAGAGGTTTTTCTTTAAATATTGTAACTCTTGCCAAGGTTCAGCTAAATAAGTCATCACACTTAGGATTTAAAGTAGAAACCTTTTTTAATGTTACAAATAATACGCTCATGAAATTAAGAATGAATTTCTCACAATAGCTCAGTGCATCTCGACTATTCTCGACAAGCCTGGTCGAAATAGTTTCGCCATGTATTCCACAATTTCGAGGACATTATTAAACGTGATATGGGACATTATTTTTTTCGCGTATTATTTAATATGTAATTATAATTTTTTTCATTTCATTTTATCTAATTTATCGAAACATTAGAATATTTTTTTGTAAAATTTATTGCATTATTTCATTAAACATTAAACAAAAAGGGTTTTTATGGTAAAATATCTATTTTTAGAATAATTTTCATTGTTAGAGTTCATTTGTTTATTAATGGAATTTATGCAGTTTTCTGTTTGCGAGCCAAGAACATTTAGAGATTTTTTCCAGTCTCTAAATTTTCCTTTTAATATTTTCATAGTGTCAGATCTGCACAGCCATCACCATGAATCCTGTGCTTTGAGAATTACCTTTTTTCAATTCTATTTATCTAACATAATTAAATTAACTAAACTAATGACAAATGATAATAATTTTTTTTTTACACAACTAAGTAGGCAAACAGGCGTACGGCCCACCCGATGGTAAGTGGTTACCGAAGCCTATGAACACTTGCAACATCGGAGATGTCACGAGCGCATTGCCGACCCTGAAGGAATTTTTTTCACGCCCTTTTTGAAAGCTCCCATGTTATAGTCACTAGGGAAAACCATGGCAGGGAGTTCATTCCATAATCGCAGTATATTTATTTAACTTGAATTGTTCTCTACGTCCATCTATTTTTAACAATACAATAACCACTAGACCCACATAACAGTAATATTGACTTTAAATCTCTCGTATTATTTACACTTTTTTACACACTGATTATCCTGAACTTTATTTAGAAATGGTGACTCTAGCGCACTTGCAATTTGTAGTTTCTGCCCCAGTGCGGACTAATGAGATTTTTGGTCTCTCATTTACTTGACGCGGAAGGATATCATTATTTTAATGTGGAAATTATGGGTACTAGTACGTTTTTGTTAACAAGGAACTGCGATAGTCGAATCGGACGTTATCGAAATAAAGTACAAGAAATGGAAAGCTCAATACTATTAATAGTTAGCTAGGCTATGTAGTCAATAGCCTAGGTTATGTTCGAAAAGCGTGTCTTGCATTGCCTGACTTGGATTGGTTGCCATTAGTGACTATCTTAAGATACTTATTGAGATCGGACGAGGAACCATATTCCACATACTCTTTAGGGTTCTAACTTTGAAATGGAACTGGGGACACTTGGCTAGAAGGAACAATGGTAGGTGAAGTAAGACTGTAACGGAATGGTATCCAAGAATCGGAAGACGATATACTGGACATTCAGCTGCTAGATGGGTCGACGTATGGAGCAATTACAAAGTGGATATGCCGTAATAAGCGTTTTGTAAGAAAGTATTTGTGAGGCTACACGGGGCGGAAGGCAGACGTGCGGGGTGCTTGGTTTCGGCCGTGGCTCCAACCACGGAGCACGAGCAATGACAAGCTCCGCCCACTTTTGTGTCGGCGAGGCGCCAATCATCACATCACTGCGCCATTTTAAACGGCGTTCTTTGTAATTGCCCCATGGGTCGACGATATTAGGAAAATAGCTGGCAATAACTGGATCGCGATGGCTCAGGACAGGGATGGTTGCCGTGGACAGATTGCCCAGCAGTGGGTTATGGAAAGCTGATGACGATGATGATGAAGTTACTTCGCTGTTTGGAAAGCATATGAAGCGATAGTTCCCGCCTTTTATGGTATATTTAGGGTCAGACAGGTGCTGCTTCATTTTGAGTAGAAATGTACGAAAAACAGTTTTGTAAGCTGCGGCTGACTAAGAATTACAACTTTTTAACTGAAATAAGTCGTTTTTAAGTAAAGTGATTTACTAATTTAGTAAATTTTACACGTAAAACGCTTACTTACGATAATTTATTTCTTACGTTTCAGGTAACGGAGATCAATTAATATGATTGACACTGAGCGTAGAGTAACCAGCGTTTGACACGTTCCATACAATCAGGTTTGCTCTAGGTGTAGTCGTCAATAAATTAGTACAAAATTGTATTTATTTAATTTTAGTTTTCAAAATATCTTCAGCTAAGCAAATTTTATTTAATGATTTTTACGATCTGCTTCAAAAGAGCTGTTATTTGTGATTTCACCAACACGACGTTATGCAGAAGTTATGTTTATAATAATTAAAAAATATATATTAACCTCATAGATTATGGATAGATACAATAAAACCGTGACTTCTGCGCCAAAAAACAACAAATCATGTTTTCCGTTCGTATAGCATTTTGTATGACAAAATTGTTAAACCACGCCCACATGTTTGATATTAAGTGTAAGCAAACGCTAAACATGGTCTCAGAAGACCTGGCCAAAGCTAATCATAGAATTTTGTCATAATTACCATCGTCTTCGTATGCAGTTGGGAAATTGCATAGAATAATTAGACCTAATCAAAAATAAATACAGAAAAAAAATCAGCAATACACATCGCAGCGTAACACTGATACTGTAACATGTACGTAGCTACAAGAATGTAGTCTTTGATTTGAGGTTATCATTTGGCCAAATTGTCGGTTCAAAATTAGATTAAGATAATTCTATCAGTGGAGACTTTTAAATGACTTTTTTGAACTATATTGTAGCAACCATGTATAAATAGTCGATAGTCTTCCAAAAGTGAAAAAAAATAATAATAAAAAAAAATTACTTAACTAGAGTTAACATCATCAAAGGAACCGCGACTTAACTATGCCGATAGCGGCACTTGCATTAAGTTACTCTCATAAAGTCCCCATTAAACTATTATCGTGTTTCGACCGTAAAAAGTTATTGAGTCTAAATATTTTCAACGCTTTGGGCGGCTCGAGTCGTAAACACGTCGAATAAACCAGCTTGTGACGTAGAATATTTAGAGTGCAGAAGTACCACTCTTAATTTTCACATTTTTCAATGATTGAAGATAAATTTGTCTTACTTTCTAACTCATTAATATGTCTCGCTGCTAGGTGAAAGCATTCCTTATTTTGACAACATTTTTCAATCTTTTAATATATAATGATTTCTTATGTTTTCGCGATTGTTATTCATTAAATTAAACTATTTTAATACGGTTTTATCGCGTTTATTACTTATTTATTTACACCTGACGTTTCAAACACTTTACAGCGTCAATGGTCGCAGGCAGACTAAGTTAACATTTGTCTTTGATGCCATAAGATTACAAACTACCGCCTGAATTTTTTTTTTATTGGGAACTATTCCGATTCACGCAGTATTGGCTCACAGTATCTAAGGGTCTTGCAGTCTGCTTCCGAGTTTGCGATTTAATTAAGTTAATGACTGGGTCCCAAGCTAGCGGTACCTGCCATCCATCCTCTCTATTGAAATTAGGATGTTCACGTAACATCCTTGGAATGAATCTGTTTTCCTTTGCAAGGACTTGAGGATTATCAAAACGCATATAGTGGTTGGGTTTGTGTCACATGCATGTTCACAGACTGCAGACTTGGTTGAGCGTCTATTTTTCATGTCAGCAATATGTTCTTTTATACGAGTCTTAATGCTTCTCTTTGTTTGCCCAATGTATGACAAACCACAGTCACAGTCAATTTTATAAACTCCAGCATCTTGCAATGGGATATTGGATTTTACAGGTCTTAAAAATTGGTTTATTTTTTTTCATGCTCTTCCTTTTTTATTTCTTGTAGATTATAAGAGCTCATCTTTTCGGGTAAATCCGAAATACGAATCCTCCCTATCCCTTTCAAATCTTCTTCTTTGCGAGTCGACTCTGGCTGTTATCAAACTTCAGAGGACCAAAACTCCACCACCGACAATGCATTGTCGGTGGCTTCGTAGAGGTCCCTGAGCGTGCAGGTGGCCGGGCACGCAAGACAGGACAGGAGATTCAAATTAAATGAATCTATAATAGAAATTAAAATGATTTTTTTTTGGGAAATCACATATGTGAATTTATAATATAAATAAGACGTCATAATTATGTAACAAAGCTATGATTCTGTTAAAATGTAAGGCAATCGTTGTTTTATCTGGTGTATATAAAATTTGTTGTTTTTTGCCGATTATAATTCTCTTACTTAATATCATCAGTTCGTTAATTTAAAACTCATTCAACCTGATATTCTCTACTGTCGACAGTTTGAATTGAATACACTGACAATTTAAAAAGGTAGCATGTACTTACACTCTTTCGGTTAGTTTCCAATTCTACACTCTCTATATTTTGTCTTCGCACTTTAGGATAGGGGCATTGCCACATGTTATAAGTTATAGGTCTGTGTTGCATTTGACAGATGCGCTCACGCAGTGCGCTAGCCAATAGGAATCGTCTTCCAATTTTGAATCGACTGTTCCATCAATGTCATAAAATACTTATATAATGAAGGTATTTCTTTTTATTCTCAAGCTTTGAATTGCATCGATATTTTTTATTGAATTGATTGATTTATCATTAATCCATTTATTATGATTAAAAGACGAAAAACCACATTTAGCAAAATAGTGGGACAGTAGTAGCATTAATATTTTATTTAACTTATAGTAAACTAAAACTATGAAATCTTGAAACAACTTAACTAACTACTTATAACAATTATTAGACCTGATTTTCCAAAGTTATAACATTAGAATCCGTCTTATGGCTGGTTCTAACCTCATAAAGTTGTTAACAAATATAAACTTGTGAATAGTTAACTAGCAACTTAATAGGATAACCGGAATTAGCGAGTCAACTAGAGCTTTCAAAACTGACAGCTTTTTTCCCCATAATCATTTCAGTATCTCTTTGCAAATGCTGACAGTATATTTTTATTTGTGTATATCATGATGAATCATCATCATCATCATCATTTCAGCCGCAGTCAGTCCACTGCTGGACATAGGCCTCTCCCAATGATTTCCAAAAATATCGGTTGACAGCAGTCTGCATCCAGCGTTTGCCTGCGACCTTTTTCAGGTCATCTGACCATCTGGTCGGTGGATGTCCAACGCTGCGCTTACCGGTACGCGGTCGCCATTCGAGAACCTTTCTGCCCCATCGGCCATCGGTTCTCCGCACTATGTGCCCCGTCCACTGCCACTTCAAAGAACTAATCCGCTGGGCTGTGTCGGTGGCTTTTGTTCTCCTACGGATCTCTTCATTTCTGTATCGATCTCGTAGGGAAACACCAAGCATCGCCCTCTCCATAGCTCTCTGATCATCATGATGAATGATGATTATAAATTCAAGTTTATATGGTATTACATGTCATTAATTGAATTTAATGTAATATCTGTGTACATTATTAAAATTAAGTTGATAACCTCAAAATATATCCGGGTATTAATTGCTCTATAAATTACTTATGTTATTTTTAATCAACACGATTGATTGTGCAAAAAAATGGTACAAAACACTAACATATATATATATACAGTCACGAGCATTAATACATACACAATTTTATTCAATTGCGCGGCGGAGGCTGTGGAAGACGCCAAGCGGAGCAAATATGAGTCACTGACTTGTGACTATATATTTGTTCCGCTTGGTGTTGAAACTTTCGGGCCGTGGGGGACCTGCAATGAATTTTTTAAAAACCCTGGCCCCCAAACTTGTCGATGCCGCTGGTGACAAGAGGGCTGACTCATTCCTAGCGCAGAGGATAGCAATCGCCATCCAGCGCGGGAATGCTGCCGGAGTTCTTAGCACCATGCCGCAAGGACAAACATTGGATTTTAATTAGTTTTTATTTAGGTTTTTTCTTTCATATTAGGTCTTAGTTTGTATTTAGTTTTAATTAAATTACAAATTAAATATGTGTCAAATGGATAACAGCCCAAAATGGCCGATTTAAAAAATATATATACATTTTAGACCTTGTTTCGAAGACTAAAAGAACCAATGTGAAAACATGTTAATGCACGTGACTGTACATTTCGACAGCGATCGATTGCCTCGCTTACATACGTTAAATCTCATATAACAAAGACCTGCGCAAGAGTCATAGGGTCGCGCGGAATCCATCACTGTGTCAGTTAAAAAACGAACGCCCGCCGACCAATCACAGGCGGACATTTGAATAATTGTTCGTTCTGTATCGACCAATGGCGGCCTCGGGCGCTTCTTATTTCGAATTCTCAATGATTAATGTTCCTCTTGGACGTATTTACGACCGAGTTTGATGTGAGTTTGAATGATTTGTGTGGTACTACGTCACCGACCGATTTACGGTCGCGTGTATCTTGAATTGGCCATGTCATGATAAAATATAAATGATATAGAAGGAAGGCTTACTAAATTAAATTTGCATTAAGACTTCAAAATCAAATAAAAGAAAAACAAAAAGTATCTTAATTTTTTGGATAATTATAAGCAATCCCTCAACTCTACCGCTCCAATAGGAAAATGAATAATTACCAATTTGAAATCAATGAAGGCAGTATGATATACATCAAATTGCTTCACGACTTACATTGCAAGTGACTTATTTTAATTACATTCTGTAAAAACAATCACGTTGTCTTTTCTCATATTTTCTTCTTAGCGAGTCGACTTTTGCAATTATTAAACTTCTGAGGACCAAAACGCCGCCACAGACAAGGCATTCCTCATACCTTTGAAGGTAATTTCTGTCATTTTCTAAGTTTGAAATTAGGTTCGAAAAAACTCTGACACCAGAGTGTACAGGGTCGATTGACCGCTCACTCGATATGAAGTAATAAATTAAGCTCTGTAAAAAACAAAACCATTAATTATATAATCGTCACTCAAACCTTTGCAAGTATTATGAATTTCTGTCATATTCTGAGTCGCTGATCAATGTACTTCTTGTGCAGATTTCTAACAATAAGCATGATTACTTATACGCTTTATCTCTGTACTGTAACTGATTCCGAGGGCATGACGGATCAGCGTCGTATTTCATACGGATAATTCCATAAATATGCTAAATAGTTGTGTTGAATGTCGACGCAGTCGGTGTATGACCGGGTGATTTGTCATTGTACCTGTGACTTGTAATAGACTTGAGAGGAGGTACTCATTAAATATGGCTTTGTCTTTCCAATTTATTCATTCATATTGTGATGGTCATTCGGTCAATCGACCTTGTATATCTGATGTTGTAGACCACGATAAATAGATTGGAGCTGGGACTAACGGTTTACCGTGTCTTCC
The DNA here is from genome assembly GCA_947363495.1 of Euzophera pinguis. NCBI lineage: Eukaryota > Metazoa > Arthropoda > Insecta > Lepidoptera > Pyralidae > Euzophera > Euzophera pinguis. The sequence goes on from OX376159.1 coordinate 1,059,536, forward strand.
AAAGCCAGAATCATCCTTATTATTAGACAATCAGTTCATTTAAGCCTGCAATGTCCTAACCAATTGGAAACAACTAAATAAAATATGCTTCCCGCGGAAATCGAACCAATGATCTATTGGAAACAACTTTATAAATATACCAATACAATTTAACATACGACCTCATTCACAGAAGTATTTCTTACCTAAATGCTACATAATTGAGAACTCTAATACTAACTCTTTTAATAACTCTAACACTGACTCTAATACTGAGCTGCCACCTATTGAGACGTCTGTCATGCATAATTTGTCAATCATTTTTGTAAATCATTTTCTGTATGTTGATAATTGTTTCAATAAATTCTATTATATTCTATCATGCTCTGTTTTTCTGGAGATTGTAGGTTCGATAATGATTAAGTTGGAAAATGGCAGTTTACATGTTCTTGGTCTATCTTTATTGTATTTCTTGAGTAGACTTTGATGAGTTTTTGTTATAGGTACCTTTGAAACCTGTGTTTGAACCCTACGGATGCCTCCAATATAAGAAATTACATTTGTCATAAGATATAGTAGATGGGGTTAATCATGACTACAGCAAAAATAAGTTAGTTTATCTGCCTGAATAATGATGTTATCTAGCAGTTGATGTTCATGATAAATCTGGCAGATAGTGAATGGTTGGTAGAGATCTCTTAGCATTAGGTTCGCCAATTGATAAAGTATTAGTACTTGTGGAATAATAATGTTTTAATAAATAATGCTATAAGTGCTTTCAAGTTCAAAACTATAAAAATATTATTACAGACGACACGATACTGCATTATCATTGCGAATACGTTACAATTCTACATCTCGATGTAGAAACCTCGGTTTCTCAGCCAGCTTGCGGCGGCGGCAGGTGTAAGATTGTGCAATTCCGCCATGCCACCGAGAAAACGGCGAAGTTGGCGTTCGTTTACCACGTGGAATAGGGTCTGGTCGGGTGCTTCAAGACAACACAGTCCCCTAATACTTATTTATATAGGTGGTGGTTAGTTTTTCTGTGGCCCTTAATAACCCGCCAGTTAAAAGCCTCTTGACAACATGGCAGTTCGGAAATGAGTTTCGTTAAAAAGATTTTCCATGAACAGTCCGAACGAAATCTGTTCACTCGTATTCGTATCTAGTCGTCTCTAGTTTCAGGTTGGCATCGGGTTAGGTTAAGAAGATGGTTTGTATCCGAACTACTATGGGCTTCAAAACGTAAGCTGAAGATGTAACTGTGTCACACTTTTGGACAATGATGACGAATTGACGATGAGGTATACACGACAATTTTTTTTTAGTACATACAAAGGATTGGTTCTCAAATCTTGTGGCTTGTTGGTTGCATGTTTCACGTCCCAAGTTCGAAGCCGGGCACCCACCGTCTTAATTATCTAATCGTGCACGCAATCGACCGGCATAATGAGCGCAAACTCGTCCCATATAAATCAGCGCGCGCGCAGTAACGCACATCTTGATCTAGCTGGGGTAGGCAACATTTGGTCGGCTTGGTATTTTTTAAAATATAAAAGTGTTAAGCATAGCTCTTAATTTTGCAAAAATCTGCAACGATATTGACTAGGCGCGCAAAAACGAAAGGTAGTTTAGAGAGCTAAACCAACTGATCACTTATTTTCATACAATTAAAAACAGAACTACGTAAAACAGTTACTCAACTCGACATCAGTCTTTAAAATGCCAGTTTTAAAAGGGTTGCAGTTGCAGGGTCAATTGATGTAGTGTCGACTGGTGACAGATTCAATAACTGATATCATGATTATCAGACATCGACACGACGTAGGAGAATAAGAAGTTTACTGACATAATTATTTCTCAACCCTGAAATCCGGACAAACATAACATTGCATAGCGAAATGGCGAGGAGAAAAAAGACGAAATCTGGACAAACTATTTACGACGTCTTTCGAAGTCTGGAATCGTCTCCCTATCAAAAAAAAGAAACAAATGATCCATAAAGAAAAATAATTGAGCCTGGATTAAATTTGAAAATGAACCAATAGTTTTTATCGCTAGGTGGCACTATATACATGAAAAATAAGACATACCTCTACATGCAGGGCAAGTTCGTTGCCCTACAGCCCAACAGCGCACCAGTAACCAGCTCTCGATAATGGATCTATGTCGAATAGAATTAACACTTTCCGATATAACGCCGAGTTAGCAGCAATCGTCCCACATAAATCTGTCGGCGGCTGCGCCCGCGCACGGTAACTCACACATCGCGATCTAGCAGGGGTGCACAACATTTGTACAAAGTTACTATTTTATACTACTGAAGAACTAGAAAATTACAGTGGAAATAGTCGGGGTTTTCTTCACTTTAGCTTTGAAACAGGTGGTAAACATAAAGTCAATAATTGATAAGAATATTATAAAAACAAATTATTACATTTCATTTAAAAGTATTGTTACACTTGTGTTGATACATAACAGTGTCTTTCTAGAGAAACCCACCTTCTAAGGCCTTTAGAGACACGAGTTAGATAAAGAAAAGAGAAGTGTCACTAGTGGCGAGCATTTCGAATCTAGAGCTTCATTTTGATTTATTTCGATGGCGAGTCGAACGATGCGATCGAATATTTTTCGATATGATCGGTGAGTAGACCTTTCAAAAATAAACTTCTTATCCACGTTCGACGTCACACGATTTTACGAAACCGCATATTTACTAAGCCGATATTCTATACAAATGGTTACTTATTTAAAAAATTGTTAACTTTTTCGCCAAATGTTTGCAGCCAATGCAAAACAGTGCGTGCTTCAGACGGAAAAGCTTCGTGATTTGTGATTAAGCTCCACGTCTCAACTTTGAAATTCTTTTGTTCTCCGTTTTAAGTTTACAAGCTTTTCGTCTGATAGAATTATGATAATTGTACGGTTCTGTATGGCTCGAACTTATTTGTATGCTAACTTTAAAAGTCTGACGAACACAAATTGTATGAATGTTTGTATTGGAGGGATTGCGCGTCTGGAATTCGCAATTTAACAATCGACAACACAGCTTTGGTCAATCTTAATTTATATCACATACAAGCTTTTACTCGTAGTTTCGTTCTTGTGGTAATTTCAAAAATGCCAGAAAATGCAAGTAAGAAATTTTTGAAATAAAAGATTTTTGAATCATGATGTAAAGCATGATTCAAAAATATTAAAAAATATATTGTAATTATTTATGCGAAATTAATTACATACCTCTATTATTTCAAAGTAGGTATTAAATTTATATCATTTATGTCCTATGATGATGAATGAATGAATTAATTTAATTGTTAAAAAAAAAACATTTTATTATTGGTTTACCGCTCTTTAATTGTGTTACTAGGTGTGCCATTAGTCTAATTTTTTCAATCATTCTGACCCTTTATTGTTAGTAAACATTTTTTTGATAGTTTTAAATCATATTTATACTATTTTCTTATGTTTTCGCGATTGTTATTCATTAAATTAAACTATTTTAATACGGTTTTATCGCTATATAACTTAGTCTGCCTGCGACCATGAACGCTGTAAAGTGTTTGAAACGTCAGGTGTAAATAAGTAATAAACGCGATAAAACCGTATTAAAATAGTTTAATTTAATGTTTATACTAATTAAAATGAAATATAAAATGTACTATTTCTTGTTGGTAAATCATGTATTTAATACTAGCTGTTTCCTGCAGCTTCACCTGCATCAAAAATTTGCCTATGTTTGACCCCGGGTCTTTAACTATATTCATACCAAACTTCTTCAAAATCCGTTCAGCGGTTTGGCCGTGAAAGCGTAACAGACAGACAGACTTTCGCATTTATAATATTAGTATGGATAGTAAGTACGGATAGGGATAGGCACTCAAATATTATAATTTAAGTAAACATAATTGTATCTTTTCTAAGTACAAAACTGTTTTCATAATAAAAATAAATTATCAGAGCGAGGAGATAGTGACATCTTAGCACAGCTATTGTTTAATAATACTAAAAAATAAATAAACGTAAACTTTAAGTACAAATACTAAAGTAACTATTAACAATCGTATCCTATCGAGCCTAGTCCATTGAGCATGAACTCATTAATCGTATACAACTATGAAAAAACCGCCCACCCATCCCATTACGGCTTGATTTACCGACGCAGCCCGAAAGCGATCGTTTAAATTACAAAATATCATTCCTATAATGTATTGGGGTATGTCTGAGAAGGATTTATGGTCGATTTGACCCCACCCGGTGTCTTAACCTTGATGTTTTTGAATTCCGTATAGTTAAAAGTTTTTAATTAACATCTAAAATATTTTTGTGGTTGTGAGCAATTGTGATTTCAATTCGGAAATTAGTCACAGTTTTATTGTAGCATTTTATTGGTCGCATACTCCTTGAGATGCATTTGCTTTAAAGTTCTGAGAACCATTGAAACTGACAAATGTTTTTTGTAGACTTGGACATCTAAAGAAGTCTTTTGCGTATCATAACAGTTCTCGACGGATGCCTAAAAGTGTTCACGGTGTTCAAAGCTTAAAAGACAGACAGACAGACGCATTCGCATTTATAATATTTATAGTATGGATTAGTATATTAGTATGGATTAGTATGGATATGGATATATGGATACACCGTGAAATTTTAGTCGTTTTTGGCCCATCGTCCAGTGACTCCATTCATGCAACTGAACAACTTTCCCCAAGATACATGGGTCGAAATATGGAGTAAACTTTTGGACCTTCCATACAAAATATCTCATCACGTGACCTAACTTACTATGGGAAGTCCAAATTTGTTTTTCATGTTTCGAGCTATGTTCCTTGGGGAAATATGTTCGGTTGCATGAATGGAGTCACTGGACGATGGGTCCAAAACGATTAAAATTTCACGGTATGGGAATACTCCCATAGTTGATATACGCAAAATGTTTCTAAAAGTATCGTTTAACTAACATGACTACGAAGAACCGAAATAAGAACTTCGATTACTGACGTCAACCGTTTTCGGAAAATCTGTTGTTAATAGAGTTATGGGAAACGTGCAAGAAAACTTTATTGACGACTAAATACCACTAATTCTTAGGCTTCTTTTACACTGACGCTGCCAAACGTCATAACGCGGACTGTAAATAAACCAATCACAAAAATCGAGTAAAAATTTTACTGAATTTTGATTGGTCAATTCACCATCCGCGTCAGACATCTCACTCAACTATTGAACATTATCTATGTCTGCCATATTAGTGTTGCTACGAATTGTCTTCGCCCCTGATTTCAGTCAGTTCAAGTAGGCTCTCCCAGGTGACATTTCCGTCTTCAGATTCTAAGCAGTGCACGTCCGTACTCCTGGGAACCACGTGACCAGGCACTAAACGGTAATGACGTGATTGGTACCACGGGCACAGACAAGGTGACCAATTGAATATACTTCGAGTTTAAAGGCCAATTCTGATTTTGAGCCCAGAATATCCTAAAATTGTTTTAATACGGTCTTTATAGGCGATTCTCAGAGTCGTTTTAAGGCTACAAGACGGTACTGTGAACCAATCGGGAATAGGGATTGATTTCAATGAAATAATAGGCGGTGGTTTTGTATTCTTATGTCATCATAGACAAATGAATACCTGCGAGCATAAACATCATAAAGTATTTGAAACGTTAGGTAAATAAAAAAGTTATAAACGCGATAAAGACTTGAAATTGTTTAATTAATTTAATGTGTAACGTAGGTAACAATCACGAAAATATAAAAAAAAACATTAAGTTTTTTATAACCACCGCGTTCACGACCACTCGTGGTTCCCCCTATGAGAGACCCATGGCCCTAGCTATTCAAATTTTAATTTGGTCTATAAAATAAATTTAAGTTTTTTTTAGGGAATATGACATTTATCTCAGTCATATTAGACATCATTATCTCACTAAGTATAATTTATCACATTATTTGTAGGCATTAATTATTTCTTCAAAATTAATACATGTTAACAAAATCAAATAAAATAAAAAAACATTATAAATAAAAATAATCTTCCAACGCGCCACAGGGAGGCAACGTGCCCAGAATACTGGCAGCGTTCCCTCGCTGTATTGCAAGACTTATACGCTGAGCAAAAAAGCTGCCAGCTCTCAAAAAGTAACTTACTAAGTAGTTCTAAGTAGTTGAGGAGCGTTTGCCGAGCGTGATCCGCGTATCCGTAGCGAATGCGCGTGTCAATCGACAGCGTCACGCGACCACTATTGGATTGGTCGCCATTTTAGTGGCATTTTCTATCTTGAGCTCCTCCTTGCTTCTAAAGGCCGTTGGTCCCGGTTGTTATCGATAGATAGCAGTCGTGAGGCCGTGTCAGATAATTTGGGGCAGCCTGAAAAATTCTGACAGTGTTGGCCACAAACATATCTCGGGTCATGTTCCTGTTGGTCTGGTTTCCCTTTAAAAAGGGTTACGGAGGTCAGAAGGCAGTCGCTTCATTGTGATTACCAGTTTTGCCAAATCTAGGAACATGACTTGGAGCGTACCCTAGGCTCCGAAGCGTAAGGTGACGACGCAACTAGAAATACACGCTAGGATGATGATGATCTCACTAAGTAAGTTTTAATGACAAATCTTCTAAAATGTTTTATCTAGGACTTTGAATTAGACGGTAGCTAAGTTCATGTAACTTCAGCTGATGCAGTTATCTTAAGGACGCCGTTCTTTAAATGGGAAACCGTTGGATTAAGTTATGCGCTGTAGCGAGCGATTATTCACCTTGATTATCTTGCAGAAATATTTTCTCACCTCCTCTTCTATCTTTGTAATTCCCAGTTACATCCTCAGATTCGGAGTCAAAGGTACGCTTTCTTTCTCTTACATTCTCACTTTTCCTTGTCTTCGACATCATTGAGTTCATTAGCGCGTGTTTAATTAACTGGTTTAGCGTCACACCAGCTATTTTCTTATTTAGAACTTCGAGACCCGAAGGAAGCGGACGCGAGACAATTTTATACTTGTATCGAAACGCTAGGTTTTATCTAAGCGTTTTTGCGGTAGAGTCATCAGCTGGTGGTTTCGAATTAGCTTTTTCAAAACAATTACTTGTCTTGGGTTTATTGTAACTTCTGAGATTTTTTATTTTTAATCAATTTTTAAATTTATTGTAGGAAGTCAAACTAAATATTGTAAAATACTTCACAATAATAAAATCAATTGATTGAATATGTTCATACCGCTTTGCGCTTTTTCTATACACCATTCACCATTGACAATGAGAATTTTTATATAGAAGGGACAAGACCATTTCGATGGTAATTTTACTGCAATGCCAGATGACGTTTCAATGAATGTTCTTGACTTATTGATTGACGATTAAATATTCCATTGTCATATTTTACAGTCGGTTAATTTATTTTATCTGCCTTTTAGTGGCTGTTTGTTAAATCCTTATCAGGTATTTGATTACTGCCATTGTAATTCAAAATTAAGCTCAGATTAGTCACTATGGCGCTACATTGAATATATATATTTTCGGGTTTCAATCTGAAAATATCTCTCTGTTTAAAAAAAAAATATACAAATGAAAGCTAGTATTTAAAAAGCACTCGACCGTATTAAAATTGTTTTATTTATTAAATTCAAATTGCATTGGCGATATCTTTGTTTCACTGGCTTTTATTCAATTCTCTGATAACATATTCTTTATTTATTACCCTGATAATAATTCCCAGAGAAAGTAAACTATTTATAGTTGCAGTTGCATGTTGTTCAACAATAAAACAATACTATATAATATAAAGCAATTAGCGGGCTTAATGCTACGAGCATTCCCTAGCAGTCAAATTAATGAGGTTTGATTGGCAGAGAATGTTTTGAGGCAAGTCCGCCTTTTATATTTTTTTAAAGTGCAAAAAATATTAAAATAAAAATGGAGCAAAAGGGTTTATTGATTCATTTCTGTAAAACGCTCATCGCTTATGTCCGAGCCACACTACCGACGACACTGAGATTTCTATGTGGATGTGACATGACCATTTCGATGCTAATTTTACTGCCAGCAACCGCCACAGAGCTCTCGACTTGTATTGATTGATATCTTAATAGGCTACAGACAGACGCCAATTCTCATACATTATTTAGGCGATTTTCGTTAAGATATATCGAGGTATTAGAATTTGAGATAAATATGTTAAATGTTTGAGTAGAGAGTCAAAGGCTAGTTTCCAGGGTCAAAAGACAAACATTAAAATTAGTCCGTCATTTAGGGAATCAAAATATATTAGTGACGTATTTTTTCTTTTATCAATTGAGCGATAAATTATAATGATATAACGCATCAAAGTTTAGAAGTGGGGGCTCGTGACGTCACATATTGCGAAAAAGTGTAGCACACTGTGACGTCACACGAAACTTTAACGCGCCGTATCTTTACCATTTTTTTGTTTAGTTTTCAAAAGAAATACGTCTCCAATATATTTTGATTATCTAACTGACGGACTTATTATATTTTTTTAGGAAACTAGCCTATTTAAGCCCTCTTTAATTTTGTTTATGTCATCAAAATATTTAGCCCTTTTCCATGTTACCATGATGATTTTAAGACATGCAAAAGTGAGATGGCCTCATGTAAAGGTTACAATTCGCTTACTCAGTTGAAGCATGCTATATTGTAGCACCCGAATAAATGGCACCTGATCAATGCCACAAATGAAAATATAAAAAAAAAAAATTAGAGGTGCCATTTGTGGCATAGCTCAGGTGCCATTTATTTGAGTGCCCAATATGGAGTGCTTGCATTAGTTTTGAGGTCGCAAATTAGGGTTATGCATGGGTCATATATAACAGTCATATGCCTGAAAAATCTGACAGTGTTGGCCACTAAGACTCCTCGAGTCATGTTCCTGTTAGTCTGGTTTCACTGTTAGTGTGGTTACGGACGTCAGACGGCAGTCGCTCCATCGTAATAAACGCATATGGGAAAACACGCTTGGATGAAGAATAATGGATCATGCTTATAAGATTTCCTGATCTGAACACCATAACTTTCCAATGAGCTTGATACTGATTTTAGTATAAAAAATAACTATAAATCTGCTTACGCTCTACTCACTATAAGTAGAAATAATCTCATTATTGCTACTATGGCCGCTTTTCCTTAAACAAATGTATATCTGATCCCACAAAAGAACGTAAATAGCAAGTGAAACTGTCAAAGAATTCTTAGTAGTAGAGGATATAACATCTACATCCAATGTGCAATTGTACCTTACGTTATTATTTCATTGACAGGATCCGTATAATTAAAAATTGTGAATAATCGCTCAATATCGACTGTCATATTAAAATATCTGTATTCATAATGTATAGGAGATAGATTTAGCTCTGGCTAATTGCTAAATGAGAATGTATATCAATCCTCTCTGATATTATGTATACAATTGAAAAATGAAATACATTTATTACAAATTTAAATTACATAACAATAACGAGTCCAAAAAGTACATAAAAATAATCATGATCTAATATAGATTGAATAAAACTAAAACACTAATATTTAGTTTCAAAAATCACATAATTTTCATTTGCAAGTACTCAACTACCGGGTTAGCGCTAAGATCAAAGAGAGAGTATTGCTCTTTGTGTTCATAAACGTGGTTTAACTTAAAACATCTTCGAAATACACCATTAAGTGATACTAAACAGAAGCGCAATAAAGGCCCGTTTATTTGTGGCAAAAGACATCTTAAATTCCAGATGCGTATCTAAAATTCCACTTTTGCATTTGCATCAGCCCTGTGACTATAACTTCGTTCCGTTCTGTAATTCCGTGCTTGCTTTTAGCCGTTTCCTTTATGGCCATTCTCACTCAGTCCGATTGGTCCTCGCTCGAATCTAGGAAATTGTCTATAATAAGTTACGTCTAATAGCGGAATTGTAGTCTTCTTATCCTCAATTCTATGGAGCGGTTTTAAATTCTGATGTTCGTCGGCTGCTATCTTTTTATTTATTGTTACACTATCATAGTATTACATGTCTCTATCAAAGCAGAACTTTAAGATAATATGGAAAGGTCTAAGTTATTTTATTTGCCTTATAGAGAATCAATAAAATTATACGCGACATATTATATCTATACTTGTGACTTTTAAATAACTTAGTACTTTAACATATGCCTGAAGTCATCTTTATTCTTCTTTGCGAGTCGATGGTCAACTTAAATGTTCTTAAGGGTCCAAAATTGGGCCACCTGTATCGCGTTTGCGGTAACATTATACAGTCCTTCAGCGTGCAGGTCACTATTGTAAAGGTAAAATACACTAATAAAGTACATGTGAATATTAATATGGAAAAGAATCTTAAATAATAACAATTTAAAAACTCGCCTTTCCGAAATTTCATAAATTAGCAAATTTTTTTGGAATACCTACGGACTCTTCTTGAACAAACTATCAATGTCTTAATAAAGTTTATGTATGATTTTATTTTAAACACACAAATAAATCAAAGATGTTACTCTTTTGATTAGAATTTCTGTAAAAGAAAACCAATACAAATTATTTCATAAGAAATTCGGTAAACATTGTCTCTGAGAGACATATTCAAACTTCATTGCCTAGTTGCACCCCTGCACCTGCATGCTCATTGTCGTTTTTATGGCAGTTTTCACTCAGCGCGATTGAGCCAACCTGCGACACTATTGCCTGCTTCTGTCTTTTATCGACCAAGACTAGCTGTTAGACTTTTAGGGAATATATGAAAACTTCGAGACAGGTAGGACATTTTGTAAGGAGTAGTCCGTCTGGGGAAGTACCTCCACCCTTCAGAAGACCGCAGCCAAATAACACTGTGACGCAGTGTTGTGTTCCTGCTAGTGAGTAGGGTCGCCAGGCTCCAGAGGGGTCGGTGTGCTGATAGCGGACAGGTCGGCAATGCGCTCGTGACATCTCTGGTGATGCAGGAGTTCATAGGCTACGGTAACCACTTACCATCAGGTGGGCCGTACGCCTGTTTGCCTACTTAGTTGTATAAAAAAAACTAAACGGAAGATGCAACATACATACTTAAAACTTGTTGTGCAATAAAGAGTTTTTATATTGTATTGTATTGTACTGTTATGTATATACACGTATGTTATATGGTGCGAGATCCGTCGTCATTTCAAGTATAAGTACTAAGTAGTACCTATTAATTATTCTGTAAAAGAAAATCCAAAAATCAAATCAAAGATATCAAAGGTGTCAGGAAAAGTCGTTAAGGGCCAGCCTCGGAGAGCATACTGCGACCAAATCGCAGACATATTAAAAAAGGGAGATGTCAGGAGTACCCGTAATCTACGAGTGTGTATGAAGAGAGTGATGAGCGTAGAAGAAGCGAGGCAAGTCTGTAAGGATCGTAGCAAATGGAAATCCGTAGTCTCTGCCTACCCCTACGTGAAAAAGGCGTGATGGTATGTAGGTATGTATGTAAGAAGTCCACTCATCAGTCATACTGTTCTGACTGGTTAGATAAGCAACTAGCATCCACTACTCCATCATCACCTTAGCATTTTCCCGGTCGCATCTAAAGCATGTTCCGTAGACTGTTTCAGTTCCCCCTATTCATTTTCAGAGTTTCGCTTAAATTTAGTGTAGTTCAATGTTGGAAAATACAAAGCCTCCCGTCTGTTCATGTCTGCAGTCGCTCCTTTGCAATAACCAGTATTGTCAAATCTAGGACGACGATTTTTATCTAATGTAAAGCGCACCCTGAGTTCTGAAGCATACTCGTAAGTCCATAAGGTCAATGCAATTGGAAAACATGCCCGGTTGAAGAAGACTGACAGTTTTATAACGATTCATACGAACATACAAAGTGGCATATTACAGACAAACTCATTCCAGAAGAAACAGTCTGTTTTCCTGTGTCATTAGACTTGAATTAACATGACTCTGGTCAATTATTAACGCAACTAACATATCCATATCGCAACTACGTAAGGTTCAAAATCGCGATACAAACTTCGTCTTGTTTACGGGAAAAACAAATTTATATTTTGCCCTCGATTTAGGCTTTCGTACGTCTTGTTACAGTCTATTTTCGGCTGTCACATTTGTGAGTGCATCGTTGCAATTCTGCTAGGTAATGCGACAGTTTGTAAGCATGAGCTCTGTGTGGGGATGGGGGGGTCATAAAGAAATACGGGACAAAGTTGGGCTTACCCCGCGCACCTCAGCAATATCCCGTAAATATTTGTTTTTTATCCAGCCATCAGTGTGTCTACTAAACTTAGGACTGGATAAGATTGTCTTTATAAAATTGTTTGTATATTTTTTTTTACATAAGCATTTATTTCTTTGGTCTGTTGTAGGCGAAGAGACAACAGCTGTTATTCGCGTGCGCTTGATTCTTCAACTCCATTTGTATGGAAACATTTCGTATATGAAAACTTAAGTATAACATTGGATTTTTTAGATTAAAAAGCACAAACTATACCATATGATTTGGATTATCATTTTTGAGATATTGCAAACAGTCAACAATATTATAGCCAGCATAATTCTACAATTCATCGGTCACCTAAAATGTTGAAGCCGTTTGGTTACTTGACTTTTATCGTATAATTAATTTATACTAAAACATTTGAAAAATATTAAAAGTTGATGATTTGTAAAGTTTTTAAACTTTATCCTCATTGACAACATTCATGTGTCTAGTCGAATTAGAAAATTCTAGTCCGGAACTACACAACCAGTTAGTTTAATTGTTGTCAGGTACCTAATTTTAATCGAACATTCGTGCACGATATTTATGACTTCCCTTATGGTTTTATAATACAAGGTGCCCTTCGTGACCCCTGTCCGAAATAGACCCCATATGGTTCACATAAATCAATATTATTAGTGCAATAAATAAATAAATCGAAGGAGATCGTTGATGGTTTCCGGTTTAAGAATAGGCCACTTTATTTATACCTGTGGAAATATCTACAGCGCAACAGTAAAACAATAGTATTTCCAGGGAGGATAGACGTTATACATTCTTGTACATTCATATAAGTATATTGTTTGTTTGTTTGTTTGTAATATCTTTATTGTACAAAATAAAACAAATAATTTACATACACAAGCATGAAATAACAATAAGTACTATTGTGTGGGCTACAAGGTTGATCTTGCACAACTTGGCGTCAAAGATTATCTAAAACCGCTTTATGGCAAAGCCGATGAGGTTTCATCATTACCTAACAATTCACCGCAATGAATGATGATTTTGTGCTTCGATGTAACGATACTTCGTTAGAGAAACTGTGACACCTTGTCACACCTAACCTACATGTAACATATACACGAAATGATGATGAAGTTGAGCTAAGGCCGATGATGTTTGTTTTGTCTGCCATCTGGTTAACATTAAAGAAACTTCATCAATCAATCAATCATTTATTTGTATCAAATATAGGTATTAATCCAAAAGTGATAAAGGTGTAACACCGAAGTGATCAAAACCACACGACATCAATGAATCAATGTATAAACAATATGGGCATCATATTGGATTATGTGACTGCCTAAAATTGACACATAGGGAAATAACCCAACGTACCTATATTAATAAATAATAAGTTTTTCTAACAATAAATAGAATTAAATAAAATTAAAAAATTATTTATTTTCTGAACACAATTGGCAAGTGCTTTAATAGTAGGTACAATATAAAATTAACTGATAATACCAGTGTTCTGAGAGAGTGGTGTCTGAGATAGGTTTCCGAAGAAACTGTATTACAGATCACCACAGCCTCTAGACACGAAATTATTATCTCTTGGTTAAGTCATTGATGACCTGAAAAAGGTTGCAGGCAAACGCTGGATACAGACTGCTTCCAACCGCTCATTTTGAAAATTATTGGGAGAGGCCGATGACTGACTGCGGCTGAAATGATGATGATGATGGTTGATTCACACAAATAATGATGAGTTATGTAAAAATTTAGGTAGAAATGTAATCCACTAAGTACTAAACTAAGCTAAGTAAGGTAATTGCATATGTGTGTGTTTGATACTGTAGAATTGCAAGATTTTGGATATGTCAGTGTGTTCTTAACAAAACATATTATACTTAATGAATTGTAAATCACCAAGACAAAGTTGTTATGTCTATCACGACTCATTATATCCTTGATTACAGAACGTATCCACTAATAATATGTAACAGTCAACATCACTCACCGTCGACTCAGCATCACTCACTCTACCTACTTACCAAATTAAAACCTAACATTAAATTACCTTTAAATCCTTCCAATAAGGTTCATATTCGCGTGACGTGAACGCAAAAGTATATTTGTTTGATTGAGCTAACCAGTGTAAATTGAGCTTTCGTTTTTAGAGGAAAAGTTTAAAGATGTGTGCCAGGTTTGAATGGTTTTGTCGAACGTATGTCAGGATACGTTATCTGTGCTTCTTAATTGAAGATAATAAGGGGGGACATGTGTCTTAGTCGTGTTTTTATGGCGCTTTAGAGGGACGTCATGCTTTTTCCACTCGATTCGATCGCTATTATTAATTGTCACCCCTTTTCAGGTATACGTGAAATTTTAAAACGTGATCATATAGTAATTTTACTCTCATTTTTTTTATCTGAGCGTTATTCCTTTTTCAACTCTATATTTGATGTTTCAAGAACTTTTGTGAAGTCAATTGGATAAATTTGATTTTCATAGAATCCTGTTGACTTGGCCCAAGAAAAAAAGGGGTAACGGAGGTCAAATGGCATGGTCAATGAGTCTATTATAAGAGCCAGCGCTGCCATAACTAGGATTTATTTAAGCTTACTCTAAAGGCTCTAAAGGCTCATTTTCTACCTTGAGCTCCTCCGTGCTTCGGGAGGCACGTTAAGCCGTTGGTCCCGGTTGCTATCGATAGATAGCAGTCGTGAGGCTGTGTCGGATGCCTTAGGGCAGCCTGAAAAAATCTTAAAGTGTTGGCCACCAACACACCTCGGGTCATGTTCCTGTTGGTCTGGTTTCCCCGTAAAAAGGGTTACGGAGGTCAGCCGGCAGTCGATCCATTGTAATAACCAGTATGTTCCGCCAAATCTAGGACCATGACTTACAGCGTACCCTAGGCTCCGAAGCGTAAGCTGACGACGCAACTAGGAATACACGCTAGGACGATGATGACTTCCAATGTTCTAGATTTAATATTAATCCTTATCTAGATGTAGAACCTGATGCGAATCTCGCCGTACGCGCTATTTACTCATTAACTTGCGGAAATATCAACCTGTCAATCTGTCATTTTGTCAGCTGTCGCTTTGTCATCTGTCACCTCGGCTCTGTCACGCTCCGTACGTCAGAATGTCAAATGTCAGTCTTATTTGCCCGCTCCGTCGGTCCCGTGATTCGAAATAGATATTTATCGAGGGGATAGTGACATCTTTGCATAAATTCAGGTTAAAGTACCTAAAGAAATTTAACAATGTAAATTTTATTCCACAGATGGTAGGTAGATATTGTCAAAAAATAAGGTAATACGTAAATAATTTCTGTAAGTTGAATGTTTCCAGAAAGAATCTAATTCGTCTCATTTCAGCTCTTTGAAATATTTTTTTAGCCCGTTCAGAAATAACGGAGTTATTGAGTCAGAATTTCGTATTTCTAACATACACAGAAAACCACTTTTTTTAAAGTCTGATAAAAATCACAAAGTTTATTTTGATACCAAACGTATTATAACTTTTTCTACATACATTCTGATTAACAACAAAAACGGACTAATAACTAAAGAGTTATGAATAAATATTATGTTTACATTAATGCTTATTTCTCAAAAACTACTAAACCGATTTTGGTGCCAAACGAACTTAAGAATTCTAAACATGTCTTCTATACACATTTTAAATTTTATCGAAATCGGACTAACGGCTCAAAAGTTATACATAGAAACATACATACAAAAAATGTTTTTTCTCCCCAACTTGATTTGCAGACATCGCTCGCTTTGCTCGCTCGGTCAAACGAACAAACAAAAAGAAAAGAAGTTCACAAAAAATAAAATAAAAATAAGCTTTTCTTCGCGACTGTACATAACCCTGCGACATTCAATGGTGCCAAACAGACCCTTGTGCATTTTCCTTCAAATCAAGACTCACAGTCACAGTTGCGCAACTTTTTTGTCGCGCCGCAAGCCACTAATTCCTTTGTCTTTTGTGCTAGAGACAATTTTTTCTTGTTCTCGCAAAATATACGAGCGAGCTAATACTGGGTAATTTGTATATTCACCTAGTGCGGTGAAATAGGCATTAGTCACGTTGATTGAAGAGAAACTTTGTACGGTAGCGAACTTTTTTCTTTCTTTTTGTTTTTTTTTTTTTTTAGTTTTTCTTAATTTTAAAGTGGTCGTACTGAAACGTGAATTTTAAATAGTAGGTTTTGAAATCATGATAGTTGGATTGGAATTGTATCATGGTTTTTTTAATTTTTATCAAAGATTTTTTTTTTTTTTTTGTTTTCCGTTAAGTTTGCTGGTTTTTTTTTTTGATAATCAAGTATTTTGAATGAAACGAATATGCATATTTTACGCACTAGTTTAGCAATCTTGTGTAACTATCTTATATGAAGGTGTCGGAGAGTGTTCTATTCGGGGCTAAACGCCTGAAAAATTTCTCTCAAATTAGATTAGGACGTGAAAACATTTTTAAGGATCGGCAATGCGCCGTTAATTACTACTTATGTAACCATGCGCAGACTACGGTAACCACTTACCATTAGGAAGTCCGTATGCCTGTAAGCCTTCTTCTATTGCCTCTTTATATCATCTTCTTTTTTAAGTTCCTCTCAATGATTGGACATTGGCTGCCAGCTTCTCACGATTATGTGGGCAATAAAGTTATATTTTTATTTTTATACAACTTAGTAGGCAAACAGGCGTACGGCCCACTTGATGGTAAGTGGTTACCGTAGCCTATGAACGCCTGCAACACCGGAGATGTCACGAGCGCGTTGCCGACCTGTCCGCTATCAGCACAGCGACCCCTCTGGAGCCTGGCGACCCTCACTAGCAGGAACATAACACTGCATCACAGTGTTATTTGGCTGCGGTCTTCTGTAGGGTGGAGGTACTTCCCCAGACGGACTACTCCTTACCAAATGTATTGTATTATTAAGCGTACAAATTTTTGTATGAATACCTCCTTTTTGCAGTCGGGAAACAGCGACAGAGCCTGCAAGTGACTGAGGCCAGGCTTAGCTTAATGTAACGGCAAACAAATTCTATTTTTTAGGTTGAGAGCACACTAGGATCACATTGCGCCTTTACAATCGTGAGCTGACGGCTGCAGACTTCCTTCTTCGGCTGCTGTCTTAGTAATGAGCGGAGCGGACAAACACTATAAAATTAATAATCGTTTTATGGACCCTATTTCCATAAATACTAGAGTAAATACAAAGTGATTTTTTTAGTTTTTATCATGAAAAAGTTTAAAAACTTTCGGGAAGTACTAGAAATTTGAAATATGGCTGTTTATGTATATGTTCGCGATTGTTACACATTAAATTAAACTATAACTGTAAATTAAACTATAGCTGTATTATTATTATTAAAATAGTTTAATTTAATTTTCATCATAGGTTTTATTTATTTTTTAAAACATTATTAAATAGCTAGTTTAGTTTTAGAAATTCTCTTGACTCCGTTTTCCGACTAAGGTGTGTCATGACTAAAATACATTTAGCGTCCATAAATAACCGCAAGAAGTCTATCTGATCTTTTACATCTTAATTAATTATTTAATGATAATTAATTAATTTTCAAAACCGAACGCTCTGTTCTTAAAACTTATGATTTTAAACGTCTTATTGTAAGTTATTTAAAGGTTGACGGAACACTCATATCATACCACACATTAACAATCATGAGCTGACGCCTGCAGACTTCCTTTAAGAGAGTGGATTCAGTGACAAGCGGAGAGGGTATAAGTAATTTTTTGTTAAATTTTCACATTTATCTAATAAAACGTAGCGTCCATAACTGAAAACGTTTGGACATTATTTACCCTGTGCAGACAATATATACCATACAAAATTTACATAAAATTGTGCTTAAGTACACACTTTGGTCTACCCTATGATAAATGTCTGTACACTTTATTTATTTATTTGACAAAATGCAATATATCTTGAACAAAAGGAGAACTTAAAGCTAGGCCGTCACTGACTTGGCCAAGGTCAGATTAAGATTAAATGTTGATTATGTGACTTGACATCAGCTGATTTACTTACATAAACATCAAGTCACTGACAAAGCAAAAACATACACCTAATGATTTCTTATGTTTTCGCTATAGTTACACATTAAAAGTGTTTGAAACGTTAAGTGTAAATAATTATGTAATAACGATAAAATCCTTATTAAAATAGTTTAATTTAAACTTACGTATTTAACTCTCTCGCCAATCGTATCACTAAGATCACAGCCTTAATTCAGCACACTAGCAATTTCCCGCTAGCGAAATAAGCGAATTAAAATCGCCTCAAAGCAAAGTGCGCGCAAAGAAACGCTTGCTCCGCACACAGTGTTTATTTTTACCTGTTTAGAGGGTGACTGACGGGCCTTTGTTGCTGACGGGTTGGTAAAATTTTAAAGGCTTTTATATAACAAAAGGGGGTTGTCATTTAGGGATGATAATGGAAATTTTGTAATTATAAACTATCGGAATTTTGGGAAATCCCCTCTTATCTGACAAAAGTAGTATCTTTAAAGTAGCTACCAGCGAAATTTATGTTTCTGAAATCGATACAGCTAGTCTCTTCTAGTGGCAATAATATCATAATCAATAATCCTTTGCTTCAATTCCCTATAACACCACATCTGCTTCGTATTTTTGTAAATTGAAAACTGTTTAAGTATCACAAAGACTTACTATAAGCGTATGAATGAATGGATGAATGAATTTTATTTGCAAGTGAGTAAGGTAAGGCGTACTCCGGGCTCCGAAGCTTAGATGAGCATGCAACTGGGAAAATTCGCTGGTCTAAAAAAGGACAATGATATGTTATTTCAATTAAGCTTGTAATTAAACACATAAAGTATCAATTTTCAGTAATAAATCTCAAATTTTAACGTTCAGCGTACACTCGAGCGCAAAAGTGTCTTTAAAGTAAAAACACGTATTTCACGTCTCGCGAGACAAAGGACCCGATGGAGCTATAAAAGTTATATAGTCAAAACAGAATGTTGGTGAAAGCTGGACTCGCTTAATTAAATTGTGAAGTCGCCCACCGAACAAAGAATGTCGTGGAGTCGTGATTGGTAACGTAACAGGAACGCGATCCTGGACGATAAGTGTGAAAATAGACGACCGTTTCTTGTTTTATGCCTATTTAGATTTTTGAACTGCCTCTGTTTGGTGGCATTCGGTTTATAACCTGGAAGTCGTGGGTTTCAATCTCACTAAAAGCATATTATGTATTAAATTAAACTATTTTAATTAATCAATACTGCGTGAATCGGAATAGTTTTCAATAAAAATTTCAGGCGGTAGTTTGTAATCTTATGACATCAAAGACAAATGTTAACTTAGTCTGCCTGCGACCATGAACGCTGTAAAGTGTTTGAATCGTCAGGTGTAAATAAATAAGTAATAAACGCGATAAAACCGTATTAAAATAGTTTAATTTAATGAATAACAATCGCGAAAACATAAGAAATCATTAGCATATTTTGTGTTTGTTAATTCTTACCATAAGCGTAAATATTAAAATATGAACTAATTTTGTTGCTTTCAAAGTTCGGACCTTTCAGGGTAAAGTTAAATTGTCTAATAAGAAACCATGAATTTGGTGCTTCGAAAGGTATTCTAATTGGTTTGTAGGTTAAGTTGTATCTGGAGCAGACCAGACCATAGTCGTCAACTGAAATATAAAGAGAACGAGGACGATTTCGTAAAAAAAATTAGAAAAATATTAAGAGAGTTTCTTTGAAAGAAATAGCCGCTTAATGCTTTTGATTTTGAGAATTTTTGCTTAAGTTTTCACAAGTGTATCTTGTACCAATATTTGGTGTTGAAAAGCTTAGACTGTGGGGACCGAGTGGACGGGTACCGGGATCTGAGCAAGCGCCTCATCGATGTGACACGTGACCAGAGTCCTATTTTTAGCTCAAAATATAAGCATTTTCATTCAACGTGGCAATGCTGCCAGCCTTCTGGGCACTTTGCCATCGATGGACAGCGATGCGGAGGAATATTTTGAAGCTTCCTAGCATCAGGCAGTGCTGAAATATGTTTAAGTTTTAGCGATGTTAGTACTTATCCATACTAATATTATAAATGCGGAAATCTGTCTGTCTGTCTGTCTGTCTTTCTGGCTGTATGTCTGTCTGTCTGTCTGTCGCTTTCATGGCCAAACCGCTGATCGGATTTTGATGTAATTTGGTATGAATATAGTTGAAGACCCAGGGTCAAACATAGGCTACTTTTTGTTGCAGGCGAAGCTGCGGGAAACAGCTAGATACCAATATTTTAATAAGATACTTTTCTAGATAACGATCATTATCATGTGTTGCTATATGCGCCGTTTGGGTAACGAAATTGTAAATTGAAATCCAATGAGAGAGACGAATACTATTTTAATCGGAAAATAGAATGCACAACATTCGTAGTTAACTTTTTCTTTTTAAATTATAATGCTTACTCACTGCTAAACTAGAGCGACTACAGAACTCGTGCATTCGTTACGTATTTGGGCTAAGGAAATATGACCATATCTCCGAGTTTCGCAAGCGTCTGAACTGGTTGCCAATACGGATACGTCGTAAACTACATATTGTCTCTTTTCTTTATAATGTCTTGTTTAATCCTTCTTCCCCTGAATATCTCAGATCAAATTTCTCCTTCCGGGATCTTGATCCCCGTCTGCGAGCATCTCACCACCTAAAGTTGAACATACCTGTATACTCCTCACAGTGTTACGCCAACTCCTTCTCAATTCTCGCTGCAAATCTCTGGAACAAGCTTCCTTTGGAGATAAAAGAGCTGTCTTCTCACTCTTTCAAATCTCGGGTTAGGGAATACTACGAACGTTCGGACTTGAGCTGAGCTTACTGTTTTTATGTGTAATTGAATTTGTATGTTAGATGTAAGTCTATGCACCTAAGATTTCTTTGCGTGTTGTGCCCTCTTCTGTGCCCATATGTCTATGTCCTATGTTAGTTTGGTTGACTGGAAGAGATCCCTATTTGGGATAAGTCCGCCTTTTGTTGTAACCTGTATTCTGATACTATGTTATTTGTGTACAATAAAGATTTTTACATACATACATACATTACATACATACATACATGCTTTTATTGTCTATTAAAAGATTAGTGCTCGTTTCCTTATGAAGACTATGCCAAATGGTAAAACCAATATGGCTTACTTAAGTAAGTGGCAATTAAATTATAGGAATTTCTGCAAAACCAAAGTTTGCTTTGTTAATAAAATAATTAAAAATCATCAAAGCACATTTAATTTTACCATGCTAACTTCTGTATTCGAGGAGCTCGTTAGTCGAGCACGACCCGCGTATCCGTAGCAAATGCGCATGTCAAGCGACGACGTGACGTGACCACTATTGGATTGGTCGCCATTTTAGTGGCATTTTCTATCTTGAGCTCCTTCGTGCTTTGGAAGGCACGTTAAACCGTTGGTCCCGGTTGTTATCTATAGATGGCAGTCGTGAGGCTGTGTCAGATGCCTTAGGGCAGCCTGAAAAATTCTGACAGTGTTGGCCACTAACATACCTCAGGTTATGTTGCTGTTGGTCTGGTTTCCATGTAAAAAAGGTTACAGAGGTCAGACTGCAGTTGTTTCATTGCAATTACCAGTTTCGCCAAATCTATTACCATGACTCAAGCTGACGACGCAACTAGGAATACACGCTAGGAAAAGATGATTTTCTGAACTTGAAATATCTTACGGTAGGTGCACAAAATACGTAAAAGAATCAAATACATAAAATTAACCTAAAGCTCCTGAACGTCTGGATCATTAGAAACAACATCGAACCAACCATCCACACCGAATTCAAAGCAGTTCATTTCAAATGAAAATGTATAAACAAGAAAAAATAATAAAAATGTCCAGCTCATCCCAACTGCCATCCGAATCGAATAACAACGTCGCAACTACATCTCGAGTGGAAACAAACAAAAGAAAAAAGACGGGCTCATTAGGCACAATCGCTAATTGCGCAGTCAAATCGAAAGGTCCCTAACTTTATTTCCGATGTTCGGCTAATACGGCGGGTTATGCAATGAGCGATCGTTCTATTCGGATCACGTGCGCCCGCCGTCCTAATTAAAAATCGGACCATTTTTGTTCGCGGCTTTACCAATTCTTATATCCACTGGTGAATAGTGTAGGGACTTGAGTATTAATAAAAAATAAAAAAAAAATAAAGTCTAGCGTATTTCACGTGAATTAATTTGTTTTGTTTTATTGTTACAGGTATGAATGAAATTATTATCATCGCTCGATTATACGAAGAAGCAATTCGTTGTGTAAAGTAAGTAGAATAATCAAAAATCTAAATGATACCAAAAATCATTGATTTCCACTACTGAGTACAATACTTCCTTATATCAGCAATAGACGTCGGTTTTGGTTTAGGGGAATCTGTATTTGAAACAAATATACCAACCTGCAACACCACCCTACATAATGATCAATTCAAAAATCTTCTTTTTGAGAGTCTATTAAAAACCTATTTTATTAGTAATAAATACCTTTGTTAACTTAAAAACTTTCGTATCGATGACTGCAGCTTATCTACTAAACTGCAAGACAGAAGTTTATAAATTGCCATTGTCCAAGATCGCCTTGCCCACCTGCACGGTATCAATCCATCTGGGGGTGAATGGGTACGGGAGGAAGGTGAATGGGGCCGCCTTCCTTCTAGGGGTATTTAATTTCGTGTAAATGACGACTGCCCGGGACGGTTGACGGACGGAATTAAAATATTGCCAGGATTTAGCTTGGTGCTTGATGGAGATTTCTTTATTAAGAATTGTATTGTTTATTCATTTTGATGTAGATTTTAAACTTTGATATCTTAAAATGGAATGTCTTAATACTGGCATTGTTAAATTTTCGTAAAAGGTCGCAGGCAAACGCTGGATGCAGGCCGCTTCTAATCTAATTTTGGAAATCATTAGGAGAGACCTATTGTCCAGCAGTGGACTGATTGCGGCTGAAATGATATAATAAACATCTCTGGTGTCAGCACCAGGGTGTTTATGGTCGATTGACAATGAATACTATATGAAATGATGATGATGTTGGTGCAATAAGAGGGTAGATATTATCTGTTTATCTGATAGGCGACATGATATCTTAAACTTTTTAAATATTAAAATGTAATGCAGTCATCGACTGATAATTTTAATTAACAATTAGTTGAGACTGAATGCCGACTCCAATAAAAATAGGAATAAGCTAAATATATAGAATTGAAATAAAACAATCCATACTAATATTATTAATGCGGAAGTCTGTCTGTCTGTCTATAACGCTTTTACGGCCAAACCGCTTAACGAATTTTGATGAAATTTGGTATAAATATAGTTGAAGACCCGGGGTCAAATATACAGACGGAGCTGCGGGAAAAAGCTTAGTGATATTTTAGTTAACAGTCTAGTGCATTAATATTCCTACTCACTAAGGTAACTAATCCTCGAACCAAAACATAAAACGTAAAATAAAAATATACTACGTAGTTGTTTAGAATAGTGAACATTCTCGGAAAAGATGGCACGACTTCTACTCAGCGGTCCATGGCCCCCCTTATTATCCGGGCGGGGTCAATATGCACCCACTGGGGGTGAGTCGTGTCACGTCACTGTCGCCGGGGCCGTCACGGCATCGTCTCGTTTGTGTCCGGACTCTCCGGCTACTTCAACTGAAGGGTTGAATAGAAAATATTTTTCCAATGTAGATAGGTCGTGGCTCGTTAGATTTTAGGATTTCTTGTCTGGGGTATAAAATAGCAGGTGGCGTTTGTTTGTTTATCTTGAAAAGTGACAATTTGAAAGAAAGCGAGAAAACGTAAGTAAAGTAAAGCTGAAGCGACTGAACAGTATCTACTGAAATTTATATAAGACCCATTAACTCCTGTTGTACCTGCGTGGGTATAGACTATAACCTTGATTTATATATGCGGGAACAAGATAGAACTAGCTTTTTGCCGCAGCTCCGCATGCGTCAAAAAGTATCCTGTGTTTGACTCCGGGGCTTCAACTATATTTGATTTCATCAAAATCCGTTTAGCGGTTTGGCCGTAAAAGCGTGACAGACAGACAGACAGACTTTCGCATTTATAATATTAGTATGGATGCATGTCAATTTCGACCACACCTGATAGTGAGGATGATGTTGCAAAGGGGATATATTTTTTTAAATACCAAAATTTTCTGAGAAGCCATCTTTCATATATTCCTTTCCATAATAACCATGGACTTTGCAACAAACAAAGCCACACCAATCATCCTCAACAAAAAGCTATAACGTCGTATGCAATCGCCTTGCACTGCAGCAATATCAATCCATCTGGCGGGCGGGGGGTGGGGGGTACTCCCACTGTCACGTCACTGTCTTAAATGACTGTCACGGGTGCACTCGAGCGCTGTAGACGAACGGGACGGACGGCTTTACAATGCCAGCTTCTGATATAACGTCCTTATTTGTTATTTTCTTCGTTATGTTTTGAGACATGCCAATATGGTGAGAATACTTTTTTTTTTCATTTTTGATGTTAATCTTAGCTATATGATAAGGATCTGTTCTGCGCTATCTTTCGAAGGCTAAGAAAATGATAAGATGATGTGCTATCTTAGTTGTGATGTTGATGGGAGTAAATCTCATCATGGCTAAAGAAGATGCGAAAAACCGATTAAAATAGGATAATGGGCTATGAGTATTGTCATGATTCCTTATGTTTTCTCGATAAAAACCGTATAAGAATAATAATGTTTTCTTATGTTTTCGCGATTGTTATTCATTAAATTAAACTATTTTAATACGGTTTTATCGCGTTTATTACTTATTTATTTACACCTGACGTTTCAAACACTTTACAGCGTTCATGGTCGCAGGCAGACTAAGTTAACATTTGTCTTTGATGTCATAAGATTACAAAACTACCGCCTGAAATTTTTATTGGGAACTATTCCGATTCACGCAGTATTGGCTCACAGTATCTAAGGGTCTTGCAGTCTGCTTCCGAGTTTGCGATTTTATTAAGTTAATGACTGGGTCCCAAGCTGGCGGTACCTGCCATCCATCCTCTCTATTGAAATTAGGATGTTTTTTAATGTAAAGTGTTTGAAACGTCAGGTGTAAATAAATAAGTAATAAACGCGATAAAACCGTATTAAAATAGTTTAATTTAACGTATAAGAATAGTTAAATTTATATATTATATGAGTATAGTTATCTAAAACATAGCTAAATACTTACATCTGTATTTATATTTGTTATTGTAAATGGTGCAATAAAGTGTTCTTAATTAATCTGTGGGACGCTTGTAATATTTTGTTGTCTTTGCGCGTTCTCGTTCGTTCGTATCTTAAGCCGTGTCTCCTACGCCAAATTTCAAACCTCAAAATGCAAATCGGAAAACCATACAAAAAATTCTGTATGATCTGACATCATCATGTGAGCGTTGCCCGATTAAGACAACACAAGTCGGCTTAAACTAATGTCATCAGGTACAGATATGTTTCTGTGAATGATTAAGATGCTAAACATATGTTTCTGGAATGTTCCTGAAATTTCATCCGCTTGACCAGTCTGGAGTGTGGGGTGGCATGAATATTTCCCAAATCAAGGGAGGTTTCGTCCTAGGTGGCTTTATGTGCTTAAGTGCGCCACGCAATTAAGGAGTCGTGTGTCCCAGAATTCGTTAACTTCGTAGTTTTTGTTAGAGAGAAATTGTGTTCTTGTGTTCACTGATCTAATGAAAAGTCTACTTTTAGGCAAACAAAATAAAAATCAGTTACAGTGGGTATATGATTTAGACTACCCTTTATTTTTATCGCTCAAATAATTTGTACGAGTATCTACTAATTCAATCAAGATTCAACTGTTTATTTATAAAAGTTCAAGTTAATTAGCATATCAAATTACCTTGTGTCCTAAATAATACTGATGTTAAGATATAAACCACGACGAAGAAGATTCTCATGCTCTAAATCCGTGTACGAATTTTCCGTCGTACTTACTCACTGCGCTGGCTCCGCGACCCAAAGAGGATCTTTGACTTTGAGAGATTTCCACTGTTCCCTGTTTAGCACTAGCTCCTACCAATCGCCTCTTTGGAGGGCTTCCAGGCCCTCTACGACTTTATCTGTCTAGCGGTACCTGGGACTGGTAGTAAGATTTCTACTCAAGTCAATTACCGATCGATTTTAATCTAGTAAAGCAAACTTACCTATTTACATCCTCAGTTTTTCTATTAGGCACGTCAAACTATACATTATCCGATGATATCTAAATAAACAGCGACGAATACTTTAACTGGAGTGTCAAGGAGTTAAAACGCGATGGCGTCACCCACCGGGAGCATTATCAACTTGCATCGAGATGACGCGCATCGCTGTCGCTTCCACGTCCCTAAGTTTACTCGACTACGCTGTAAATTTTGCTTCAGACTTGCTGATATAGTGTAAGTTATAGAAGACTGCATTAAGATGACGAACTCTCTTTACCACTAAGTCACTACCGCTTGTCACTTGCACCACAACACGTCCTGCGTTATCGTGATGACAGTTAACAGAGTTGTTTCTCACTGTGAAACAATTTTGCTGTTGCTAATATGTGTCAATCTCTTTCAAACAATGAAGTTCATAGTGTTATTCTTTTTAATAGAATATGGTGTAACGATCCTTTCTCACAAATTCTTGTCACTATTACTAACAACACGTCACTCGTCTAAAACCAAACTGTCGCGTTGACAGTCAACTGAATGCAAATGCGTTATTTTTTACCCGATTGCGCCAGACGAAAGGTTATGTTTTTCGAAAGTATGTATGTATAATTGTTTGGCACGCTCTGCAGCCTGAAGGGCTCGATGGAGGTGTCGTTAGATTCGTATTTACTGTGAGAGTGACACTGGGTATATCAAAATTAAAAAAAATAAATAGGTACATTCATTTCCAAAATAAAAGAAACGCAGTCGGGTTTTGTAGTTTTTAAAATTACCGTTATCTTATTGTTCAATTTTATTTTTAGTTAAGTACTAAAGCTAGTAATAGTAGTAGCTAAGTAATAAAAAAAATATTGAACTGAAACTTTAAGACCGATCTTCAGATATTTTACCTCATGTGCGTCTGACACTTCAACCTCCGTCTCGCCGCTCGCATACCTCAGGCACGGTACAGCGGTTGTGGTCAACCTATAGTTTTGTTTTTCTGTTTCAAATGGTGATTTTGTCAATAAGTTTAACAGTGTCACACGAATGCCATTGTTTTTGTAAACATATCCTTAACTTTCTTTCCCGCTCACTCTTGTCTCTTCCACTATAGCATGCTAATCTACTACAACCGGACTGCCCACAGATAACCAACAGTGCTGTGTTTAATTCTGTTAATTTCTTTTTTTCATTCCAAATCGTGGTTATATGTGAGACATTTTTGTTATATTAAACATTCTCAATTTCGCGCAAAGTTTCTTCACTTCCACCACAACACGTCAGTGTACTGCAACCGCACTGTCGCGATGACAACCGACTGAATTGCCATGCTATGTTAATTACAGTGAGGCATTTTTATCTTTAACACATTTTAAATTTTCATTCTCGCTTAATCTTGTGACTTCCACCACTACACGTCAGTCTACTGCAGCCAAACTGTCGCGATGACAGCCGACTGAATTGTTCTGCACTGTATAATTTCTAATATTGACAATTTCCTTGGAAGCCTTTTAATAGAAAGAAAGGATTTCTAATAGCGGTTCGATCAGTGAGACATTTTTATTATTAATTAGCTGTTTCCCGCAGCTCCGCCTACGTCTAAAAGTAACATATGTTTGGGTCTTCAATACGTACTAAATTTCATCAAAATCAGCGGTTTGGCCGTGAATGTGTAACAGACAGACATACTTTCCTTTAGCATGGAAGTATGGATACATTTCCAATTTTCTTTTCCGCTAAATTTTGTGACTTCCACCATAACCCGTCAGTCTACTGCAACCGAACTGTCGCGATGACAGCCGACTGAATTGTTCCGCGCTGTCACGCCAGCGTCTTAGTTTATTTCTGAACGATATTGATTGAGTCTCCCGTTTGTCTGCATTGACGTGTTATGTCAGTTGTTGTGGTAAAAATGTTGCGTGGGCTTTCCTTGATTGTTTGGGACGGGAAGATATTTGAGAGAATTGTTAGGATTTGTCATGTGAATTTTGTAAATTATGACAATGATGATTTGTTTTTGTAATATAATTTTTAGCGAGTGTGCCAATGGTCAATACTGGATCGGATTTTTTAAACTGGTAGTTAGATCCCCATTAATCTGACAATGTTTTTTCTTTTGTTCTTTCGCGTAATCGGCGACTTAGTATAGATTATTTTATTTTAACTTTAATTAATATTATTCCGACATAATTTTCAATTTTCAAATAATATTTCCATAATTAGCGCTGATTTCAGGGAGAATCCAGTAGTACAAAATTATATGTGTGCTTTTGTTCAGTCTCTGGATAATATGGAGAAGACCTTTGTCCATCAGTGAAATTCTCGTGGTTTAAATGCTAGAGCTTATGCTAAACGTTCCAAAATTTCTACTAGTTACAGTGATCGCTTTATTCGCTTCCATTCAAACCTGCCCAAAGGCATAGACAATGATTTCCAATTTTATGAAGACTTTGTTCTCTGATCTTTCAAAGACAATTCGTTCCGCACTGAACAGAGATGTTTAATAAAGTCTGCAAGACGCTGAAGTCGGGTGCAGGCGTCGCGTCACTGTCGCCTGTCACTGAGTTTGTTCAAACTTTGTCCTATCTTCTAGAAGTGACAAGAGTTTCTACATTTTCAGATGTTATTGAAGCAGCATTAATGAAGATAGCTCATCAAATATTTGGTTTTATGTGTTCATCATTTATTGATGTAACAAATTATTGTCGTCTTGAACTGTTTTATTTCTTGTGGCGGTGTTATCGGTTATTTTCTTGATAATGATTGTCAAATCATTAAGAGTGATAATGATGGTCTCTAACATGTCTATTCTTTTATTGGGAAAGTCGATTTCTAATAACGGAAGGTGGAAAAAAGTTAATCTGACATTTATGATTGTGCAAATACGACATACTAATTTATATTTATTCAGAAAAAAATACTATTGTTCTACGCGAATAAATCCAGAATAGACAGATATGACAGGCGAGACCGAAATACAAATTTCTTCGAAACATGAAATTGTGTAATGAAGATGTAATTACGCCAATTCATGAAGTCTACGTAGTATACCATTGTATACTACGTAGACTTCATGAATTGACTAATGAGTCAACGTATACATAGGGACCCATAATTTGAAGGATCGAATAGGTTGAAAACTCAAATTTGGTTACGATCCTCGTCAGTCAGGGACTAATGAAAGAGAAGCAAAATAAGTCATTTAAATTGAAAGAAATGTCTTTATTTCCAATATATCAAAATCTGTTATTGAAGACATATCCAGTAGCAAGGATTAACTTCATAACCTGAAAGTTCCATCAAGTTGGACGCAGGTTGATTGCAGATCTAATGCTTGGGACAAGTTGGATGCTCCTTGGACTACTAGTTTCACCTGTCAGATCAGTGGCCAACTCAACCTTAGGACCGAACCAGCCTAGAATTTAAAAAAAATCATTCGAT
The DNA here is from genome assembly GCA_947363495.1 of Euzophera pinguis. NCBI lineage: Eukaryota > Metazoa > Arthropoda > Insecta > Lepidoptera > Pyralidae > Euzophera > Euzophera pinguis. The sequence continues at coordinate 1,089,365 of OX376159.1, forward strand.
TCTCTCGTTCTTTTTTTTTTATATATATTTCAAAAATTGATTAAGGAGTAAATAAATGAATAAAAATAAATAAGGAAACAAGATTTTCCTATACTGTCAGTTGCACATAACATGATCTTATCAACAATAGACATTTAGTCAACACAGATAACAGTCAATCAATGAAGAATACTGCTTTGAACTTCAAGTTTTCGTATACCTAAACGTTTCGTGTTACAAACGGCACCCTATCCTAGGTCATAATGGGTAAATGAATACTCCTCTCAGTGCTACGCTAACTCTTTTGCAATACTTGCTGCACGTTTATGGAACAAGCTTCCTCTGGTGATCAAACAGTCGTCCTCTCTTCATATCTTCAAATTCCGGGTTAGGGAATAAGTACTTTGAGCGTTCGGACTTGAGTTGACTTAGGTTTAGGTTAAGTTAGTTTGTTTTACATTTATATATATCGTATCTATTGTACTGTACACTCTTTGATGCCCATGTACTCTTTTTTTCCTTTGATTTTCGGGTTGACTGGAAGAGATCCCTGTCAGGGATAAGTCCGCCTCTTGTTGTGTTCTATTTTGTTGTAACAATGTTCTTTCTGTACAATAAAGTTTTTACATACATACATACATACAATGAATTTCCAAAGTCATTCCCAAAATCAAGTCATCGTAGATTCAAAACAAATCGCATTTACTTGGATGTTAGAAGTTAAAAATCATAATAAAAATATCAATTTGATATTAAATTAAAATTATACATTATTCAAATATTTCAAGCTCGATACCATCAACAGAAAGCTGTATATATCTAATATCTTTATCGATAAGATCTTGCTTGCGAATTCCTTTAATTTTTACGACCATAATATTGTTTGGTCAAATCGCACAATGACTAAATCGTCAACACAGTTTACCAGGTACCGGAATGTGCCAGGGCGCTTCACGCCACCGATAGGTTCTCAGTAGGCCCTTCAGGCACAATAGTGTCGGCCCTTATGCCATTGAGCGTTTGCTACCGCTCGCGAGTTTGCATTGCTCGCTTGATCAAAGGCAAAGCTCATGGCCGAGGTTCGTCCCAATTGGGAGGCCGAAAAGGCTGAGTGGTTAATAGCCCTCGCCTCAAACTGTCCCGCTGTAAATTTGAAAGCTCACAGGAGCTAAATTTGTAGGTCCGTTCAAAAAAAAAACCCAATCGTCAGTCTGAGTCTTAGCCAGTCATGGCTCTGACTCGGTGAGGTGCACTTCGATACACTATCCTTGTTTAACTCTGACTTTTGACTCTTGATGGGTTGTCTTCTAAATGTTAGCATGGGAGAAATCCAGGTAGACTATTGGTTGAGGATCATCGTATGTCGCGGGGAGTCGTGTGCGTCTGCTTAAACCATGATTTGGGATACCGTCCCTCTATCGGGACGAACAGGCCCTCTGTCCAATTTAATGAGAACAGTTATCATTAACTGATTGTTAACCTAATCATATCTTACTCATTAAAGAGAGCTTTCATTGCTGCCATCCTGTCCTGTCACTTGATGACAGCCTACCCTTTTCGTCAATTCTACAAATATTCCAAAATAACATAGCCCTAAGTAAAATAAAATAGTCCAAAGTAACGTACTCCATATTCTCATATGTAAATATTTAAATAATATTATTTGTTACAAAAAAAATTGTTAATTCCCTTTATTCCATCTAGTCCTACCAGTAGTTCGATAGTCTAACTGTTTGGATTTTTTTTATTCCAAATTGTTAATATTTAAATATTTGCTTATTTTAATAGTGATTAAAATCTTCATGCGTCTTCTTTTTACTACCATCCGTTGTTTTTCTAGTTGCCCTGTGTATATAATGGTATTTCCCCATTTATAGATAGAACAAACGTAAACCTGAAATGCTTTGTAAATTGGCTAGTCAACTTCTAATAACTTTTGATGATTTTTTAATTTATCTTTTGACTTTTAATGTCGCCAACAACACTGATGTTTACGAAAAACCTAACACTAAACCTAACACAAAATAAATGTATCTATATTTGAAACGAAGACAAAGAGCGTCACGTCGCGCGCAGAACTGATGTTCTGAGCGTGACAAGTTGTCACGTCAATGCAGTCTTGTGCAGTAAATAATTTCACAAAGGATATTTTTGCGTCAATTCATGCGGCAAACGAAAATGTTGTTGGAGTAAGACGCGTGGCAATGACATGTCACGTCATCGTAGTAAAAGACGTGTCGGGCTCTTAAGAGCGATGCACTCTACGAGTCCCAATGGCTGGATGTAAGTTGTATGTTAAATAGATATCCTTTTATTGTGATGTTCGATTGAATAGAAGTTGTGCGATTGTGTCTACAAGTCGTTGAAAAAAGCTTTTTACATATGCATTCTGGTAAATAACAACAATGTTTTGACACTACTTGTTGCCTGTGGTGATTCCCGTGTAGGATTTTTAGGATACAATAGAAATTTTATCCAGTTCTTTTTTTTATTTACTAAAAAATTCAAACAATCAAAACGGTAGTTAAGTTTTTAGACATTTATTACCTACGCTTTGTATTAAGAAGCCATTTAATATATATAGCAATAATTATCGCCTGCTTCTTACAACATAAAACAAAATGAACACATCCCACCGCAAATTATTGTTAGCAATATTTTAGATGCCAGATCACAAAGTAGATAAACATTTCCCTATACAAGGATTGATTTAAACCTGAAAGACACTTCCTGGTAATGAAGAGAAATCGCCGGGTTGAGTGACAAACCTAGCCTGTTCTGCGTAACCGGTTGCAGAAAAACGCATACAGCTGCATTAAGCCGGCATCGCCGCCAATGAGCACTAATCAATACGGGAAGGTGGCGAAAAATAACGAATGTTGTGTTAGCAATGCTCGTGTGTTTCCGTGCGCACCCATCCGCGTGTAGCGATAGGAAATTAGCAAGTTTTTTTTTAATTATTCATAAATTTTAATTTTCTTACGTCTTTTTGCAGACTTGCTTGTAAGTCAGTCATTCTGTCTGTGTCTTTTCATATCAAGTTTTACAGCTATACTTATACTTAAATGCGAACGATGCCTTGTTTGCTCTATTTAATAAGGTTTAGATAAGGATAAAAATCATTTGTATTTTTTGGAACTATTACACTTTTAACTATAAACGCAAATGGTGGATTAGGATAATGTGTTAATGTCTTAATACATTTAAACACTTTGGGATCAAACAGAAAAGATATAAGATTTTGGGGAAAAAATAATGCTTTCTTGAAAACATATGATAACCCGCATTTTCTGTAATCTTGGTATGCAGTATGCAACACAAATATAATCTTAGTGTTATTGTTAAATAGTTAAGCCATATCTTAGCTTACAGAAAACGAGGCCACACCACCCTCAGCGAAGAAGGAAACATCAACTTGAAGTCAAGCAATAACATTTAAATTTAATCACGATGTCATGCCAAAATTGTAAAATAAATTATTGATATGCCAACTGTACCCCTGCATATGGCGTAATCGACGGCCGACTAGGGACGTATTGGTCCGTCGTGGAGACGCCGCCTGTGTTTTTAAAGCTTTCTTTCACCCCCCACCACGCCACCTGACCGCCTCCCCCCACAATCGATGGACGGCGTCACGTTAGTGCAGCTATAGAGTGCATACGTGAGGACCTTCTTTGATGTGTCTTGTCTTTGTGGGGATAATTGTTTTTTTTTCTCGTCTGGTCGTAATGGAAGATTTTATCGTCGTTCTTTTAAAGTATTCTGGAAATTGAAGAATTATACAATTTTTTGGAGGGAATTATAACTCTTACTGTTATAAATATACTCTTATTTATGTTAGTGTCAATCCTTAAATGTTCCATATTCAAAAGTGAAGTCCCAGAAGATAAAAAGAGGGTAAATTGATTAAGCTATCTGTAGCCCAACCGGAACTACAACACATTGAACATACGAGTATATTTCACTGTAAAGAAAAATCATCGTGATTTAATAAAATTCCACTTTATAACTTTCACGCAAAATTATTTCCGGATCAAGACAACGCGCTAACACGCTGCTCTGACGTGACAACTTGTCGCTAACACGCTCGAGACGTCAACGTTCACTTTAAACTGGTATCTGCAAACTAGCTTAAATTTATGACATTACTTAAATAAATATGTATTTAAAACATGTGTTACATCTAATTTTAGACATTATGAATTGGACCAGTAATTTTAAAACTGACCACATCGAACTGACGACGGAAGCATCTTGTTTTGTTTGTTGTAATATTCCTACTTTGAGCCGCATTATATGTGTAAGCTACGATCATTATGAGGAACGGACAAAATATATATTTTTTTAAACATTGCTACATGAAATACTCTGCAGCAGGACAGCGGGTAAAATGGTTTTTGGCATGTAGAAAGGATGGATGAAAGGAGATTTACGAAACTTATTTACAAATCAAAGGTGACAGGAAAAGTCGATAAGGGCCGGCCTCGAAGAACATTCTGCGACCAAATCGCCAAAAACTAAAAAAGGGAGATGTCGGGAGTACCCGTAATCGACGAGCGTGTATAAGGGAAGTCTGTAAGGATCGTAGCAAATGGAAATCCGTAGTCTCTGCCTACCCCTACGGGAAAAAGGCGTGAAGATATGTATGTAAGATAGCGGGTGCATCCGCAGTGAGGCAGTGACGTGACAACTTGACATTTTCACGCTGAGTCAGTTCAAAACTGACAACCGAAGTATCGTCTCTTGTTTCACAGTCTTTAAAACACATTTGAAGTCACTCCTGTTACAAGAAACGGACTAAAGTTATGTGTTAAACATTGCTAGATAAAATAGTCTGCAGCAAGACAACGGGTGCATCCGCAGTGAGCCAGTGACGTGACAACTTGTCATTTGCACGCTGAGTCAGTTCAGGACGTCGGAACTGACGAGGGAAGCGTCGTGTTTGGGAGCTCTTTGAGAAATTTTAGTTTTGATTACGTTTTGAGCAACTTTGAGGTATTAGTTTCTGGGATGCTCGTCATTATCTTTAGATTTGGTTCTTTTAGAATATGTTTCAAAATGACGGTTATTCATCATTATTTTATTGTTATATTTTTTTATTATTACCATAACTTAAACAATTTCATGCCAACCAAAAAGCCGTTAATTAATTTCAATTTTAAAGTTTGTCAACATTGTAATTCAATGTATAACTTCAAAACATGTAAATTTGTGCAATAAAGGGTTTTGTATTGTATTGTAATTGCCTGTTTCTCCTCCCACATGCTGGTTTGCCTGACTACTGAATAGTATTTAAAAAATACATGCGTGCTGATTCTGACAATTAACTAACTGTAGTATATCCATAGTTACATTAATTGTTTATGCATTCCACAGACAATATAATTATTGTTCATTTTTTAACTAGCAAATCCCAATTTTTGCCCAAAACTCAGTCTTTTTACGTCTACCAAAACTTTTTTGATCAGACAAACACAACGATCAAAATAACATTCGTGTGACCACGAAAACTTCATCTTACAGACAAAAATACAAAGTTAAAATTGGCAGAAAATTAGGCAAAAATTCTTAATTCAAAAATGGAAATACTCGAAACGAGTGAGTAAACACTAAAATGAGGAACACGACATCGTCCAACTTCGCTGGCGAAAAAAGTGCCAATAAAAAAAGCGGCCAAGTCGAGTCGCTTATTTCGCTGGACAGTAAAACAAGAAAACTTGTCTTAAACGTCACGGCAAATTACTATCGGCAACTTTCTGCATTAAAGTTGGTTGTGCTGTACTGTACATGTCCTGAAATTGAGGCGAAAGGCTGCTATTCAAAATGCTGAACGCAAATTCAAAAACTGTTCTAATTAAGTATTCGTGGGAAATGTTTTGAGATTGAGACGGGGGAAAGTAATAGTATTACTTTCTAAAGCAAATTATTATTATTAACCCATCAGCAGCGGAGTTAATACCCAAGCTGCCGGTGGTCAGGGCTCCAAAGTGAGGAACCTCCTCACAATCCGTGCCGTGTCCTTGATCCAACCACCTAGCGAGAGCCTAACTGGGTTTTGATTTAGACTCTTCGCTATTAGGCCGTTCGCAGATACTACTATCGGCACAATGCTAGTCGAATCAACATCCCACATGGCGGTAACCTCATGGGCCAAGTCTAGATATTTTGACAGTTTATCTTTTTCGGCCTTAACGAGATTCTCGTCATGCGGGATGGTAATATCAACGAGCACTGCACGGCGCTGTGATCGATCGACCAACACGATATCAGGCTTATTAGCTACATTATTAATATTATTATTTATATTACATTATTATTATTACTTTCGAAAGTAATAATAATAATGTAATATAAATAATAGCATTTAGTAAAAAAGTGTTATTACTCTGTAACTGAACTATTTGACGATAGGAATGCCTAGATCTTAGAAATTATTTTGATGATGGAAGTTATTATTGTTGGTGATTGGACATATATCCTGTATACTCCTCACAGTGTTACGCCAACTCCTTCTCAATTCTCGCTGCAAATCTCTGGAACAAGCTTCCTTTGGAGATAAAAGAGCTGTCTTCTCACTCTTTCAAATCTCGGGTTAGGGAATACTACGAACGATCGGACTTGAGCTGAGCTTACTGTGTTTATGTGTAATTGAATTTGTATGTTAGATGTAAGTCTATGCACCTAAGATTTCTTTGCGTGTTGTGCCCTCTTCTGTGCCCATATGTCTATGTCCTATGTTAGTTTGGTTGACTGGAAGAGATCCCTATTTGGGATAAGTCCGCTTTTTGTTGTAACCTGTATTCTGATACTATGTTCTTTGTGTACAATAAAGATTTTTACATACATACATACATACATTTACTAATGTTTTAATCAATGTGTTTGTTGTAACAAAAAAATTGTAAATTCGCAACACCCTGACATTTACAGTATATAATACAATCTGACTCTAATGTAATTATTATTGTAAATGTAAGCGAAAAATAAATGAAATATTGTATAAATTTTGCGCCACAAACAAGTCGTGTTTCTCCATATGGTTGACTGGTACATTTTAGCTTTAAGTCCGTCTATTGCATATGTATGTTACGTCTGGTACCATAAAATTTAAATGCCTGTTTTCCTTAGTATGTCTTTAGTTTGACTACAAACTAATAGATATATATTTAGATATATTTTACACCTTATAATTTCTTTCATCATCATCAACATAGAGTCTTTCTGGTTACATTCTGAGTTGGTATCTTCGGAGCCTAGCGTTCTTTCTACCTAATCTTTAACTGTCAGATAACTCTCATTTTTAGTTTATTTCGAATCTGTACAGTATATTTCACTTCAAACATCTGAATTCGTTTATTTAACTAGTTAATTAAGGAAAGTTTTTTTCTTAATTGTAAATTGACGTTTTAAAGAAAATGCTGCAGTGGAATTTGTGGCGCCACTTCTTCTCCACTTGCGCTTTGTGGTGGTAAACTTAATATAAGTAAATTGACATCAATAAGTGATATTTATATCCTATATTGAAAATAAACCATTACATTTCATTTCACTACGGAAACTATTTGATACTCACAATCAAATAACCTCAATATCTAATTTAAATACTTGTAACGTTTATTGAAAACGTACGTTCTATTTAGCTTTACATTAATAAATTACTAGTTTCCATATTTTCCAACTGTTTCTTTCGATTCGACAGCTCCCTGGAGTCGCGGTTGTTATTAAGTGATAAGCGATAGCGGAATCGATAGGCAAAGGGTTCTAAATCACTGTGTTTGTTAAGAAACTGTAAAAATGTCATTATAATTTAAGTAGACCTGGGAAGAATGGCGTCCAATGCTAGATACCTACACTCAAGGGTCTGGCGATGGGCTAAAGAAGAATAATATTGGCAGATAATAATAATGAGAGGCATTATGCCCACTATTTATATATATTACTAGTTGTTTCCCGCAGCTCCGCCTGCGTCAAAAAGTAGCCTATGTTTGACCACGGGTCTTCAACTATATTCATACCTAATTTCATCAAAATCCGTTCAGCGGTTTGGCCGGGAAAGCGTAACAGACAGACGGACAGACAGAAAGACCGACAGACTTTCGCATTTATAATATTAGTATGGATTACTAGTTGTTTTTATAATATTAGTTTGGATTACTAGTTGTTTCCCGCAGCTCCGCCTGCGTCAAAAAGTAGCCTATGTTTGACCACGGGTCTTCAACTATATTCATACCTAATTTCATCAAAATCCGTTCAGCGGTTTGGCCGTGAAAGCGTAACAGACAGACTGACAAAAAGACAGACAGACTTTCGCATTTATAATATTAGTATGGATATGGATTTTCAATATAAGGGGAAAAAATAGGATCCATAATTAAGACATAGGTACACAATAATTATTTCATTTATAAATGCAATAATAACGCAAAATAAGTACTGAAAGTATCTGGGAAATAAAATCTGCGTAAGTATCGGCAGCTTCCTATAGCTTCGGCGTGTTTCTTTTGTTTGTAATTGGTGCAATAAAGTGTTCATTCATTCATTCGTTCATCTCCTTACTTGTACCAACACTGTTCCTGCTTTAAATCGGCAACTTTTCGCTGTTTTAATTAATTTGACGCCCAGTTACAACACTGTTGATTTGTTGGCGAACTCTCCAGAACGTACGTCACTATTTCAAATGCAGTCCTTTGAGTTCTACAGTTTTGCTTTTTGTCGACTTGGATGGCGTTGGTTTTAGGATGTCAGTTTTTTTTGAGGATATGTTATGTTTTATTCATACTAGCAACATATATTTTTTTAAATAGATTAATTAGTTTGTACTGCTGATAGATTTAAATGATTTTAAGATTTTTGTGTATAAACTCAAATTTTCTCAATCCTAATGATTATGTAGAGCAATTCTAGCTTTAAATGAAATAGGGTTAAACATTTTTAAATATCACGCGTTGTTTTCGGTATATATCTGGGGGCACGGTAGTGGCCCCGCCAAGTCGAGCAGAAAAGCGGTACGGCCGTACCATCTTTTCTCGAAGAAATTCAGGCCATTTTCGACCCCCTATAACCTCGTAGTGGATAAAGCTAGAAACCATATTTTTTTAGTATCTAAGTGAGTATTATATAGACACAGTACATTTCAAATTTCATTCAATTTGATCCAGTAGTTAAAGAAATGTAGTTTATTTAATATTTTTTCGTTGACATATGTATAATCTAATTAATTTTTATTGTAATTTAATTTGTATTCAATGTAAATGTAATGTTTTAAATTGTATGAGAGCGACGACTGTAAACAGTGACTTTTAAAATAGTAGCCTGAAATAAACCAATTTTAATTTTAAAGAATTATATCTAACCAAAGTTTCTTAATTTTGTCACTCATTGACTGACCGATCATCAAAACTCTAAGGCAAATCTAGCAGACATAGAAGCTTCAAATTTTGAATACGTTTAATGTATAAATCAAGAAAAAACTAAAATAGTTTGCAATTTCCGTCCAGTTTTCTAGTTACACCAACTGCATAAATAACTTTGTAATCCCATATAAATGTATAGGATTACAATGTTACATTTGCACTGAATTAATCATTGTACCTGTAATATCAATGGCAATCGCACTAAACTATCACAATTAATATATTATGTATAACTTGTGTGGAGAAATACATTGTGTATTTATGCGATGGCCAAGTCAATCTATTTTATTTAAAACGTAGAAGATATTTAAAATTGATATGGTCACTAAAAGTTGTTAGGTTAGCTAATTACATCATAACTTATGACAGAAGGTCCCTTCAGTAGGAACTGAATAAAAAAACCAACTTGGTATTACATATATCTCACAACTTTTTACTACAGAAAAACTAAGTTGCAAGAAAATAAGCAAACATTAAGTTGCAAGTCTTGGTCTTTTTTACAAGGTATATTTGAATATTTGGTTGAAGGTATATTTCTTTCCAGGAGAAATAGTCCACTTTTTAACAAACGTAGGGTAATATTTTAGCGTGGCCTAATGTTTTATCTGTTGTATGAATTTTACTGATAGGTAGGTATTCCAAAATAGAATAGTTCAAACCAATTCATATTGCCTTAAAATCCACACGTAATTGATAAACGAAAGAAATTGACAGCACAATTTCCTTTCAAATTAACCCTAAACGAACGGTCGTGTTCAATCGGACTATGATCTGACAATCCGGACTAATTTCGGACACAGCACGCGCGACTCGCGACTTGTGTAAAAACTTGGCAAATATCGCCCGGCGCGAGACAGAAATTTTGTTAATTCATTCAGAGTGAAGTTTTCTCGTTTTTTTTTAGTGCAATCGTAAACAGCGGGTTGCATTTCGCTTTGTTTTTTTTCGAGATATTTCTGTCTTAGCCATGAAGTCACTGAAATAGTTTTAGGCATTCGTTGTCAAGAATTATTTTGAAATTTCTTTGGTTGAATTTTCTGATGCAGTAATTTTCAATTTACCTGGTATTGAAATGAAAAACTCTTCTCCATAAGAAATAAATAATTCATGAAGCTATAAAATAACAATAATGAGAGAGAGAAGAGGAACAATTATACATTCTCAATATGTAAAAATGATCGACCATAAGTATTTTAGAACTTTTGATTTTTTATTACCAATCATCCCATCAAAAGGCATATTGTATGTATGTATGTATGTAAAAATCTTTATTGTACACAAAGAACATAGTATCAGAATTTCTTATGTTAATTGTTTTCAATAACAATACATTCCTACAAACTATGCTATTCCAAACGAATTGCATAAGAATAGATTAAACGGACAAGACTCAAAAATATTTGCCTAAACAAAAAATCTATTTGTAAAACTTCTTTATATAGAAATTCCTACAAACCTATGTAGATATTTTTTTTTATACAACTAAGTAGGAAAACAGGCGTATGGCCTACCTGATAGTAAGTGGTTACCGTAGCCTATGAATGCCTGCAACACTGGAGATGTCACGAGCGCGTCGCCGACCTGTCCGCTGTATATACCGGTACTAAAGAAACAGCTAACTATTGTCACAACAATAAATTGGTGAAGTTTGCATCGCTTGGCGTGAGCGCCCCCCATCGACTCGGAATTAACTTTATCAAAGCAAATAAAAATACATTCGTGTTGCAAGGGTTGTTCAGCGTGTAATAGGGTAGCTGATTCGGAGACTCGTACATAAAATGCATGCAAAATGAAGTGACGACGTGTTTTACAATAATTTGTAATGCTTAACGTGTGGTTGTTTTTAGTTTGGATTAAGGATTGGCCATTCCCTTTAAACTACAACATGAAGTCTATAAGAATAAACAGGATGAATATCAAAAATTAAATTAGCTCTAGATAGATATACACTCCATTGTAGGTACTTATAACAAAGTAAGTAAATTTTTAAATAATAAGAGAGGCGATAAATCAAAAAATAATAAGAGCAAAGTGTACATTATATAAATCGCAAAAGACAATCATTATCCTATTCACGAATTTCCCACCAGATAATCTTAATACCATACTTGTAAACATCCCCATCTAGATCACAATCACCAAAAACATCTGCGTTACACGAATACGATGACCTTTAATTAATACTTCCAAAAAAAGCCCGACCCTCCAACTTCCCGCAAAATAAGTAAGTTCCCAAAGACATAACACGAAATTGGATTACAGTACAAACGCGACCTCTCAGTCTCCCTTATAAATATTTTAAAATTGAGCCCAGAAAACTACCTCTATCAGTGATCTCTTAACCCTTGAAATGCGACGGTGGACATTCCGGCCCCGCTATATTAGACAGGCAGGTAGGATCGTAGGACCAATATTCGTTGAATCCCATCACGGTATTGCAAAAGAAATCAAATTATATATACAATAAGCGCGGTTGTGGGTCCATTTACATAAGTATCCTCGCTATTTGGTCGGTTGATACGAGATTGCGGCTGGGTAACAATATTGCCTGTGTTTACAGACTATCTTGACTTGTCCTGACGTGGACGTAGCATTTCTTTAAGAACTTATTTTTTTAATTTTCTTTTACTTGTAGGACATATTTTTAAATGCATCTCTCTATCGTGTCGTATTTGAATGTCAATGATTTATCTGAACCAAAATACGCATACATACGATAAATACGATATATTTACTTTTTATTTTCTTTGAAAACTAACAACTAACTATATATTAATAAACTCCTTCGACAACATATTTGAATTAAGACAAATTTATCAAATCGTCAAAAAAAGAATAAACTCAATACTAAGATAAAAATTATAGTACAAATAAAAGGGTACACAGTCGTAAAAGGGTCCTATCGAATCCAAAACTATCATCGAATGGAGAATCAAATCCATGCAAATCCTGAGTGGACGTTAAATAAAACATAAATAGGGGCCGATGGACATACAAGTAACCGTGCCTAATAAAAAAGTTCGCACTCGGTAAAAATAAAATTCGATCAGACCCAACGAGTGTTATAAAATTCCGGGTCTATTCGGGGTTAAGGTGACATTATTTGGACGAATGCAGACGAACGGTTAAAGGGACAATTTTTGCGGAACAATCTGGGAAATTTTCAGCCGCACATATTGTGTTGAATTTTCCTGTTTTTTTTTGCTGTACGCTTTGATGATAAGGAAATTTGTAGTGCGCTATTTAACCTCAAATAATTATATCAAGAGGTTTATTTTTTTACTGATAATGTGTTTTCAAGTTAGGTTCGGTATATAAAAAAAATTACAAAGATAATCTCAGTCAGTCGCTTCTCAGAAAGTTAATTTTTCTGTACCAAGATTTAACTTTTGTTTTATAAAAACACTACCAATGTTTGACATTTCTTGTCCATCACCATCATCATCATCATAGGACACTCGACCACCAAACCAGAATCACATGAGTGAACACAGAACAGACATGCATCATTTGACTGCCAAATGAGTAGATAACGGAGTAGAGAAAATTGACATATGCGCATCGGCCTATCATTGTTACTCTCACACAAACGTGAGAGACTACACTCACATGCCCTATGTAAGCTGTAGGTATATCAGTGGACAGAGCATTGTAGCAAACATTTATAAAAGTAATATATCAATATTTTAGATTGGTTTGATTTGTGTCTTTTACTTGCATTATAAATACCTATAAAGTAATCATTTGTTAAAGATGACAAACTTTCTTTTCAAATTTTTACCTAAAGAACGGAGATTAAAAGATACTTAAGTAAATCTGTCGGCGTGAAGAAATTTCTTTAGAAATAACTGAAACCCTTGTATCTATCAAGATTTTCTAATTCCAAGTTTTCAATTTACATTAAAGTGTGCGTATAATATTTTTCCTTTGTACGCAACAAAGCCGTAATCGCATTTCTGCGATACCGATCTCCAGCGCACTTGTTTCAATTTTTCTCTGCCCCATTCTCTACTCATGTTCATGGAGATCGTAGGACACTCCGGCCAAATGCCGACAGATATTAAATCCACTTTATTCTATAAAGAATTCCAATGGACTGTGCAGTCCCACATGTCTGTCTGTCTGAAACAGGGGCGTTGTTGTGCGGGGTTACAGATTAAATTCTGAAAAATATAGGTACTAAGATAACCAGTAGTTCCTGCTCTTTTTGGGTTTTTTTTATTTAATATTCATAATTTATTTATTTATTGTACAAATACTATTGTAAAGCATAATTGGTGGACTTAATGCTAAAAGATTAATCAATCAATCAATCAAATATTTATTTGCATAAAATGTAGGTTTTACAATGATTTTACAATATAAATAGGTACCCAAATACATTTTACCTTTGTAAAAGGTGTGCAAAAATACATAATAATAATATAATTATCTAACAGTCAATTTTTGAGTCAAGCAGAGAGCTTTATGTGGGTGTAAAATAAAGTTCAATTAACAGAAAAAGCATAAAAAAATTAATATGCAATACATTTAAATAGCATATACTTACATATAATATAAACACATATTTACAATATACCTACATAAACAATAAATATATACTTAAATGCAATGCAAAATAATCAACATACATCATCATCATATCATCATCGGTTACATGTTCAGTCGACAATGGACACAATGGAGTTTTTCGAAACAGCCTTTCGGCCTCTGAATTATAACGGCGGACTTAGTTATCTGTAGGCTTTTTTACCAGCTTTTTCTTTTGTTTTTCTTGCTTTTTCTGTTGCAACCAAAAAAGGCTTAATTCTGTAATATAAATAATTTCATCAAAATCCGTTCTGCTGTTTAACCGTGAAAGCGTAACAGACAGACAGACTTTCGCATTTATAATATTAGTATGGATAGTATGGATTAGATTAATAATTAGAAATATGAAGAAAAACTTAATAATTAGAAGTATTTTCAAGTAAGCTGACGGTATCTAGTCGTAGCGGGAGCAGAGGCCAATTTTTAATCTAAGGTCGTTTGGAGTAAATCATATTTACATTTAAAGTCTATAAAAAAATACATCCATCAATACATCGAATATGTAAATCAACCTATATCATTTCCACATTAAAATGGGCATAAATGTAATAAAATGACGTGCTCGTACATCAGAAATAAATTAAATTTGAAATTTGACGAATCAGAATCAATAAATATTACTTTAGCACGAACGATATCAAATTGTCGAAATGAACGCGATCGTTGAAGTCCATTCGATGAAATGTGATGAGAGCTTAAAATTTATGGGATATTTTCTGATGTATCGTAAATAAGTTGTATAAAGGACATCCTTTGATTATACATTGTTGCAATGTAGAAATAAAAAGTGTGAAAATATTTATATTTTATAAAATACTCAAATAGAAAATTGTTTATGAAATTTTCTGTTTAGACTATGGCAAATTATTAATTTACAATATATTACAATATAGTAATAAGAGCATGAACTCAGTAAAAAATTGTAAATTGTCTGTAGGCTTACAATATTTACAAGTACAGTTTATATGGAAAGATTTAAGTAACTTTGTTTCAATTATGTTTTATAACCACATTGACATTGCGAAATTCATCTCAAAAAATGGATATTATAACTTAATTAAATAAAATTTTTTTTTTTTAAGAGAAACATTTACAAGTTCAAAACTTAAAATTTACAATGTTTTCATTTCAGAAATTTGTTTGATATGTTTGTAATAGGATATAATCTTTCATAACATTTCAGACACATTTTCCTCGCCACCAAATCATAAAAGATATTACCAGTTAATGAAACTCGAGTCAATACCGCAGCCCATCTGTTGGAACGGGCTGTATCTTCACCTACGGGATCCTATTAAAATTGGCGCGTTATCCCGCCCGGGATTGCCAATCATCCCTGGATCCCAGTGATCCCTGGACCCCGTAATAAGTGCATTTTGTGAATATTCTCGCGTATTGGAATGGGTGTAATAAGACGCGTGACTCATTATATAAGGTGTATTATTAATCGCGCACTCTGTTTTAGTCGTTTGGTAATGTAGAGTTATTCATGTTAACTAATGAAATTCCAAAACTACAAGAACTATGAACTTATTTATGTATAATGAAATATCTACCGACCAGATGGTCAGACGAGCTGAAAAAGTTCGTAGGCAAACTCTAGATGCAGGCCGCTTCCAGAACATTTTGGAAATCATAAAAAGAGGCGTATATTTTAGTAGGAGATTGACTGCGGCTGGAATGATTGATGATGATGATGATGAATAAAATCATATTAATTAAAAGACCTATGAAGCTGAAATTTGGCAGATAGGTGGCCTGCAGATACAACCAATAATACGGATTTTGCTTAGTTAACAAACCCTTGAAGTGGTTAAAAGTGGGTGCTGATTCTGAAATTCCATCAAATCCATATGGATTGAGATTGCCCAAGACAGAGAGACATGGCATAGACTGAAAAAACCCTTCACCTAGCGGTGGAGAGAGAGAGAGAGAGAGAGACAATAGGCGAGTATCCAGGGTCAAAAGACTAACATTAATATTAGTCCGTCATTTAGGGAATCAAAATATATTAGTGACGTAATTTTATTATTTGTCAATTGATCGATACATTATAAAGATATAACGCATCAAAGTTTAGGAGTGGGGGCTCGTGACGTCACATATTGCGAAAAGTGTAGCACACTGTGACGTCACACGGAACTTTAACGCGCCATATCTTTACCAATTTTTATTTAATTTTCAAACGAAAAAATACGTCTCCAATATTCTTGGATTATCTAACTGATGGACTAATTATATTTTTTTGGGATACTAGACTTAATGCTATATAAGCATTATCTAACAGCAAACCTTTGGGTCAGAGATCTTAAATGATGTGGGCGTAGAATAAGGATAAATGTAATTAAGTATATAGGGGCAAATTACACAGATTGTGTTAGCCCCGTAAGTTCAAGACTTGTGTTATGAAATACTAACTCAATAAAGAAAAGACATTTGGTATTATCTATAGAGACCTGGAACTCTATTTTTGAAATTTATGACATGACTTATATGTCGAATGAAAATAGTTCGATATCGAACAGAAATTATTCCGCTCGCCGATTTTGAGTCAGTCACACTTTTCAAAAATTGCGCTCCTGATCTTGTCGGTATGTCTCAAATTCTCATAGATTTCCCCCCAAAACAACCAGATGAGTGACATTTGACACGTTCGTTTAACCCGTCAGTTAGTGCTAATGAGAGAGTTTGCGGGGGAGCGTTTAGTTAACTCCGTCAAATTTAACCGAACTCCTAACCCTTCATATTGAGGTTAAGGTTGACGCAACAAATCATGTTTCAGTTCCTCTGCTTTTACGAAAACGTTTAACCGTCCGTCTCTGTATTTGGCAATATCTCATGAACTGAGATAAACTCGAAACATTTGCAGTTATTTCTTTAGAACTGTTATAAAACACAGTTGTTAAAAATTAAAAATCCACAACAAACAACAAAATATTATGTAAGATATATTGATGACTATGTTAAAAACTTATTTACTCACCGTAACTTGCAAGTTACTAGAAATATAACCCTGGTATCGTAAGTAATTATATTATTTGTTTAGGACTGGTGACTATTTCCTTTAACAATAGCTTTCCTAAGCGTTAGCCTCAGGAATCAAGCCGATTATGATCGATTCCTATTTTTTTTCTTTTCGCTAACATGAAACGAGTTAATTTGTCAAAAGTTTTAAGTTATCATTGGTATTAAACAACAGCGAGAGGGGTTATGGAAAAAATTGAATAAAGTTATCATGACACCATGTTTTATCAGACCTCAAGGTCCAAAACCACGTGGTTTATGATACTATAGAAAAAACGCTTAGATGTCTATACCAATCCTTTAATAATTCTGCCCAGGTAGGACAGAGGTGGTAGATAATTGGGTATTAAGTGATACAATCTGCCAGTTCTCCCCATTGGTTAGGATTCAATTAATTTTTGCTTCATTTCTGTTCTCCATTGTGTCATGTCTGAGTTTGGCTCAATCTTGGGGTGATTTCACTGTGCAAAAAATAAAAGTTTTATTTTTAATTATCAAAATTATATATGTTTATGCTTCATTTAAAATTAATAATATATAAAACTGTGTAACATGTCAAATGTGACAATAAGCTAGTTTCCAAGGTCAAAAGACTAACATTAAAATTAGTCCGTCCTTTAGGGAATCAAAATATATTAGTGACCTATTTTTTCTTTTGTCAATTGAGCGATAAATTATAAAGATATATAACAAAGATAAGGAGTGGGGGCTCGTGACGTCACATATTGCGAAAGAGTGAAGCACACTGTGACGTCACACGGAACTTTAACGCGCCATATCTTTACCATTCTTTGTTTAATTTTCAAAAGAAAAAATACGTCTCCAATATTTTATGATTATCTAACTGACGGGCTAATTATATTTTTTTAGAAAACTAGCCCATACTAATGGCATTCATAATTTAATTTGTTACCATATAGAAGTGTCGTATCTCATGCTGCGTTTCCCGAAACGTACGCGTTTATTCAAAACATTTTTGCTCTAACTTTCATCTTTCAGTTATGCGTTTCAGTAAATCATTTGATATTTTATAAATACTTTGTCAAGATTCCTGAAACACGTAGTACATGTTAAATCTATGCCTGAAACTAATTTTCGCTAGGGCTTTACCTGAACAAAAAAGGCTTTAGTCCCTAATTCGCAATCCATGCCCATTGTCCAAACTTAAAAAAAGAATCCGCTATAAATTCCTAATTCAAAATGGTGCAGTCTCACACGTGCAATGTAAAGGCACACTCACACTAGCACGCCGCCCGTCGGTGCGGAACGTCCGGGCGTCCCCACGGAAGCGGCATTAAAAGTTTTGAGTGATTTCGCTCAGTCAAACGCTGCAAGACGGGCGAGGTCCGGCGTACGCTAGGGTTGGCGCGATCATGAAACGTATGTTGCGATGTACCGACTGGGGAGTGGAGATAAATTTGTTCTTATTTCAAATCGAGTGTTGAATTGACGTTTGAGTTTTAAAACGAAAAATTGTTTGTGTAAATGCAGGGAATTATGGATTGGTAGAAGAAATATGTTGCGTTGATCGCAAATGAAGTATGTTTGCAATCTGTATACATGATGAATCAATGATTCGAGATAAATGAAAGATTTGGGACTGGATGCATATGATACCTATATTTGTTCAAAATGCAGAATTCTTACAGTCGTATGCTGATGGCGTCGTTTTGTGATGCTGGAGTACGCGCGTCCGTTCGTCATCCGAGCCAGTCGTAAATAGTGTCGCTCGTTCAGCTCGTTCATTTAACTCATTCATTCGCACTATCATTCACAGATTCATTCGTTAGCTCGTCGCATTCTCTCAAAACTAATCTAAGGATGCATTCATAAACATTCAACCCCACATAGATAAAGAAGGTATACAATACATCGATAGACCTTGCTTTTTAGACGAACGTGGTATTCTTCTTCTTTAAGTTTCTTATCTATTACTAGAGCGTACTGCAAACCTCACATGATATTTTGTCAATGAAACATGACATTGACACGATTGAATAATATATTTGAAATTACGTATACTTTTATCCTAGCTTGCTTGACAGCCCTGACTAGGTCCGGATGTGGTGATGGGACGAGTGAGGACGGTCCGTCGGCGACTAATTTGTGAAATAGTTGGGCAGTTGATTCCGGCCTGATAGTTCAGTGCTTCATTAGCCTCTATTGTCTTCTGGGGGTATTTGTCATCGTTACATGGTCGACGAACAAGAGTTATTTTATTAAAATCAAAATTATCTAAAATTATTTCATTAAATAACTAATAAAGTTTGAAAATTGAGGTTGAGGGATAATATGGTGCTAATCTGGAATTACTTTTGCACGAATTTAAAAAAGAAAAACAAAATCTATAGTTACAACATCGTAATGGAATATAAACAATTTCATATATATGTTTATCATATAAAATATTTATGCATAGTTTTATACATAAAAAAAACAAGTATTTAGATACTTATAAGTATTATTTAAATTACAATTAAATTAAAGAAATACTTTCTATTAAATTTAAAATAATACCTATACTATTTTAAAAATGCCAGTATGGCAATTACGTTAATAAAAATATATACCATAAACCTATAATTATGAATATCATTGACATAACTAGGCAAAGTCATAACTCAAAACGCTATAAAATGAAAACTAGCTCATGATCGAACATTTACGACATTCGTTGTCAAGATCAAACTGACATAGTTATGAGTAAATGTGAACATAAATTTAATTATTAATTCATGTATGGATCTTTTTATAATATTCATTTTAAAGATATTGAATCTGGCATCCATAGTCTTTTTAACATAAACTTGTACTAGTTCATTAAAGATGTTTTCTATTTTGTCCTGACTAAGATTCAGAAACACTAAATTAATTTAGATGTTATGTTAGTCCAATGGTAAGTAAAGGATAACACATGATAAGGACAGACACAAAAAACAATTTATTTTAGTAACATTTCATAACAGGCAAGACTTATGCCTTCATCTTAATAGAAAATACATATATCGGTTCAAAAAGATAAATGTATAAATAAATAAGTACGAATAAATGGAACGAAACATTCAGACCCCATTATCAATTCGACATCGCTAAGCATGTCCACACGTCCACTCTTAGGGGGAGGGAGGAGGTGTGAGGTGACGTCTCTTTCGTCCGGCGCGTCAGCGGCAGATCAATGCTGGACACCCCACCACCTGCAGTTTTAATTCTGAGATGGGAGACGTCGGGACGGGACGGACGACCTTAGTGTGTGCGCGCACTGTCTTGATTTTTTTTGTATTCCATTTTTGATTACTCGAAATTAGGCATCAAAGATCTATAGATTCTTTTTTCGAATAATTATTTGGTGTAGGTATTTATCATCTTTGATATGATTCCGATGATAGTAATAAGAATAGAAATAAAGCTTTAACAGGAGATTGTGTGGTTTCTGAAAGCTTAATTTTAGACTACTTGCACTTTTTTACAAGAGAGCGGTAAAATTACTTAAAATTATAATCAACTTAAAAACAAACGTATTAAATCATTACTTCCAACCTCAAGTAAAAATAAGATCCTCAATACTCAAATTTATTTTCCATTACTTATTTATATTATGAAGAACTCCAAACCCTTTCTAACTGCTTAACTCCATTTCATTCCAAGTTTCAACTTTAAGTAAATTTGTTGACAGAACGAGTGACGTTTCTAGTGGCCATTGATTTCCCAATAGTATAACGAATAAATCCTAGCGAATTGAAAGGATTTAACTAGTTGAAAAAACTTTGACGTGGGCATCCTTGTCCCAAGTCCGTCTTGGGACAAACTGGACACGTCTTAACGCCCCTATTAAGTAGTTCCGTAACTGATTTCCCATCCCTACATTTGTCTTTTGATCTATTTTTGAATTAACAACTACGAAGTTTAAAGAAATGCTGGCAATAAAGTTTTTTATTTTACAAATCTACTTCTTCTCGAAACGTTGGTCTAGTTATTTAGAATTAGTACGTGGCTATCTTTTAGTTCTGTTTTTTGCTTCCCAAATCTTCGACTCTGCAGGAGGCTTTGTAATCTGGACATTTATAAATAGTTCATTATACTGAACCACTTTAATACCTGAAGAATTCTTCAGAGGCAATGTTGCATTTCAGAGAAGCTGCCAAATATACGATAAAGAAAAAAAAACTAATTCTGATTTGCCGTACACTCTGATTGCGACACAATGGACACGCAACTTTAGAGCGATATAGAAAGTATAATAAAATAGAGAATTCATTTTCGATTGCACGTTTTAGCCTACATTTTGGAATTCGAACATTTTTTCAGGAGACAATCGGGTCGTTCAAAACAGTCCGAGATAAGGCTATTTTTTCATACTTTTTTCCGCGGAACTCAACCCTTTGACGTTATCGCTGTGACGTCACGGACGTCTTGTCCCCGTCGCGAAATGTAACTTTTGAAACGGTTTTGTTTATCTGCTAAATATGACATTTTTATGTTTTGTTCTGGTATCTTTTGGTGACGGTTGTTGCTAAAATAAAAATTTGTACTCTTTTAAGCGTCAAAAGTTTTTTGGGTAACTCGACCCACTTATATACCTAAGGGGTTTGATGGTTGCTTTCTGAGCCATTTAAAAGGAACGAATGATATACAAAGAAAATAGGCATTTGTTTGAACATACATAAAACTCGCTTTTTTAATACCTGCCACCACTGCTGGGCAAAGATCTCCCACATTTCCCTCCAAGTGTCTCTATCCAAAGCCAACTCCAACCACTGCCCTTGAAAATCCTTCAAGTCATCACTCCAATGGTTACCGGGCCTTTTAAGCTAAAATTAATTTCTTAATTTTTATGTTACGCAAAATATCTTTGTGAAACCCAAAAACCCTCTAGTGCATCAATAATTTACAAGCATGGTTGAAAGCAAAAGGTACAAGAAGCAACCTTTTAATCTGAGTGACTGGTACAGAGTAACTCGCATTTCTCCAACAAAAATTCCAAAATAATCACGAACATAGACAAATACGAAAAAAAAAATCAATGTACCAAACAGTTGACGAATCGACTAGAAAGAACAGACGGACGGACTCTCCCTTTGACTCCCGTCTTAAATTATGTCCGGGACGTGATAACGAACGGGGGACGACATAGAGTACAGACTTTTTTATAGAGCACGCGTAAGCAAATTGACAAACATAACTTGTGATTTTCTTATGTAACGTTTTTTTGTGTTCGACAATCCTAATCCTAACTAATACTAATATATTCCTGATACTTTACTTTACAGACTAGTTAGTAGTTTTTTATGGCACCACCCTTTATTTTCTTCTCTATTTGGTCCTTGAGGTTTGACTGGCAAAGAATGCCTTTAAACATTATTTGTGTATTTTTGTTTCATAAAGTTCAATAAATGTTAAATAAATAAGCGAAAGAGAGTTTGTATATTTTTTAGTTTGTTTGTTTGTTACCTCTTCTTTAATTGTACTCATACTTACCGTCGCAAGCTGGCTGAGAAAACTCGATGCCGCCGTATGATCCACGCATGGAAAACGTCATACGCAATTAAGATGATGACCTCTTCACGCTTCATCTACTGAACCTTCTTCTTCTAAAAAAGTCCTGAAATTTCGCGTATCACATTTGCTAGCCGATCACAAGTTTTGACCCTTTTTTAATTTTTATTGGTTTCTATTTTCAAGAGATATGATAAAACAATGTCATTACGCGCGCTCTGTAAGAGATAGTTTCTTTACGACATTGGGGGTGAGTAGGGGGTAAAAGAGGGTATTTACTTTCGCGACACACTCTGTATTGTTTTAGTGACGATTGACGAAATGTGGACAAGTTATGTTTGGGTTGATTGCTCGCTCGTTGAGATGGGTTGAAAGCCTTTCAATGGGCTATGAAAATGTAGGTGTTATATTAAAACAATATTTTTTTTCGACATTTGTCAAATCCATAAATGTTGGGCTTTTTACTCATTCATTTGTATAGAGTGGGTATTACATGATCAATCGACCCTGCACACCCTGGCGTCAGAGTTTTTCGTAACCGCCTTTTGGCCTCTGACGGGGTTCCTTTAGCGACCACCAAATGCCAGCCAGGACCAACGGCTTATTAACACTATATATATTTAACAAATCCGTTGTTTTTGTTCCAAAAACAGTATTTTCTTTTCTTTATCGGATATTGTAATTTCTTCGTTACTGAAGAACGAAGAAATTAAAAAAAAATGTTTTAGCAAAAAAATAACAACCGATAAATATTTGACGTTGACTCTTCTATATAATTACTTTTCCATGTTACTTACATGTACCAAATTATGTCTTTAATACCGATCTATGTTAACAAAGGAAAATATTAAGAACGAAAAGATGGGATAGCTCAGCGATCCAACGAGAATCTTGGCCTCAACAGATCTCTCTGTTCCTTGTTCAGAGTAACCTCCTGCCAGTCAGCTCTTTTGAGGGCTTGCAGGTCCATCACGAATTCGTCTCTCCAGTGGGACCTGGAGCACATAATTGAAGAAATACGGATTCACGCTACAGTAATATTGGCAGTTTGTACATTTTATTTTACTATAGGAAATACGCAAATAATTTTATTTATTATTGTGACAAGATGAGACGGCCTTACCGCAAATACAACGTCTTCCAGGATTGGTACTTAGAACACTAAAGCACGACAAAAAATATATTCTTTCTCAAAAATAAATCAAGTCAATCATCTTATTTTTGGATTTACCACATCAAAGTTAATAAAATAAAATTCTACATCCCCAGAACATGTTTATTTATCATATAACATTCTTCAAAACTCTTTTCGTGAATTGAATTTATGCAACGAGTGAATTATGTGACGCACCGTAAATTATGTGAATAAAACCATCGCTCCGAATGATTGAGTTTCGCGGGCTTTTGTTTTGGTTATTTGATATTTAAAAAAATATATATTTATAGAACCTTCTTCTATTTTGAATGAATCAATAAATGAACACTTTATTTCACCATTTACATACATTTAAGAAAAGATGCAGCTGTTTTGAATTAAGTTAGTTCGGCCCCTCCTCTATCTTTTCTTTCTGCTTTTTTCCTGTTCCTACTCTTTTGTCTAAGTCTCTGTTTTGAATTTCATAAATTAGGTTTACCTCGGTTCCTCCTCTATCTCTTCTCCTTCCATTTCTCTCTTCTTTCCCAGTCTAGTTTAAGTCTTAAACCTATCTTCTTCATAAGCGTGCCCAAATCATCATGGTCCGAAATTTAGCTTCACAATAAACCATCTGACCACACTTTTTATAGGAAAACCAAACAACACGATCCCATATATGGCAACACGATCCCATATATGGCAACACGATCCCATATGTGTGTGTGTGGTCAATTGTCACATTTTTGCTTGATTGGTTCTTTGCATTACTTGCTGGTTTCTACAAGACTTTTCTCAGCTATTCAAATATACATTTCAAATTACAGTAATTAGTTTGTAAATGTATTAAATATTCTAATTCATCTTCTCAAAACATTACGTCTAAATGTTAATCAGACGTAAAGAGACGAAAAGAAGACGTAAAGCTTTGATAGGATAAAATATGACCAAAGTCCGCGACAAACCGAAATAACTATTAACCACAGCCATGATACCATCCAGCTATCTATACGAATCCTGGGTGCAATTATAATAAATATGGCTATGTGGGTCAGGCGAGGCGATGCATCCCCCCCTCCCCAGAAAGAGGTGGGGGACACCCGTCAATCGATTGTCAAGAGTGCAGCGAAACGGTGCACGGAAAACGGAGATGTTTTGTTTCGAGGTCGTTGGCTTCAGGTTTGTCTAATGATGTATCGGAAAAAAATTTTGTGTCTGCTTTCAGGTAGCCGGGAAAATCCCTTGGTCATGCTCATGTTGGTCTGGTTGCCTTGTAAAAGAGTAACGGAGGTTAGTCAGTGGGCGCTTAATTATAAAATCAGTACCGCCAAACATAGGACCGTCTTAAACATCGTACCCAAAAGTCCAAAGCGTAAGCTAAGGATGGAACTGAGAAACATCCTCGGGTGAAGAAGAAGACGTGGTGGAAGACAACATAGTTATCATCATCATAATTTAAGGGCTGGGCTAAATTCGGTGAAGCTTCTTCCACAGTAGATAAAAGCATTTTGAAGGTGATTAAAAATAAAAGGAGAAACATGATGACATTTAATACGACATAATGACTTCATGAGAAACATCATCGAAGGAAAAATAAAGTCATGTATATAGAAGGGGGGGG
The DNA here is from genome assembly GCA_947363495.1 of Euzophera pinguis. Lineage (NCBI taxonomy): Eukaryota > Metazoa > Arthropoda > Insecta > Lepidoptera > Pyralidae > Euzophera > Euzophera pinguis. The sequence goes on from OX376159.1 coordinate 1,114,617, forward strand.
GGGGGGGAATGAAAATCTCAATCGTAATCTGCTTCTAATTCGGTTCGGTTTCAGCCGCAATCAGTCCACTGCTGGACTTAGCCCCCCCCCCCCCACGCTGCACGCAGCACGCTGCTGCCCATCGGAAGTATTCTTGAGCTGGGGAAGATTGGGATGTGGTTGGGTTTGGGGAAAGGATGAAGTACTCGGATGGACATGGGTTGACTCAGTAGCAGCTCGGGTAAGTCGGGCTCGCGTACCCGTGTGTTATGTATCCAAGCCATCGGACAGATGCTTGGAAACAACACACCCCTGACTAATTAATTCCGAATTCTGGCCAATTTGGAAAAGCGATGAGCGAATTCCGTAGCTATCTTCTGATAATGTAACCTGAAAATCTCTAAGAGAGAGATAGAGTAAAGGTTTCTTTCTATTTTGAGTATGAATATTGGCTCAATCCTTAAAATATTTATGATCATCTTGACAATTGGTCAGACGAGTCATTCACAGAAATAGTGTTTGATGACAATAATGTGTGTTTCATAGTGTTCGGTGTGGGCGCTTCTGTTTACGACATTATCTCGAGAACTAGGTCAGGGATCTGCGGAAATATGGATATGGCATAATGCTCAGACTTTATTTTTAGTAACGTCTCTGAAAGTTGACTTGAGTTCTTTTGATATCTATCTCGTGCTAAATTGTCAAAATCCCTTACCTATTGAAATGTATTTCTTTTATGTTTGTATTTACTTGCATCCTACATTAAACAACACTTTTGCTGCAAAGCATGACTTTCAATTATTGCTTTTCAAACAGAGCTTTGTGAATTTTGCATACCATGTTAATCTGATATTGCACCTCGCATATGTGTGCTTATTAAGAGTTCTTTATCCTAGCGTGTATTCCTAGTTGCGTCGTCAGCTTACTGTTCGGAGCCTAGGGTACGCTGTAGGTCATGGTCCTACATTTGGCGGCACTGGTTATTACAATGGAGCGACTGTCGTCTGACCTCCGTAACCCATTTTACAGGGAAACCAGACCGACAGGAACATGACCCGAGGTGTGTTAGTGACCAACACTGTCAGAATTTTTCAGGCTGCCTAAATGCATCTGACATAGCCTCACGACTGCTGTCTATCGATAACAACCGGGACCAACGGTTAACGGCCTTCCAAAGCACGGAGGAGCTTGAGATAAAAAATGCCACTAAATGGCCACCAATCCAATAGTGGTCGCGTCTTGCCGTCGCTTGTCACGCGCATTCGATACGCACACGCGCGTCGCGTTCGACTAGCGAGCTCCTCAATTGGAATTATTACGATTGTGAGATGACATTCAGAAATGGTTTAAATATTATGTTCTAAGCATGACTATGAGACAAAAAGTTATTGCACGTAAACAAGTACACAATAATTTAAAAGCTATGAAATCGTGTCGCCACTACATCGCCAATTTTGTGTAACAAACAAATAAAAGACATTATAAGAAAATTTTAATTCTCTTCTAACCAGACTGCCGCATCCAAACTATCCTCTTCCCCGTCACGCATCTCTAAGTATCCCGAAGCATGTTTACTGCTCTATCAATCGCGACAGCTGCCCTCCTCGTTAAGCGACGATGACGGATTCGCGACGTCGCAAAACAAGCCAGATATATCGCGAGGCGACATTTTATAACCAGACAATTTCGTGTTTTAATGCGACGAGCGACAGATGTTCTGAATTAATGGGCGCGCTTTGATGGTCAGTTGGATCAAAGTATGTATGATGGTTTTGAGGTATTTTTGGGGGTTTTTATTGTTAAGAGAATGACTTTTAAATCATCTTACTTCCTCATACCGAATCTAATCGTTTTAAGATTCAAGTGAGAGAGCGCTATCGGTCTCTTCAAGGTAAGTAGAATGTGTATGTATTTCTTAATAGTGATTGTCCCATGTTCTCAAATGTTATTTATTATATCTGGCAGTGTTTGGGGAGTGTGGTGTTTGTGGATGTTGAGAGGAAAGCCAGTTGTAAAATCACTTCACTTTATTTCCACGTCACAATAATAATATGTAATAAAATGTTAGAATGCACCCGTACCGTGGCGTTTGAAATGTGCACTAACTTGTAATTATAAAATTAAGCAATAGTGGCGGCGGCGGCCGGACGGCCGACGTCACAGGTGTTCGGTTACACCGAACATGTTCCCGAGGGGCAAAGATGCCGAAGGAAGGGGTGCATCCCTTACAAAGCAAGAAAAATAAAATAATATAAATTAAACCGAATTTTTGTCAAAAACGATTTTGCTGAATGTTGGTCGTGCGCGCGGCGCAGGGCGAGGCTCTAGTTCCACGACAAGCGGCGCTGGCGCGGGCCTGTTCACGTCTACTGTACTCCAACTCCCACAATTCCGACGAAAAACCATGATTATCGCTGTTATCATCATCACTCCGACAATCCCGTATATTAACACGTAGTGGTGTATGTCGTGAGATGAAACTGTGTTTACATTGTCATATGAAGCTTTCTCTTTTAGCATCTTAATTTCCTCCTTTATGTCTTGATTTATCTGTCTCGCTTCCAAGTTTGTTTCATTCCATTCTCTGTTCAACTCCTTTCGATCAATAGTTATGTTGATAATGTGGTTGATAGGTGCCACTACAGGTTTCTCGATGTTATATGTAACGCTCAGCTGACTCTGATAACGTTTGTGTCCTTGTATTGTAAAGTCATTCGCCTTGATGACGCAGCCGTCTTCCAGGGAAATGATATTGGCACGCGTGAGCTCGTATGCGGTAACTTGAGCTCCGCATATTGTTCGCAGTTGACATTGCTCACAGCAGAAATAAATATATGTATTTATTTTTGTTAATCCAATCCACATGTTTTTGCATTCGGTTTTACTTGTCTGACATACATTATTTTTATTTAAAATGCAAAGATCTCTGTCCGTCTTCATTTTATAGATTGGGTTATTTTGAAGGCAAATGTATGTGGATCCATCTCTTAATATGCATTTTTCCAGACTTCCTTGGGAAAGTGGTACATAGCTATCTTTCTGTAGGTTTATAGCTACGTATTCAGAAATAGGTGCAATCATCACGATATTTTCTTCATATAATTTTGGAATAGGTACAATGTCGTATAAGTCGTAGGTTTCCCGGCTAATGAGTGGTATTTGGATTTCAAATAGAAAATATTCTTCAGTCATCCTGGCCTTCACTCTCAAGATTTTGTAGAGATTTTGTATGTCGGCGTGAATGTCGATCGGTAATGTCAAATCGAGGTCCCCCGTGATATGTATGTTGATGTGCTTCATTTATCAAAAGTTCGGTTAGTTTGCTATTCCGAGGGATGATCTTCGGATGTTGTACTTCCATGTTCAAACTGCTATTTTGTAATCTTCCACCTACACGTAACAATCCAAATTTGTCAATAATTGGATTGAGACTTAATAATTTACTTTTTCGATCAATTTTGTTATATTTCGTAAGGCTGTCTATTTCCGTTCCAAATTCCATGTGTTGTACGTGTTTAACAATCAGCATTTTTGCGGCAGCGAGTTCTTGTAATGTGAGATATGACGGCAATTGTTTTCGCATCGGTGCAAATGTCCTTAGTAACCAAGCCATAATTCGTACTGTCTTATTAAAGGTACTGTATTTATTTAATAAGTTATCAATTAAATGACTTCGGTGTTGTATGATAATGTTAGACTGTTTTGATCTCGTTTCTTCGCATGTTGTATATTTGCCTGGTTGTTGTTTTCCATCAAATGTTGTTAGCCACTGTGGTCCATCAAACCACATCTTGTTTTCTTTTAGTTGTTGAGGGTATAAGCCTCTGCTTGCCGCGTCAGCAGGGTTATCCTCCGACTTCACATAACGCCAGCACTCACTCGGCATGACGTCAATTGTTTTGTTTACTCTGTTTGATACGAATGCTTTCCACCGACTAGGTTCACCCTGAAGCCAACCCAGGACCACCATCGAATCCGTCCATCCGTACAATTGAGTTTGATGTTGAGATAGGGCTTGTTTAATTTTGTTTATCAGTTTTGACAATAAGTGTGCACCTAGCAATTCCAATCGGGGTAATGTTATGGCTCTTTTGTGAGGCACAAGTTTAGTTTTCGCCGCAATCAATGTTAATCTTGTTTGACCTTGTATTCTTGCATAGACGACGCAGGCATAGGCTTCAATGGAAGCGTCACAAAATCCATGAAGTTCTACGACGTCTTGTTTACAGCACCGAATCCATCTCGGCACCTTGTAGTGGTTAATGTTTGGGAAATCATTCATAATCTTCGTCCATTCTCTATGTAAATCGTTAGGTATTTCATCATCCCATTTTAGGTTATAATTCCAAAGTTTTTGAAAAAGTATCTTCAATTTTGTTAACAATGGGGCCGTAAATCCGAGTGGATCGTAATGTTTCGATATCTCTGACAGAAGAACTCTTTTTGTTATTCTTGATGGTAATTGCGAAGGTTGGTACTGAAATATAAAATCATCTTGAGATGAATTCCAGCATAAGCCTAATGTTTTTGACACAGTGTCCGTTTTGAAAGTAAAAATGTTATCTTCAGACTTGCTAAATTGTGTTTCTATTTTTTCTAGTATCTTCTTTTCGTTCGACGACCACTTCCTTAAATGAAAACCTCCAGATTTCATCAAAGAAATAAGATCAGTTATAAGTTTTTGTCCAGATTCAATTGTTTCCGACCCGTAGACCAAATCGTCCATGTAAAAAGCCTTTTCTACTATCTCTGCTGCTTCTGGGTAGTTGTGTCGTTCGTCTGCTGCCAGCCTTCTTAACGTCATCATACAGAGAAACGGGGCTGGTCGTGTTCCATATGTAACAGTTGTAAGAGCATACGTTTCGATAGGTTTGTCAGTGCGGTCCCTCCAAAATATTTTTTGAAACCTTTGATCTTCTTTGTTAACTAAAACCATCCTGAACATTTTCGAAATATCTGCAACAAATCCGAATTGGTACTGTCTCCAAGCCAATAATAGTTTTTGAATATCTGTTTGTAAGTTAGGCCCTGTGTACATAAGGTCATTGAGACTATATCCTGAAGATGTTTTATGTGACGCATTGTAAACGACTCTATATTTACATGTTAAAGAGTTCAAATTTTCTACTCCGTGGTGTGGCAAATAATATTCATTTGTTGATTCACTGCGCGAAGGTATCATATGTCCCATTGTTTCGTATTCATTCATAAACGCCTTATAGTCGCTTTCTAATTTAGGTTGTCTATAAAACTTTTTCTCCAAACTCCGAAATTGGGCCAATGCTGATTGTTTTGACGATCCTAGTTTGTCATAAATCTCCTTTTTTACCGGTAATCTTACTTCATAACGTCCATCTTCCAATCTTTTTATTGTTTCAGTATAAAAATCGATGCATTTCTGATCTTCAACTGATAAATTAGATTCTTCGTTTACTTCTTCGACCTCCCAAAATTTCTTTATTTCATCTATGTTGTGTAGTAATACGTTGCATCTGTATGTTTTAGCTCCTCCACATAATAACCATCCAAGTTTTGTTTGTTGCGCGATAGGATGACTCAAGTCCTCTCCTTTGATTATACCGCTTTGTAAAATAAATGAGTAAACATCTGCTCCAAATAGTATGTCAACGGGACGACTGACGTAAAATTCAGGGTCCGCCAAAGATATGTTTTCAATAAAAGGCCAGTCGGGCTTTTTAAATGTTTTGTTAGGTAGGCATCCAATTAAGTTATTCATAATTATGACTTCTGTTTGAAATTTAAACTCGCTGTGTAAAGAGCTGCATTCAATAGTTATCATTCCTTTTCCGCTGTTTTCTTTTTCTCCTACTCCAAAAACTGTCCCTTTACATCTCTGTCTCTTAAGGTTTAGTAACTGCGCAATTTTGTGCGTCGTCAGCGAGACTTGACTGCCAGCATCCACCAGGCATCTCAAGATGTGAAGAGTACCATCAGCAGCTTTTACTCTTATAAGAGCAGTTGACAACAAAACCTCGATAGGTTGGTTTTGTTCTCCCACTTGAGACACGTGAGAGTTGTTGTTTATGTTGTTGTCTAGTTGAATAGTAGTCAAACTAGACTTGTTCGGCATAGGTTTACTCAATGCGTCATGTAAAAGAGTGTTATGTTTTTTCGTACATTGTCTACATGTTTTGTTCGAATTACATTCGTTGCCTCGATGGGTAAATAAACAATTAATACACACTTTTAATTCACGAGCGGTTTTAAGTTTCTGTTCATTTGATAGTTCCAGGAATTTTTTGCAGTTATATAATCCGTGGTTATTGTCACATAATGGACAAATAATTGAAATAGTGTTGTATGTTTTTGTTATTGACTTATTCCCTTTGTTCCAGGTATTGTTAGAATTATTGTAAGGTAATCTTCCGTATGAAGTTGAGGCCTGTTGTTGTTGTTGGTTATGTTGGGGTTTAGCATGTTGGTTGTTGTCATTTTTACGACGTGAAGATTCTAAAGCTGTGAATTTTCCCTCCAAAAAATCAAGAAAATCCTTTAGAACAGGTAGTTCACGACGATCTTTTAAGGAGTCAATGTATTCGGAATGACTCAGAGAGTCTAATTTTTGATCTAAAATATGAACAATCAATGGATCCCAGGTACTGGTGTCTACTTTCAGGTTTTTGATTGCATTAAGACATTCGATCGTAACGTCATGCATACGTTTTATTATAACTAGTGATTGTTGTTTCATTGTTGGCAAATCCAAAAGAATGTTAATGTGCGAAGTGAAAATTAACTTTTTATTGTTATAGCGGTGATTGAGTATTTCCCAACACACCGAGTAATTGTCAGAGCTTATACTTAAATGGTGTATTAAGCGTTCAGCTTCCCCACGTACCTTAGATTTTAGAAACTGCATCTTCTGAGCTTTGGATAGTGATGAATTGTTGTGTATGGCTTCACAAAATAGATCTTTAAATGAAACCCATTGGTTGTAATTACCATAAAATGTAGGCACGTCAAGTTGAGGGGTTATTTTTTCTCTATGTTTCTCCGACGACATTCGCATGTAAATATTTTTCTTAAGATCATTGTATTGTACTTCGTAGGTATTAAACAAAGACTCCAATTCTCCTGTGTTTTTTCCGTTTAATTCACTCTCTATTTCCCAATGAAGGGTGTCAATTGTTGTCCACCGTGAGTCCAATTTCTTTAGTGTATCCTCGAACTCCCACCGTTCTGTTATTGTATCAATCTTGATGTTAGAAATAGTACGTTGAAATGCTTTGTAGTTAGCCGCTTGTCTCCGTAACTTTTCATCTAAACTGTTAGATAATGTTGTCCTAATCTCTTCTGTTTGTTGAGTATTAAGCGATGTTTGTTGTTTGCTGGTTCCAGGTATTTCTGGAATGGGTTTGGGTGTTTGAGGAATTTCCTTGTCTTCTTCTACTTCTTCATGCTTCAAATGTTTATGAATAAACGCCACTGCCTCGTTGTAAAATTGTTTAGTCGAATCAAAATGTTTTCCTGAAAAGTACTCGTGCGTCTGGTCTCCATATTGACACAAACGAGTATGGTTATATTGAAAATCAATAAAAAGTGACTTCAATTCCTCAAGTTTTCTTCCTGCATTCGTGTATCTGCGTTCGTAACCTTCTTTCTTGAAGTTTGTTAAAAGTTTTTCGATAGCCGAAATAATCTCCGCTTGAGATAGCAAAAGATTTTCCATTGTGTTCATGTTGTTGAATGTTGATTAGTATGTTAAATGTTAGTGTTATAAATGTTGATAGTCCACACTACCCTATGTTGCGCTAGTTCTGTTGAAGTAGATGGCAAGTCCTAGTGTGATTTAAGCACCTTCTCAATTCGCTGGTGAGACCCGCTTGTGGGAGGCCAACGAACCGATTGCTAACACACAAAAACTTACCTAAACACCTCAAAAACCGTCGAAGGACCAATGTTTGGGGAGTGTGGTGTTTGTGGATGTTGAGAGGAAAGCCAGTTGTAAAATCACTTCACTTTATTTCCACGTCACAATAATAATATGTAATAAAATGTTAGAATGCACCCGTACCGTGGCGTTTGAAATGTGCACTAACTTGTAATTATAAAATTAAGCAATAGTGGCGGCGGCGGCCGGACGGCCGACGTCACAGGTGTTCGGTTACACCGAACAGGCAGTGTCTATTTATTTACTTTTAAGCATAATATACATTATTTTCAGTTCTCCTTACGTCATGTTCTCTTACTACTCAAAGGTTGGCTGGAAGAGATTACATAGCAATAAGTCCACGTTTGATGATTTGATTTGTAATCAACGTAATTTCAATTTTGTGATTTCCCAAATGTAGAAAATAAAGATATTGTATTAAATCCCATTCGTTCACCCTGAACGATGGAAAATGCAGAGATCACTCGGAATGTTAAATTGTGTATAGTATGCTATAAAGCAAACTATTGATGGTGATCATAATTCCTAATCACAAAGATCCAATGAATGAACACTTTATTGCACCATTTACATACTTAGAAGAAAAGATACAGCACAGAAACCAATTAACATTATGAGAAATGAGTACAAAGGCGGACTTATCGCTCATGCAATCACTTCCAGCCAACCATATGGAAAAAAAAAACTTGAGCGAGCGGTTCCGAAAGCTAAGATGTTATCTACAACAAAAGAAATAATAAACTTACATAGTTATTTTTTGTCTCATTTGATCTTTTTAAGTTTATTTACGTAATGAATTCTCTCTCAATATTCATGGACAGTAACGCTTGGTAGTGACTGCATTCGCAAGCAAACCTAAATTTCAACATATTTCCGCCCAGTTATAAAACAAGCCACTTTCAAACCATGCAACAACAGCGATGCAAACCCATCATTCTCATTCAAATGGGAATCTATTAATACAAACGAGATCTCACAATAAAAATAACAAAAGCTAGCATAATATAAATCTTCTATTTCCAACTCGTCCCACAAGATCTAATTCGACGACAGTCAAGAAATTTATTTAATTTATGACATCGTTCAAGCTGATTTAATCTGTTCTACGAACATATTTTTGGGGAAGAGATATTGCCACGGAGTCTAAAAGACACACGAAAATATTTAATATGTCACAGAGAAAAGTGTCATCATACGAGTAACAGCTCTAAACAGCATTATTGCCCACTGATGAGCATTCGCCCTATCTGTATATATATAAACCAAATTGGGAAAATGACTCGTCTGCATGAGCTGGATATTTAAATAATGTGGAAACTATAAAATTATACTCAGAGATTGAGATTCCCTTTTCCTCCAAAAGAGATTTTCAGAAAAAAGTATACCACTTTACTTTTAAATCTTAATTGAATTGTGCGAATACAAATAATTTATTTTTTCGATTACCAATATTCGTTTCCAGATTTCCAGAATGACATCCATCAACCAGATGGTCAGATGAAGGTCGCAAGCAAGCGCTGGATGGTCGCTTAAATCTAATCGAACATCTTCCTACATAATATTCTATGTCACTCAATGTATAACATTTGGGTGTTCGACGATCCGGACATTCCCGCCTACCAGCTACGTCAGGTTAGAAGTCTTAATAAAAGTACTACGAGCCCATTGATTTAACTTGCTTGATAAAAAAATACTCTAATATCAAAAGACGAAGGGAATAACAGCATTTGAAATTACTTAGACCTGAGTTGGACACAGGCCTTATATTTATCGCCACTCAGAACATCCACGAGAAGTATTGCTCTCTTCTCTTCTTCAGCCGTAGCCAAAAATCACATTGCATCTTTAATCCAATTCTTGATATCCTTGCCTATTTCCAAAGATTTCCTCAGTTGGGAATAGGCCTTATATTTATCGCCACTTAGTACACCCAAGAGAAGCTTGTCACTTTTCTCTTGTTCAGCCATATCCAAAAACCACATAGTATCTTTAATCACATTCTTGATATTCTTGCCTATCTCCAAAGAATCCAAGGCACACTGACGCGGATCTGCCGAAGCGCACTAATCGTGACACATTGCTGTGTTTTCGCCTCAACTCGTTACGTATTACGAGAGGAGCGACAATTTTAAAGGCAGTGCAGTCGAACGATTATTTTCTATATTCTATTCTATCTCTTCTTCGTCGTGTCTACTTGCTTCTTTACACGTTCTTCATTGTATCTCTCGTGTTGTTCATAATAATATTTAAGATGAGAAAAGTTGGTCTGTAATTCTGACACACACCACACTGTTGAATTTGTAAGATGTTGAATTCTTATTATGTTGAATTCGCAATTTGTTTGTGTAATATTACGCAGCTGCATTAGACTACACGTTTACCAGTTGCGTTGCCAATTTTCAAATAGACAAAACAATTTGATGCTTAGGTCGGTGTCACCAAAACTCGATTGCTCCGTGGACCAAAAATAAAGTATGTCGTGAAATTGCAGAATCGCAGTGCGGAGCAAGACCTAAATATCAGTCGCAGTGTTTAGTCGCCCGACTGCCAAACTCCATCTGACAGATAGAAGTCAGATTTATGTGTTTACTGTATAAATCACGGCGTCAACGAAGTGGCCTTTTTTCGTCTGCCCCTGTGTGCTATACATCATACTGTTACTTGTCTTATGTCGGGAACCCTGCTGATATCGTAGATGTTAAAAATTAAAAATTATAATTCTTTAGAAGTAATCCTAAATACGTGTTTGTTCTCAGTTTGCACCGTATTGGATTGGTTACAATTAGTGAAATTTTCTAACTTTACAGCGTACCCTGGCCTCGAAGCGTAAACTGGAGGACGGAACTAGGAAAAACACGCTTGGACGAAGAAGTAGCATTTTCTATCTCGAGCAGGAAAACACGTTATACCAAATGTTATCGATAGATTGCAGTCATTAAGTTGTGTGGCTTTTAGGCAAATTGTAAAGTCTGTTAGTGTGGGCCACTAGCACACCTCTGCTCATATTCCTTCACAGGGGTAACTGGCACAGCCTTCCAAAGCACGATAAAGCTCAACTGGCAACTGTCACTAGCTGCATACGACCCAACCACTTTGAGTAGCTTATCCATACTAAACTATCCAGCTATATAAGACTGTCAGAATAATTCTAGAGTCCTTACCACTAAAACTCATTCTCGCCTCGATCGATACAAGTATTACCATATTTCGGAGCACACTCGACTCATAAACATGGGGTGGAATGAGCACTAATTTCCAGCCGCAAAGAGTTTTACATAAATTTGTCATATTCTCACTCGGAGACGATGCTTGCCAAGTTTTAAGCGGAGCTTGGTTACATGAGTAGGTAATGGTACATAGATACATTTAATATCATACATAAAATCATGGAGCAGTGACCAGGCGTTCTATGTTCAAATCTGGTGAGTAGATTTTCATTTGATATAATCGGTGACTCAAACGATTTTCATTCGACTCACAAATTTTTCGTGCTTTAGGTATATACTTCTCAAAAATAGCTTACTATTTGGCTAACGGTATGAAAGGGTATCGGCATTTAAAAGCAAAAAAAGTATGATTGACAGATTTAGCCGCGCTAAATCACATGGTCATTTTCACTTTCATACTAGGTAATTGCGCCCAATCGATATGTAAATATCGTTATTGTTTTTCGGATTGTCACATTGGCTAAGCCTCTACTAGCGTACAATTGCGCTTGTGTCTCATACTTTTTAGAGTATAACAGATTATCGCGCAGTTGTACGATAAGTATGAACTCTTCTCTCTGTTTCAATATATACTCATGTGACACTGTTGGCTGAGTGACGGAGGGTTCGTTTTTATTTTGTTACTTGGCTTTGGGGTTGTAGTATTTAAGCTTGGTCTACTTATGTTAAATAATCATAATAGTACGAGATAAATTCATTGTTTTAATCCCTGTCTGTACCTAGCCAATTTTTGTGAAGCAGTCTTGCACTTGTAAGGGTGACTTTAACACATAAACATAAAGAAAACTATACCTAAGTATGTATGCAAAAATTGGGACTTATCCCAAATAGGGATCTCTTCCAAACAAATAAAGGATATAGACATATGGGCACATGAACACGCAAAGAAACCTTAACCTATTATAGTATTCAATATTAAGCCAAAACAGTTTTTTTTTTTTTATAGTGGTATTTTTTGAAATCTTAATACATTACCATTTAATGCATTAAACTTACTTATTTACTTACTGCGATGGCTCAGCGACCTAAGGAGGATCTTGGCCTCCGACACAAGAGATCTTAACTGTTCCCTGTTTAGCGCAACCTCCTGCCAGTCGGCTCTTTGGAGGGCTTCCAGGTCTTTCACGACTTCGTCTCTCCAGCGGTACCTGGGACGACCGACTGACCGCTTTCTACTTGCTCGTCCCTTTCATTATACACAAAATATACAATTAACGTACGAAAACCTCGTGGGTTTATCAGGGCTTCGGTGAGTCGGCATACATTTATTTGTTTGTGAGGAATCTTCTAATATGATTTTTAAAATTCTTTGCCTATACGCATATTTTAGTTCGGGTGGAAGTTTATGTAACATCTTATGTTAAAACTTCTTACAAAGCAGAGGTTTCTATAAATAAAATATTTTGATATTAATTAACTAACAATTTCCGTATTTTGTTTCAGGTAAGGGATTCATTGAATTTGAATTTAAGACACAAATTCTACTATTCAACTTGACATTTTAAAGGTAAAACTTCTCTCGTAAACACTTGAAATCATAACCCTTCTTTTGATGGTCGGGTAAAATGAAACTATATGAGCATTTCTCACTACGGTAACATAAGAACGTAACGCTTGGTTTTAAATCATTCACGTTCAAGTTTCCCGTCTCCTAGCCATTACCAATGATTATGAATAGAGGTACAGAACGACGACTATGTACGATTGCGCAAAGGGTAACAAAAAATTGAAAATTATCGTAAACTCCTTCTTTGAGGCCAGCTTAACTTGTTTAGTTTGTCCTAGATGGTCCTAGGCCTTTTGTTTTTTAAAGGCAACTAATTAACAGACAGAAACAAATCCGTTAAGTGTCGATACTGCGTACTATTATGTGTTTTTAAAAACATTTAGCATCATACATTTTAGAGCTGGTCTTATGTCGTCAAATGTTAAAATTTACAAATCATACAGATTTTTAATTTTAGGAATCAGCATGATTAATGATACTTCAAAAACACAAAACCACATCAGCTTTCATATCCGAGCAAATGCACTAAATGTGTTATCGTACAAGGCCGTTGTAGTGGCTGCTTTCTAGGGTTTGATCCATTGACACGAAAGAAAAGATTCGGCCTTTCTGTACCACTTAATCTTTGCCGAGCGAAGTGCAACAATTGCAGACTACATAAGTCAGTTTCCCAACGGAACCACAGTTTTTGCCGCACAGTGACTTCTTGCGCACCGCGGGTTTCTGACGAGTGATTGATCAATCTTCACTTCGTTTACTACAGTAGTAACTGAGCGGGTCTAGGAATTAAGTTCTACTTTCATATTTTCGATTTTATCGACAAGTACTTTTAAGAAAAATCGACCCGGCTGCACTAAGAAATTAACCTTAGGATTGCACATCCCAAAAACGCTGAAAAAAAATACAAGTTGCGTATTTAAGTATTTTAGTGTTCTTCGTAATCATATCATGTAAAAAATAAAATAAAAAAAATAAACGAACAAAATGACTCTAGATCGTACCGTTCGCACTGTAATCCTAATTTCTTTCAACTATAATTCATTTTTAAACAATTCGCTGCTAAAAATCCAGAAACATTCGTAACACCATTACATTGAACGAGCAAATAAAATTTAATGTAACTCGAAGATGTTCAATAAAGTTTTCAATATCTTATCATCGTTTGACGCGACGTCAATTGGACATCCACGTCACTAGATATTGCCGCCCTCGTCCAACCCGAGTCGATAAAACGTCGAAGTCTTCGGACTTATCCGAAGAATCCGTCTGTTTTCAATCAACGGTGTTCAATTACTATCACCTGTCCAGTGAGGGGAAGTGAAATTTTCAGACATTTTCTCTCAATGCTAGAATTTAACTAAAAATCTTTTGATTTTAACAATAGTTTTGTTTGTATATTTTACGATAGAGACCAAAGTGGATTTTGAAGACCTTTTGTTGAAAAGTACGATTCACGCAAAACTAAATTAAATCAAAAAAGATTTGTTCTATATCGAATGATTTTGATTCGACATTAGGTGAGTAGAAAGTTTCCCATTTTCCCAAAGAATTTGGGCCATCAATTTTTCCCAAAAATTAAGCTAAAAAATTATCCTAAAAAGATCACGAGTACATTCAAAGAGAAAAAGGCAAATAATTTCTTTATAAATTATAACAGTCTGCGAGAATTGAACTGATATCCTTCAAAGGCGTGCAGGGGGTGGCGAGGGGGTGCGGGGGCGGTGCCCAGGGACGTACAGCGTGATTTATTGGGCTATAAAGTATTATAATTAAAAGCTGGCGAGGGGGTGAAACTATACGGCCGGCCCCGTGCGATGATCGGTCAGGTCGCATCTAGGGTTGTAGAGGAAATTTCAGATAGTGTACGAATTAGTAATATCATTAATAAACTGATGACTTATCGATCCGAAGTGTATCTTGGCCTGCAGAACGAGAGGAGACCAGAGACACACCCCGGACAGTCCATACAACAGCGGCGCGCGGGATACCTTTTACGACTACTAAAATTCCGTCGCGTACGTGTCAATGTGTGCTAGACTGATTATGCTTGTGTCACTCGTAGGGTTGGTTATATAATGTATCTGCGTGCGCCATAGTCGTCGCAGCGGCCGGGCGGCTGAAGCGACATCCTTGCATTATTTTGCTCTTAATTATAACCCTAAATCTGCGTCGTAAGGTGCGGTATCTATTTCGGGTGGGATAGCTTTAGTGATCGTTTAATTGCTGAGTATTTATGCCAAAATTTCTAACATGGTATATTTTCGTCCGCCTTAATGTTGAATATTAATATATTACTGAAATCAATAAACTAGTTAATTTCTGGCCTGACAGCCCTGAACTTACCTTAGGTTATGGTTGTTAGTTTCTAAGCTAGCTAAGTATTTCGTGAGTTAGATTTTCATATAACATATAATATTTATATTTATAAGTTCTTTTTGTTTTTGCGTTTGATCTCCGCAATAAGAGAGCGCCAGAGTGTGTTTTTCTGTGCGATGGCTGATTATTTGACACCTGCCAGATGTCAGAAAAATGGTAAATGTTGCCACGTTGACGATGAGGGTATTTCCAGCGGTGTAACCAATCAAATGGCTAAACTGTCATCTCTTGCGGTATGAAAGAGTTAAATATAGCGAATCACCGGACAATAGAGGTGGCAAAGTATTGGTCAAGTTTGATACAGTGCAGTCTATAGTTATTGTGTTTAGACAAGTTAAAGAAACTGCTCCCATTTCACGCAGTCTTCGTCGTCTTCATAATATGATAAACATGATGAATTATACAATTGTATGACTACTTGTTTGTGACGGATGATAAAAAAATGTGAAAGTAAATAAAAAAATGCATGCAATTCATTCATTTTTTCACCCTAATCAATCAAAAAGTAACAATACCAACAAATGATCTTTAAACAAAAACTTTAATCAGAAACATTAAGTTCCTCCGCAGCAGTGTCCGAACAATGAGTTCGGAACAAAGAAAAAAAGCCTTAACATCACATGCAGATTTCAAAGCCTTCCAGACACTGGCTGGCCATTTCTGGAAATTAGTGGCGGAGGGTGGCAACCCCTTCCCCCTATGATTTACACTACTCCACTATGTTTTGACTTTAATAAACAGAGTTTGTCACCAGGGGTTGTAATTGAATGATTTTCTAAATAAGTATGAATTGAATTCAGAAACTAGTCTACAAAAAGTTAATCTTAAGTAAATTGGAAATGCTGGGTTAGGACTTTTTTTTGGAAATACGGAACTTATTATTATTGTGACGTTTATTTATTGCATTGATGATTTTTTTGTATTCTCAAATAAAATAAAAAATCACTCTTTATTTCAATGTTTTTCTTAAAAGATTTGGGTCAATAGCTTATTTGTTTGTTGATTAAAGTTATTTGGTTCTCTAGAACCTCAAGTTTGTTCTAATCGTTGAAGTTTTAAGATTATTGGTTGAAGTCAACATCTCAATGATTTGAAACTGTTATTTTGACTACAGAAAAACAATGTAAGACGAAAACATCAACTTTTATGACATCATCGTCATCATTTATTAATTTATTAACAATTACTGCATAAGCATCATTATTATAAGTGCAGTTGTTTAACTTGCCGCATTCTAGTTTATTATTTGTTTTCCTATTTTTTACTATAACCACTATTAGTCTATCATATAAGATGCATTAGTTGTATGCTACATAAAATAGATGAACTAAAGGCTTTTCAACGATGAAAGTAAACAATAAAACAAAGACCGAATGACCCATTCCGGTAATGGCAATGAGATAACCGAAAAAGATACCTAAATTGCAAATTCAGCGATGACTCATTAAAATAATTCAAAGATTTGCGACAGAAACCTCCACGGTGGAACGAAATTAAATTCTGTCACAGACGGCACAACAAATCATATTTATTTAGACCTAAAAATACCTCTGGTGGCCATTATATCGTACAAAACGCGGACTGCGACCGCTCAGGAGATTAGGCAAGGAGCGACATTAAAGAGGAATTATTTATTTATATTTATTTATATTTATTTATATAGAAAACAATAAGAGCTATTCTAATAAATTATCTTTTTATTGCCGGATTGTGAAAATTTTAGACACTTATCCGGAGGGGGGGAATGTCGCGGCCCGAGGGTTTCGTCCCAATTATTTATGGCGGTTGAGACGCGGGATTTTGAATTCGTCGGCGCATCGCTGTCTTTGGAAAGTTTTTTTTTTTTAATTAAAAAGTTTCGTGTGGGTTAATTAATGGCCTCGCATAATAATGTCTTTCTTTAGATACCTCCTTTCGGCTGCAGGAATGTTAACACCTACTAATTAGTGAATAATTGTGTGGTCCGTAATAATTTACGCCCTTATCTATTTAGACTATTATTCGGGTATTAAAGCGATTTATGGGCAGGTTTACTTTTCCCATATTTTTTCAATAAAGCTTAATGTACGTTTATCTGCAAAGACAGTCTACCATGATAACCTGGTGTCCGATTGTCAAAGCCATCTTGCGGCCTTTGAAGTGGCAAAGTTAACAGCGTTGGAAATCATCGACTTGGCAATACAAAACTATGAAGTAATTTTTTGTATGTAACTCAATTGAACTTAACAAATAATCTTGATATAATTAGTATAATTAAATTACTTTTTTTTTTTTATAAAATAAGTATAATTAATTTACTTTTACAATCAATATTCTACTTATTTCGAAAATTCATGTATTTTTTTTACAAATAAATGTTCTGACTCTACTATAATGGCATTCGACGAACATATTACACCAAAACGAAAGCTAAGACTCCGAAATATGCCCATTGTCCAATATTGGGCAGCAAATCAATCAATGCCCAAAAAGTCCCAAAAACAAAGACATCGGAAGATGTCCTTCAGTCCAATACGGCACGAAACCATGAATAATCTAATAAATAATCTTCTGGCGCGCAATTTATTAGTAGCCAACATTACCGTAGCGGAAGCCTCGTGCGAGAGAGACGGATAAACGTGAGATATCGAGAGAGTGAAAGGGACAGCATTGATGTCGCCTGTCATAAATAATGCCGGGCAAAAACAATGGACAATGGTTTGCAGAGATACGTCTTCTTCTGGTCCTCTGTATGGAAATAGGGAGGGGTGAACGCGTGCGCAATGTTTTTAAGTTATTTATAACTGAATGAATGGAATTTCTCCATTTTTTTTTTAATGTACAGTGGGCCATGAAAAGGTGTAATTGAAGAATAAAGTGGTGTTATTGATCATCATCATCATTGACATCGTGCCAGAAGTAAGGTTTTATTCAAATCGCCTAAGACTGACACGACTTAAAGAAATTTAATTATGTGTTAAAAATAGGACGAGAGTGATGAGCGTAGAAGAAGCGAGGGTAGTCTGTAAGGATCCGTAGCAAATGGAAATCCGTAGTCTCTGAAAAAAGGCGTGATGGTATGTATGTATGTATGTTACAAATAGGTCTCCAGAGTCTTTCTAAAGTTTTTTGCACTTCGTCTCATAGGAAAATGATTAAATTAGGTATTATATAATGTTATAATTATTTATTGAAGGGTAATAAATATATGTGGGTATATGTTTTAATTGAAAAGCTCATTATAAAGGGTAATTAATATCAATAGCATGTTAACATACATCTTCTATTTCTGTTGAATCAATTAAATAATATTGTGAGAGTTAGACAAGCTTTTTGTTCGTTCATACATTAAAGCCTACGTATAGAGCTTGTGACTTAATGAGCCGTGTGTTTCTATCATGCTATAAGGTAAAGCTTCCTATAACATGACATACTTGTAAAAGTTCAGTAATAAAACTTGTGCCAGTAATCAGGGGTAAAATGATGACCAGTTTTTGTTAATAAATTTGAAAATATAGTTTTTGTTATTGTTATTTATCATTTTGAGGTTATTGAAAGTGGTGGACAAAATTTTTATTTTATTTAAATTAAAATTTTAAATTAGATGTATTCCGCAGCTTCGCCTGGGTCAAAAAGTAGCCTATGTTTGACCCTGGGTCTTTAACTATATTCATCCCAAATCAAAATCCGTTCAGCGGTTTGGCCGTGAAAGCATAACAGACCTACAGACTTTCGCACTTATAGTATGGAAGTATGGATAATATCTAAGCAAAGATATTGGCAAACATTTGTTGGTATTTATTTTCTGTAAAAATCAAAAACTCGTCAAAAACAATCAAAGCACAATTAAACAATTATCGCTTGTTTGCAAAACAACAACCCTTTAGGACACCCACGCTCCGATTCATTTGCGCCCGCGCACCTGTCACATACAATTAAAGATGGCTGCCAATTACAAGATGCGCTACTTCACCGCACACGTGCTAATTGACTTTTCATGTTCGATATCCGAATTTAAATGAGGCTACCTGTGTGCGGTCGTATGCGCATGTACGTTTACAGCGTTCTTTTTTTGAATTTGTAATTTAATGTCGGTTGCAATGTCGATTGTGTGTGGTTTGTGTTACCGGCCATTTATAATATATTTTAAAATACTAGTATTCATTAACCTTTAAGGTAACTAGCACGCAAGGTACTGAAGTACATGACGCAGAGTGGAACCTAATTTGAATATGATATACTGTTTCGAATTTACTCAATTTCATTTATTCATATTGAGAAGGTTACGTGGTCAATCGACCCTGTATGCCTTGGTGTCAGAGTTTTTCAGATCCGCCCTTCGGCTTTTGACATGGTGGACGAAGTTAGTGGTCATGACAGCGGACTTGGGACTTAAGGAAACAAATTCACAAAAATTCAAGAATCGAGACGGGCAGTCTCTAATGTCCAAAGCAATTTTAATTTAGCAATATGTAAAAAATCATTTCTTCAAAGTTTATGAGATAAACAAGAATATTCTCATTTTAATACCACTTGTAATGTGGAAATCATTGACATACGATAATTTAAATTCAAAATTTGTATGGCATACTATATACAGACTAATTTAAATCACATTTAACCGAGCGATACTGCGTCATAACCATATTTCTTCACATTAAATTCTAGTATTAACATCTAATAACCATCACTTTCAAATAAATTCGTATACAAAAACAACAGATTTAAATTGGAATTTAAATGTCAATGCGCGTGTCTGTTCGTCAGTGGACGCAAATAGATGCGTTAAGTATACCCCTTTGATTCCCTCGGGACGATTCATGGCTTGCTACCATTTCGGAATAGCCCTGATGACGTCTGTCGTTTTTAATACATTATTATTGAGATGTTTTTAAGTGATTCTATGTGGGTTTTTTTTTGTTTTTGCAGTTGCGAGTGTAAAAAGAAGTTTGTCTATTTTTTCTTTGAATATCGGTGTGTAAATGTTTTTATAGTTTAATGTTTTCCACCTAAATCTGGTCCTGAATGTCATTTTATAACATTTCTGATTTATTTTAGTGCAAGTAGTCAGTTATTGAATGTGAAACATACATACATACATACCATCACGCCTTTTTCCCGTAGGGGTAGGCAGAGACTACGGATTTCCTTTTACTATGATCCTTACAGACTTCCCTCGCTTCTTCTACGCTCATCACTCTCGTCATTCACGCTCGTCGATTACGGGTACTCCTGTCATCTCCCTTTTTTAATATGTCTGCGATTTGGTCGCAGTATGTTCTACGAGGCCGGCCCTTACGGACTTTTCCTGTCACCTTTGATTTGTAAATACCTTTCGTAAGTCTCCTTTCATCCATCCTTTCTACATGCCCAAACCATCTTAACATGCCTTTTTCTATTTTGAATGTGGAAACTCTACATTATCAGTTCTATTTGTTTTAACAATAACTTATTATGAGACTGTGATGTCCTACAAACGTTTTTTTTATACTTATTATTTTAGGCGTACGGCCCACCTGATGGTAAGTGGTTACCGTAGCTTATGAACGCCTGCAACACTAGAGATGTCACGAGCGCGTTGCCGGCCCTGAAGGATTTTTTTCACGCCCTTTTTGAAGGCTCCCATGTAATAGTCACTAGGGAGAACCATGGCAGGGAGTTCATTCCATAATACACACAACACAATACATTACGATACATTGTTGAACATAATGTTAAGTTGATCATTTCCAACAACCCAAACATATAAAATTTAACATAAACATTAGTGATGAAATATAGAATTATCAATTGATAACTGCATTGAAGATTTCTCACAAATGTGTAATCTAGTGTCAATAAATTATCCAATATCAAAAGCAGCTTCAAATTGGCCAGTTTATAACATCTCTCGTCGGATGCAATATGCACATCTTCCCAATGAGATTCTGCAGGTGAGGTGCATCGCGAATAGTCAATCAGCATTTGGTGTAAATATTATTGGTGAGTGTAAACGGTTGACGTGAGCCGAATGCATTGATTTCAACAAGGATGGGCTTAGCAGATTTTACTTGACCTGTATATACTGGATCATATTTAGTATCTATCCCTACGGATACCTAATTTGGTATACAATTTTATGGTATACCAAATGAGGACGCGAAAATTGACAGCTCTCAGAATATTTGACGTGAAATTGATGACCGAAAAAAAGGTATCAAAACAAAGGTTTTTTTTCGGTTTTGTTAGACAAGACTTTATAGACTTAGATATTATGAACAGCTCTTTTACGCAACATTTAATTTTCGTATTTCACTTATTTATTTATTTTTTTATAGAAAGTAGTTGAGTATTAACATATACAACAATTATTCAAAAAAAAAAAACAACCGAATTCAAAACTTAACAACTTAAATTAGTAAATTTAGTTAATTTAAATTTTAGTTACCTACATCACATATTTTTTTATAGATAATGGGACGGAACCCTTCGTGCGCGAGTCTCACTCGCACTTGGCCGGTTATTAATTTTATCGTAAATAACGCAATAATTCACCAAACAGATGGTAAATAATAAGATTTTGTTCACATTAGGTGAAGATATTACGCGAAATGCTATAGGACATTAAGGAGTTTCTTCCATATCTTCAAAGTTCTTCATCATGTCTTCACTAAATTAATATGAGACCAACTTGGTAGTAAAGGCTGTCAAATAAAAAAGAAATCATCAAAATCGGTTCACGGTTGACGAAGATATCGCGTAACATACATACAATAAGAAAACCCTCACTTCTTCTTTTTTGAAGTCGGTTAAAAATTGGACGTTTTCCGAAAGGTTCGCAAGGTGCTCATCGGTTTCAAAGACCACATATGATG
This sequence comes from Euzophera pinguis, assembly GCA_947363495.1. Classification (NCBI taxonomy): domain Eukaryota; kingdom Metazoa; phylum Arthropoda; class Insecta; order Lepidoptera; family Pyralidae; genus Euzophera; species Euzophera pinguis. The sequence continues at coordinate 1,136,451 of OX376159.1, forward strand.
ACCAGGTTACTGCCAACCCGCATTTTCTAAGGCTAGGTATTCTTCAAAGCTACTACTTGACCAGAAGTCTACAACAAAACCCAAATGGTGAAATAGTCGCCAATTTTTTTTTCTTTATCCACTGCAAAGGTCTCCCCCGTCTCCTTACACGTGTCTCTATCCAAAGCCAACTCCAACCACCGAATTTGGAAATCCCTCAGGTGATCGCTCCAACGCTTCCAGAACGATGGGCCAACTCAACTACTGCTTAAATACCTGAAGAACGCCGAAAACGGGACAGACCCTGTCGACGAAATTTTAAAACCGAAAATTCTACACATATAGAACCGTATGCAAGAGATGTCTGTGTCATTCTCGCCAATTTCTGTCCATAACTCAGCAATCGGTAGCCGCTGGCGCCTCTCCTTGGCGTGTCGCCAATCACCTATGACATTGATGCATCATATACAGACAGACAAATATACTGTACTAGCTTTTGCCCTCGGCTTCGCGGGAGGCAACAGTACTTTTATCCTTTTTCCTTTTCAGTTCTCAGGCTGAGAACGACTCCAGAAATTACAATTTCGAGACTCCAAAAATTAAAAATCTTTATTAATAGACAATCAGGTGATTCAAGGCCTGCTTTATCCTAACCAAACTGGAAACAACTAAACAAAGTATGCTTCCCATGGGAATTTAATCCACGACCCCCGGGCCGTAGGCGAACGTCTTAACCACTGTGTCACGGATGTAGTGAAATAACTAAATATTATTTTTATTTTATTTACATTTATTCATGAGTCATAATGTGAAAGTTAGCTACCTCTGGAATTTGTCAGTTATCGTATTCACTCAAGAATCGTCGGAATTAAATTAACATAAGGCATTCTTATATCATTCTTTGGATTTACAGCTCAATCAATATTGGTGTATGCAAATATAAGATTGTTTTGCTAACCGTACACTTCACGGCTCGGATACTCGGCCTAATAAAATGCATATTAATTTAAAATGCTCATTATAATTGGTACATCTGTCTTGGCATTTTTCACGTTTACAGTGTAGAAGTAAATTAAAAGTATTAAAATCTAGCTAATGTAAAATTTGTTCGTTTACACTCATATCATTGAAGGTAAGTAGTTAGTTACTGGCTTTCATATTGATTTTAGCATTTTTTGGAAAAAAATAGATTTGTAATACTGTCCCAATAATTTTTTATATTATTTTTGGTGTTCACATGTGACAAGGTTAAGAAATTGAAAAAGTAAATGATAACATACATGTATTTAAATTCGTTATTAAATTGAACATTTTGAATTTTTGCACATTAGACTTTTTATAACAATTTAAAAATCGATGGAAAAGTCCATTTTGAAAAAATAAAATTACTAAAAAAATATATTATATTCGATAAACACATAAAAAGTAAAGAAACTTTCATTTAGGAACTATTTACATATACACAATAGTTAAGGTAGTTGTCAAACAAAATTTAGTCTCACCCTTGTAAATTACCTAGGCGTGACGTCACCGCTAGGTATCTATTATGGAGTTTAGTATGAGAGATTAGTATAGAGCGTTTGGTATCGTCCAAAATGCACGTGACTTTAATTTCGTCATATCACAGTTAATTTAACTTTCATCGACGTGTTTATTTTACCAATGTGCCTTTCAGAGTGAGGTCTTTCATTTCAACATGAAATCGAAACTTATTCGTCACGCCTTATAACTCCAAGAGTGTTAAGAATTTTTTTTTTAATTAATCGAATAAAATTGTTTTGACTACTGAAAAATCTATTTGTCTGTGATTTTCTTCGACAAATCTAGAATTCGACATTTTCTCTAAAAGCGCGAAAATCCGGCCCCTTATGTTGATTTCAGCGCTATCCAGTAAAACTCACTCTTTCATATCAAGTGGGTTACATAGTCAATCGACACACCCTGGTGTCAAATTTTTTGGCACCGCTTTTCGGCCCTTGATGCTCCTTTAACAACCAACTGGCAGCCATGACCAACGGCTAACATCCAAAGCACGGAATCTTTATTATCAGACCTCATTTAACTCTATAATCGAACTGAAATAGCTATAAATCGGTGTTAAAACGAATACAACTGTTAGATATTTGTCGACAATATGTCGCTAATATTATTGTCAGTTAAGCTCCCACGTATCAAAGCTATAAAATATTAAAACATACATATTTTTCTTGCTTTATGACACGCCGTATGATCGTAAATAATTATTATGTAGGTATGTTTTCGTGATACGACACCCACGCTATTACCAAAATATGGAATTTACAGAGTTGACAATCCTTACGATGCTCTCTCACTGATAATTACGTAAGGAGAACAAAATACTTCCATTAATAGCAATATCAAAAACCTTACGAAAAGTCCAAGAGTTACAATATAAAAGTAAAAAATAACTTCAAATATTAATTTACTAAAACTTGACTCTTTCACAACGAAACTATTGGCGGATTAATAGAGTATTCTCTATGATCGAATGTCAGTTCCAGATTCTTAATGTCAGTCTTAGTGTCACTACCAGTCGATCATGGGAAGAAACAGAAGGCTTGCGAAGTTTAAAAAAGGTTACAGTGGAAAATACAATAAAAAGCAAATTTTTCTTATCATTTAAAAACAGTATGCTGAAGACGATTTAGCTTTATTGTCAACCATTTTATTGTTTTCCCCTGATCTTAAAATTGACACATACAAGCAAGCTTACAGTCTAATTATATATTTTTTTATATAATGGTCAGTGTATTTTTAAGTTAATTTTTTTTATTATTTTATCGGGCAATGTCGGGTCAGGGTGCCTTACGACATAGTTCTCTAGTTCTCTTTATCCGACTATAGCTAAATGGCAATTGCATTTTTGTTTAAAATTGAACAGAAATCACAACCAATCAAATAATATACGTATTTGTGCAACATAGGTATACATGAACATGCAGTTTTATCAGATACTAAGATGGCGCAGCGACCCAAAGTGAGTCTCCGGATAGTAAGGATATCCACTTCGATCGATCCTGCATCAGATAAATAAATTTATTTTACCTCGAGTTATTCTTCTGTAATTTTTCATCGTACAATATCCCTGACGCTTTCATAAGTTGACGCGCGATCAAATATTCGAGATTGACTGCGATTTGTCAACGTCCCAATGAGTTGTATAAATTAATTGTCATTTTTCGTATGCGACATTTGTTAATAGGTCGCTGGTAAGGAGTGAGTGTGAGGAACAATAAGCTTACTATTAGACTTCTAGTAGGTATTACCGACTTTGTACTTACAAATCAAATTAATAAAATGATCGCAATGACCGAAATCGGACGGACGTCATAATTACTCCAGAGTAACATTTTTTTTTAATTAAACTTATTTAATACGGTTTTTATCGCGATTTCTTTTTATACAACTAAGTAGGCAAACAGGCATACGGCTCACCTGATGGTAAGTGGTTACCGTAGCCTATGAACGCCTGCAACACTGGAGATGTCACGAGCGCGTTTCCGACCATGAAGCAATTTTTTCACGCCCTTTTTGAAGGCTCCTATGTTATAGTAACTAGGGAAAACCATGGCAGGGAGTTCATTCCATAATCGCAGTTATTCCCTATTTATTTATACCTAACGTTTCCAACTATAAATATAAAGAAATCATTAGTTTTTTTATAATTGGGTACACAATTTCTTATACACATTCAAGCTCTCTGCTTTACCCAAAGGTTGACTGTTAGATATTAAATATTTTAGTATTAGGCCCGCCTATTGTGCTTTGAAATTTGTAATTTTTGTAATGAAGGTTAAATAAATATTCTGGGTTAGGTATTTAGTATCCAGGTATTGTACGGACATTTCATAATACCTTCAAAGTTACATATAATTCAGTATGTAGATAGGTATTTTTAAAAATAAATGAACTACCACATATTTTGAAAGCGGTATTTTCAAAAATAAATATGAATAATTATGAGGATAACCTTATTAAAAACATTGTTAATCATAATAACAGAGATCTTGTAACACTAAATTGTCAGATTAAACTGACAATATTTCAACATCACACCAACACTTTATGTAATGTATGAAACGTTATATCAATACTTAAAACAAACGACATTAAACCATACAAATTGTTAATACTTACAGATTTAAAAGGCAATCAAAGATATGAATGAGCAATCATTTCCATTAAACACGAATTTGGATATGACCCTAATTTAAAATAAATTTTATTTTGTAAGAAACTTAAAGCTTTAAGTTTTAAATGAAAGCCATTGTTTATTCACATTTACCATTAAATTACCCAATTAAGAGAGGAGCGATCTATGTTTAAGCCTGAGAAAACGGCTAAAATATTGTTTAAGTTGTTTTTAACAAGTGATATTCTAAAAATATCCTAATTTATCTTTGCCTGCTCACGTGTTTGCGGTTGAAAATCTGTCTTATGGGTGTATATTATGTTAATTATTCGTTAGAGTAACAAAAACAAGGAAAACTACACAATATCATAACACCATAGAAGTACTTTTACGTCAATCTATAAAAGTCTTTACTACTGTTTAAAACCCACATAAGAATGTATTTAGAGATTCTCTTTGACATAATTTTCCAAAATCAGATGACATTGTTGTTTACATTCTTTACCGTTATTTTAAAATTAACTTCATGTCATTTTTACACGACTGACCAAAGAGTTTGATGCTAGTATTCGGCCGGTTCTACACATTTCCGTCCCTATCTACGTGCCCAACTGGTTTTTCGAGTCTTAGCTAGTGCTTCAGGGCGGAGCTACGTAGCTACACATGACGAAAAAGAGCCAGTGCATCCCCGTACAGACTCTAACTCAATGATAGGGTAGCTACACCTCTCCGAATTGCAACTCGGCTCTGTACTCTTGCAGCTCAAAACACTGGCTGGGAGGGCACAGAACAGACTGACCAAAGAGTGTTTGTTTTTAGCATTCATGTATGTTAGTATAATAAATAGTATGTCTGTGATATTCTTTATTCCATGTCAGGAACGACTCATTAGATATAGACGTATGAGGTGTCTTTACCTACATTCTTTGTTGACATTAATAATCACATCATATTTTGTATACAAGTCCATGATTTCGTCCCTAATTTGAATGAAAAATCCTATTTTCAAGTTACATGATCATTCATTTATATTGATTGGGTTACATGGCGACTGTAAGAGTGTAAGAGTTTTTCGGAACCGCCTTTCGGCCTCTGACGTACATGGTTCCTATCACAAGACCAAATAACAGTCGGGACTTATTCGAAACACGAAATCATGATTATTATCAAAGAATCAGGTGGTTGAAACCTGCAATGTCATATACAAACTGGAAGCAACTATGCTATGGAGGTGTGCTTCTTGTGGGAATCGAAACTACTACCTCCGGGTCCACGAAGGCAGTTACTTATAGGTACTACGTGTAATCTTCTTTTATTTTTTATTATTGTATGTTGTATGTAAGTATATGATATGTATATGTTACCGAAAATGTATAAAATCTAGGAATTGTATACATCTCCTAGGAAATGTATACAATTCCGAAGCAATTAAGGAAATGTATAAAATATTGCTTTAAAAATTATTTAATACATACATATCCTAGGTAAAGTATACATTTCCTAGGAATTGTATATAATTCCAATATCGTATTAGGAAAAGTATAAAAATAATGCTTTCTGTAATAAAACACGTTGTTAAGTCTTCATATTCAGTCTACATATCCTGGGTAATAAATCTAGTTTATTTAGATTTATTGATTGAATTCCAATATCGTTCACACGTCGTCTTTTGAAACTCAAGCGTTTCTGTCACAAGGTTTGTCGCTCGCTCGCTAACTGTTATGGTCACTGTAAAACCATAATTTAACCTACTTTCTGTCACAAAGTCGTCTTTTAAAACTAAGCCGCTTCTTTCGCAATCGTGATCATTATAATTTCAGCCTTGTCTTACATTTCCGATCGCTATTTAGGAAATGTATAGATTTCCTAGGAAATGTGTCTAATTTATATTATATCACACATTTCCGGGCGATTTTAGGAATTACATACATTTCCGTTAACATATATATTCATTAAAGGTATAGTATGTATTAATTGATTGTAGGTTTATTTATGGACTGTTATTTAAGGATGATAGTTTTAGTATTTTATTACTGTACCGCCTTTGTTTGTTTTCACTTTTTATCCTATCTACCCTAAGGTTGGCTGGAAGAAATTGTAATAGCGATATATTTATTTATTTATTTATTTAAACTTTATTGTACATAATACAATTGTATAGTACAATAGGCGAACTTAATGCTAAAAGCATTATCTAACAGTCAACCTTTGGGTTAAACAGATATCGTCATGTGGGTATTAAAAATATATAGCTATAAATACAAAAAGTTGGAATGATAATAAACTTACTTATGGTACTTACATAATATACTTACATATATACGATGAAATAATAATCAAAATACAGTTAATTTTAAGAGTTATATCAACGAAATAATAGCAGCAACTCAAAAGTTATATCCGCCTTTGTACTAAATTTTCTAAATGTATTACTTTTAATTTAAATTTTGTGATTGGTACAATAAAGTGTATATCTATCTATCTACTTGTTTATCTTCAGCTATTGGTAAGCTAGCTAAATCATCATCATGAATTTAAGAGCTGGGCTCTAGTCGATGGAGCTTCTTCCATTCATCTCTATTATACGCGAAATCCTTTAGCTATTAATACGACACAATAACTTCATGAAAATCGAAGGAAAGATACATAAACATCATCCTAGCGACCTAGCGTGTATTCCTAGTTGCGTCGTCAGCTTACGCTTCGGAGCCTAGGATATACTGTAAGTCATGCTCCTAGATTTGGCGGAACTGGTAATTACAATGGAGCGACTGATGTCTGACCTCCGTAACCCTTTTTATAAGGAAACCAGATCAACAGCAACATGACTGAGGTGTGTTAGTGGCCAACACTGTTAGAATTTTTCAGGCTGCCCTAAGGCATCTGACATAGTCTCACGACTGCTATCTATCGATAACAACCGGGATCAACGGCTTAAGCTCAAGATAGAAAATGCCACTAAAATGGCGACCAATCCAATAGTGGTCGCGTCACGTCGTCGCTTGACACACGCATTTGCTACGGATACGCGGGTCGCGCTCGTCTAACGAGCTCCTCGAAAGAAAGATACATTAAGCTGGCAAATAAACAATATTTAACTCCATGTTGTCATACCATGTTTTCACTAATAATAGCTTTTTAAAACTAACATCATCACATAAACGATAATTTATAGTGTTCAAGATTGTAAATTAGACATTTTTAAACAATATAATCGCGAATCGTGGACGAAACGGTCGAAAAATTGACAGTATCACTTTATCAAGTTGTTTACAGAGATATCTTTATAAATTGGGAATTCCTATAAAAGGCATCAAGTAACGTATTAGCTATTTGAATAAAATCTCATCATGATTCAAGATATTATTTCGACATGAATTATTTCATTGTAAATTACTATGGACTAGTTAGTCAGGTTCGTTTGTCGTTTAGTTAATGATATTTTTGACTGAGAATTAATTTATTAATTAATAAATTACTGGTCGGAGGTGGCCTGCCGGTGCGGTGTCTCTCCCCAAACCATGACGCATCTCCTGTCCTGTCCTGCGTGCCCAGCCACCTGCACGCTCAGGGACCTCTACGAAGCCACCGACAATGCCTTGTCGGTGGTGGAGTTTTGGTCCTCAGAAGTTTGATAACAGCCAGAGTCGACTCGCAAAGAATTAATTCTATTTTTATTTAGTTATTTAAGTAAATGTTATGCTTTATCTGTGAATCGTCATTTTTGAGAGCCATCTTTTTAAATAGATTTAAAAATTTATATTTTTTCAAAGGATTCAGTTTTAGGCGATTTTCAAATTTAGATTTTAAGAATTAAAGTTTCGTGGTGAAGCCTTCAAAACTTAAAAAAGTTACTACTTAATAGATTTATGAAGAACTAGCTTTTTCCCGCAGCTCCGCCTGCGTCAAAAAGTAGCCTATGTTTGACCCCGGTTCTTCAACTATATCCATACCAAATTTCATCAAAATCCGTTCAGCGGTTTGGCCGTGAAAACGTAACAGACAGACAGACAGAATGACAGACAGACTTTCGCATTTATAATATTAGTATGGATATTAAATATATTTTCATTTAAAGGCCAAGCTTTATGGATCAGAGATTTAAATCGGTATTTCAAGCAGGCTTAGCACAATAATAATGAACTACATCTAATTAAAGTTAGTATGTGATAATAAAATTCTTTTGTCTCCCTATTAAAAAAATAATGGGAGCTAGCACCTATCACATTGTGAAGCTACCAGTAGACGCTACCACGAAACAACTCTTCTACTACGCGAAACCAAAACAAAAACCATTCTTCACTGAGAACAACTTTCGAAATTTAGAACGAGGCCCGAACTGAATAAGGTTCCATTTTCAAACTCAAGAAAAGAGCGGTTACGATTTAAATTTTTCGAACACGGCCCAACGTCATGACATTAAATTGTAATCGAACACTTTACACTGACGGTCGCGGCGAAATATCGCGTTCAGATAGCATAAATATGCAGATATCCTTCTTTTTAGTTAAGTTGCGTTCGCATTATGCAGTTCGCCCGGATAGGCCACGTGTGCTACGAATAAAATTTTAGTGCTTTGCCATTGTTCTATCGAATTTGGTGCATGCGAGAAAGAAATGGCGAATAGGCGATTCTGTTAAGGCAATAACAGAGCAGCGTAAGTGACTATAACTCGAGTAGCTGGCTAGTTACGATGGTAGGAATTGGGATATTTTTTACCGGATTTATACTGGAATGGAATAGCTTTGATTTTTCTTTTCCTTTATTGGTTTGAATTATATTTTAGTAACTTCAAAAGCACAATGTACTTAAACGAATTTAGTATCTTTTTCAAATAAACATTCAGTTGTTATATATAGCAATCGATATAATATAGAAATCAAATAAAAAATATGTTACACCCTTATTTTATATTACTACTAGCTGTTTCCCGCAGATCAGCCTGCATTAAAAAGTAGCCTATGTTTGATCCCGGGTCTTCAACTATATTCATACCAAATTTCATCAAAATCCATTTAGCGGTTTGGCCGTGTAAGCGTAACAGACAGACAGACAGAAAGATAGACAGACTTTCGCATTTATAATATGTTATATTAGTATGGATATTTAATTGAAAAGTTTTTATCATGTTACTTATTAAAAGTTTATTTTAATAATTAATTGATGAAACACTGGTAAGATAAATTGATTGTTGTATCAACTAGAAATACCAATCAATCTGTCAAAATGACGTATCACTATATCCTTTCACTTTTTGTTACAGGTAATGTCACCGACCATTCCAGCGTCGAATTAATCATGGTTTGCCAGCTTTTTAATTATACAAATTCATTGTCGGCCCGTCCGTCCGTTGATTGACACATTTTAGCATTAATTGACATATAGCATATTTTAATTGCGATCTTCTGTCAGGGAGAAATACTCAATCATTCGGGCTCGTTTACGATGTGTCCTGAAATATCTTAAATTGAATTGTATGACGTCCTGTGTGTGATATGACCAGGAATGCTATTTTTGAGAAATGTAATTCACGCAAAATCGACAGTATGAATTATACATTAAAATAATAATAATTTGAAATTAAGCAGAAAATACTTTCGATCAAACGTAGAAAGTTGTTAAAATTTTTTATGGTGCATGATTTTTTACTTGCCTGTGTCCAATTCTATTTTTACTATTGGTCATCTTATATTTTGACAACTAATTTCTTCAGCTAAGCCTACACGTTAAATTTTCGAGGAAAGTTTAAACGTAATTTAGGACTAGATCGACCAACGCGTATTTGATCGATTAGAATTCTTATGGAAACATATTCAATCGGTATACTTACTACTTTTGTCACACAAAATCTTTCAACCTATTTTTTTTTTTTTATTTAGGACAAGACAATGACACTTAGAGTTTCGGGGCAGGATGTAAAATAATCAATTCGTGGCATTCGATTGATTTGTAAGTAATAATGTGATCGTTACCTATTTATAATTCTTGTTTTTGTCTGAGCAGTCATTGAGCGATAATTTGAATGACGCGATAATGTTGCCTGTAATTTCATTCAATGATTTATTTGTAAAATATTTATTGAGATGATACGAACTGTTTAAGGTTCTAGGTATTTCATATAAATTAAAAATACTGATTTAGGTACTAGGAATTACAATATCACAAGTTGTTAAAGATACACTGCCAAACAAAAAACAAATTTTAAATGAACCTTGACATGTTAATTTTCCAAATTGTACAAATACAATTTTAAAGTAAGTTTTCTTTTACAGAATTACACAAAGATGCAAAATGCTAGTACTGAAACTTGTCACTAAATAGAGACAAACGAAAACTTCCCAACAAAAACAGACTTTGTTCTATTTTCAAAAAGCTAGGACTATAATTTCCAGCCATCATTAAAAGAGACAAGCAAAATCCCCAACAAAAACAGTTCTTTTTTCAAAAAGCTATATAACTATTTTCAGCCAGTATTATTATACCGGCTGCCAACGTTGGCCATCAGTCAGACGTCAGGCAAGCAAACACGCGACAGGTCAAGGGTCGCCACCTGCCCCCCCTCGGACTTGATTGATTTCGCATTGACGTCTACACGTATTTGAAGGAGAGGGGACGGTGTAGTCTTGATCATTTTGAGTTTAAGGAATATGAGCATGATGATTTCAGCTCCTCATACAAGAATAATTTAAATTATTCAAATTCTGCGCTGAAATATTGTAAATGTACGCGGAGAAAATTAATAACCTTCAACAATTTCCAGTTAAAAGACCAGGATATATGTATGGCACATATGATGAATGAATCGTTCGAACAAAAATCATTCAAAACCGAATCAAAATTATTCAATATCGAACAAAATCCATTTAGTTAGTCACACTTTCAAAAATAGCACTCCATGTGATGTCTTCAACAGTAGTCGACAAATACGTATATCTCAATAACATTTGTGACTAAAGTTTTACTCCAAACAAGGAACCCTTATGCTTTCTCTCCAAACATCAAATTTATTTACAAAATCGAGACTAAAAATTGATTTCAAACTTAACAAATGTAATTCTATATTTGGAAGTGGTCATGCAATATTGTTTTCTTTTTTATTACACACGTCACGTTGATCTCATAAAGACATTTGATTGACAGTCAAGAACTTGCAATGCAACGAACATAATTATTGTATCAGATTTTTTGTGTAATTGGATTGACATTTCGAAGTTTTTTTGGCGTCATTTCAAAAATGCAATTGACATAATTTTTGGACATGTTGCATATCATTGGGCAGAGGAATATATTAAGCATTCCTATGTTAGGCTTAATTGTTGTTCCTCATATTATTTTTAATTGATTTATTATAAATCATAAATTCTTCTGTAATGTATATTTCGGTCATTTAATTTAATAAATCTAAAAGTGTTAGTTATTTGTTATTATAATATTTTTATTTGTCATTTGATACAAAGTTTTTTTCCTTGTATTTTTTTATACGAATAAGTAGGCAAACAGGCGTACGGCCCACCTGATGGTAAGTGGTTACAGTAGCCTATGAAAGCCTGCAACACCGGAGATGTCACTAGCGCGTTGCCGATCTGTCTGTTGTCAGCACAGCGACCCCTCTGGAGCCTGGCGACCCTACTCACCAGCAGGAACACAACACTGCATCACAGTGTTATTTGGCTGCGGTCTTCTGAAGGGTTCTCCAAAGCAAAAGTACTGTTTCAATGTAAACTATAGCAATACCAGTGATAAAACAAATAGCTGTAGTTTTGTCCGATAAAAAAGGTAAATAGTGTAACCTCAAGTATCAAGAAGCGCCAGGCGCTCTAGACGGCACCCTGAAATATTAATTCTCATCATATCTCGTTTGATTGACGGCTGTCTGCGCGGGATATATTCGTCACGAGTAAACATCCCTCCCACACCCCCCACCCGCGATATCTCAATCTTTAGATTTATTGATTGACGAGTTGATAGATTGATTCGCCGGTCCGCAATGCGCTTGGCCCGGTAGTTGGGGTTTCTTGTAGGTGTTTACGTTTTTCGGATTTTTATTTAGATTTAAATTTTACCACAGAGCTACTAAAAGAATAGATATGCCATTATACACGATTATTATTTGAAAATTGAAGACAAAAAAAGCCCATTAGTTCTGTGCGCCATGCCCCAGTTCTTTCGTCGCTGACATACAAATAACACAAAATTCTTTATACATTCGTAAATGTTGTGGCCAGTTACAACTGTTGTGGATCATACTTCTGCTGGTCTCGTATTCCTCTAATAAAGTCTACGGAGATCAGACGACCGTTGTTCCATTCTAACCAGTGCATCCATAATTTAATAACATTGGCTCTGAAAATTAATGCAGCTGGAAAAAAGCATGAATGGAAGACTGATTCATATTGTAATAATGTCTTCAATAATAAATTACACATCCAACCTAAAGGGGGGATTACTCCCGTCTCGTCACGGAAGTTTCGGATCGACAGCGAAAAAGTCGTCGCCCGTCAACATCTGCTCGCTATTTGTCAAACATCGTTTACTATTTTCGTCGCGAGCGAGACGCGGATGAGGACTTGGGCATAAGAGAAGCGGAGGGCGGTTCATTCATTTATATCTACATGGTCAATCGACTCTGTGCACCCAGGCGTCAAAGTTCATCGAAGTTTGTGTAAGAGCGGTTAAAAGATATTGTGTAAAAAGCACTGGAGACTAAGAATAAATTAACCAATTTGGAAATGGATGAATGTTTTATTTTAGTTTTGAAGTTCAAGAATTAAAAAATGGGCGAATCAATAATATATAGTGACATAAAATTTCAATTTGAGAGATAAATACACATTTACTTTATAGTACAAATGCTTTATTTTTAATCGTCCTACGTATTGACGGAACCAAGAAAAAACATTTTTATTAATCATGATCCAATCGACAGCCCCTCGTAGTGTGAAAACAAGTATGAGTTAAAAAATATTTAAAAACTTCGATTACTGTAGCAAAATCACTCGACATTTTTCAATCAAAATGCAGTAGACGCAACGTCTTGACAGTTCGTGAGAGTGACGCGTGACATTTTGCGATGACAAGTACCTTGCATTTCAAAACATGTCTATAGTCCTTATTTGTATTAGACATAGAATTTAAAATCACGTAGAGCTGGCACGACAGAATCCAGACACGCTTCTGCTTCTAACCATTGTAAACACAACTTTACTTTTCAAAGATAAAGTTGAAAATCGAACTGAGAAAATACTGGCAGGTTAGAATTCATTTTAAAACAAAGTTGCAATGCACGATGCCAGATCTATTTGGAATGGAATAGAGTTGAAAATTGCGTAACTAATGGTAAGATAATCATGTCAAAATCCTTTCAAGATTTCCTTTAATTTTTCTTTTTTATTGCATCGTAACAAGGCTCTGTTTCGTTTGTGAGTTTGTACAGTTTTGATGGAGTAGCCCGTCAATTAGACAGGAGTGGGTTCATTCCTGTGTGATTGAGTGCAGTGATGCAGATCTCCTTTGAAGATATGCTTTTGTGGTTTTATTTAGCTATCTGAAGCAGATTTTGTTTTTCTAGCAAGTTCTATTGTTATTGATTTTGCACGGGTCAAGCAAGGGCAAGTGACTTGTTAATATATTTTGACATATAAATCGGATTGCTTCTAGTATCATTCTTGCTACCTTCACTAGGTCGTTAGATTTTCAAGTAAAAAAGAAAAAAATTTATTAATAATAACATATCTAATATATATATATATATTATTTTTGATGTAATTCTCTACCCTAAGGTAGCCTTGAAGAGATTGCTTTTGCGATAAGGCCGCCTATTGTACATCTTGTCTCAAACATTATTATATTTTTGTTATGTATTTTTTTGGTGCAATAAAGAGTTTACTTACTTTCATCTACGCTAGATGTGTACAAACATTTCTGAACAATATAACTAATGATCCAATAATACAGTCGTAAAAATGAAATAAAATACAATTCTGCTGGTACTAAAAAACTATTATTACAAATACAAATACAGGGAGGCAAAAAAATCGATGACTGGCAGTGTCCAACCCACATCGACTTAGAGATGTCAATTTTGATTGAATCAACACAACTTAGAGTTAAATATATGCAAGAAGTGGCACATAATAGTAAATTACATAAAAATATTTTTGATATGGTTACTCATTTATATTATAATATTTAAAATATTTTCCAATATTTAATTCAAATTTTTTGCAGAAAAACGTGCGTCCGATACATTAGTTTTTTACATCTACTTTTAAGTTGTAGGGTAAATTTGATACCATATTTTGCCTAATTATATTTCTAATTTCATGAAATTATTTATATTTATTTTTTCTAGAGTTGAAATAAACTCTTCAAATCTGTCCAGATCGATAAAAACTATCTTAAAAATAATTTCATATACCTAAGCACGTTAATTCCCTAGCATTCATCTCAATACGAACCACTGAGCCAAAATCGCAGCTTAACTCCAACATCTAATTACTTGGACACAAAAAAATATTTTCAATGCTGTCACCTCTAGCAAGCGAGAGCGAGTAAATAAAGCGCCCGACAAAGACGTCCGTCTGTGCGCGACATCTGAGCGACGTGTGTCGCCCCCTCCGCCCCACGGAGACCCCCTGGCCCCCTGCCCCCTCCAGCCGGTCCGGGTCCGTCGCCGATAATGATGTTAACTCACCGGCACCGTTCGTGATCTGACGCTTTGTTGCGTTTTTGAAAACGGGACGTTTTGTATGATTTTTGATTAGGGAACTTCCCAAGTCGATAGAGCATCAAAAACAGTAAATATAGGCAGTTGGACAGAGAGTCACGAATAATGAATATTGTAATATTACAGACACAGGAATATGATGACATTTAAATAAATAAAAATTCCCTATTATTTGCCTTACCTTACCTTATGATATTTACTTAAAGATATATCAATAATGACAAAAATAAATTGCACAGTTTCTGACTCTGAAATAAACCATACGATAAGTCAGTTAACGTAGAAATTATAACGTCACACAAGTAAGTTTTCACGTTATGTAAAATTCTTCAAGTTACATTCAAAACAAGGCTATATACAAAAAGTTACGTCACTGAAATAAAATTCAATGAAACATAATATCCGCCAGTTGCCATGGAAATCCCATAACACAAGCATACTGCACAAGTTCCTTCAAATAAATTTCATCAGCACACGAATCCCAGTCGGACGGCCGGCTCGACTTGTTCAGTAAATTGTCTTCAAGAGCTGACCAACCCCCCTTTTCCTACCTACAGGGGGTACAGGGTGTAGTGCCCCCTCAAAGGAGGCCACTGGCATTCCCCCGTTCGTCTTGCTTATGACTGACGGGTGGACAGTCTGAGTGATTGAGAGTGACTGGAGACTTAATGCGCTCGGGCGAGATATGAATTCGCCGCGACACAACAGCGCATCTACATTGCCGCGTCTAACTATTACTAACTCTATATTTTCAACCAATAGGGTTGCGAATCGTTTGTTTTATAAAAAATGTGTTTTATTTGCAATTTCGCGATAATATTATAAATTAAAATATGGTGCATCATTTTTAATGCGCTTTGTGAGGTGTTCGCAATTAGCTATACGGTGACGGTTGATGGATGGTGCGGGTAGTAACGTGGTTTGTTTAATTAAAATTAATGATATGTTCCGTACTAAAGCCCACCGGTGTGGGAAAATTTAATGTTAGATCGTGTGGGATTCTTGATAGCATCGATAATATTCTGCAAAAAGAAGTGTTTGGTTCAGTTGCAATTTAGGTGTAACTACTTGATGTCGCTTTGTTTTGTTTGATTTTCTTCAAGTTATGGATGTTTTCTGTACTTTTCTTAATATGTGTCCTTTATGGAAGATGAGTTAGTTTGCAGTTGAATTTGTTTTACTGTCACATTATTTAGCTTCGGATCTCTTTGTTCGTGGTAGAGTACTTTTGATTTATTAATATTTGAATGAGTCATTCTAAGTTATATTCTGTATCATATTATGTAATCAAAAATTAATATTTTGTTTTATTATTTTATTATTAAGCTAACTGCAGATAACTTTTAGTAGTAGTATTTTTGTCAACCTAGGTATATTGCAAGATCCCTTTGTTTTTTTTTTTAATATAATTTTTACCTAGCTATCTTATTAGGGTTTCTTTTGTTACGTATAAAATATAAGTTACTGAATCCTTTCCCTTTATTAATTCGGTCAAGATAATATTCTCGCGAACACGCAGCGGACAGACAGACAGGCAATCACACGTCGCACGTCAGTCGCGCTTCCTTGCGAGTAATGCTTAGGGTTGTCAAAAAAAGGATTATTTGTATAATCAGAAAATATACACAGGGTTTTTATGTGAAAAGAATCATCACAATATCATAGACCTCAATTTTCAAGGTTTAGTGAGCACAAACGAGTTTTGAAACATCTATCAATAACATTAATTATTTTTTATATAAATTGAAAGTTAAACAATTAACTTTTAAACCCGCATTTATGAGAAAAAGCAAATACATTTTTAAAGCCTCTACCATATATAAAAAGTTGCCAGAAATGCTACAATCAATTACAGATGTAGAAATGTTCAAAAAGACCCTACATGAAATGCTAGTACAAAAATATTATGAAGTATATTTGAATCTTTTTCAATTTAAATATGTAATTAATGTGTTTTTGAAGATTTGTACGCCTTTAAGCAGAATGAATGTAACATCTTTTGTAACCTGTTTTCACAATTTTTTGTTTTATTGATTTATTGATAATTACGAAACCTACGTGCGCTACACAAATTTTTAACGTGGGTGCTCTTCGAGGAATAAAATTTTGATATTTCTTTTCCATTTTAAGCGTACTTCTTTAGTAGCGCTTCGAAGAATAATAAAGTTGCGCTTGAAAATGGCTGCGCTTCGACCTCGAATTTTCGTATAAGTTAATTTTGACTCCTGTTATGAAATGAGTTTGCAATTTTTTTTTATTTATTACCAATTTACAATAAATATTCTAGATTTTAATAACAAGTATAAACGAAAGTTTATCCATAAGTAATGAATGCGTTTACATCGGTACTAAATCTAACTTATAATTTAATTATCAAAAAACACAATGTTAAAACAAACAAATATTTCTTAATAAAAGTATTTACATATTTACTGGTAATACCTTTATATTTTTTTTCACATTATAGCCATTTTGGCTTGAAATGAAGAAATGAAAACAGTTGGAATTTTCCGGATAATTCCGTGTTGGCAACCCTAGTCATGCCGTAATAGAATATGTCAGAAGTATCAAGCGCGAAATTGATATATTGCTTATCAAGGATTAGTTAAAATAAGAGAATGATCTCGTCTTTATCAATATAAGATAAGACAGATCCTCAAAACTAAAACTGCAAGATTTTAATTAAGGCAATAATTTTGGTGATAAAAAAAGCAAATTTATACACAATTTCCGCAAAAACACATTCTTGTAGTTCATAGTATGAGAATGGCATAATTTAAAAAAGAAAAGGACAAATTCGTATAGATATTATTTTGTATTTTTTGCGATCAACTAACATTCGTTTTCTCCCAATGGTTGACTGGTAGAGAATGCTCTTAACATTAAGTCCGCCCATTCTTATAAGTATTTGTACTTGTGGAGAAATAAAGTTTTAATAAATAAATATAAATAATATAAATGATGATCTATTGTGTTGCATTTTAGTAAAATTTAATTGAATATCAAGAAAATGAAAATATGCCAAAAAAAAACACAATTGCTTTAAAACGTCCCAAGTAGATATTGTTGTCATACTTCATCAGTTTTACATAACTATCCGTAGCATAAGATTATATAAATTGAAACAAAATGCTAAACGTATGTACGTCGACACCAACATCATCTAAATAAATTCAGATACCTTATAACCTATTACATTCCTTATTTATATAAAATTGAAGACCCATCGTGAAGTCAATGAAGTCCAATATATAAATGCAATTACAGACAGACAGACTCACATGAAAAGTACTAATGACAGTCAATAATTTAGTTGAATTTACAACTCTGTCCACTCTCCGGGTACCAGGACCACATAAGGTATTAAAAGGTCGCAAATTATTCAGCATCGAAACTACATTACATATATGAAGAACTTTATCGGAAAGCAATAAGGTATATTTTGAAGAGATACGTGCGGTTAGAAAATTGATTCGGCGTAGGCGTCAAACACGATGATCGGTCGACAATTTGATTCGAAATATATCGCTCTAGCTGAGTTGTAAACAAGTGTAGGCGGGTGCAAGTTCGATTCTGTGATGCGAAAGTCTGTTTCATATGCCAGAGATAACCTATTTTTTTATTGATAACGCATTTGTAACATTTTTGATGGTGAGATACAATTTACTCATTAAAATCAAATTCTTTTGTATCGTATCGGAACCCAAGACCTCTGGGTATATAGGCAAATACCTAAACTACTAAACTACACTGAACTTTTGCTCTGAGCTTTAGCCAAATATCTTTTAAAGACCATTTGAAATAGTAAGTTATGCAGCAAAGTTGTACTTGTGCTTCGAATCAATCCCGTTATCTATATTATATATAATACTAGCCGTTTCCCGCAGCTCCGCCTGCGTCAAAAAGTAGCCTATGTTTGACCCCGGGTCTTTAACTATATTCATACCAAATTTCATCAAAATCCGTTCAGCGGTTTGGCCATGAAAGCGTAACAGACAGACAGACAAACTTTCGCATTTATAATATACTAGCTTTTTCAAGCAGGTCCGCCTGCGTCAAAAAGTAGCCTATATTTGACCCTGGGTCTTCAACTATATTCACACCAAATTTCATCAAAATCCGTTCAGCGATTTGGCCGTGAAAGCGTAACAGACAGACAGACTTTCGCATTTATAATATTAGTATGGACTAGCTTTTTCCCGCAGCTCCGCCTGCGTCAAAAAGTAGCCTTTGTTTGACCCCGGGTCTTCAACTATATTCGTACCAAATTTCATCAAAATCCGTTCAGCGGTTTGGCTGTGCAAGTGTAACAGACAGGCAGGTAGAAAGACAGACAGACAGACTTTCGCATTTATAATATTAGTTTGGAAGTATGGATTAGTATGGATTATAAAATAAAGCTAAGGAGTTTGTTTGTTTGTTTGACCGCGCTAATCTCAGGAACCACTGATCCGACTTGAAAAATTATTTCAGTATTGGCCTGGGCGAAGTCGGGACGGGCTGCTAGTATATAATAAAATAGGTGTAAGTAATAAAAAACTTATATCACATAATAAATAATGTTTGTTGTATTATAATTAATCTTATAACAAATAAAAATGAAAAATAATGCAAAAACGAAAATGATCAAGATGACTTTCTTCCTTTAGAATTTCTTTAATAAACAATTTAGTCGCTTAGTTTTGCATGTGGATGTTAGATATAGATGTAAAATACTTGTCGCAAGATATGTGTTTGCAGACCATTGGTGACGAACATATTGGGACTAATTATAGTGGGTAATGACGGAAGCACGCAAAAAAGTTGTTTACGTACACACAGCTGCACGAGTTGATCTAAGTGAAAGCGGGATAGACCTACACGTAATACGAGTACAAGTATAGCTCTATCCCGCTCACACGTAGGGCAACTAAAAAAACACGATTTTTAAGAAGAATTGATTTGTTATCTATCTTTAAAGTTATCTACGTCTTTTCCCAGTGTGTGGCCTTAATAAAATAGCACGACTGGGTGTTAGGTTCGATTCCTTTGGCTAGATCCGATCGGTTTATTGGTGAAAGCTTTCAGCGACTTCACGCGTGGGATGCTGTAATAGGTTCCCATTGTGACAAGTTATGGAGATGTTTATGACAGAAGTTAAAGTCAAATTATGTTATTATTAACTCGGTCACCTATATGAATATGTTATTTTTTAAATTAATCTATTTTAATACGGTTTTATCGCGTTTATTATTTATTTATTTACACCTGATGTTTCAAACACTTTACAGCGTTCATGGTCGCAGGCAGGCAGGCAGGTATTAAAATAGTTTAATTTAATGAATAACAATCGCGAAAACATAAGAAATCATTATGTAATTTTTTTCTATATTCAACATTAATAGTAATCCAGTGGCCAAAACTGATAGATTTTTTAGGCTGGTTAATGGCATACAACTCTCTGTTTGATCCAGAGATCGCGGGTTCCATTCCCACGAGAAGCATACTTTGTTTAGTTGTTTCCAGTTTCGTTAGGACATTGCAGGCTTGAATCACCTGATTTTCAGATAATAAGGGTGATTCCGTGCTTAGGAAGGCACGGTAAGCCGTTGGTCCCGACTGCCATTTAGTGGTCGTTAAAGAACATTATGATCCTATTGGCCTGGTTTCCATATTAAAAAGGGTTACGTAGATCAGACGGCAGTCGCTTCTATGTAATAACTAATGCTGCCAAATACAAGACCATAATTAAAGCGTACCCTGCGCGCTACGAAGCGTAAGCTGACGACACAACTAGGAATACACGCTAGGATGAAGAAGAATAGCATACAATCCTACATCTCTCAAGGCTCCACCAACGTTGTATCTATACAAATTGAATCTCGGGAGAGTGCGCTGAAAGGTAAAAGAGAGAGAGAGAGGTAGAGTAGTAGTAAGAGATGATCACGACGACCTAGAAGCCTAGCAGAAGGTGTGGCTAATTCATGACCATACACAATCTGATCTTATTCGAATTCTGATACTAGATCTCTATCTAGTTTTAGTAGGCAACTCTATCATATAAAATTATGCCGTGTAGGCCTACCTCACGACAATTTTCTTTAGACGAATATGTAGGTCAGTCAGTTGCCTGCCTCGGACGTCGATGACCTCGCTTTATTCAATCACTCTTGATTGACAACTGATTGACGTTATTAACGCGATTGCTCGCTCGATTGGTAGGTCGAACAAACTCAAGTATGGGTACAGTGGGTCACATAGTAAAGTATGCAATCTTACCCTTTTCTTTTAGTAGTACGTGTATACTTTTCTATCTGACTAGTGTACATTCGAGTATGGTAGAATGTTCATGCAGATCTGATTCAGATTGTACATATTCTTGCATTTTCTCGTCAGAAGTTTCTTCTGGTCCTTCGAGCCGGAATCTATATTTTTTTTATTACAATTTTAAGCGCCTCATTGGTGCCAGTTGACAGTTGTCAATTGATAGATTTAAACGAGTTATGAATGGGCCAATGTCGACTCAATGAAAACCTGATCGCGTTGATTGATTGGTGAGAAAAATACGTTACGTCTTGTGGTTTTTATTAGTGTCGATAATATTTTTATTTTATTTTTTTGTAAATGTAAAAAGATCTTTTTGTATACGTTGGCAGCACCACAGGTAATGTGTCACGAGTAGACAGTATTCTTCTTCGTTTTAGCGTTTTCTTAGTTGCTTTCTCAGAGCTTAGTGTAAGTTTTAGTTATGACGGTTGCCAAAAGATCCTGGTAATCCTCTTTACAGGGAAACCAGATCAATAGGAACAATTAATTAATTCATATCAAGTGGGTTACATGATTTGATTGATTGATTGATACAATCGACTCTGAACTCCGTGATGTCAGATGTCATAATTCGGGATGAACTCCGAGCCACGGCTGTTAATTTTTCAGATAGATAGATAGATAATAAATTTATTTTGTTCCAACTGTTACACACAATAACACAGCATCATACAGACAATGAAAACAATACATACATTTCTTAAACTAATTAGCATGCAATGATTTATGTGTATAATGTTATCAGAAATGAAGAGATCCGTAGGAGAACAAAAGTCACCGACATAGCCCAGCGGATTAGTTCTTTGAAGTGGCAGTGGGCGGGGCACATAGCGCGGAGAACCGATGGCCGATGGGGCAGAAAGATTCTCGAATGGCGACCACGTACCGGTAAGCGCAGCGTTGGACATCCACTGACCAATGGTCAGATGACCTGAAAAAGGTCGCAGGCAAACGCTGGATGCAGACTGCTGCCAACCGTTCATTTTCGAAATCATTGGGAGAGGCCTATGTCCAGCAGTGGACTGACTGCGGTTGAGATGATGATGATTTATGTGTGCCACAGCAGCACAAAAAGGCTACAGCTCAGCGATATCTTGCTCCGGAGAAGCAACCGCTGATTTTCAGCTGTCACCTCTTGGATGACACGAACAAGCGCAGCCACACCAGCAATAAGATAAAGATAAAGATAGAAGATAACAAGCCTTTATTGTTTGAATTTAGGTACAAGTAAGATACGAGGCTCAGAAACAGGCGGAAAAGGTTTCAGGTTGTTTAATATCTGACATAGCCTAACCAACGGCTTAACAGTTCCTAAGCACGAAGACGTAATATATACATACATACATATACCTTTTCCCGTAGGGGTAGGCAGAGACTACGGATTTCCATTTGCTACGATCCTTACAGACTACCCTCGCTTCCTCTACGCTCATCACTCTCGTTATACACGCTCGTCGATTACGGGTACTCCTGACATCTCCCTTTTTTAATATATTTAAATATATAAATAATACTAATATGGACAAAGCCAATACAGGTTGCACGTCTTTCTTGACACTAGCAATTATTACCAACACGCGTTCCAAGCTTGTCTCCCGAGCTCCTCGTAGTCCTATTCAAATTCCGCAATTTTCCTGACAGTTAGATATTTATTCATTGTTTTCAACAGACGTAAGATGCACTAATGCGATTAACCTTGAAGGTGCGACAATGTTACGAAGTTGTAAAGTTAGTCTTAACTGGGGCAGCGAGGTCGAATTCTCTTGAAGACGGAATAAATCACTATTCTGCTGGAGAAAGTACGCTTCATAGATATCGTTTCTTATTTGAAAAAAAATCTTCATGTTTTTATTAAGCGGGTCATGTGTGTCGCATGCATTTGGAAAGATGGGCAAAAATAATGATTAGCTGGGTCTTAAAAAAGAGATGATCCGATGACGAGAGTTCGATACAAATTGGAAAGAAAGAAAAAAGCCCTGGATAGAGATGTGTGAAAAAAAGGGGGGTGGCTTTGCCCAGCATTGGACACAAAAAAAATATATTGATGTACTCGGATTTCTAACTTTTGTGAAGTTTAAAAAGCCAAGTCTATTATGATGAGTAGTTACACGGTTACATCCGCCATGTTGCCATTGTTTGTTACCTTTTTTGTTTTACCTACTGAAGCAATCTTCCAAAAAATTCACACATAGAGTTAGGAGAGATAAAAAGAACAAATTATTTCATTCCAGAAAATAGTCCTGCTACGTGGACTTTTATTGAGTGCAAAACAGCTGGCAAAAGCTAGAGTATCCATAGTTATTAAAGACACTCATTCATTCACACCTTGGTTTTTTAGCTGTTTTCCGATTGCACTGAGTCGGTCAGTGAGGTCACATTGTCTTTTGATGCTGCATACAAATTTTCGCATGCGAAACCGCTGGCAATAACTCGCTTATAAAACGAACAGCATATGGTAGAAATGGAAGTAATATTAATATAGAAGCGATATAGAACGGCTGTCTGTCCGTCAGTGTTGTTGTGACGAGAAAACTTCCTGATCAAGTGCAGTGGGCGTATAAAGTTGTAGGGTTAGTGATAAGCTAAGCGGAGTATGTTATTTGATTTATAGTAACAGTTGACCAAGCGTGCAAATCAAGCGAGAATCTCCATTTCGCTTTTTGCGGGTTGTTTGTCTGTGGTAGCGGAATATGTTTGTTCTCTGAATGTTTGTTGGCTGGTCGCAATTCTGAAAGGATCTTTACGAAACATGGCATACGCGTTCCCTGTTTTTTTTTTATTGAAATAGCGGCCGAAGATAGAGGGCGGTATGTTAAAGTAGAAAAAGCGTTATTTTTAAAAATATTTCAAACGAAACCGTTTTCATAGTAGCTTTCGCGTGATCTACTGTACACAGAACTACTATTCATAAAGTATTTTTTAAGTACTTAAATCTTTAATTTTGGTTTCCTTTCAAAAGGATTAGGGATTTTAGACAGCAATCAATCGTGTTTTTACCAAAGCTGTGTACTGAGCGGGATACGCTACAATTATGATCATAAACTTACGCTTCAAACGTATCTCGTAATAATCCTCCCTTTTCGTATTTGACATACCTGCAATACGCAATTGTCTAAAAAGTCACTGAGAAATAAGGAAGAAGCTCATATTTCGTTCTATACGCTATTTCATGTCCACTTAGCTCGCACCCTTATCCGTCATGCTTCGTAAAATCTGACGCGAGCTGCGCAAGAGTCTTATTAAGGGCGGTGCATACGAGTGCAAGCAAAACATTGTATTTGATGGACTTAATGCGGCCAGAGTGAAGGCTCTATAATTTGCTGGATTTTCATTTCAATCGAATTATGTTTTGCATAGTTATAAATGGCTCTAAGGTAGAAATAAAATATTTTTTAATTTTTTTGTCTAAATAAAATGATTGATTATAATAAGAAAACGTATTAAAATATTACAAAATCGACATTTTTTTTCTACATTTTATTTATTAATTTACTCTGTCGTAAAATGACTGAAAGACTAGGTTAAATTAAATCATGTTGTAATGTCAATTTTTCTTTTTTTACAGGTAAGGGAACTAATATGGACACGAGAACTTAGTATGTAGGTATTGATGTAAACAATAAGCACTTTTTAATTTCCAAAACTTAAACAAAATGCAAGCTTGTAGTACACCGACCGTGCACAAGTAAAGTCAATGGTATACATTCCTTGCCAGTAAATGTAATCAGACAAAACTTTATTGTTAAAGTTTCATCCACAACTCTGATGTAACTCTCACAAAAGAAACAGGTAAAATTGATTAACACACATGAAATATATTGTCACAAGTTCTTAACCGAAATACACAAAGCAGTCCGGTGAACTCTGTATTAATTTCCCCCCTTCATCTCCCTTAACGCCCTGTCAACCCCTGAGGAGATAAACGTCACTCTCCTGTTGGTGACATACCCGTGACGTACCTTTGTAATCTGTCATCTGCACCTTAAGGTCCGATGTTTGATTTTGTATGAGTAACGCATTCATTGTTCCGGAATGTTGCGTTATATCAGATTCCGAAAGAATAGCTGGGGGTAGACAAACTACATCTTCCACAATGAATTTCATTTGTTTCGATGGACGCAGTTAGTGCGCTTATAAACAACTTTATAACTTTTAATTATTTGTAAAAATGATGAAGTTCCATGTTATACTTTCATCGTCACAGTCGTAAGAAGTCCACAGCTGGACATAGGACTCCCTTATTTATGTACATCTTTATTCTATACTAGCTTTTTCTCTCAGCTCCGCATGCGTCAAAAAGTACCCTATGTTTGACCCCGGGTCTTCAATCATATTCATACCAAATTCCGTTCAGCGGTTTCGCCGTGAACTCTCTCCTGAGACTCAAACGCTCAATACCGCTTGTAATCACGGGATCTACGGCAATTCTGACAGCGCGTCTCTGTATTGAATCGAATCTACAAATAAAATGATAGGTAAATAAATATATAGAGACAAATTACACTGTTTGAGTTTATTAATATTACAAATTACACATTCAATCAGAAAAAGAAAATTCATCTTGACCCGACCGGGGATGGAACCCGGGGCCTCCTGAGTAGCGAGCAGGCATGTTAACCATTACGCCATGAAGACGCCATGATGTTTTTATCACTTGTATCTATTCGGTTCGGTACCTAGTTAAGACAGCTTCTTCGTTCTAATATGAAAGCTGATAATAACAAATTGTTATCATATTAGCCTCTGATTGATTAACTAAATGTGAATTATTTTCGTTTAGATGTTAATTTATCGATCTATCAATGATTGATATAGTCTAGTTTAAGTTGGCGACAACTATCTAATAGATATACTGTGATCATAATTGATTACAAGATTAAATTAAACGATTATTGTTAGAATGATGTAATACTATAAGGGTTCAAAAACAGAAATTTAACACTTATTCAAACAAAATTGAAATACATAATCAGGTACTTGTCAGTGATACTACAAAAGCTATGCTCTTCTGCAGGGTTATTTTTGTAAGCTGAAATTTTTGCATAACGTTTTATCCGTCAAACTTAACTAAACTTTAAATGAAAAACAAATATAAGTGAAAAACCGAGATCGAGAACCGACCGAGAACCAAAAATTTTTCGTCATTCCATTCAAATCTAGAGCTAGTAAGATTTTGTATGAGACGCCAAAATTGTTTTTTTTAAAGCGGTTTACTCGTAGTGGTCTACTTTTGGTTCTAGCCAATGGTTTCAAAACAACCCTATACTTACTTTCATCATCATCATCACTAGCCGAAGGTCCAATATCCGAAAAATCTGTAAAAAAAAAATAAACTAGGTTCTGTTCTATCTTCAGCTTCAGCCAGTACATAAAACCAATATTCTCTGATAAGAAGATGCTTAATAGTAAGATGTCCCTCGAGTGCAGTCGTAAGAAGGCTTCAAGAGCTGCACTCATTTGCATTTGCCGTGCACCGTGCAGTCTCTATGTAGGGTAGTTTAATAAAATGTTCTATAAAACCAAATTATTACTTGTGACAGTGTATTTTTTGAACTAAGCTTTTCGACTCATATCGGCTGGCTTTTTTTAAAATTTTATTTGTTTGCTCTAAATGCTAGTCACTTTACACACCAGCCAGTTTTTTAGACGAATTGAGTGATGAGTTAGATTTTTGCTGTCGTTTAAACATTTTTTTTTTTGCGCTTGACTGCAAATTACTGAAAGTAGCCAGTTGATGGCAGATATAAATGACCTACCTAGTCACCGAGGATACAAGAAGAAGCCAGGATTTGCCCATAAAATTGTTTTAGTGTTAAAAGTCACTCAGTTAAGAACAACTAAACATGAATAATTCTACATTGACTAGTTGAAAACAATATCTTATTTTAGAGATAAATAGCTCAAAAACTAAATTAAGCTCCCAGCATTAAGTTCGGCTTTCGTACTATACGATTGTATTTTGTGCAATAAAGTTTCAATAAATATTATCATAGATAAACTAATTTTATTCTTAAATACGATCGTAAGCGCGTTTTCCTATACAAAATTTCTACAAACCATTGAATCATACTAGGGTTACTCCAGGGTGACAATTCTCATATTTGCACAATTGAAACATTATTGGATCGTAATGAAAATTTTTGACATTTTTGGTATTTTGTTACTAATTCTAATCGTATTCCGTTGGCGTGTCATTGAACTGCAATTGGAAAATTTGATTTTCAGTGCCATGGCCTTTTAAAGTTTATTAGCGGAATTGACACCCTGTTGGAAGGTTTCCCTACGCCATCCAGTCTATAATTTCCCCAGGTAATGAAGGTTGAAATTCCGTTACAACAAGACTGCTGGCGGTCAGAGCATGCTAAAACACCTCTGCCAAGAAAGTGATAGGCATCAAGCCTTTGTTTCGTTGCATACTTATGCAGCCGTCAAACAGAACAGCCGTTGGGGAGTGGAACTGTTTCATACGGTGCGAGTAAAAGCATGCTTTTGTGGCATTTATTTAAATCTTTACACTATCTAGAGCATTCTAGACTCTATACATGTTCGTAATACCTTTTTATAGCATAACAGGCGAAATGCATCATCTTTTTTTCTTAATATTAAAAATAACAA
Source organism: Euzophera pinguis (assembly GCA_947363495.1). NCBI lineage: Eukaryota > Metazoa > Arthropoda > Insecta > Lepidoptera > Pyralidae > Euzophera > Euzophera pinguis. The sequence goes on from OX376159.1 coordinate 1,164,230, forward strand.
ACTAGTAAAAAGTGGTTATAATCTAATGTAGACAACGTAGCAAGTGTCGCAGGTTTCGTATCTTAGTAATTTTAGAATTTTGTGAAGTCGTGAAGTCGGTTTTTATTGACAGAATTCTTATTTGTTGTATACAAATAAATAGAGACGAAAAGAGGGAATTTGCTTCTGAACATGGATATGAAACAGCGAGAAAGTATAATTAGACGTGTGTAGTTTTTTTTCTAAAAAGCTCTTACTAAATCAGAATCGACATTCTACAGTCTAGGTAGAGTCCGAGCTGTTTTACATACCTTCTATTCAGTTGTTTTTAAAGGGTAGCATCACCTGTCAATCAATTTATTTATTTGTCACGATCATGGGCACTAGCAGGTATAACTCGCCCAATTTACACAGTCCATCGTCGGCCATCAGTCACCTCGGCGGCCCGGGGCTCCGCGATCTGATACCGTGTATGATGCGATTGCGATTTGCGATTATACCGTGCGATTTGTGCGATCATACCTCTGCTTTACAAGCATTTTTATTGCTTTGCTTCAGGTGTTAGAAAACTTCGCCTTTTATTTCAATAGTTAATACAGTTCGAGAGGATGTCCTTGGATAGGTCAATGGATGGTTACATTGTTGACTGAAAGCAGAATGGACAAGGTCAAGATCATGATGCCACTATGAATGAATTATTGAAGTTCATAATATCAATGAGAGCAATGGAGCGAAGTATTATCGGTGTCAAACTTATCGGTCGTGTTAGAAATACTACTCTACGCTCGATCACTAACGTAGTGGATGTAGGTGAAAGATGGCTAGGCTGAAATGGGATTGGGATGGTCACATCTACCGCATGTATCCCAAAAGATGAGCCTACATTTTAACCTCTTGGGTTCCAACTGACGGGTACAGAAAGCGAGGAAGCAAGAACGCGATGGGCACACGAACTTCAATAATTCGATAAAAACTGGTCAGAAAGTGCTATGTCCAGAGATTTATGGAAGGTGGCGGCTTTTGCCCAGCAGTGGGACATACAAAGCTAAAAAAATATCATTATCGTTAGGATTCTAAAAAGGTTCCAACCTGGTACCAGTTAGTAATGTGATTACCCTTTATCGATGCACAACTGCGAATGCTCAGCGTCAAGTCAAAGTTCAAAATATTAGGTACATTGTTTTTTTATGCAGTTATAGCCACATTTAGTAATAACGCTTTGATAATAACTCTCTTCTAGAAAGTTTTAAGTAATAATAATGATATTCTCTAATAGTCCTTTTCCCACCGGCTCTGTCCATCACACGTCAACAAGTGGATTTCTGTCAGTCACGTGACTGTCAGACAGACGCGTAACGTAACCGGACTCCGAGGAACTACTAATCTTTATTGACGTCTGCCTCTTAGACTAACGTGAAATTATAGTCAGAGCGAGCGATTCTCAGCCTAATTTTGTTGGAAATAGAATTTACTTTATGTGAATTTATTATGGTTGTTGGTGTTTTGAAAGACGCGTTCATTAGTAGCGCGTTTTCGTCTTAAGTAGACAACGTCGATTATTTTGATTTTTATTGATAGGTGATTTTTTGGATAGTTTGAGGAAGTTTTGAAAATTATGGGGTACAAAAATTTCATACTGTAGAAATATCTGCTACTAAAAAAGTAAAACGGGCTGAAATGTTGCAATAAAAACAGTACTTATTTGTTCTATCGACTTATATTATACCGTATGGTAAAATATATGCTTAATCAATTTAATTGATTGAATATAGAGTTTAGTAGTATAAATATGACTGCTTTGATAAGATAAAAGAAAAATCAAACTTATTACACAAGTGCCGATAAATTGTGGTTATTTCCAACTAATTAAGACCAAAATGATTTATTTGTTGAACATATTACAGTCAATCTTATTTTTTTTAATTCTGGTCCACCACCTGACCACCAGTGTACACTGTAGGACTAAGTAAATAGAGCAGTGTTATGACTGCGCACACGCATCCTTTTCACCGACTCATTGTTAGACAAATATACGTTTTTTTTGCTCAACAGTGTATTAGTGTTAAATAATATGGATACGACTACGACGATCCTTTTTGAATTAGAAATTTGGTGAAAGTGAAAAGTCATATAAGTAAAGGCATTTTGGCTTTTTGAAGTACTTGGAGCGACTTGGCCCAAAGTTACATACGAAACCTAAAGAGAAGCATAATTTAAGTGTATGCGAAAGTCATTTTTGTAAGCAATGTAGAAATTATAAAATTATGGCTATGGTGCTTTATTTTCGATATTAATTTAAAAAAAAATTCGTCAAATGCATTGCGACTGGCATACTATTGGTTCTCATAATATTAGTCAGAGCTAAATAACTAATAATAGATTTGATAAGAAAAACGAGATGAACATTTTATTTATTTATTAGAAGTTTGTTGTGCCAGAAAAAATACTCATAGCAATTGGCGGGCTTAATGCTAAGAACATTCTCTATTAGTCAACTTTTGGTTCAATCAAGGTACCAATGTAACAGAATCCATCGGCGGCGTATCCATACTAATCTCTCGTCATATATTTTTTGTTCGTCAGTCAAACATATCAGCATTTGATGGATGGATGTTTATTCTTGCGCATTAGAGGCCCTACCTGACTTATTTGTGCCTTTATTGATATTAAGACGTATCCCTGCCCATAATTATAATATTATTCATCACGACCAAGAAGAAGAAATCTAATGGAGGTCAATCATCGACATAATTAATTAAGTTAAATGTCTCAAAATTTGGTATTATTTGAGTTATGTGCTCGAAATTCAATTTTTTGTAAGAAAACGCATGTTTTTACATATTATATGCTATCGTCTACGCATGCTAGACAAGTAACTGCAAGAAAAAAAAATTGCCAAGTTTATCTTTTTTTTATGAAGTTATTTTGCGCCTCAATATCCCTAAAGTTAAGGGCGATAAGACTCGTATTGTGAAATGATCGGGCAAAATTGATTGATAGTCATATAACATTTTACTCAAAAAATTAACAATTAAATAAATATAATATTACTAGCTTTTTCCCGCAGCTCCGCCTGCATCAAAAAGTAGCCTATGTTTGACCCCGGGTCTTCAACTATATTCATACCAAATTTCATCAAAATCCCTTCAGAGGTTTGGCAGTGAAAGCGTAACAGACTGAGAGAAAGACAGACTTTCGCATTTAATATGGATACTAGCTGTGTTTCTAAGCTCTTTGACCGCGTCCCTCCTCGTCATTCGTCTAAAAACCAGTCAATCATTCGGCGATACGTTGAGTGATTATGTGAAGAAACTTTTTTGATAGAACCGGGTTCATAAATTAATTGAAATTGAATTCCAATTTGTAATTAATTTGATGATTTATGACTTCTCGAAAATGACGTATGAGTATTATTATTTTTTGAGGTTACACCAGAAGACAATTGAGACAAACAAAACCGAGTGAGTAAGCGAGATAGCGCAATACAAGCTGTAAGGCGACATCTCGCTTGCTCTCTCGATTTTGCCCTGCTTTAAGAGATGGTGGTAAGCCTCCTCGAGGCCTTTCCCAGAGCCAACTGTAGTGAAGATGTCTAGTTTTTGAGGTCAAGATCTTCTTTGGATTAAATTATGCCATTGCAGCGCTTTAACATTTTTGCTGGAATACAAAATGTCACGTGATAGGTATATTGTTTTGCCAACTAATTAGGGATTTAAAAAGTAAAGCAAATTGAAACATTTCTCCAGCTCTCGGTAATTCTAACTTTGAAACCGTTCCAACGTTGACAGCTACAAACTTTTCTGTCTTTCACTTGTCAGTCAACGTTGTCAACCATTGGCACTAGTTAGCGAGTGAAGTCACGGACGAAACTTGTCGTAAATTAGGATTTCCTCGAACTCGACCCAAATGTTGACATCTCGCGACTAGGGTGACTAAATCGTTGGCAAAAATAGATAAAATAGAAATTATTTTCATATATATTCTTGTATTTCATCAATATTTTCTTACTCACTTAGTAAGAGAGTTGATCTTTTTTATGATTGTAATGATATTTAACCTGATAGTCTGAAAGTTATTTGAGACTGACTCTAACCGTATTTTCTGTTTAGGATTATTTTGAAGAAAATAGCAAGCTAATTCTACAATATCGCGATATATCAATAATAGTTTTTATATTTAGTTGTAACTAACTTATTTATATCTAGAAAACTACCTAGTTTATGTGCCTTTGTTGTTCCTTCTTCTTCTTTCGAATGATTTAGCCTATGTTTTGTACTTTCAAATAAACAAATCATTCCTTGATTTAAAGAATCACTTCAATCTAGAAATCATTAATTCATTAAAAACTAATTTATTCACATAATAAATCATTCGTTCGTTCTGCAGGTCATTTATCATTTATGATCTAATTCAATCTAGTACCTAAATATTCCACTGTTCCATAAGCCACTATCATGGACCTCAGTAGATAGATGGAGATTTTTGCCATACTCGCCACGCTAGCAAGCGGGTTGTCGAGCACAGTTTTTAATCCATGATATGATGCCTATGTACAGGCTATTTTTCTTGTAATTGCTTGTATTTAACAATGTATCCTTGTTGTACAATAAAGAGTTTTTGTATTGTATTGTATTGTATGTTCAGCAGTTTACGTCTTGTGGCTGAGATGATAATGATTATAACCCAAATATTACAATCGCATAGTCACCCTATCGCTCGTCAAATATTCTATCATTCAGTCGTCAATCGACTCGTCAACTTTGAGCACGCACTAGCAATTACGACGTACACTGGGCCAAATAGTAAAGTATACCACTTTACCCTAACCTTTACACCTTTGCTCGTATATTTTTATTTGAAGCCCATTATACATTCGTCAACAATGTGTGTGGTCTTTCTTGGAATCCTACGGGATGATGTGAAGTGACCACTACAGATTGTATCATGGGATGGGTTCGTGGTTTGAGGGCAGTTGAAAGAAGGTAAGAAAAATATTTTATTTGTATTTTCTTAATTTACTAGACTCATTTCGGTCCTCAGTGCTTTGCTAGTACAGTCTATACGGTCTATTCCGAGCCCGTTGAGTCGAGCAAATACCACAGGTTGAGCAGTGGGATTAAAGATAGTTCAAAACTTGATAAATTATTTATTTATTAAGACTTACATACATACATACCATCACGCCTTTTCCCATAGGGGTAGGCAGATACCACGGATTTCCATTTGCTAAGATCCTTACAGACTTCCCTCGCTTCTTCTACGCTCATCACTCTCTTCATACACGCTCATCGATTACGGGTTCTCCTGACATCTCCCTTTTTTAATATGTCTGCGATTTGGTCGCAGTTCCCGAGCTCGGCCTTCACCGACTTTTTCTGACACCTTTGATTTGTAAATACCTTTCTTAAGTCTCCTTTAATTTTTAATATATCTTGAATTTATGAAATTTAATATATCTAATTCTTTCTCATTCATAACTGGCAGGAAAATCTTATCACAGAATTAACCGTATATGTGCTTTTCATATTTTAAATGTCTGCATCAACTATGTGTGCAATCAAGGCTTTTGAACTACATTTTTTTATTAAACAAATATACTGCAGAAAACTTATAACACAATAGCTGTTGCACCTTGTTGCGAGTTAACCCGGGTTTCGCCACAGTCTGTGAAGCCTGACCGGCCTTTGACCACAACCTTTTTCGCACATTCTTGTCGTACGTGATCCACTTTTCATTACCAGTTATTAGCTTCTTCAAAAATGGTTCGTTTTCAGTACATCGTAATAAAGAATCACCAATGAGTACGCGGTTCATTAGTTTTCTTTCAGTGAGCTCGTCGAGCTTTTTTGTGTACCCAGTTTTTTCAAATGCGCCAAAACTGTTTTGTGGTCAATTCTCAGTTCTTCAGCTACGTCGTTACTACTGATATGCCGATCTTGCTCTACTTTTTCAAAAATGGCATCCATTTTATCCGTAATAGGGCGACGAGAGCGAAGTGCATCATTGACATCAAAATTTCCGGATTGAAAAGCTTAAACCAAATTAGTGCTACTCTCACAGATACTGCACTAGGTGCGTAAACATCGCAAATTTTTTTCGTGGCTTGCGTTGCATGTTTACCTTTAATGTAGTAAAATTTTAAAATGTATCGAAATTCTTAATTAGATTCACTCATCTTGACGGTAAGAAAAATAAATGAAAATCACACATTTTCCAAATTTGAATTTGAAATTATCTTCTTTAAAATTAAAACTTTTAATGATACTAAAACCAGCCAGATACAAATAGTATAGCCAAAGAGATTTTATTACAAATTACATACTATATGCGAAAATACTTATTATATAGAAGATAGATGGACTTCCTCATCTACATGCGTACACATAATTTGTGTGTGTATTTGTACTAGGAAGCACAAATAATCATTCAGTCAGAATATGTATAAAAATGTATGGAGCTTTATACGGTCGACCAGAAAATAAATGGAATAAAACTTTGAATTAAAATAAACTTCCAAATAAACATTTACTCTTAAAAAATAATGCAAAACACGTATTGTTACGACGTAAAATAAAAACTTTAGACATGTCCCTACTTTATTAATATAAGAATGCGGATATCACTGCTCTGGGTCCAAGAATAAACATAGTTATGGCTTAAAGTTAAGTTAGCTCGGAAACTCGCGTTTAAAACAGTCCAGTTAAAATTTAAAAGTTAGCGTTTTGTCTGGTTTAAACGCTTATTTAGATTTCTTCATCTTTTGAATACGGTTTTTTGTATGTTTGCTTAGCATCGAAATTATAACACCTCATTTTTGAACGCTAATGAACACTATACGTCAATCGCGCATGGCAATTCACGTTAACGTATTGAGCAAAACCAAACCACGGAAAAGCTTTGATGTCTTAAGTTTTATCTACTAGAGAGGTAAGTAGAGAATAGAATAGAATAAAATAGAATATATCTTTATTACGAAAGCTATCACGCAGGTACAGAAAAGGTCTTTTATACTTATGCTACATGTTTATAATGTACATGGCAGACGTCTCAATAGGTGGTGGTTCAGTGATACGCTAGACATGCAAGCATGTCTAGCACAGATTTTCAGCCACCACCTTCTGAGGAGTCACGGAACAAGTGATCCTAAAACAAAGATTTATATAGATATAGAGAGCTTTTCCGTTTCACGCAACCACTTCCCAACAACTTTAATTAAAAGCATTTTTATCGCAAAACCTCAGTTCAAAAAAACTCTAAAGAATCCCCATTAAAACCGAGCAATCAAATTCAAAATTAAAACGCACTAAAACTGCGACAAAACCACTAGCGGATTTATAAACCGAACACTAACACACTTTCACGTGTCAATGGATAGCCGTAAAAGCCGAAAACGTCGAAAAAAAGTAAACAACAGCCACGTACATGCATCTTTTTCACTCCACTGACAAATGGTTATAAAGCTGGTTGACTGTACCAACGAAAAATCATTCACAAATTGTGACGCCACCCGCTTAGCCGACGAGCCACTTTTTATCCACTCGCCATCAATAAAACGCTGAAAAAAAAAACGCCGTGACGTCACGGGTTACGTTTTCGCACTGAGGACGGCGGATAAATCAACCGGCTCGCTAGCGTGGAGTCGGCTCGGCCGAATTGTGGCATTTTATGGCTGTTTGATTTACACTAGCCATGTAGTATTTTAATGTGCGATAGCCGGGCCGAGTTTACACGAATAAAAGCCGATATTGCTCAATGAAAAGGGTTTATAACCGACGGAATAAAACGTTATTGGGCCATTTTATTTGCTATTGATTATGTTGTTACAATGTGTTAACACGGAATTAGATAATATTTAATTTGGTTTTTGTATATTCGTGAATTTCATTGACATCTTTTTTCTTTCTTTCCCTTTACGTGGTAGTATAATGTTTCGTCATTTTTGGGCTTATGCGCAACGTCATCGTGTTATTAGACACGGTTCAAATTATCACGTGAAATGAAAATAAAATCTGCTCAAGATCACTGAATCAGAATTATTTATTTTGCAAGAATACATGTATAAAATATGTTACGAAATTACTAGTGAAGCTAGGAAAAGTGTTTCATCGTAGAGTGACAAAAAGATTCACGCAGACGGAATCGCAGCCTATAACTAGTATTGCCTTAGTAACAATTCTAAAGATACTATACCCGGAAAGACGGTTTCCAATAATCTAGAAAGCAAGAGCTACTGATCCAATTATAATTATTAAACCGCAATATTAAGATGTTACAAAGTAGAACAAAAATCATTATCTGCCAGAAACCTTTGAAAATCACGAGCAAAACTTTGATTCATTTTAAACAACAAAATGACCCTTCCAAGAACATCTTTATCATTTGCCGACGTCAAAATTATTCAGATTAAATAATAAAGGTCGCATTAACAAAAATAATACAAAAAAAGGCTTATCCTCACTAACCTAACTCTGACTTTGACAGACACGGTGCATCACAGTTGATCAACTGGTGTCCCGCCACCGCCCTCGAGCGTTCGTTCACTTCATTCATTCACTCACTCCGACGTCGGGTTCGAGTGATCTCTGATCACCTTACGTGGGCGAATTTCTTTTTTTTTATCGAGCTGTGGAGCATTTGAAAAAGGAAGAGTTTTTGGCCAGTAATATTTTTTAGCCTAGTTAGCCATTTTGGATGGCTTTTAAGCGCTTTATAACGTTTTTTGGAGATTTATGAAGGTGCTTTTGAACGCTTTTATTAAGTGTTAACTTATTAAATTTTCTTTGAAAATAAGTTGATAGACGCCTCGAAAGACTTTTATATCGAAGTTAATGTCAACAAGTTTAACTGAATTTGACAACATACGACATTTTTCTGGAAATGAAAAATTGTAAATATGAAGTCTATTTGCCTTTTACGAAAACGTGCAACATAATGAACGACATCGGGCCATTAGTAATTACCAAGTTGGATATCTTAATATATTTATATTGATGGATAGCATGAGTTCCTATATATCCAGTTGTCATATACTGATGACCAACGTTAAATACTGCAGAGTGCATCGCCAAAAATTCACTGGCTTTAAAAAAAATGGTGATTGATTAACTTGTTGCAATCCTATACTTACGTTATTAGCCTTCAAAAATTAATAGGATTAAAATATTGTAAATAGTAAATTATCTAGATGACATGCTAACTTGATCTTCATCTTGAAAAAATCGAGACGAAACAAAGCTAAAAGGAATATTCACAAATGACGCCACCAAAACTTCAGCCCAGATGGACGATATAGACGTAATAAGAAAAACTCGAAACAATAGACATTAATAAGAAGCGGAAACGGGCAAGTCAGCGGATGCGCTTATTAAAACATTTACCCGGCCAATATGTGAGACGTGCACAATATGTGACCACAGCTCGGCCGTATGTGACGACCGGTGGGAATCGCTGAGAAAACTTCATTAACTAGCCCCCTAGCCCCCTCCACTGGGTGACGGACGGGGGACGTCCGCTTATTACGTCTCGAACGTGCCGCGAAATCGAAGAAATGTGACGTAAATACGAAAAAGAATCGTTCCACTGATTGGCTGGTCTTTGTGCTCGGTTGACCGTTAATTCGATCCGTATCTAAGGGGCTCATTTTTCGGTTTATTATTGATGCGATCTGCTGTATTAGATGACGCGAAGATTTGCCCGATAAACGCTGAGCGGTTGACGGTGACAACAGGCTATTGTTGGATCCAACGGGATTAGTTTACAAATCTGTAGCGATGGGAACGTCATCGTTTAAGTGTGCTTTGCTTGATGTATTGCCGATTCATGACATGAAATCTTATGGGAATACTTCAGTGTTAAATTAATCAGCAATTCTGCACCTATAGAAGCGAAATCGTTTTATACGTTATATATTGGAGTAATGTTGATCAGAGATGTAGAATCTAATGATAGTTAAGGTCTTGTTAACGGACTTTTATAAGCTGAAAGTCATTTGTGAACAGCGCCAAACAAGGGGATATTACTCATCAACATCATTTTGTCGTGTCCTGTGGTCTGGTTTCTCTATAGAGTAGTTACGAAGGCTATTTCTCCATTGTTGTCTCCATATACTGAATTGAAGCGAAACCTGAGCTTAATGCCCAGGCTGAGAGATAAACCTTATCTAGGATTTTGACTAAAATCCTAGGCTCTGAATCATAAGCTAAAGATATCTAGGATGATGATGACATCATAATAAAAAATTATTGCAATTTTCTTTCAAACATTGTTTAGTATCTGTATAAGTGTGTAAAATAAACGGCAGATATCTTCAGACGTTAACGACCTCTGAAACAGATCTCGCACCTTCCTGACCTACCGCAATACGCCTGGGAATACCGTTCTTTATATTACCAGTAGATATAGTAGTTTTATAGTACTCTTTTCTACCAGTTTGTTGTAAATGTGTTTATACTGCTCTGTGAAGACTTATGTTGCAACATTTAGAAAATTAAGGAAAAAAAGCGATAAATAAGTTTTATAAATATTATTTTCATTAATTGTTTTTTTCCATTAAATAACTTATTGTACTTAAAACAAATACAAGAGGTACTCGTATTAAAACATATTTTTAATGATAAAGTTAGTTTGTTTAGTAAGCTAACTTTGCAGGTTAGACCACTTCACCCTAGCCCCGAATGTCTATCTTATTTGATATTTAAGTTTAGCTTTGAATTACCCGATGGTATTTGTTAAACAAATCATTTCGGAACCAGGAGTGGCTTTGGTGTTTTCGAAACTTGCGAATTAGCTAAATAGGAGTTATAAGGCTGTTACGATGATTATAATTTAGTTTCTTTATTGTCACCCACAACAATAGAACTAATGAAAAATACCGATTACAAACGGACTACTCCGTACGCTGACCCTTGTACTCCATAAGGCACTCAATACACTCCGGGAGTGCATTAATGGCATTTTTCACATGTTTCTTGGATCACAGGTCAAGTCAGCCACCCTTGCAAGAGTAGGGGGAGAGTGTAAGGAGGCGACTAGGTGGGGGGAATGTCTCCCGTCAATCAGTTCGCGCAACGTGACCTGAATTTTATAGGGACATTGGCACGACGATAAGACGTTTTTTTATGATCGCCTAACGCGTGCGATTTGCTATTGGCGTAATCTTCGTCTGCTGGTATTGTGTGTGAGTTTTTGGTTTTTTATACGATTTAATTTTTTGAAGTTTTCCTTTTGGCAAGAGGTGGCGCAGGACAGATAGACGTGATCCTTTGCAGGCCAATACTGATTTTGGCGACCCGATTTGAGTCGCCTAGTTAGCTTTTCTCGGTGGCTTCGTTCATGTGTGTGTTTTTTTTTAAATCGAGAAGTTTTCTCATAAAAGAACCTCGTTTTATTATCATTCCCGAGTTTTGCATTTTACATTAATAACCCATCTTGTAATTATTTATTTGGATCAAAATTGTCCGAAATGAATGATTATTGGTCAATTACTTTTATTTGGGTACCGATCGAGAAGAATTGAAGAAGCTTCATCGATAAAAGCCCAGCTCTCAAATTTATGATGATGAATGAGATACCGATTCATCTGGTGACGCTGGACCTCTATGTCATTGTTGTAATAAATATATTATGTTAGTAAATATAGTATATTAGTAAAATCTGATACCGGGGTGAAAAGTGTAGACTGACCATGTAACTCGATATGAATGAATAGAGTTAACAATTTTTTATGCAGAAAACAGGCCTGTTTATAATGTATGTTTGTTATACGAGTATGTTAACAATTTTTACAAAAATAATATTAAAATTTGTATTCGTATGTTAGTCCTTCCACACACTATGCGAGGCGTGATTGAAGCCCACAAAAATGTCGGCCGACGTAGCGCCAAACCGCGCCCGATTTATATTTCATTTTCACTATTACACGAACACCACGACCACGATTTACGATTTCATTATGTCCGGACACGAGTTGAAGTTTTATTGATTTGAGAATATGCGATTACAGTGTAAAATTAATTGAAAACTAATCAAAAGTAGGTGATGTTGAAAATTCATAGAAATCTGACTCAATACTTCATACAATAAAAAATATTATATCTTTGTATTTGTATTGAAAGGATACAATAATAGATTTTGATGTAGGTAAATTTATTAAACTTAACGCGAATAAGTGTGCCAATTTGCTAGCAGTCGTGTAAAATTCGTTTTGTTTATTTAGTTTTATTTAATCTTTACTCTATCAAAGAAAAGCTTTTAATCTATTATAAACTAGAAAAATACTGCACCATTATAACAATTATACAACTAAAAAATAAATAAATCCTATTTACAATCTTAATACGCTCATCACTCTCTTCATACACGCTCGTCGATTACAGGTACTCCTGACATCTCCCTTTTTTAATAATCGCAGACATATATACGTAGAAGAAGCGAGGGAAGTCTGTAAGGATCGTAGCAAATGGAAATCCGTGGTCTCTGCCTACGAGTACCTCTACGGAAAATAAGTACAATCTTAATAACGTGGCCATTTTAAAATAGGACACGTCCAAAAATTCTATCACCCATCAAAATAATAAATTACACTCTTGAGTTGCTGATGTTAATATAAATTATTTATTTTTAAATTAAAAATGGATTATAATAGTTAACTTCGAAGCGAGTAGCTAGTTATAAAACATTTCTGTCATTTTAGTCCGGCCACACACTGTGTGATTGAAGCAACAAAAAAGTCGGCCGCGCCAAACCACTCGTTTAAATTTCACTATACGAAGGCGATTTACGATTTCATTATACACGTATTCGGCTGCGAATCGTGGACTCGCGACACGGCTTTTGCGTGAAGTTTTTGACTTTATCGCTCTGAATTGAGTGATGAATAGGTTAAAGTGCCAATTCACTGCGCGCCAACTAAATATTGCTTGCTTTAGCTTAGTCTAGTTTCGATTCCTGATTTATGTGCAAAGTTTTTACTGTAAATATATACAGTAATAAATATACTATCATCATCTTGGCTGCAAGAAGTTCAGTCCTGGTTATATGCTTTTTTCCAATGCTGGATATTAGGCCCTATCATTATCATTTTGATGAGTTTGAAGCCTAAATCAAATAAGAAGGTATTTGTATGTATTTATATATTGAACAGATGTTATGCTCATACGTTTAATCAACGAGGAAACATTTTAAATTTCTGAACTTTGAGACTCTTTTTCGAACCCTAAACTTACCCCTCAATCATTAAAATACGAACGTTCGTTAAATCTACATTATCTAAATTATGTTTAACTCCTTTTTGTCTTGTCTATTTCTGACGTGCGAACGAGACGAAACATAAATTAGTTAGCGTGGTCTTACACTTATATTACTAATAAATAATATTTTAATAATATCACACCCCTTCTCTAATTGTCGATAAATCATTTTTTATTTACATTAGCCTCGTCTGCATACAAACATTAGCGAAAACAATCGACCGTTCCCTTTATCAGCCGCTGCAGTCTACGTACTGATAATAAAAAATAATTTCCACCCGCTACGCTACATAAATAACCATTACAAAGCGCATTCATACAATTACATACTTGGGGGATGGATCGTTAAATATCATATTCTGGGGCGAGAGGGAAGGATGCGACTAGTCGCGCGGATTAGTCGCAAGATTGTAACTGGACTAATCATTGTCTCAGTGTGCGATGTTTTGTTAAAAGTTTGATTTTATAATATTATGGACCTATGCTATTTATCTGTGTGTATATATATATAAAAATAAGAGTGACTGACATATCACTCTGCAGCCCAAACTGCTGGGGCGTTTGGTTCCAAAATTTTGACGTGGGTTCCTTTTATGGACTAGGGGTGCACTAAGAAAGGATTTTTTAAATACCTGTTTTATGATCAACACCTAAAATGGGGAAACCGGATGACTATGTCTTAAAATCGGCACGGATATCGTCTTCAACGTTATTGGGGTTTAAGATGCCGCTAAAGTTAGTGATCCATATTTTTACATATTTACTTGTGTCTCTGTCTGACTCATGAAGGTTTCTACCACAAAAGAATTTTTATGGAGAGATAACGTCAAGGCTAGTGACCGATCATAAAAATAACGTAACATCTTAAAAATGTTCGAGTAGAATCTGTTGAAGGGAAAAAATTGGGTCTCTTCATAGCAAACATAAGGAAATATTTGCCAGAATAAAATATTTTAGTCTTTCTAAACTCTGCGACTAATCGCAAATCTGTTGTGGGCAGCCTTAACAGCGCGAGGTAACCCCTCCCCCCTACGGTCCCAGTTAACACGCTTAATAATAGGCTCCTTTGCCGCCTTATCTCAGTATTAAACCATAAAACATTATAATTTACAGCATTATGTCGCTACGTTGTGATGCCGGTCAGCGGTTCTCAAAATGTTGTCGAGTCAATAAAGAGACTTATCATACATAGTGTTTATGAAGTTTATTAATTGTTGAAATTCTTACAGACCAATTACCAAAACTGAATGACACTTGCTGAAAATTTTAGAAAATGATTGAAATTGTAGAAATTTTCTGTAGAAATTACAATAAAGTAAAAAAGTAGTTTGATTAGAGTCGGTTAGTCAAAGTTTTTTTTGTTTTTTGCATGTAACATATTAAAGACGAATACAGAATTGCCCATTATTTTAACTTATTTACTTTACTGTAAAATGTGTTAATGTCAAGTACCTATTCCATTTACCAAATTCTCATCAAGTCCTAAAGGTCAACAACTTTTATCGTAACAAAAAAAAAACAATGTCTATGAAACAATTGCACAAATTGTCTTTGATTTTAGCGCAAAAATAAATAATCTCATGTACTTTTTTGTAATCTAGATCTCTCGCCACAACTAAAGCAAAAGTATGTGGTAAGCAAGTTAGATGTAATGAAAGAGTTTAACAATAACTTAAGACAAAAATTGACTTTCCTCGCCTAAAGAGCGAATTCCAAAGGTTTGGAAACGTTGACCCGTCAGATACTTAAAAATAACGAGATCCTAGCAAATATTGTAATACGCTCACCCTTCACCCGTTTCCATATACATTACCAGTTAAGTTCATGTTTCTCTACCGTAAAAGACAATGAGCAGCAATGGAATTATTGTAATTTTATACAATCGCCAAATAACGCATCGCGAAATATGTTTCATATTAATTGTTATTGTTATTTGAGGAATTGTTATATTCGGGTATTACATTTGTGGATATGTGTTTGGAAGTAATTTTGTTTTGTATTATCAAAGCGAAATAGATCGTTAACCCTTTTGAGACAGTCTTTGGATTTCAATGTTTTAGCCTTAAATATTATTGTTACAGGAGTACAGCCAGCTAAGACGGAACTTTCAATAATTAACCAATTTATTTTTCTGCTCATATTTATTGCAATTGTGATTCCGCTTAAGCGATATTCACCCTAAAATAATGTTCTGGAAGGTATTTAGTACCTACCATAACATCTCAATTTTTTTTTAGTAAAAAATAGCGTTACTTTGTTTCCTAATCGGTTTCCATCCATGTGCAACATCGTGTAAATTTATACGTATATTAGTGGTATTAGTTTTTTACAAATAAAATATCTTTAATTTAACAGACAATTACACAAGCTAGGAAAGAAATCTTATAAATATAATAGTGCTAACGAAGTTCTAAGGTCCGTTTATTTTTCAGCATTAAAATTTATTCTAACTATATATAATATAATTGTAGAACTCAACCATTTAATTCAGGATGCTTTTGTGCAGCAGTCTAAATAGCTAAAAAAAGTTTTATATCGTTATTTACTTTTAACTAATTGATTTAATACTATGCATGTGTAACGAACGCAAAATCATTAAACATTCTAATATATGATGTTACATAAATATTTACTCCTGTTCAATTTTTCAACTACAAATTCAACACCATAAAACCACAGTACAATCTGCACACAGATCCGGCTAAGCTAACAGCGGTGTAAAAAACAAATGGACATCACACGTCGGCTCCGCTTAATCCCTATTTGGGCTGGCCTGATGCCTACCAAATATTTATTGAGCTTGATAGTGGATGCTGCCGGCCTTAACTTGGTTGCTTTATGCCGCGTTTGTATCAATATTGCAAGATAGAGGTGTGGTGCAAGGGTTTAGCTGTTAGCGATTTATAAATGAACACTTTATAGCACCTTTTACAAACCTGATAAATATATAATTGAATGAGATTAAAACAAATAAATACAAAGGCGAACTTATCGCTAATGCAATCTCTTCCAGCCAACTCTAGGTTAGAAAAGCTTGCAGTAAGAAACCAATTAATAAAAAATGCTTTGATATTATTGAAGAAGTTTATAATAATAATGCCAGTATAATGATGTAGTCTTTGTAACAATTTTTTTTCAAGTTTTCTTTAAATTACAGAGTATTTCTAAATATGTACACAAGCATACAAGTTTTACACTTAGTATTGGTTCAATCTAATAAACAAAATAGAGTATGTAAAATACTTCACTAAACACAGTAAACTTTTTATTTTACTTTTTTCTCACTGTTCATCGTCAAGATGTTTCTTATTGTTTTGGTGTAATAAAAAGTATTTGTATTGAATTTATAAGTTATGTAGAATTTTCATACAAGTATTTTAAAGATTTTTATTTATATATTTTATTTGTATTGTATTGTATGTGATAAACTGAAGACAATAATGTGCGTTTTTTCAATCTTTATTTTCTTACAAGCTACTGTTACAAGTATAGCCCTTCTCTTGTAAATTGTACCATAGCCTGTTACCTTTATCGAAGTGCGTTAGAGATTACAGCAAATACTGAGCCAGTATTGATACAAGTATTATCTAGTAACGTGCCAGTAACTCGCATAATCTACTGCTAATGTTGTCGGTTTTTGTAAATTTGCGGATCCACTTCGCGTTATCATTGTTAAGGCTGTATGTTTGGTTAAGTATACTCGTGTTAGTTGTTTGATATTTGTAATTTGATTAAAGGGATCAGCAATTTTATGCCTTATAGCTAGTGTTTTAATTACGTCTCTTCTGTTCCAAGTTTAAGTTTATTTGATTTGTCTTATTATTCCAGCGTTTATTTCTGCCAGTTACATCCCGAGATTACAATTTCACAAATTCAAAAGTTTTCGACCATCAGCCCTTTCGTTGATCATTAAAAATAACACCTTTTTACGTAATAAGTACCTATTTTTTCACAAATAAATGATTTGATTGTTTGATAAATCCAAACTCATAGGACGGATCTGCACACAGCTCTACTCTATAATCATTTAAAAGTCTGACGTTTCTACAAGACATTTCTAATGTCCGACTCTCCCCAAAGCACTCGAAACGCCATCGCAGTCATAAAACTAATTAAACGCTTAATCTACACGCAAAAAAGATGTACAGCGATACAGATTCCATTTCTCCGAGATAAGTGCACCAGTATCGGGCAGGTATCATTATGTGGCCATACTTATCCGGGGGGAAGGGGGTGCAGGGGGGAGGCAATTTAATTCTGTCCACGTACTAATAATGACCGTCATAATTCGTTCAAAGTGTCCGGTCTGCGACATTTCGCCCCCCTTCGCTCGCCGGTTGATTCCTTTGCATTTCCCCCCCTTAATTCCATTTCCATGCCACCTTGCACACACTTGCGCGTTGTGTCTTGTATGAATTTGCTGGGGTTCGGTTTTTGAATTGGCGCGGGCGAAAATTTGGTTTGATTGGTTACTGTTTTGTTAGTTCGGAGTTTGAATTTGGGATTAAATTGGAATTATTTTGATTTAAATTTAGCAACTAGTTTTAATCAATCTCTGAGTGAACTGGTTGAACGTCGAACTCTTCCGAGCCACTCAAATTAGAACCTGCATAAACATAATAGAGCTGAGCACCTAAATGTTTATGTTAGCCGCTGTATCGCTTAATCATCATCCTAGCGTGTATTCCATTCATGGTTCTAGATTTAGCGGAACTGATTATTACAATGGAGCGACAACAGTCTGACCTCCTTAACCCTTTTTACAGAGAAACCAAACCAACAGGAACATGACCTGTGTGTGCTAGTGGCCAACACGGTCAGAATTTTTCAGGCTGCCCCAAGGCATCTGACACACCCTCACGACTGCTATCTATCGACAACAACCGGGACCAATAGCTTAACGTGCCTTCCGAAGCACGGAGGAACTCAAGATAGAAAATGCCACTAAATGGCGACCAATCCAATAGTGGTCGCGTCACGCCGTCGCTTGATAGGCGCATTCGGTACGGATACGCGGGTTGCGAGCTCCTCAGCCGCTGTATCGCTTGGTACGTTGTATATATAATCTAGTTTTCCTTTAATAATCATTAAATCAAAGCGGACATTAACATTCCCGTATGTATATTTTAAACAATGAATCCTTGCAAATAATTTGCATTATATGTGTATAACATAAATTTATGGAAAACAATTGAGGACGACAATGTTCCAGGATATACACTTCAGACCATGCATTCTTAAGATTCTGCAACCCACACTTCCATACTAATATTATAAATATGAAAGTGTGTTTGTCTTTTCACGTCAAATGTAATTATAAGTGTACGTCACCTTAAGTCGCTTTCCAAGTGTGCGTGGGGTCTTTATCAACACATGTAGCTCATATTAAGTTTGATTTATAACTCTTTATATCGTAAATGGATTAGGGACATCCCCCAGTCCTAATGCCGTCGGTTTATGGGCACCGTAATGGGCAACTGGCAACCCTGGCTACCGTTGTAAATCTTTTGTTTCGTAATTAACATGGTGCTAAATGAAAACTGTCTTTGTTTCAGGTAAGGGCTGCTAAAAATGTTCTTTTTGATGTATGGAAGGGTTTTCTATAAGTATACTTAATTTTGATTGTGTTTTGTTGTGTTGCTTTAATTGCGGGTGGGTCCAAATGGCTCGCTATGGTATATTTGATTTAAAACTATAAGCGACATTTAAAAGGACGATCTCATTACTGTTTTTTTTTTTAAATAAAGCAAAATTAAAAAAAAAATTGAGAATCACATGTTGCACAGACCAAATTAGATTTTTCCGAACATTGGGATCGAAATCAGCCATTCATTAAACTGTTTACTTAAATCAAGATGCTCGTGTGAATTTTTTTCCTTGTACTCGTAGTTTTTTTTTCTTTTGTGCTTATATTTTACGAAACTTTGTCGAAAGTAGAGTCGTAGTTAAAGTTTTGTTTTTCCATCTCATAAACTGAGTTTTTAATAAACATTTCACAAAAAGTCAACTAGGCGTAGGACATTCACATAAACTCTAAATTCTTAATTACATTGCGACAGAGTCCTAATTCAGTGAGGTCCCAATATCGTACTATAACACGTACGACCATGTCGCATTAAGGCGCTACGGGAAAAAAAGACCAGCACTCACTGGCAACGTTTGCATAATTAATGTACACAGTTATTGGACGGGACTAGTGTGTTGGAGCCTTAATAAAAAAGTTTAGCATTTAAATGTGTTCGATCTTATTGCTGGTGATTAAAGTTTATTTTTATTTAAATTGCCTATTTGTTCTGTGTTATTTGGACTGTTTTTAATTAGTATATTTTTAAAGTCGTTGACAATTTAAGGTAGTCTTATAGCATTGACGACACAAAATAACGTTGCAATGTTGTTTATCTCTCAACTAGAACTCTCTACATATACCACAGTTACAGAATACAAATGAACGTGCCAGTTCAAATATAATTAAAAACTAAATAATTTACTCGATATTTTCATATAAGACCTCCAATTTACAAGCATGCGTCCCGCCTTGGGGTCCGTTCTCTAACTACTCGTTTCCACTTCGCTCTATCGTCGTATCGGTTTTTTTATCAGTTTTTTTTTAATTGTCATTCTCGATGGTAGAATTGAGTCTCTAAAAGATGACATGTTTCACTTTCAGACCAATGTTGTAGGTTTATTCACTCTGCTTTCACTATAATAGAATAATCACAAAATGTAGTTCCACAAATTGCCGCTGGTCTTCACAGTGAACGGAAGGCAGGTAGAGTTTCGTTCAAAGCAAGCTTAAACTAGCTTTCATGTTTAACCTTTTTGTTATGCCCTCAAATCCAAAATGGGGGATCGCAACCTAATTTAAAAAGCCGTTTCCCAGCGAAATGCAAGTTCGCCTTAATCAAGGGACATGCAGCTGATTTGAATACAGGCTGATTCATTAGAGGTGGACTCGTAGATGTGGATTAAAGATCGCCGTAATGAGGACACTGTAGTTTTAGAAATATAGGAAGCAAAAGTGAGAAAATAGATTCGAGTCAGTCGGATTGAAATCGGTTAAGTGCGAGTCGGATTCGTATAATTTTGGATTACATTACGTTTACTCTTGACATTGTACCGCGTCATTTATAAAAAGTTAGTAGTAGTAAACTGTAATAATCATAAGTATATACCATACTAAAGTATATTAATGAAATGGTACAATAAGAGCACGCTTTATCCGAACAGCTTTTCTTATAACTACAAATTGTCTTAATAACTGTCTACCGTCGTCGAAGATGGCACCAGAAGATAAAGAATGAAATTCTATGTATAATTCGAGAGCTGTACTTTTGTCTGTGATGCTCCATCAAAGTAACTAAACTTTCGATAGTATATTTCCATTTCAAGATACAAGACGACTCCTTTTTTCTTCTACGTAACTGTTTCTCGAACTTTCTGTTCTATTCTTAAAATTTAAATAATAAAAAACAGATTTCATCAGCCCAAGTGCGATCTAAATAAGGGCGGGCACAGACCTAGCTACCGAGTGGCTCACGATCTCCTAAATATTCAGATTTGCGGTCGCAAGCGATTCATAAGAGATGCATGAGGAAGATAGCCAATTTGTGCTGTGGGACTTCGCGATCGCCTGATGTCGATATGGTAATCGAAAAAAGTGGAAAGGCGCGCGTGTGTAGTCGCCTTAAGGTTCGGTTGTGGTAGGTCAGTTATTTTTTTATTGCTTTTAAATTAAAACGTTTTGTTTTCAATGATATTTTTGTTCTTAAACACTTCATGTTAGATCAATACGTAATAAACTCTCGTCGTAACGTTTTGGCAGTTAGTTCCATAGATCACAGAGCATGGGTTTCTCTTAAAATACAGGTTAAACTCTTTTCAGAAAATTTCGGTCAGATTGTTTTCCATGCTTTGCCAAAAGGGTTGAATCTGTGTAGTATTAATTTATATCGAATAGTTTACATGGTCAATCGATCCTGTACACCCTGGTGTGGTTTTCGGGTTCCGAAAGCCTTCGGGCTGTAAAATATCTCCGTTTCCTTAAACCTTTGAAGGAACCCCGTAATTGATAATCTGTATTCAAGATACGCCACTGGTATTGGCAAGACGCTGCCCAAGACACTGCCCAAGAGACGTTACGTGATTGTCCAGTTAAAGTCCTCTAGGATAGGAAACGTCTTGGTTAGGCCTTTGTCACACCCTGAACACTACACAAAACAATGGTGGACTAGATATATTTACGATTCGGTCGCGTACGCACACGCGTCAATGTGTGAACTTGCGCTGTGAGGTGCGGTATCTGTTTCGGGTGGGAGGATGTGTGTGTCCGTTCAGTACGTTAGTAATACTTTAAGTAGTTTGTTCTTTTCAGTTTTTCTTTGACCCTGGCGACCCCATCACGGTGGCCAATCGTCCCCTTTAGAATCTCCGACCTCGAGCTACCCGCCGGCGGGTGCGACGTAGTAGAAACAGTAGCTCGTTTACTAGGTACCTACCAAAATATACCAGGGCGCTTCACGCCACCGATAGCCTCATAGTAGGCCCTTCAGGCACATAAGTGTCGGCCCTTATGGCATTGAGCGTTTGCTACCGCTCGCGAGTTTGCATCGCTTGCATTGTTCAAAGGCAAAGCCCATGGCCGAGGTTCGTCCCAACTGGGAGCCCTTTGCGCTTTTGCGCAGAGACTGAGTGGCCGAAAACCCTCGCCTAAAACTGCCCCGGTTAAATTTCCAAAGTTCCTTGTAGCTAGAAATGTTAGTCCGGTAAAAAAAAGTGTGGTTTTCAGCTTAGGAAAAGACTAGTTTCTTTTTTTTTGTTGCCCTCGCCTAAGGAACCTTTGGTGAGAATACAGAATTATTGTCTAATGATGATTCTGAGCTTCGAACGGCTGCAATTTGGTGTTCTTTAAAGGAACCACATCAGAGGTGGAATGCCGCGGTACCAAAAATCTCTGAGACCAGGGTATGCAGCCTCGATTCGCCATGTCACCCATTAGATATGATGATGATCTAGGTATAACAACGAGCTAAATACGTTCAAAGTGCTAATATGCATATTTTTCTATTTTTTAATACAATATTTACGACTCTATTTACATTTCACAGTCACCTTTGAGATTAATATCGATTTCGTGACAAATAAAAATGCTTTAAAACTAAAAACAGGTCAATAAATAATAAAATCTAATTAATTAGATATGCGCACAAGTAATAAAACTAAAGTTACATAAAAATAGTTTTCAATATTAGATTTTGTTTTAATTAGAATAAGCGAAAGAGTGGAACGGTCTACCGGCTGATATATTTCCGGACACTATATGGATATGGACTTGGGTCTTTTTAGGGTCGTGGGTTCGATTCCCACGGGACACATAGGTACTTTAGTTGTTTCCAATTTGATTAGGACATTATTGCAGGCTTGAATCGCCTGATTATCTGATAATAATGATGATTTCTTGCTTCGAAGGCACGTTAAGCCGTTGGCATCGCTGACAGACACCAGGGTGTAAAGGGTCGATTGACCATGTATCCCACTCGATATGAATGAATGTGCTTGAATGGCATCGTAAGTTGTGGTTAAGTACCTGAATCAAAGTATTTTGCGCCATAAGACCTAATTAGACATGTTGAACATAAACTTACAACATGTTTTGTTATAAAATGTAGTTTTTTATTGCTTTTCTGTTGCTGTTCTGGCGTAAACATTGTCACCTGACCTCTGCATTACGAAACCTAACCTACCATAGACCTCATTTTACTAGACTAACTTGTAGGTAGTGGACGAAATAGTATCATGTTAGCTCATGTTGCAGTACTTGTTGGTAAATTACAATGAGTGTTTGTTGATTTATTTAAGTCCTAGTTTTTCAAAAGACTTGTACACGCACATTTATGTTAGATAAAAGAAATATATTTAATTTGTTACTTTACCTTTTCTGACGAGCGAAACAGTGGCGCCCCCTCGTTTCGGATGCCAAGATCCGAAGAGTAAGTTACTTTACCTAGTAATGTAATAAGCAGGTATTCAATTATTTATCTTCATGTTTCTTTTAGAAAAATGAATCCTATATTTTACGCATGAGCATTATAAATTCACTCTTGCAAACTGCATTCAATTGTGTGGAATGTTTTTTGCTTGATGATTATAAACACAAAGATAAAATAATTAGACATTGATGTTGCTGTTACTTCAAGAAATACCACATCTTGTAAGTTATCAAAAGTAGCTTTTAAACGAATCCTGATTTAAGCTATCTCTGAAACGTCTAGCTAACTACAATACCAAGTAGTTAGCTAGACGTTTCAGAGATAGCGTAGCGTAAGTGTCGCACTGTTGGGCAAAACACTCCCCTCTTTCATTCCATGAATCTATTTATTCTATGTAGAGAATGATTTTAGCATTAAGTCCACCTTTGTATAAGTATGTTTACTTGTGGCACAATAAAGTTTTAATCAATAAATCTGTATCTTTCGCTAGTTCTTTCCAATCCTTGTCGAATATTAATTCTAATTAAAATTAAACATTGTCATTTTACAAAATGTCGGAGGAAGACGCTGAATGCAGGCTGCTGCCAACTGTTCATTGTGGAAATCATAAGAAGCCCATAGGCGCAGTCAATCCACTGAAAATATGCAGTGGTCTGACTGCGGGTGAAATGATAATGATTTTACAAAATAACATTGTCATGTCCAGCACAATAATAGTCAACATGCAACCCACGAACTTGTTCAAAATGGTCATTGTAATAAAATCAACGTAGCATTTAGCAACCGAACGGAACTGGAAATTTTGTGATAATCTAAATATACAGCTATCATAACTCATTTAATGATAAATCAATGTTAATTAGTACGAGTTCGGTTATTTACGAGCTAACGTGACCGTAAATAATATATTAAATGGTGAAATAACGTGTTGTCATACTTGGTTTTACATGAAAGGGATTTTTTAACTAAGTGTGTAAAAAAAGGGTTATGTTTCTTGAAATGTTTGTTACTCAGAATGACTTGTGAGACTAGCTGTTTTCCGCAGCTCCGCCTGAGTCGAAAACTAGCCTATGTTTGACTCTGGGTCTTCAACTATATTCATAGCAAATTTCATCAAAATCCGTTCAGCGGTTTGGCCGTAAAACCGTAACAGACAGACAGACACATAGATAGACTTTCGCATTTATAATATTAGTATGAATGTATTAATATTGGCCACCCTTTTTTTTTTTACATAAATGGCTGAACGAATTTCAAAATTGTACGGTAACCCACAATAATATTTGTTACCACGATAGTCTTAACTTCGTTCTTGTGTCACTGGAAATAATAAAAAAACCCTTTAGATTTTTTTCCTATTTTACTAGTATCTTGATTAGTTCTAAAGTTTTGAACATATTTATTTTTCAACTTTGAATCCATCGAGAATTATACCAAGTGTGAATGTGATCAATCGCAAAATTTACTGTTACCAGTGGTATGTGAAATAATTTAAAAAAAATCACGTAGAATACTTTTTGAGGAAAACCGTATCAAGTTACTTAAAAATACGAGTAAAAAAAGTTAATATAAAGGAAACATTAGTTGCTATAAGCTTCAGATGTGATTCGTTAGTCACAAAAAGGAGGGCCAATAAATTTGTCAAGCCGCTGATCGTTCACAAGTTTTGAACAAGAAGGTCCATTTACACAGCACGATATTCAATATATTTTTTCCGCTGTCTCATGACAAAGGCACTAAGGCATGACATGATCACGCTCGCCATAATCTTCTTTCATTAGATCAACTTCAATACCACACAGATATTTAAAATAAACTAAAAATATTTTAAAAACAGTTTTTCTATATCTTCCATGTGATATATTACCGTTTCATTTTTCTAATAAACGCATAGATGAGACCAAAGTTTATCTTTTAATTTAAATTTTTAACCAAAAGTGGATTGGAAGATCAGAAATCATCTACCATGTTTCAAGAAATGATGATGATGATAATCGATGATGCACGCAGCGTGTTGTCAAATTTGAGTTTGGTCCTATTCCTATGTACTAATCGAAATATGTCCGTTTCGCGATTTGTGAATTCTTACTGATATGCCACTTTTCATGCAATGCAATAATGATGACAATAGCTTCGTTTATATTCATCTAAATAAAACATTCCATTCGACAAAATAAAATAAAAATCTTTTAACAACCGTCCCGTAGCCGTCACAGCCCGTGTAAAGCGCTCCATCGCTGGCTGATTGATATACAAGCATCTTCGTACCCTTTCCGGCGTTTCGTCGCTTTTTTTTAACTGCACCTTTTCGAGTCCATCATTTTTCGAGATGAAAGAGTTTTTGTCCATGGCGCCATTTTTTTCTCCTTTGATTGAGCGCCTCTCATTCTGTAGACGGCTTCCGTTTAATTAACTTATTTAGTTATTTATAACAATTTCAGTGTTATTACAAATTGCGGTTTTGGAAATTGTTTTAGACAGGTGAATTATATTTTTTGTTATCATATTGATGTGATTAATTACCTTTTAGCTTAAAGTGGATGGGTCTTAATAAGTCTTATTGGTTTATCCATATTATTCATACTTCATTTATTTATAAACGAAAAGCTATCTGGTGCCTGGATTTCGCAGAAGTGATGTATTGATTGTATTGACAAATTCTTAATTTTAGACTTGCTTATTTTTCCTAAATCCTTACGTAAATGCGGAAGGCTGTCTGTTTGTCAATCTGTCTCTCTGTTAGGCTTTCACTGTCAAACCGCTGAACGAATTTTTATATGAATATAGTTGAAGACCCGGGGTCAAACATAGGATATGATAGAACAAGGTTCTATCATAACTTGAAAAATCCAAAAACGAGATTCATTTTATGAAATTGGCCATTGATGCAGTCTACTTTAAATCAGTCAGATCTGAAATCTATGGCGGCGTTTGTCCATCAATGGACTTCTAGTGATTGGATAATGATGAATTTGGATACAGCGTAGGCGACTGTTAGGTCTCAAATAGACATTAGGATCCAAATAGCTAAAATGTGTGTCAATCAGGCAATTTGAAAACGTTTCCACTTTACATTTAGTATACAAATATTTATTAGCCAAACAATAAAATATATTAAACCAACGATGGAAAGTTGAAAATATGCAGAGCAATAACCATATAAGGCTTAACCCTAATGCTTATTTATCGCAAACTAATTTAATATTCGCGAGCGACACGACTCTATTCTTAATCGATATTGTTGTTTATTATTATGCATGTTTTCGATCAGTTTAATAAAAAGATTAACCTCAATTTCAAAGATTCTGATTTGTTTTTATAGACGGAATTCTTGACATAGAGTTATTGGCATACATTACTTCTTCTATCTTGGCCTCCTACACAAGATGATGTCATTTTAAGCAATGTTGCACCAGTTAGCGACAGAAAAAAATAAAGGGTCGATTGACCACAAAGTCCACTTGAAATAAATTGAAGCGGCTAACATTGTCGGATGGTGTCAGAGTTTTTCGGAAACGCATTCCGGCCTCTGACTTTCTTTTAACGTTTACCAAATGACAGTCGGGGCCAACGGTGGAACGTGCCTTCTGAATCACGGAATCACCATTATTATCAGACATTTATGTGATTCAAGCCTGCAACAACTAACCAAAATTCTTCCTCTGGGAATACAACCCACTACCTTCGGGTCTAAGGCCCTAAACGCTCTAACCTCTGGACCTTGAGGCAGTTGCCTAACATTAGCCACTAACACACCACTATATGCTGCAATTGGTAAGCATTTCTTCTTGAAAAACAGACCTATGAAGAGTTCTAGGAACTAGAATTATGATCCAATTTATGCCCCAATTGTACCCCCAAATCAAAATCGGTTCCTATTTCCGCCTCCAATGTTTTACGGGATCATTTATTAGACATTAAGAGGTGGGTCAGAAGATTTTTATTGTCATTTTTACGATCAATTCTATACAGTATCGGATACAGTCAGTCTTTTAACGATCCGGAATGATTTTTATATACATATAGTATTTTATTGCCGTGTTATAACAGGATATTAATTTTCATTGTTACTTTAATGTGGTATTTGTTATTCAATGCTTTTTAATTCGGATTTTTAGAAAAAAATGTAAGCTCCATTGATCGGATGAAGTAGTTACCCTAAGCTTTCAGAGGGAAATCTAAAGAAATAGACTTATTAGCCATGTCTTCAGCTTAAAATCTCTGAATTGTTGCTGTTTTAAGAGCTAACTAATACAAAGAATGATACATTTTAAGGTCATGGATTTTCCGCAGCCATGACTTTTTTTTCTTCTTCCCTTTAATAATAATTCCAATGTTGTCCCTCTATTGCCAAACGCGGCGATTATTTGGGGGGCCCATTCACTGAGTGGAGAGTCACCACCTGCCACAAATAGTCAGGAATCATGATTACGGCAGGTGTCCGATTTCTATTGCAATGGCCCAGTTTAAATCCATCCAAACTTCATAACCATAACCCATTTTATTCTTTTCACTCATTAGCAATAATTTCTCCTCCTGCCCAGACCCGTTCATGGAAATGTCATCTATTGATATAGCCGAGGACGACTGTGGGCAGGAGCACCACATGACATCAACTTCTCCAAAGGGACTCTACGCTTTGGATCCACATCCCCGCGCAAGCCTCTCAAAGGACCGGGGCAACCCGTCTCAAGCGGAGATACATAAATTCATTTATTACAGGCAACAAAACGTAATTTACATTATAGGCCCATATTAATAAATAAAACTTTAAACATCATGATAAGTTGCAAGAGCTCGTATTGTTGATGTGAAATTTGCCACTTGAAAATATAACTAAGGGAAAAATTCAAAGGATCTTTAACACATTTTGTGATAAAAATTATACCTTAATCCTTACAAAATTTGATATTAAAATCTTAACCATTAAAACCAAAAAGTCCGACAAAGACATCGTACATCCCCGTGACACCATCCCGCCTCACGTAAACCGTATTTATCGATTGTTGTCGGACATTTAACACGTCGTATTTTGGATCACTTTACGACCGGTATCGTCTGATGTTCTTACTAATTTACGACATGTTTCGTATACGATTGTCATGGTATGTTTTATTGTGGGTTGATTACTATAACTTCTTTGTCGTAGTGCATTTCTTTAAAAGTTTCGGCGGTGGGGACTGGTTACTTCTAGTTGATTAGAGTAAGACAACCTTTCGTTGTCGTTAAAGCAGGTAGGCTCTTTAATATACTATTTAGATTATACATACGGCCCATCTAATGGAAATATTATCTAGGTAGAAATTCCCACACCTTTTAGTACTCCGTCTAAAGTCTCTTCAGAAAGTTGATCAACTCGAACTTAAATATTTTTCATTCTTTTGCTTATACAAAACCCGGATTTCTTCGACTATTGGAAGGATATTTCACTCTCTTTTTTTTGTATGTTTAAATTATGCTTCCATTAAAGCCAACAGATAAAGCTTGGAAAAGAATTTTCCGGCTATATCCGTCGGGTACTTTCACCAATTTTTCTTCAATCCATGTTCATAAGTCCATCTCGATAGGAGTTGTTTCTCATAAGAGTAAAACGAATATCCACTTCGCTGAACGCTGTTCCCGGAGGCATGACGGAATTCCACTATCTCAAGCCTGCCGCTGCAAGCTACTGAGAAATCTGCATGTAAGTAGATGTAAGATCTGCGCAGGATGAATGCCATACGCAGTGATGATGATGATTAGAACAAACAATGCTGGTCTTTGCTTCAGAGTATACAAAAATATATGTTGTGGTCCATTTGTTTACGGTTAACCCTACAGATCTGGGTCGTGAGTTTGCATTCCTTTATTGTTTCTAATCTAGTTTGATGACAGGTTAGAATCAACTTAAACTCCTAATCTCATCATTTCTCATTAAATCTCACAAGGCATCTGCATAAATATCCGTATTATTCAACAAAGCAATAATAGTATTTTTGTCAGTCAAGTTCTCACAGAACACCGGATCCATCCATCATAGTTAATTAGATTCATACAACAAATCACTCGTTTGCGACTCAAATGGTGTCTAATTATTGTTCTTTGTTGGATATCGTAATGACTCATTTATGTGCAGATAAAATTTAAATCCTGTTTTTGATTACATTTGTAGATTTTTTACTAGATATTTTTATTTTTTCACTATCAACCGATAAACTTTATTATATGTATTGGGACGAAGGACATTCACGTCAGAGCTATGGAGAGGGCGATGCTCGGTGTTTCAGGCATTTCGTCAGATATGAGGAGATCCGTAGGAGAACAAAAGTAACCGACATAGCCCAGCGGATTAGCTTTTTAAAGAGGTAGTTGGCTGGGCACATAGTCCAGGGAACTGATGGCCGATGGGGCAGAGAGGTTCTCGAATGGCAAGCGCAGCATTGGACATTCACCGGCCAGATAGTCAGATCACCTGAAAAACGTCGCGAGCAGTCGCTGGAAGCAGGCCGCTTCCGACCCGTCATTTTGGAAATCATTAGTATAGGCCTATGTCCAGCAGTGGACTGACTGCGGCTGAAATGATGATGATGTCATTCACCTAATAAATAAATAGAAGGGACAAATGATATCTTAATAATTATAGTCCTGTTGTTCCAATGTGCAGAGCTTACAACAGTCTAGTTAACAGCCAAAAATCCGCTGATATTCTTATGGAGACACTTTGTCCTCTTTCAAAAACAAAATTCTGTAAATATTAGATATCTGAACTAATATTATTTTTAATCTCTCGATTGTCCTTGTAGTTAACAGAGTCATAATTTCTTTTTTGTAAATTGTAAATGTTAAATTTAATATCCTCTCTAGCTTTGAGGGTATTTGGCAGCTATTATACATTTCTATATTATATAGATTTGTACACTATTTAGCTCTTATTTAACTGTTTTCATAATTTTAACTAGCTGTGTACACATGTGTTGAGTTGTTGCCTAGATTTATATTTAGTCCTAGAAATATTGTTAATAAATTGTTATGTGTATAAATAAATAATAAATAAATAAATATCGCAGGAAGTCACAGGACTCAGAATGTCATTTTTAAAAAATGTCACCCCAAAAACTGCACTGCATTAAAGATAACACGCATAATGATCAATCACAAGTCAGCTGCGGATGCAATAAATTACAAAAAAGAGTTTCACTCAGAGACAGCGCCACTTAATACAGTTCACATTGAGACAGTTTTTGGGGCTTCTAAGCAACCAGTAAATACTTGCAAAGAATGATCACATACATTTCAATCATAATATGCTGTAAGGGCATTATGACTAATGGGAATTTAATGATGACTGGCTGACCCGGCAAACTTTGCACCGCCTCCGAATATATTCACCTTTTAAACCTTCCCTGGACAAATAATTCAAAACCAAAAATAGCCAAATCGGTCCAGCCGTTCTCGAGTTTTAGCGAGGCTAACGAACAGCAATTGATTTCTATATATATATGTAGATTAATTTTCAATCATTTTTTTTATTTGTTCATGTGGTTGGCAGAGCATATTATAAGCATTAAGACCACATCGTACTTCCATACTAGTCTATCTGTCTGTCTGTAACGCTTTCACGTTGCGGAAAACAGCTAGTATTGTATAAATATGTTTACTTGCGGTATGGTAAACACTTTCATCAATTAATTATAATGCCCATATCAAAATCATAGCCAAATTTTTTACAGTCCAGTTTTAAATTTAGTTTCTAATTAGAACTTAGGTACTTTTAATTGAATATATTTCTTCCGTGGCTTTTCATTTTCATTTTGAATCGACATTCACTTATAATAACGGGTACACTTTATTACTGGACTCTACAAACTACTTGCCATGTCAACTACGAGTAATTTACTGGACTAATGTGAACTATTTACAAGAAGACAGTCAGATGCGGCAACAAGGTCCAACACTTAGTCCTTATTGATGGACGCATTTCAAACACCGTTTAGATAGTGCGGTGTCGTTGACGCATGATTATTGTGCCGTCGCGAAGGTTTCGGCTCGGAGTAGATTAATTTAGAGACTGATACTAAACAGTTTAATTCATTCATTCATATCGCATACTTATTCATTCATTCATATCGCATATTTTGCATGGCCAATCGACCCTGCGCATATTGGTGTCAGAGTTTTATTTAGTTTAGAGTATAATTCCATATAAACATCAAATGAAAATGACTTCATATTTCTTTAGTTGTATGCTACAAAAGTAAAACTCATATCCCATGACACAAATACTATTTTTTTCCTGTTCATTCATTCATATCGCATATTTTGCATCGCCAATCGACCCTGTGCACCCTGGTGTCAGAGTTTTATTTAGTTTAGAGTATAATTCCATATAAACATCGAATGAAAATGACTTCATATTTCTTCCCTTGTATGCTACAAAAGTAAAACTCATATCCCATAACACAAACCCTATTTTTTCTTAAATAATTGGTTTTTACTTTAAATGGTTCTGACTGAATATATAAAAAAAAAAACATGAATTGAAACAATATTACATATTACCGCTTACCGTTTGTAGCTACGTAGTTTGGAATAGTAAAAATAGATACAGATCTATTGCATATTGTAAAATGCAATGAATGAGTTGAATTGATATAAATTTACGTTGATAATATACCCGTTACCGACTGACCAAATCAATTAATAACATTCAAAAAATTTCCCAATAAGAAAATGAGAATTAAGCTTTTACTAATTGACATATGACATTTAATTAATATGTTTATTAGTGAGTAGAAATCGTACAGAAATTTTCATTTACGAATTTTTTGTACAATTTGCATTACCTGCTTAAGAGATTTCAAATATTTGAAACAATCGCGGCCTTGTAGTTTTAATTTAATGTCAAAGCTTGGGCTCTACTATTGTTTTACCCTGTGATGTCGCGAAGCCAAATCTTGGGGAGCTTAAAATAAACAGTCGAATAAAACCTTTGAGTAATTAACGAGTTAGGCCATTTGCCGTCAGGTCTTCGGAATTCTTGTGATAAGACTTATTTCGATATACATTATATGGTTGATTGACAGTTTTAAGAACGATTCGATAGTAGGAGCCTAGGGTACGCTGTAAGTCATGGTCCTAGATTTGGCAGAACTGGTTTGTAATAACCAGTTCTGGAGCGACTGCCGTCTGACCTCCGTAACCCTTTTTACAGGGAAACCATACCAACAGGAACATGACCCGAGGTGTGTTGGTGGCCAACACTGTCAGAATTTTTCAGGCTGCCCTAAGGCATCTGACACAGCCTCACGACTGCTATCTATCGATAATAACCGGGACCAACGGCTTAACGTGCCTTCCGAAGCACGGAGGAGCTCAAGATAAAAAAAGCTACTAAAATGGCGACCAATCCAAAAGTGGTCGCGTCAAGTCGTCGCTCGACACTAGCATTCGCTACGGATACGCTTGTCGCGCTCACTAACAAGCTCCTCAAAGCTCGAAAGGTCCAAAAATAATAGATATTAAAGAAAAAAAAAGTATGTCCATAAGGTTGCAAAATCTTACAAGTAAAAAGGGTGCAACTATTCATCATCATCATCATCCTAGCGTCTTCTGGGTTGCATCCTCAGTCGTTCACTTTGGAGCCCAGGGTCTGCTTTCCTGCATTAACGTAAGAGAGGTTTTGTAAGGAGTAGTCCGTCTGGGGAAGTACCTCCACCCTACAGAAGACCGCAGCCAAATAACACTGTGATGCAGTGTTGTGTTCCTGCTGGTGAGTAGGGTCGCCAGGCTCCAGAGGGGTCGCTGTGCTGATAGCGGACAGGTTGGCAACGCGCTCGTGGCATCTCCGGTGTTGCAGGCGTTCCTAGGTTACGGTAACGACTTACCATCAGGTGGGCCGTACGCCTGTATGTCTACTAAGTTGTATAAAAAAAAAAAATACGTCTCCACTTCGCCCGGTCTTTAGCATTCTTAATGGAGAGTGGAATACTTGCCACTTTTACATATAAGAAATCTCTTTTTTGGACCTTTTGCCATTCTCAGCTGGTCAGAAATAATTGGGATGACCTTCATTCGAGGAACGTAGATAATATGCACCGGTAAGGTACATCTATCGTCTCATTCCTATAATTTGGTTTAACGTATCTCCTTCGTCGTATTGACGACTCTAAGATTTTTAAAGTCCAATAAGCTGCAACGTGTTACCTACTTATAACCAAGTTCAAATGTATGAACTCTTGAGAATCTTTTTCAATATCCTATGTTCCACTCATACTCTTTCAGGACACAAGCCCTAAGTATGCTAAAGATTTATTTACCTGTCAAAATGACATTGCGTTTCACAATACCATTTCGCATGATCTTTATACGTTCCGATCCGATTGTAAACCACGTGAGTAACGATCGACGTGCATACCCTGTAAGGCGATAAAGTAGCCAAATAATTCGATTCACATCTAGTAACAATGCTACACATTATTTGTTGGGTTTATGCTAGTCAAAGTTGGCGTAGATTGGGCATAGACACAACTTTGAGATAGATAACGAATTTTTCTTTTTATACAACTAATTAGGCGAACAGGCGTACGGAAAGGAAAAAGGTTGAAGGAATTTTTTTCACGCCCTTTTTGAAGGCTCCCATGTTATAGTCACTAGGGAAAACCATGGCAGTTCATTCCATAATCGCAGTGTACGACTAAGGAAATTGCGTTTGAAGCGTACTGTACGCGCTAACATGGGATCCAAGGTATGGGGATGAAATCCCTGACGATGGCGAGAGGTGCGATGGTAAAAAGTGGCTGTTGGCATCATGTAACGTGAAAAGTGTGTCGGTTGATTTTTTTATTGATTTCTTTAAGACATCAAACTAGTGTATTTGTATTAAAGTTTTATTAATATTATTAGAAAATAGTATTATTTTAAGGACTTGAGTTTTTTAATCTAGATTATCACTGACTAGCGGCCCGAAAGAATTTTACAAATCGGACCAGTGGTTGCTGAAATTAGCACGTTAAAACAAACAAACTCTTTAGCTTTATAATATTATAATAAGTATAGAAATATAAGATATGCCTGGACCAAAGCTTGTATTAAAACAAAATAAAACACAATATTCCAGTTGTTTGCATGGCGAGAAAATTTACAAAGGAAATAATCTAAATCAAAACATTTTCTAAATGAGTTTGAGTTGAGAATAAAAAGTTTACTACATACATTAGTCCTTCCATAATGCTTTTCCATCTACTTCAAATTTCTTAGAATTTGAATTTTGTATATTAATCGTTACTTTAGCTTAGCTTAATTTTTTAATGCCATATTACGATCACCGCAGAGGGCAACGAAATCCATACTAATATTATAAATGCGAAAGTCTGTCTGTCTGTTACGCTTTCACGGCCAAACCGCTAAACAGATTTTGATGAAATTTGGTATGAATTTAGTTGAAGACCCTCAAACATAGGCTACTTTTTGACGCAGGCGGAGCTGCAGGAAACAGCTAGTTATTCAATAAGTTGAAATGAGGGATCTATTAATTCGTTTCTCTGTGTGTATGAAGTATTGTTAGAGTATTGGTAAACTGAAGCTTGATGTAAGCGTATAGGAATTTTAAATTATTAAGACATTAATTATTGTTGCATTGATATCTAAATTGTTTATATTAATATCTAAGAGCTTTTGGTGTCAAATTGTAACAGAAAATATGATTAGTAATGTATTATGTCATAATATTACGTTGGTACTAATCCATACTAATATTATAAATGCGAAAGTCTGTCTTTCTGTCTGTCTGTTACGCTTTCACGGCCAAACCGCTGAACGGATTTTGATGAAATTTGGTATAAATATAGTTGAAGACCCGGGGTCAAACATAGGCTACTTTTTGACGCAGGCGGAGCTGCGGGAAACAGCTAGTAGTAGTGTAGTATATATATATATATATAATATTTTGGTATATAATCTGCTTATTTCAAGTTCTGTACATGTGACTTCTTTAGAATTATCGACATTAACATATATCTCTTACTTATGTCACACATAACCTATAAAATACGTGAGAACTGAGAACAGCGTGGGCTAGGGTGACAACACGTCGCATGTCTAGAGCCAATGTCTCGGACACGACATTCACACGATTCAGATTGCGTGAATTCACGTGGCAAAACATAGTTTGTGCAGAAAGAAGTCATATAACTACGTGTATGTAGGTAAGGTAGGTATTTTCTTTTGTTATCAAATGAAAGGGTAATTTTTCAATACCTTCATATTTCATCAAATACAATAAGATTTAATTTTTTTTTCTAGTTATCGAAACGGTATTCTCTTATTTATATTTGGTATTTACAATTTCACAGTGTCGTGTATCTTCATCCTAGCGTGTAGGTAAGTATTACTAGTTGCGTTGTCAGCTCGACATGTTGTTCTTTAACGACCACTAAATAGCAGTTGGGATCAACGGAATCATCTTTATTATCAGGCAGTCAGGTGATTCGAGC
Organism: Euzophera pinguis; assembly: GCA_947363495.1. Taxonomy (NCBI): domain Eukaryota; kingdom Metazoa; phylum Arthropoda; class Insecta; order Lepidoptera; family Pyralidae; genus Euzophera; species Euzophera pinguis. The sequence continues at coordinate 1,199,912 of OX376159.1, forward strand.
CTGCAATGTCCTAACCAAACTGGAAACAGCTAAACAATGTAATACTTACACATAAATGGATCATAGTTATCTGAAATAAAGAGTTATTTATTTATTTATTTAAACAAAGTTTTCTTCCCGTGGGAATCGAACCAGCGACCTCTGAGTTAAAGGCAGGCCTTAACCACTGGACACACAGCAGCAGTTTACAGTGTCGTGTAGACGTTATAATAATTACGTGCCACAATCTGATAAACCAATCAAAATTAAACCGAAAATAATTCATCACAAAAATATATCATTTTATTGTAGCGAAAGGTTATCAGATGTTGCTTTTGTCTTAAATTTTTCGAGGCTTAAGTCTCAGCCATATTTTACGAAGGGTCATTTCTAAAAATCCTTATTTTATAATTGCGTGAGTTCACGTGCTCTGCCATTAGTACTGGTCGCCACTCGAATTGGCTAATTAGAATTACACCGGAATAAACTAGTGTTAACTGCTTTCGCTACTGGATCTAGAAGTTTATCCTGTACACAGTGGTTTATGGGGAGAACTTTGTTATTTAGTTTATTGATTAAGTTCTAGCGACCTAAACTTACCTTACTTACTAAGATGGCGCAGCAACCCAAAGTGAGTCTTGGCCTCCGATAATAAGGATACATATCATAACATGTGTAACGCGGGCTTTTCTCAGCGCCTCGCGTGTGGCGGGGAGTGGTTAGTGGCGTCTGTTATTGTTGTCTCGATCCCGCCGCATAGCTCTGTCCCACTCGGTTTCGTGGCTCACGCGCGCTCCGCGTACAAGCATCAGTCGGCCGCCGCGTCCCGATCATAACGGAGACACTGCATCTGAATGCGAAATATTCATTTCTTCGCTTTAGAATGTCGGAAAATTTGTGAAAAGCTGAATATAGTGCACTTTGTTAAAGTCTGCTTGTGTTTTTACTCAACCCGGCATTCACCCGTTATACATGTATATAAGGCATTGTTTTGTACACTGTAATGTAGTGAATTTATAGACGACTAGACGTGTCCGCAGCCTGCTTGCGTCAAAAAGTAGCCTATGTTTGTAGCCGGGTCTTCATATTCATACCAAAAATCCGTTCAGCGTTTTGACCGTGAAAGCGTAACAGACAGACAGACTTTCGCATTAATAATATTAGTATGGAAATATGGATATTCAATGACATAAATGATGGAAACTGTAGGTATTTGAATATTTTGTAAATAGGAAAACTTAAACCATTATGAAAATATGACTGGTGCTTCAAAATTCTATCTTTCACAGCTTATTGCTGATGCAATCGGGACAACACTGAGAAAATATATCAATCTATCACTATGAGATTGTTAAGGTTACGTCTTGATACGATGCCAATTTTATAATTACGCTTTTACTTAGAACATTTTCAAGAGCTATCAAGTCAAAAACATTCCATCAACATACAAAATCAGGTCAGACATAATTCAAGCTACTTACGTCACAAACGGTATATATCAGCAATCGTAAGGACCAATAAATTCTTATCCCAGCAAATAACATTATTGTTGAGATATCGTTACAATTTCCTTGATCCGTAAAATAAAATCTGCCTTAGTGGCATTTGGTAGAATTTACGCGCACGCGCACCGAACGGACTGTCGTAAAATTGAAGACATTATGTCCGGTGATAAGTACGATGTCGGGTCGGACTGTCCAGCCGACATGTTTATTATGGACACCCTACAAACGGACTCAAGCTTTGCATAAACGATTTAGTAACATGAAATCATGAAAGGTTGATTTTAAAAGATTTAGCTGTATGTACAACTGGCAACTAATTTTTATAGAATGCACCCGTGGCTTCGTTAAGTTTAGTTAGTAGCCAAGCAACTATATAAAATGTAAATAAATTAGGATATTGTTCATTTCGACCTTAAATTGGGCTAAAGGATTTTTAAACGAATCTTTTTTGATAAAATATAATAAAGACACAGATTTGACTAAGGCAAAAGATACAGATTAAAATAACACAGGTGTACGCCTATGTCTAGTTCAGTACCAATATTGAATTGTTTAACATTTCCAAACTTTTTTTTTCTAAACAGGTTTTTGACAACTCATTTATCAAATGTCGCGTCTACGAATCCATCACTCAATTAATTAATGTTATCAACGAAAGGTAAATCAAATAAATAAAACATCTATCACCTTGATATTAAGATTTAAATTTAAACTGAGTATAGTAACGACCAATTAGGGGTGGGTGGACCGAAATTGATAGTGTTTGCTTTTGTTGACAGCGCACTGCATCGATCATGCGATCTGCGCCGGCGCCTGATATCGTGATAAATCAAATAGGGAAGATTTTTTAAAATCTTAACTTTTTTATACTTAAGTAAACATAAAGCTTCATCTCTTGAATGAATGATTATAAGTTTCTACTCTCTGTGGTCAGGTGGCTAAGGCGTTTGACTAAGAGCCGGGGTTCATAGGTTCGATTCCCAAGGAAAACGTACTTTGTTTAGGACACTGCAGGTTTCAATCACCTGATTATTTGATAATAATGATTACTCGTGCTGCCGTTAGTCTGGCGGCCATTTGGTGGTCTTTAAAAGGAACTACGTAAAGGATGAAAGGATATAACTGTCCTTTACAACATTAACGGAAAAGTTCTGTTCCTAAATATAATTCTAGAAACCACATAGCTAAAAAATTTGAATTTATTTGTAACTAGCTGTTTCCCGCAGCTCCGCCTGCGTCAAAAAGTAGCCTATGTTTGACCCCGAGTCTTCAACTATATTCATACCAAATTTCATCAAAATCAGTTCAGCGGTTTGGCCGTGAAAGCGTAACAGACAGACAGACAGACTTTCACATTTATAATATTACTTAGTATGGATTCAGAAATTATCAACTGGTTACAGACATTTAATTTACAAAATGTTACCTTATTATAAAGTCTTTAAATCGTACGTACGTACGTATGTTAAACAATTCAAGGCGTACCATGATTGATGTGTCCGACATACAATCGTCTCATCAATCACCTCGAGTATGGTCACCCTAACGCTATTGTCTTTCGATGACCACATCTCATTGTATCCTTAACTTAATGCTAAATATCTCTCAAAGTATGGAAAGTGGAGCTTTATGGTCGTTGATGTCATTATGTACTGTTTATACATTAAATCAGAAGAAAGTTTTCCTCAGCATATATTCATTTATATCGAGTGAGTTACATGGTCAATGGACCTGGTATCAGAGTTATTCAAATCCGTATTTCGATCTTGGACGTGGTTCCTCATAGCAGCCGGGACCAACAGCTTTAAGTGCCTTCCGAAGCACGGAATCATCATTACTATCAGACAATCAGGTGATTCAAGCCTGCAATGTCCTAACCAAACTGGAAACAAATAAATAGAATACGCTTCCCTTAAAAATCTAATCCACCACTAGTACGTCAACCATGAGTTTTTATTAACACAGACGTTAGCGACAATTTGTATGGCAAACCTGTACAGTGCCGATAGTTAGGTACAATAAAAAATCCATATAAAAAAAAAAAAATTCAGGCATCATGACCCATATTAGCAACAAAATTCAATGCAAATAAAATTCAGCACAATAGTTACTTAAAAACAAAATAAAATAATGAATGAATTAATATTAAAAATTACATTAGAATAAAAATAAATAAATAAATATTAATTCTTAAAGCGATCACTAACGCTGACTGTTAATAAAATCTCATGGAAGAGGTTATATTTCTAAGGTGTTTGCTTAAATAACTTGACCACATATGTAGTTTTTAACTCAGCATATCTAACTTAATCGTTAATTTTAATTTCCTTGCTAAAAGGGTATCGATCAACCAAGACACAGTCGCCGCATCGCCTGGATGATGGATCCTCGCTGGACAATCGCATCAATCAATCAAACTGGACACCAACAAGCGTGGTGCGACCCTGAACTCTTTGTTTTGCAGACCACTTTTTCGTTCCTTTTATAGCTCTACTAATGTTTACGATGTTGGTAGGAAATTATATCAGTGTAATGGAGAGAAGTAGCCTATAAAAACTACCCACCTCGCACAACACGGGTCATGTTCCAGTTGGTCTGGTTTTGCTGTGAAAAGGGTAGTCGCTCCATCGTTTTAAATCTGTCTCCTAAGCTGAATTCTAACCTAAGCGTTGACTAAACATAATATGAATCAATGATAATTTTGGTAAACGAAATGATCAGTTTTCTCAAATTTAACTAGATTTCAAAATCACGTCTTTCAACTAATCACGCGCATTCAAATTTCTAAAAGCTCTTGCAAACTCTTATTAGCAACATGCGAACCCTTTTCTAGGACTAACGAATACTATTTGTCAACTCGGCATATCGCATTGGCGGCCATCTTGTAAATGTCAAATGGCGTCCGACCAATTACAAGGAGACGCAGGCGCAACGATACCATGCCTTATATAGGTTGGACTTCTCCAATTAATGGATAGATATCTGATAGGAATGAGCCCCAACGGATATAGAATGCGTTGAACTGGGTAACTGGTTGGTGATTTACTCTTTTATTCTTGAAATATATCTGGATTAAGTCTTTTGAAAATTGCATTTGACTAATTGTAAAATAGGATTTTGCATTTGCGTACGTTCAAAAGTTACTTTGACGGCAGACAGGCACTGGAGTTTGTTAAAGTAGTTTTTAATTTTAGCGTTTATGTATGACAATAAGCTGAACAGAAACAGGAAGACTAAGGCACCTAGTTGACGATGGAATTAGTCATGCCATCACAGGTTGCACAGGGTACATTGATAATGTAGGTAATCAATGCAATAGGAATAAATTAATGAATTAAGAAAGATGAAAATTAGAGTACAGAAACACTGTGCCTAACACACGACTTGCTAAGACGATATTCCTGTTCACTTTTACCAAATTCGATGATTTTAATTTCATTTCATTTGACATTATAGAGGCACGATCCTTTTTCATCTTGTTCTCAGTTGTAAAGCTATTTTTACTAAATACATTTCGCTAGCCCATTGATAATTTCATTACGACCGCCCACTAAATTAATCGTATGACGTGCAACAATGTAACAGAAAATATAAATAATTTTTATTACTGTTCATAATGGCCAGCAATTTTTTATAGTATACCTTTAATATGACAGATGTGAACATAAATCACCAATTACAGGACAAGAAAATCGAATCAATTTATAGTGCTCGATACTATTCATCAAGTGTTCCGTATATGGTAACCTGGATGTGGTTGGTATTCCGAAAGATTCTTGTTATTCCAATGCAGCTGTCTTTGAAGGCTGGATAATGTATGAAGATCTTTAGAGTAGTTTATTCTATTACTATTGAGTTTCAAGAACAGCTTGGTATAGTTTGGAATGAAAGAACCAATATGCTGTGTCAAATCCATAAAAACACAAACACATAGAAACTAGAGAACACGGACAGACGTACCAACATGTCTTATGGCCACGGAAATCGACAGATCCTAAAGATTTCGACTATTCCGATTTTACTAAGAACTCTCGTCAAGCGCCTTCATCACACAATTCAAAATAATCACCGGCAAGTACCTGTTTTATATGCAAGGTGTGTACGATCTGGAATAACACAACACACCTTAGCTGATGAGATAATGATAGCTATGATAGATAATGATATAAATGATAAGATGATGGCATTAAATTTAATTAAATGTACGATCAATGTACTGCGATAATATAAATTATAAGATGATGGTACTAAATTGAATTAAATGTATGAACAAGGGATCAACGGATTTTCTACGATATATACTTAATTCTTACACAAAGGTTTACAACAGATGAGAAGTCGTATGTAAAATAATCACAATAGACAACTATATTAGCAGTTACTGTGCCTTCAACATTCCCAACTTCCATGGGGTGGTCTTCCAATGTTGTATCGACGTATGAATTAGATATTACAAGTTCGAATGATTTAATGTTAGACCGCCACCCGCGAATTGTAACGCCACTTGCCCGAGGCGTACAATTCCTGGCAAGGGCTATCACTACACGTAGGTATAATGAAGGTCTAGCATGTTTATTATTCTTAACTAGTTCTTAGCTTAAAAAATGATAGTATTTTTATAAAAACTTTGGTAGGGCTTTATCTATCAGTATTTATAGGAAATTTTAATAAACTATCTAGCAAAATCGGTTTTTGTGTGAATCTAGAGTAACTCATAAATTATAATAGCTTTTACCAAAGCAATGCTAAATTTAATCTGGGTAAAATTATAATTCTACGCATTTCACTTTAAAATCCAAAACAATACGCTTCACAATTCAACTGCGATCCTAGATGATCCAAATTATTCAGAAAAAGCAGCCCTGCGCCGGCGCAACACCCATTGTGTACAATACCGGAGGACACTCACGACCAAACCGTCAGAGCTATCGTAACTTCTGCTATCCGAGCACATCCATACACAGCCTTACTTAATATGTGCATCACGACGAACGCATATATGGCCTGGAACCCGCCCAGTCCCACCAGCCAATCCTATCCGATTTAAATGACCATTGTATGTATATCGGGACGCTACTGAGAATAAAATGAGTTGACGCACGTAAAGGAGAGTGCGCACGCGATTGGATCTAGCTATTGGCTGGATTGACGCCGCTGACTGCTAAATGTCGTTCGATTTTATTCAGATTCTTGCGATGGCTTACAGCGAGCAATGTTTTATTAACTTTGTGGTTGTCTATTTTGCTCGTAAAATTATTGTCACTTTTAACCTGTGAGTCAGCCGCATTGGGACTTTCGTGGTATCTATCCAATTACAATTATTTTTTTTCCACATTGTGACTTAATTCTGCACAATCTTCGAACCTTTTACAGGTCTACCTGTATCAAACAACCCAATAATAATCTTTAAAACGACTTTACAAAAAGCTTAACGAAGAGAAATTCTGTTTTCTATAAATAACCAACTTGCTTCTTCAATATATCACAACCCCTCGAAACTCTTTCCAGGAAAACAGTTCGCACTTCATTCGGACCTTAAGAAAAAAGATGGACTCCGCTTAAAGGCTTATCCCTAACAGCTAACCTACAAATCAATCGGGCAGCACTCCATAAATTAAGTGGAACAATGACCCTAAATTATTGCCCCGTCTCCTTTATCAGTTTTTTTTTCACAAATGAGACTTCGCGCGACTTATTAGGTTTCGGTATGTCGCAGATCGACATCGCGATAGTGGAGCGATGTCGTCGCTACCTCGCCTTTAATTATCGCTTTCTCGCGAGCGGTTATTGACTAGTGACCAGGGCTTACAAGTATTTTGCGATTCTTGTAAAAAGTGATTGAGGATATTAAATGTTAAGTATTTTATTGAAACTATGTAATAATGTGTCAATGGCTAATCGAAATGAGATAGGATGAATCTATCTATATCACTATCTGTATGGGCAAATTTTTTGAATTCTACTAAGTTCTGGACCTAACCATCCTTTGACAAAATTGATGCCTCTTACTATGTCTGTCTGCCCGTTTGTTTTTTTACTGTCATTATTACTCAAAACTGACGACTTTGTGCCTTTATCAAAATTTACTACGCTTACATCTACAGTTTCAGGCAAAACTAGTATCTAAGATTTTCATATCATTATTGTGTTTGATACGAAGGGTAACGATCCCCGTATCAGGCATTCAATCACCCCGATCCAAGCCTTCTACGTTAAGCATTAACATAAAACAAGGAGCGCACGCCCGTCCATATTTCGTGTCGTGATGCTCAGGTATTGTTCGCGAGATACGCATCTTCGGACGCATAGAAGCTTTAAATTTGGAGCTAACGAGAATTCTTAGCCGGCGAGGTTTTCGCGTATTTGGATGATGTAATGATTATGCGAGGTTTACAACTGATACTATAAATAGTTATTTTATTTCATTTATTATTTCATGCTATTTGATTAAAAATAAAACATTACATACTTATAGTTATATATTTAAGTAATTGTCGCGTCGAATAGATTTCCTAGTCATATAGAGGTCGACGTGAATTCGCAATTTAATTGATTATGTTTGCCTATAAAATATGTTTTTATTTTATTATAATTATTTTAATTAGAACGTATGGGGCCTAACTGTTCCCGGACGAGAGAAACCGTTGTTTTCTACTTTATGTATAATTTAAAAAATTTAAAATCTCCTTGGATCATTATGTAAATAGTTCTTATTTTATGCTGATGACAGCCACAACTATGGGGTATCTCAACAGCGTTGCCGTCTTACCGAATATTAGCTTGAGGATACCTTAGAAAACAAAACATCAGATCCTGGATTTTTTATGTAATTCGGTGTAAGACAAAATTATAAAGATATTCCCATTAACAACAGAGATAAAATGCGAATGTGTCCAAGATACTTATACATACACCCTGAATCGAAATCACTATCTCCAATCTAATATAACCCCCGTAATATCCAGCGAGGACATTTCCTACGGACGCGTTCCATTACGTTTTCATAAATATTTTATTGTGCCCGTCCTCATTACCGACGGTCATTAGAGCTCGTCGCGATAATATGCGTCGCCTGGCCGCATCGCATCGCATTCTTATACTCCCTTTGTTTATTATTTATTTGTAATTAAAGAGTTTCAATGGTTTTTCATAAAACTTTTATAAATTAAAAGGTGTATTGGTTTCATTAGGTTTTGTTTGGGGTTTAAATGCTTCAGTTTTGAATGTTATATGTTTATGTTTCCGCATATGCCAAGCTGCTGGAGGAATTATATGCCTTTTTGTCTACATAGAAATATCTGGCATAACTTTTTGTTCTTGTTTTTAGAGATACGGAAACAAAAACGAAAATTTTCTTCTGAAGAATTATTTTGGTTTTTATGTACCTCATGCCAAAGCTCATAAAGTATATGTGTTTAATCATTTAATCGACAGAAGCACTTTACAGACAACATCTCTAATGAAAATATGGTGACCAAAAACTAAAAATATTTCATCCCTCAACCCAATCTATAGTCCAGACGATTCTAAAATCAAATCCATAGTCAATACCCGTAAATATGATAATGAGAGCTATCTATACGGAGTTAATCTCGACTGCACATCAGTACCATGGCATATCACAGTCCTCTAGCTAGTGCACTCGAGAGGCGGTATGGTAATGAAACTCGATCTCGGACTAAGATGAGTCTTAATGCATCTAAATACTATATAAAATAGGCGGACAGTTGGTTTGGGACTCACAGACTTGAAGAATGAGAGTATTTTTGCAAAAATCGCCATTTTTTGGGAGATTGTAGTCGTTAAGGTTACAAATTTTCACGCAACTTCTGTTAGAAACTAGACATTTCTGCTAGAAAAGCACAGAAAATTTGCCATCTATCCCATTCCTCATAGCTACAACTCAAAGTTTGAATTTTCAAAATTAGAAATTATGCCATAATTTTGTCTTTTGTTTTACTTGCAGATGTAGTATAACAGAGTATTAATTGACGACTTTGTTTGCTCACTTTCAACGGTGAAAAACGAGTAGTCTTGATTACTCATTGTTAATCTTTCGATATTAGGTATGATTAAAAAGAAGAGGTTCGAAAATGAGATATTATTTATAAACCAATTTTGATAGGCTCACAAATTTCTATTTTTTTCCTAAACCTGTACGGTAGAGATGACTTAGGGAAACGACAATAGGCGCGTTTCGCGATTCAAGTGACAACGAAAATATCTACGACAATTTCTAATGTACTACTAAACTTTAGTATTCTCTCTCCATCGCTAAGGTGAGGTTGCACAGACTGCCTATTGTAACTAAACTATGCAATATATTGGTGCAATAAAGAGTATTGTATTGTTTTCACCTGTGTTTCACAATAAAGTATTTTGATTTGATTTAATTAGTAGATCTCCTGAACTTACTACCCGTAAGTCCAGTAGACACGGCGTGCATCGCGGACACTCGCGATATGCTAATAAGATTCAAACCGAATTGGACGCAGGGTGACCGCCAGCACTGCAGCGTTGAAATCTCTCTCATATTTATGTGTGTATAAAATGTGTATAGCGAATGAAATTTATTATTATTCGCTAAGCTTTTTAGTGTTTTTAGTTGCTTATTAACGTATTAAGATGGATTTGTAGATGATGTAAAGAAAGAAAAGAGAAGCATTGACAGAAGTGGTTGAGAACAGATAGGTAAACATGTCAGGGCATTTGATACGACATGATTTTATGAGAAACATTATTAACAGAAAGATTAATGGAAGAATTGGTCTTAGTAGACCAAGACATAGCTACATGAAGCAATAAAGGGGAAAGTGGATGTCGTATCAGGAACTAAAACAACTGTCAAAATAATAGATATGAGTTCTTACTCTATATCTTGTCTTAAATTTATGACGATCATATAGTTACTGGCTTTAAAATGATCATTTTTATTTGAGTTTATAACGATGCGTTTGCATCGTTCCTCATTTTTCCATACATTTTAATTTCATATTCATCCTTTACCACATTTTCATTTAAAAATAATTTTATATTTCGAATAAATTTTTTATCCACATTGTTTTCACGTCATCTCATAACACATTCCATTTTCCTCTCGAAGGAGCAACAGCTCCACTTCTTTTTGTGTATTTTTTAATTAACTTCATATATAATCATTAATGTTTGGAAATCAGTATTAAAATAAAAATAGTTCTGTGAAGTCTCGGATTTGTGCATTTTTACTGAAGATACCACCACAACACGCCTATTCATCTACTTCATGTGGCAGGGCCCTCATCTATTAGTCTCATGCCGAGATAGCCAAGCTGGGAAGCCCGCCACAAGTTTAAAGTAAAATGCGTAAAAAATATGATCTTTTTCATATTTCTACTTTTCATAAGCTGCTCTTAAAATAAAAATGCAAAATTTAATTTTTCAATCTCTTAATTAGCTATGCAAAGAAACATTCAGAAACAAATGTCATTCGTGTTATCTTTTTTATAGAAATAAATGCTGCGATTTTCTGTTCAGTGTTGGATGTTTTAATTATTTATACGTTAGATTGATAAATAGTAGATAGCAAATAATAAATATAATTCAACAGTATTATGTTGATCCGATGTCCAATGGTTTAATTGGTAACATTTATTTTTGACATTTAATCTAATCATTTAAAAATACTTACTATGAATAGGTTTACACTCACACATACATGAATTCTGTCTTTACAAGCAACATTTTACAAAGTACATTTATGTGAGACTAATACAAAACTTCTTTTAAATTAATTAAATTAAATATCATTTATTTCGGACAGTGTCCATAGAGTGTTAGTATTACAATGGCTATTTGACTTATATACTAATGTTAGTAAGACATTGATTTTTTTTTTTTTTTTTTTTTCTACATATGTTTATTTCTTAATAAAAATTATTGTGGAGCTCCACCCACCTATTAAGAAGGGGGGACTCCCACCTATCACAATATACCTTCACAATGCTGTTAGGGCTTGCTCGTGTTCGACTTTTAACCTGATATCTTGACGTCTAACAAGAAATCAAAAATCTATTGAAAATATCACAAAAAGTGAAACGACACGCATTTCCGCATGGTTCAAGTTATAAGTGTTTAAAAAGATATTCAGTCTGGTTTTACGCGACAAAAACAGTATCAAAATAGTTTAATTTAATGTGTAACAACCGCAACCTAGGACATCATGACGTTTTCAAAGGACTTATATTTTGGTTTCATGATTTCACCACAGTTTTACGATCAATAAATCATCATGTAAGCAGCAAGAAGTTATATTGCCACTGCTGAACATATATTAGACTATCATAGAAGTCCGATTTGGATCAGTGTATATACAGTACAGGTTAGTCACTTAATACCAGCGCCAACCAACGCCGACGGGACGTCAAGTGCAGTTTATCAGCACGCCAACCCGTCGCCCGCTGGCGCCGGTCAATCGTACCCCAGTTATTACAAAATCATTTTTCATAATTGCGAGTCAGCGATCAATCTTGCTGTCAACGGAAGCCACTCAACCTCGCCCGTTCCTAGATTTGGTATTATTGTTATTTAGTTTTTGACTGATCACCTGGTTTTCGGCTACCTGACCCATATTTTTACTTATCGCAACTAACACGCGATTAGAACATGGAATATGTTCACGCAAGGAAGAATTCTTACGATTATGACGTTGTGATTTTATCTGTTAATGAATTGTTCACTTAACTTTGTTTAATGAAATATTCTTTTTTTTTTTTCAGGTAAGGGCAATGTTCTTTTATCGAGCGTAAGTGATTATAATAAAATAATAAAAGGCCAATTTATAAATGTAAAAATTTTAGACTTAAGAGTACAATAATAGAAATATGCACAAAGGAAAAATAGTGAAAATTAAATAAAAAAAGTAAATAATTCAAGCCAATGAAAGTATAAGCAAAATGCTCAATTTGAAAGTGTCTTGTCGACCCATAGCCCATAGCGGGCTCTCTTGACTTGCAAAGCGTGCTTATTCTCTAAACCCAATGCTAATACGCTGGCTGCCTTCAAACGTGTCACTTACCATATAATTTAGAGGTATAAAATGCACACTGCAACTCTTTTTATTCCGCGCTTTAGCTTTCTGCATTCGTAGGGTTAAATTAGAATTTATTTACTGAATATGTAGAATTATTTTGCAGCGATATTAAGTTTTAGTTTATTGCTAAACGACATTTGAATAAAACATAACATACCTATTCTAGTGGTAAACAAAAATGTGAAAATATATTTAACTGAACTTGCATTTTCACTAAAACTAAAAGTTTACTTTTCCATTAATGTGAGTATCACGCATTCATTCACCAAAAATTTGGATTAGAAAATCAGGCCTGATACTTACTTTCTAAAATGTCTCAAGAACCCATTGTTTAAAAAGACTTCGTTATCAAAGTCTGAATCAGAACCTCTGTCTTCAGTCCGTCCGTACACTACCTGGATTAGCTGTCCCAATAAATCGACGCAAAAAGAAACTACTTCCCATAAATCTCAAGCGCCAACTAAAGAAATAAATATCTCAACTCGCGTTACAGCATTCGGATTCCACTCCAAGAAAATATCGCACCCGAATTCCGTATACTTGACGGGCAAATGGAAAAAAGCGCGAAAACCGCGCATTCCGAATTCGAACAGGCTCCGCCCACGTGCGCGCGCGCATCTTGAACGACAGGTGAATGCGATGCGCCGCAGCTGCCGTGCCGGACGCTCTGATTTGCTGGTTTGTTTTTCGAACATGGAATATATTTTACAAAATATTGATACACAATGGGAGTGACAGCGCGATTTCTGCAGCTCGAAATGGAATGGTGCTTGTCTTTTTGTAGCTGTTTGTTGGCGACAACTTTTTATTCTTCGAAACGTAGATTGAAAGCATTTTTCGCGTGCCATTCAGGGTTCAACGATGGTGAGAATATTTAACATGCGTTTTGTTAATGGTTGTGTGGTGAAAATACTTAATAATGAAACTGACAACTACAAAGTCGATCTTATCTCTTTTGTTGTCTCTTCTTTTTTATCTTTGGTAATCATTTAAAGGTTTTTTTCTTTGACCAAGTGTGCTTTCCTAGTTGCGTCATTAGCTTATGCTTCGGAGCCTAGGGTGCGCTCTAAGTCATGGTCCTAAGTGCCGCCACGCCGTCTTACCTCCGCAACCGTTTTAACAGGGAAACCAGATCAACTAGAACATGTTCCAAGGTGTGTTAGTGGCCAACACTGTCAGTCATATATTTCGGGCTGCCTAAAGGCATCTGACACATCAGATTTTTTACATAGAAATATTAGCTGATAATTTTTGACCGACTAACCGAAAAAGTACTGAGACCCTACCACATTCTGCTAATGTATATAGCAGAGAAGTATTAATAGTACTAACATTAGTATGTATCTAAAAAGTATATAAGAGAGTAGGTAACTACCAGCTACCACACGTTTATTCTTACAGTTATTTTTTTTTAAATTAAACATAATAGCCTCTCTCTTTATTATATCTCTCTCTATTGTCAGAAGTCGTAAAAAGTGAAGAAAAATAATTTTGTATACCTATGGATACAATAGTTTTAAGCTATGAATAAACAACTAAAACAGTCAGTTCAATATAGATAAAATCTATTAAAGACGGAATACTTTTAAGAACAGAGTTTAAGTGGCACAATTACAAAATTGAACAGTATGCCTTTTGGTCATAAATTATAGTTGATGAAAGTGATAGAGTACATAACGCACCTCTAACAATATCTAACAAAAGTAGTTTTTTACACTTGGACAATTAAAAAAAAGAAACAAAGCGAACAACAGATAACATCAACACCAATTTCGACTAATTATCCACCTATCAAGCGATCCGTAAAAACAAAAAGATATATCAAGTCGAAGATGCATACACGTGAGTTTATAGTAAGAGAAAGACATATAACAATGAACAATGGGAACATAAATCAGTATAATTAGTTTTGCCTGAACAGAGCAAAATCATTGGTCAAAACGCATGGATGGCCCCGCCCCTTGAAGCGAGGACGGCGTTAGAGCCGGTACTCTTAGCATTTTGAATTGGATCAAATGTACCGTCAGCAATGAGAGAGTCCATCACCGTGGTCAATGAAAAACAAAAAAAAAAGAAATATGACAAAAAAATAGTGGGCGAATTATTAAGGAGCTAAAATATCCTTTTTGAATCTGGCTCATACATGTCATACCCCCATATTCTCAAACGTTTTCTCAAACTCCACTCAACCTTACTCCAACTCATTGGAGTGATTAGTTGACACTAGCTTCCTTGACTTAAGGAGATTCCTCATTCGAGGTGAGTATTGAAATGTCAAATATAAGGTTGGTCGAGAGATACCTTAAGGCGGCTGTGACTGAAATAAAGTGGTTGTTTTTTACCTCTATTTGCCTAGGTTTATTATCTAATTACTTTTTTTCATGTTTTTCTTAATTCTTTTGTATTTTCCAATTTTTGTGCCTTGGATTGTTATTGTGTGACACACCTGTGACGTTCCTCATTGGAGTTTTGCTTCCAATTAAGAATATCATTATCAAAGAAAGTTCAAGGACATTCTTGAGGCGCTCTCCAATGAGTTTGAGTGAAGGACGTCTTTAAGTTTATGTTTAAGAATACGGGTGTTAGTGTCTTCAACATCGTAGTCATGTACTTTTGACTCTATTTGTTTAGTACAACAGAGAAAACCCGATTGAGAGTTTATTTAGACCAATTGGTGGGCTTTTTCACTGGTCTTTCATTAGCTAAAAGGTAGTAGCTCTGATGAGCTGGACTTCATTAAAGACACTACTAGCAGATATGATTAGCAGTAAATGAGGAACCCAACAAGTTACTAAAACAACAACAAATATTTACTCAGTAAGTTTAAACGATCTGTTCAATGAAATGTTGGATTGTTGGCCTGTTCAACAATCCAAGAACCTAATGAGATTATTGTTATAATTTAACAGTACCGGCTATCAAATTTGACTATGTAACATGCAACAGTTAATGAACAAAACTAATTGCATGACTAGCAGTGAGTATTAGTAGTAAAAGTGAGTAGTAAATAGTAAAAAAATAATTTTAGCATGCAATAATTCTCTCGAACTATTTGGTTCAGAAAGCAAGCAAATAATTTAAAGATTTATTTATTTTTGTTCACCGTGCCCTTTGCCTTGCTAGGTACCAACTACGTGTATACAAAATTTCACGTGGCTCAGTAGATAAAATGAGAACAACAAACATACAAACATTCGCTTTTATAAAATTAGCATTACGATGCTAACGCTACCCCGATGACCGCTTGGCCCATGCAATCGTACAAAGACTAATAGATGTTACTCATGTTGTACAGATCGCAAAACAAGTACGGCACGTCGTGACCTTTGCAGTATCGGATATTCATCGAAAATCATGAGTTGTACAAGATAGCTGTTGTAAAACTTTGCATGTTTTCGATTCTAATGAGGGTAGTATGTTTCTATCAATAGTTTGTACTGGTTTCAGCCGTTAATTCAAATTTGGAACAATAGATTTTTAGACCAATCAAAGCAACTTGGATCTGGCTACTCGTGTTGACTGCTATAAAACAATACAATGTGGGTTATGTATGTCAGATTACGTCACAGTGGCTCTTCGATGGAAAGTTGGCATTATGCTAATGTTATTCTACGGCCCTCCTAGTATTTATGACTGACGCCTTCGATCCGATTAGGACTTTGGTTCCGGGTTCGATGCCAGGTGGAATTTTTATTGTTGTTTTACATTGTAAAATCTTGGTGCAAGGCTGCTACTTATTTCCGAAAAAACTTCTTCAAGTAAACCCGCTACAAGAACTTAAAAAAAAGCAATTTACAAGAAGTGATATTGAAGTCAATCATTAAATAAAAAATAAAAACAACAACGTCTAATCAAAACAAAAAAAATCCTGACCAAAAAAACGTCGCGACCCGATCCCGTTTCTGATATATCAATCGTTAAAGGACGAGTATCGAGCACTCGATAATCGACGCCTCGTAATTATCGCGTTAATATCATAAATATCAATCAATGTCAACCCGAAGTTAAATTAATACCTTTATGAATGTGTCATCGTATCAATCAAGAGCAGGCAGTGATTGATGGGTGATCGAGAAACAAAATACAGCATCCATCATTTGTTGGTATCGATTTTGAGGTTAGGATTATGTTCTAGATTTATAACGAGTGACGATATATTCAAGACTGATTTAAATCCTTGAGCAGTGACTCAGAATATTACAGAGAAACAATACAATACAAAAAACCCACATTACAGTGAGGCACAAAGTCGGACTTACTCTACCAGTCAACCATTGGGAGAAACAGAAAGATTGTTAGGCGCAAATAAAGTTTAGGGGGAAAAAATATATTATAGAGCAAATATCAAAAACTTAAGTTCATACAACAAACACACATAAAACTTTCACAAATACTGATTCATTTAAAATATATACATACATATACCTACATATCTACCAATGATGAAGTCAAGTCATCGCCCAACTATCTTTCTGTTTCTCACAATGGTTGACTGGTAGAGAATGCTCTTAGCATTAAGTCCGCCAATTGTTATAAGTATGTGTACTTTGTGGAACAATAAAGTTTTAATAAATATTTCTTTTTATAGGTACTACTGTTTTCCTGTTATTTCCTAGATTTCTATCTGACTTTTTCTTCTTAACGTCACCCAGTCTTTTACTTTCTTTTACTTTAAAGTACTCCATTGTAGATAAAATACAAG
This sequence comes from Euzophera pinguis, assembly GCA_947363495.1. Classification (NCBI taxonomy): domain Eukaryota; kingdom Metazoa; phylum Arthropoda; class Insecta; order Lepidoptera; family Pyralidae; genus Euzophera; species Euzophera pinguis. The sequence goes on from OX376159.1 coordinate 1,217,166, forward strand.
TTTAATCACAACCTGATTGTCATGCAATCACAAAATTTGCTGTGTGAAATACATTATCAATTAATCAATTTGTAATTAATTGATAATGTATTTCACACAGCAAATTAAAAAAAAACACATACAGACAAATTAAAGAAATTATTAACACTCAGTAGTAAAAATGAAACAGCAAAACAAAACCAAAAAATAACCCTTCAAACGAAAAAAAATCAAACATATTTCCAAATCAACCCTAAACCGTCGACGGGGGAGCGGAAAAAAGACGGATTTACACGGGACCGTATCTCCTAAACATTAGTACAAATGGAGCGACCCGGCCACTAATGAAAATGATGTCTGCCCGTCTGTCCTGTGACAAATACGGATCGCACCAGCCCGGACATGATTTGGTCCGGGATTTTTCACACATTCAACGTTAATCCGGGCGGTCGAATCGACCCCTATAGATTTGGCGAGCCTCCGTTTTTTTTTCAGCGGTGACAGGTTTTATTTTTTTAATTATCTCGAAAAAGAAATATTGCAGAAATATACGTAACTTTTCTGAAAAACTTATATCCAGCCCAAAGCTGAGAAAAGTGTCGTCAAGAAAAACATTGTTTTTTTTTTTGTGTATTGAATCCAACATATAACTAGGTAACTAGATTAGTCTATGTCACATTACAGTGAGGCACAAAAGTCGGACTTATCGCTGAAGCTATCTCTACCAGTCAACCATTGGGAGAAACAGAAAGATTGTTAGGCGCAAATAAAGTTTAGGGGGAAAAAATATATTATAGAGCAAATATCAAAAACTTAAGTTCATACAACAAACACACATAAAACTTTCACAAATACTGATTCATTTAAAATATATACATACATATACCTACATATCTACCAATGATGAAGTCAAGTAAACATATAACTAGGTAACTAGATTAGTCTATGTCAGTATTATCTATACGATCATAGTACAAACGTACAAGATAATTTAATGTCACTTTTCTATATTTAAATTACTCGACAAGAAAGCTGTCGAATCAGCTTAAAATATCTATTCCAAAATTGTCTAAATTAAAAACAAATAACATTCCTAATTAAATAATACAAATAAATAATTCATTTGACGGATTGAAAGCATAGACGGTGAAGAATTATTCATTTAAATAATTATGTCAGTAAATAAATAACTTAAATACATATACAAAATTACCATGTTAAAAGATTAGAAACTTATATGGAATCCGAAATGAATTTTCTAAATGCATAATTTTAAAGTAATTAATTTAATATGACCTTGTAAACAAATTACAAAATACAGTAGTAAAAACTTGAATAATCTTAATTTAAACAATCTATTACAATTGAGTATGAAACAACATAGACATACCATCACGCCTTTTTCCCCGTAGGGGTAGGCAGAAACTACTAGCCCGCTTTTCGCTCCCGCGAAAAATGAGACGTAATGAGTTGCGAACCGCATCGCCGCCATTTAAATTTTTGTTATTACCCAAAATCATAGCATTCCCACGAGTGTAGGGGTACACAAACTGTCGCACCCAGCAGAGCTCCCTGTGCCAGGTGAAGTGAAATGAAATAACGCTAAATGATTATGTAAAAGCTAACTAACGCCTTAACTACTGGATCACGGAGGTTGTAGGTTCGATTGCCACGAGCGAGAAGCACACGTTGTTAAGTGGTTTCTTGTTTAGCTAGGACATTGCTCGCTTGAATCACCTGATTGTCTGATAATAATGATGATTCCTTCGGAAGGCACGTAAAGACGTTGGTCCCAGCTGCCATATTGGTGGTCGTTAAAAGAACTACGTCAGAGGCCGAAAGGCGTTTCCGGAAAACAGAACAGCAGGGTGGACAGGGTCGATTGACTATGTAACTCACTCGATATGATGATGACCGTCAGGTAAACCGCCAACCCGCTTGACTACACCTTTTGTAGCTTTGAAGTAACATGAGGTCATTCTCCAGGCCAAGAATAGATCTAGGAAGAAACTAATTGCTTTCCTCATAGGTGGTGGTAACGTCACGACCCTCATCTATGAGGAAAGCACATTTCAATGAGAAGAACCTATAAAAAAACAGGTGGCCTATAAGCCTGTTTGCTTATTTTACAGTGGAAGACCATCAGCCATTACGATAGGTTATGGTGCGGGGGTCACAATTAACTATCTTCGACTGTACAATTTATCAGGTAAAAATATACAAAACACGAAGACCTTGACATTCATGACCGTGTCAATGCCTAATCAATATTCCGTCATAGGTCAAATAAAATGGTGACAGACAATTTTAGAACTGCCCGATTGTAGAGCAGGAATTTAAGGTATTATTTCTTACTAGTGTTTAAGTACTCGTGACTTACACCCGTATTCTTAAACATAACCTTAAGGACGACCTTCACTCAAACTCATTGAAGGGCGCCTCAAGGAAGTACTCGAACTTTTCTTAAAAATGACATTCTTAATCGGTTGCTTGAGCAAACTCCAGTGAGGAACGTCACAGGTTATAATAACAATCCAAAGCACATTATAAAATTAAAAGAAGTAAGTGGATACCTATGCAAAAGATTGCAAAACGCTGATTTATAACCACATTTATTTCATTTCGAGGACGTCTCGAGGTACTTATAGGGAAACCAGACCAACAGGAACATGGACCTGAGGTGTGTTAGTGGCCAATACTGTCAGAAATTTTCAAGCTACCCTAAAGCATCTGACACAGTCTCACGACTGCTATCTATCGATAACAACCGGGACCAACGCCTTAACGTGACTACCGAAGCCCGGAGGAGCTCTAGATAGAAAATGCCACTAAAATGGCGACAAATCCAAATAGCGGTCGCGTCACGTCGTCGCTTGACACGCGCATTCGCTACGGATACGCGGGTCGCTCTCGACTAACGAGGTCCTCAAAGTATTAAGCTAATTAGTAATTTAGTACTAGGTACTTATCTAAAACTTACGGTTCCGTTCGATTTCACATTAATTACAATTAAATGAAAAAGATGCCTGTGTTACTAGATCCAGTCCTAGTATTTATAATGTACCTACACATGTAGTAGTACATCAATATAACAATAAAAACACAACTCCGAATAAAATAAATGGTGATGGGAAATTAATAAAAACCCCCAGAGCTTTGACAAATTTCCTACATTTGTCAACTTCGTTCATGAAGGGTCGTCATTTTTTTATATAATTTTGTAATTATATAAAAAAATGACGACACACAGACAAGCAACATATTATTGTTAATATGTTGCTTGTCTGTGTGTCGCCAAATACAAATTGCAAATTGACACGAGTGTACTGTATCGATTTAAATCGATTATGTAGAGACGTGAATATACATGACATATTATTGATTCCTAAATCGATAATCGATAAATTTTGTCTTAAAAATATTAAGACTTGCTAATCACGTGTTTGATTTAATAGTTTTTTTTTTTCATATTTTGTCTTATGTTCTGTGATTTAAAAGGAACCTAGCAAGTTTAACTAACGAACTAATGATTAAATGGTTTTAACTTATGACGACGACATATTTTATATACAGACATACACATATATTTATACATGTACATATATTTTATTTTTATTTATTTATATATAGAATAAAAAATGTAAAAAAATATTTAAAACTATATTTTACCACCCCATCGAGAAAAAAAATAATTCAATGTAATTGAACAGACCCTGGACTCCCAAGCTATGGTTTTGAATGCAGCCAGGAATACGCATAGTAAATGACATTGCAAATAAACTGTTTCTTTCTTTCATCAAAAAGATACGGATAATAATAAAAAATGTCTTTAAAATAATGATACTGAAAATAAAAAAAAAGTTATTCTTTATATTGAACGCTATACGAATATTTAAAACTATCTATTCATCAAATATTTTTATCACAACAAATTTTAAGATACCCAATAATCTGAAAATTCGGTAAAAAAATTTGCACAGTACCGTCCAAAAACAGCAAATTCATGGTGTGACGTCGCGAGCAACAAGTTAACAAATGATCGTTGTCAGACCTCTCCATTGTGGCAGATAGGGGGCATTTGGAACGGAGAAAAAATTATCAGGGAGAATCACGTTTTGTAGAAATTAGTCATATTTTCAATAGATCAATTCAGTTTCTTTTATTTCATTAGTTATATGTAATTATTTCTTAATTTCTTGCTTTTTTTCAGTTATATAATTAACAGTTTTCTATTAACGTTGTCATATTTCTTCATTGTGGCCGATAATGAGCATTTGAAACGGAGAAAAAATTATCAGGGCGATTCACGTTTTGTAGAAATTAGTCATATTTTCAACAGATAAATTTAGTTTAAATCTCTCTTTATTTTCCTAGTTGTATGATTGTTTTACTTAGAAACACTTACTAAATTATTTGGCGTGCTTCCGTCACCAGCCACTTTAACTTCCGCAAAGTAACGCCTGAATCTATACTTTGCTATCTAGAATTAACAATAACCCACCTTTGTACACAATTGTATAAATGAACTAATTTATATTTTCATTTGTTTTTAAAACAACAAACTGTGTAATTTATCTTTTAGTCAATTTAGTCATTACAAATCTGATATCATGTTGAGAACCAAATTTCCAAGTTTTATAGTTCCACTTCCATCCACAGCTCGGGTTAAGAGGATAACGAGCGTCACTGACGGGAACAATTAGTCACTTGTTGCGCTGTTGACGTCGCGTCACTGATCTCTGGAACAGTGCTTTGAAAGTTAACAATTTATTGGCGATTGATTAGACGACACGTCGAGAGAAAACGAGATGATGTCTATCAAGTTGATAATATTTTTGATGTTATTTGTTTCATGGAATGTAGAGTTTAAAGATCAAAGTGGTTCGGTTTTAGAACCAAGTTCATTATTCTTAATAGTTTTATTAAATATTATTTGAATGAATAATGTAAGACCTAAAATGAATCCCTGAGGAGCTGCAGACCTTAGAATTGATTGTGATAAGGCTGAATTCATAAGTGTCTTAAGAATAAATGATATTATTTCCCTCTCACCATAAGATATAAGAAATACTGAATGATTTTTTTAAATATCTAAATGTAGCGATAAATCGCATGGTATAATTTTATTTTGTGTTGTATAAATCAATGTTGGTCCCGACTTTAATACGACATAAATCAATAATGCAGACAATAAGAAATAATATTAGAAAGAAATGATAAAAAGGTTGTCATAAGGCATATAACACTAACATTATCTGCCACAATTTTAAAAGACTTAGTTATGAACTATGTTGGTTTTAATCTACTCAATAATGTTGTCGGTGTTGAAACCGTAAGCGTATGCGCTGCATTTGTAATCATAAAGTCTGATTATAATAACAATATCCATGATTCATTAAATGTCCTAGATAATGAGTATTATTCATATATAATTGTTTTGATGACATAAACGTAAAATATTCCAATCATATTACAAATTTCCTTAATTATTTTTTGTTTGCAATGTCAGTCTTGTAAAAAAATATCCTAAGTAGCTTAAATGTATGTACGTAGGTACAGTCGAAGTCAGATTAACGTGACCCCCATCGTAATGGCTGAGCGATCCGTTTTATCAGTCTTCGACAGTACTGTGTTATGTGCACTCTGTATATTCTTTTAAAATAATATGTTACTAGTGTTATGGTCTTCAAAAGTCGATGCACAACAATATCATCAATCATAATATTTCTCAAAACTATACTTTTAACTAGGAATTAAATTATACTTTTCCGACTTATTTATGACAGCTAATTTGCAATATCGGTCGCATAATGTTAACGTGTAGACCACCTGAATTTGATGTGATTTCTAATAAAATATTCATTATCGCATATATTCATTCTAAATTAACATATGCTAAAATTATTTAGCGTGTCAAAATTTGGTTTTGAGTGTCAATGTTGAGCTTTTACAGTTTGAATGTGAATAATATTGATAGCATTTTAAGAGTGTCAAGTTTTAGGGATTATACAGTAATCATTATTGATTTTTTTTTTATTTCGAATATTAAAATGTTTTAATGACTCAATTTTAAGAAGCAGCCTTTTGGGGAATTGGTATTTTTATGAAGATTTAAATGACTATTTTGTTATAAAAGTCAACAATCTTACAACATTTTGTGATGACTAAAATCATTGAAAAGAAAATTTTAAAAATGATGTATTGGCTAGGGTAAGCTAGCTGAGTTTCTCATATATTATTTTGTATTATTCGTACTTCTCTTTAATCAAATTACGTTTAAATTACCCAAATCTATAATATTAATAGCTATTTTGATATTATTATTTATTTATTATTAGAACAATTGTAAATTTTTATTACTCGTCATCTCGAAGACATGCATGAATTAAACTGGCCACTAACAAAAGCATTTCAGAAAAAAAAAGCGCTATCAAAAGCCAAGGACCAATTAGACGTTCCAGATTTATGTGCTCTCTGGATCGCGAGTGTCTGACACATTGGATCGATCTCACGACATTGCGTGACGACTTTACGCTTGTTTTCATTTGTTTTTTAAGGGTTCTTATTCGAAATGTTTTTTTTTTATTTCGATATGCGCACTCGCATCACTGTGTGCGCATGTATTATTTGATTAAAATTTGATTGTTCCACATTTAAGTGAAAATAATAATGGACCTAGCTATAAATTAGGTGACAGACGATAGAAATATTTTCTAAGAATTAAAAAAGACTGTACACAGACAGGCTACTTTCCTAACATCACCGTCCATGATCGAATCATCAACATTCGTCACAGTATTGCATTCAAATGAATGAACTGATAGATTGAATTTATTAACTTGACGAACAGTGATTGAATCAGTTCTACGGTGATTCAATTGATATCGACATTGAATTAGATTTATTTTTTGGAATAGATAAACGTTTCTCTATTTTCTGATCACGTGATTTGGTATTGGTGCGTGTGGTGTCTAGAAACTTCATTAAACGAGTTGTTTTTTTTTTTCCAAAAACTACACCAAATATAAAGCTGATACCAGCTTCATGTACAAGTTAAAAGAATTTAGCTAACAATAATTTTTTTTTACAAATTATCTACCGTACCTGGGACAAAATACCCTAAACAAGAATGTGGACGGAAACAGAAGAAGAGGGAGACCTAGGAAGCGATAGATGAATTGCGTAGGAGAGAACATGAGGATTGTAGATGTTGATAAAGGCAGGGAATCCAGAACTTTGGAATGGGATACGGATAATGGGAAACGGTGAGGAGAATGATGTCAGTCCTACCTAGAACTTATATTACAAAACAAATGCAATTGATAGTTTATAGGAGTGTTACTTATTCCATGTGTCAGCCGTAGAGCTGATTTTAATATTGAGAATATTATCTTATTTATTCGCGATTGTTACAGATTTAGAATTAGTTAAAATTTTATTGCGTTAACTGTTTTAAAAACTTTAATTTATTGATGAATTTGGAAACGTTACTTTATGATAACAAAAAAATATACAACTAAAACTAAATCTATTGAATATAATATGAAAATATATATCATAACTATGCTAGACTTAGATAATTTTTGGTTCTTATTAGAATTAACAGTCACCCTACAATTAGAAGTTGCGAAAGTGTTATCAAAGGATTATACTGGCATCTGCTTTTGATTGATCGGGTCATATCACCAATATCGACACGTTCCAACGATTACTTGTCTGATAAGCAACTGATAAGGAAGCTTTGGAAGGCATGGATGAATGCGCAGTACAAATTTGTTCTAAGTACAATTTATTCATAATTATACATTGTTTTCTGTAATGATATTCTATTTCAGAAAAAATAACAAAAATTTGGCATTCACCATATTTAATTTTCCTGTTTGGATAGTAATTTATGCTTTTTGTGTGTGCAGTGTGTCATAGTTAAAAAAAAGTATAGTCTTAAAATTGTTTATTCATTCATATCAATTGGGTTACATAGTCAATCGACCCTGTACACCCTGGTGTCAGAGTTTTTCGGAATCCCCTTTCGACCTCTGAAATGCATGCATAAGCATGAAACCATAATCAATATCATTAATCAGGTGGTCAAACCTGCAATTTTCTGACCAAAATTTAAACACTTAAAAAATGCTTCCCATGAGAATCGAATCCACGACTTCCGGGTCCAAGGCAAATGCCTTAGTACAGTTCTAGTCTAATTGTTTAATGACAATTCAAGAATATTTTCATTTTAATAAAGAAAAATATATCTTTACAAACATTATAATTAATTATTAAAGTTTGTAATGCTAAAGGTAATCTACGATTAGGTTCAACTAAAACAAACATGTAGATTACTCGTATAGTTATGATTATCAAAGATAAAACAACGTTGGCTGTCAATGGTCACTTGACTTTGCAAAATCTAGGTTTCTGAATGTCAACCATTGGCATTTACTAGATCTTACCCATAGCTTTGTAAATAGCTTTCACCTCACTTCGTCTGGACCTTTTGACTTCATTGATTTGATATATAGCTTAGTATTCAACTATTCTGATAGGAAAACTGGAACGAGCTATGTGCCGTGTCGTGTTTGGTCATACTGTGATAAAATAAACATTATCTTTATGGGAAAGTTTGTTTGCACTTTCATTTGTATTAATGCGATTGATGTTGGGATTATCATGGACTTTAAATAATCATCAATAGAAATTATCATTTGGATAATATTATACATTTAATTTTTGCATTAATAAATCAAAATTAAGTTTGAAACAAAGTTTATGATAACTTATCTGTGTCAAAATATGTACCTATTTGTTAAAAATCTTTTCAAAAAAGTATTGGCTTAAGTCTTATTTAACCATTTTTAGAATTTGCTGACTCCTTTGTCATTTTGAGGATTGAGTAAATGCGACTAAACCCTTTTAACAAGCATGGTTTTGGTATTCAAAATTAACCTCTATTCCAAATATGATTGATTCTTTTGATACAACCGCTATTAATACAGCATGAAGACATCGAGACGTCGTCGCGATAAAATCGAGATGTTATTCGACAATTTAGTCGAAATCGTCGCGACCCGATTCGTTTCGTTAACCATCGAGATATCGATAATCGAATATTATGTCGATTTCACGCCGCTTTCGGAATTAACCCATTGTTTCTTGGTTTTGTCCGAGATTTTAGCGCTGCGTCATCGGACGAGTTTCCTGTCTTAGATACTGTTATTCGGTTGGTTTTAGATTTTTGGATAGAAATAACTGTGATTACAAAATTTGATACAAGTATCTTTGATTTTCAGTAATTACTAACACAATTTCGTTTCACCGTTTATATTTCTTTTCTAGTTTCTTTAATTTATTTATTTATTCATATACACAATGTAAATATACATTATTCTTTTTTTTTTCTTGAGCCATCGACATCGTTGATGCCTATGCTAGCTGCTCCTGATTTATACAAGTTCTCGCTTCCATACCTCTCGTAATTTCATACCTCATCCTTACCGTTCATGCTTTCATCTTTTACTCGTAATATGGGTCACTGCCATCTACATTTCTACTCTACACTACTACTGTCACTATCTATTCTTTATTATTCATGCTTATCATCTAATTTGGGTTGGGGTAACGATACACTTTTATTTACTTGCCTATTTTTCTTTTACATTTTGCTTTATGATACTATTTTACTATCTTAATCTAATTTTACTTTGTGTTATTACTACTTCTATACATTGGAAATACGTTAGTACTATTAATAATTTTGTGACTACTAATGGGTACATTAGTATCATCGTTAGAATTATTTACGCTATTTGGTGGCTAGTTGTGAAAGAAGAATTATATAAAGCACCTAAACAATAAATCAAATTTTAATGGAATTTGGTTCCGAGATGGACATTTTACATTAGTAAAAGCCAATGGCTAGTTTTAGCTCTAAAATTAACAGTGAAACTATCTAGTTAATTAATATATACTACAACATGACCTACAATAAAAAATAACACTGAAAAAGAACAAAACCTCCCAAAAAGTATGAAATCGGAGATGGCCGAAAACCGTAGCGGTGTGGTCCGCTTATTTCACTGCCCAGTGGCTCGAAAACTGTTCTGTTGGCTAATTGATTAAAACGCAGCATGTCAATCCGGTATTGAAGATGGTGCCCTCGGGTTGCAATGCAGAATTGTTTGGCTGCACTCGGCTTTGATCAAAGGACGTCAGCACCATCTGTTGGCTAAAGTTAAAATAATGCTGCGTCATTTTCGGTTTCCGCCATTTTGAGGGCCAGTCAGTCAGAAAACATTATGTTTTGAGTATGATTTACGAATATTTTAATATTCATTAAATTAAACTATTTTAATACGGTTTTATCGCGTAACAGATTCATTCCAAGGATGTTACGTGAAGCTATTGAAATTAAAAAACATCCTAATTTCAATAGTGAGGATGGATGGCAGGTACCGCCAGCTTGGGACCCAGTCATTAACTTAATAAAATCGCAAACTTGGAAGCAGACTGCAAGACCCTTAGATACTGTGAGCCAATACTGCGTGAATCGGAATAGTTCCCAATAAACATTTCAGGCGGTAGTTTGTAATCTTATGACATCAAAGACAAATGTTAACTTAGTCTGCCTGCGACTATGAACGCTGTAAAGTGTTTGAAACGTCAGGTGTAAATAAATAAGTAATAAACGCGATAAAACCGTATTAAAATAGTTTAATTTAATAAATAACAATCGCGAAAACATAAGAAATCATTATTTTAATATTTATGTGTTTGTGGAAAGAAGGATTCATGCACCGATGAATCCACAAAATCTTAACATATCCTATGTTTATGCAGTTATGTATGATGATCGATGTTTTAATTAGATGTGATTTGACATACACGTGACTGATCACGAATATGTACAGATTTTAGATGCTACAGATACTGTAGTTCTACCGGTAGTAACCTTGGAAACTACACTTCTAAATTAAGCAATATTAGTAACCGAAACAAAGTCTTTTAATTTGACAGTTAAATTCTAAAGGATCCCTAAAACTTAGTTACCTTATGTAGCTAATTCGATAACATCTATCATTCACCGTTTACTGTAGGTGATCGAATTCTTCGTACATCCGATTTTATCAATCGATTTATCGGCCGAATTATATCAACAGATAACGTATTTTGAATAATTGATCCTTGCGGTCGATGACTAACGAAAATATACCAATCAATCATTAATCATGTGTTGTTTGCGCAATGGCCGCCACTGGCCCCGTTTCGGTGTAATTTTCCTCTTTTTATCATGCAATATCAGTAAGAATCGATTTATTATTATATTGCCGATGATCGCTATAATGCGATTGCTGCTATCTTGTTTAATGTTTAAGTACACAGGTCCTCTGCTAGAAAAGAAAATTGGACTTTCGGTTTCTCTCTTTTATCGTAGCGTCATTGGTTTTTTAACCCAATTACGGAGATTTCTTCCATATGACAGAATGAGTATTCTAAGATACCACAATATTTAATATCTCTCGCATGGTTATCAAGAAACAGATTTTGTCTCCTTGGGCTGTTTGTATGCCCCTTTGCTGATCAAAGCAACCTCCTTTATTTCAACTAAACAAAAGTAGCTGTTGTTCAATCTGGGCAAAAATATAATTTGTTTATCAGTGGTGATGTTTATCAACTTTTTGTTCAGTTCAATATCGATAATACTATGCTAGATCATGTACAAATCAGACCTAAATAACAATACCTTCTCTTTGTCCTCAGAAGAAGCCACTAGCCCAGAAAGCGGAGTGAAGGAGCGAAACGAGCAGGGCGAGGACAGGGGCGAGGGGGAAGCTTCCCGCTCGGAGTCCCCCGCGTCCAGAGCCTCCCCCGCAGCCGAGGATAGAGATGACATCGAGCATAGTATACCAGCGACGTTGATTCAGGACCCTAATGTTGAAAGGTATGCTTAAGAACTTATGATTCTAATAGAGTTATTGGCAATTTTCGTCGTGACCGCATTATCAGCAGGTTGATTGAGTGCCCAGGAATTGCTGGTATCTACAGCAGTAGTTGTTTCATGATCGTTATGTGGCAAATATTAAGCTTAGTCAGATGCTGCATATTATTATCTTTCAGGCTATAAGACCCGAAAATGTTGGTTATAATTAATTCCTTATCACTAAAGCTCTTTGTAAGTCGTGGTCTCCTCTATTATATTTATAACTCTAACTATGATGTCTTGTTTTCAAAAATGGTTTTTGTCATAGGTGTAAGAAGCAAGATTGGCAATATCCGAACTAAGAGAAACTCTTTATGAGAGAAAACCTTCACAGACTCTAGGCCTCAAGACCTATTAGTGTCGTATATAAATCGATTTTTATGGCTATTAATAGCGATAATTATTAATTTAATTTGCAGTTGGTAATCAAAGTTATTGTTATTAATACAAAGTTGTTTTTCTCTGAAACTATTGAAAGAGAAAATGACTCAAAGACCATTCTTATATTTCCTCTATCTTCGTGTTTATCTGCACCATGCCTACAAATCATTTCATAATCTCCGTACAATACAGACTCCAGTATTGTATACTTGACGGCGGTGGTCCGGCCGTCATAGCGGTGTCCACTTTAACGATCCCATTGTTTTCCACCATCAGTTGTCAACGGCTCTCGTGTCACCACATTCCCACAGATAATATTGAACTCAAATACGAACATAATAACGCTCAATTTGATTCTAATGAGATTTAAAATTAAATTGATGAAGTTGAAGAAACAAATGGACATGTGATAGTGACAGTTATAGAGAGTATTGTCAGGAAAAATGATCCAGAATCTTTTATTTGACAGTCCATCAATTTTCGCTCTCCAACTGGAAATGACAATATGACTCGAACATATTTTTGGCTTTGGATGCCAAATAATTGCGAAGGTAAATTTCGAATTCAACAGATAATTAATAATGAAAATTATGTGAATCGACTAATTTGTTGATTGATATCTGAAACGGATACAGTTATTATCTGATTTGGAAATACATAATCAATTAATAAATTCTCAGATAGTCTCTTTAGGAAGGAATTTTACTTTATCTGTGTTAATTAAGCATTTTACACGTTTCTTGACTTATGAAGCATTTTCTTTAAGTATACCGATGGCATTTTTTTACCACATAATTCATAAAATTACCATAATTAGCTCCAATTTTATTTGAAAACATGTTGCAATATACGTATTGAGTACACAAAATTATCATTGTTTTTCTGGTATATTTGAACTTTCAACAATTTATTGTATTTGATTAGTTTTGAAGAGCTTCACTAATTGCAGATGTATGTGGTTGTTGACTCAGGTGCCCTACAACATGTTTTACAGCAATAATTTCAATAAAACTTTAATTGGAACGAATTAACGGCTATACATCTCTGTCAGGCGTGTCATTGTCTATCAATTCAGCAGAAATTATGAGTTCAATTGACACCACGCAAATATCATTAATTCTCGTATTCAATGCGTCATTTCTTTATGAAACTATTGTTCCGGTAGTGTTAACAGCATTAATTACAAAACAGACAAGATAATTATAATCAGTTGTTTTCAGGTAAAAATTTAAATCATCTGCATTATCTAGGCGCGTCCGGTCTTAAGGCAGGTACTACTTATAGAACATTTGCTATTTTGCTGTTGTTGAGTTTGTATTTAGAGTATTATCGCCTTTATTCCCAAGAGATTGTGCTTGAGGATTGTAAATTTCGTTTTGTTCAATATGCTCGTTCGCTAGGTCTGTTGGTTCGCTGTTCCATCACTGTCAATTAGTTGCAGTGAAGCGACTTCATCAATCATAAACATTCTCTGCAGAGTAGTTCCACCCTGAGGGTCTATTGTTTAGATTTTGAATCGATGAAGGTTCGACTTTCTGGTGCGCTTGTTCCTAATGATCAGGGATTTTAAAATTTGAGATTAATATGTCATGTTTTTTTTCTCACTGGTCAAACTTATATCCATGTTTCTCTTTTAGATAATATTTGTTTTCTATCTAAACTTTAACTTTATATATTGAATACATGTCTTTAGTCTTTATTAGAGTAACTTAGTACTGCCAAATAAAAACATATGTTTAATGATTATTTTTTTACAAGCCACACGATTACTTTACTCTAATAAAAACTGCTTTTATTTTCATTATCGGTGAACTCCTGTAAAGTGTAATATTTTATAATGTGTATTTAAGTTGGTATGTAAACGCAATGTGGGTTTATCTTGGTACTGATCTAAATTCGTAGCGAGAAATTGTTTTCAACGGATGGTTTCAAAGATATAAATAATTATGTCAAACGTGACTTAGCAATTGCGTATTATTTTCATGTAGCTTGAGCATGCTAACAACAGTTTTAATCCATCTTATCATAACTTTTGTCATTACTATTAGTGTCGCCTATTTTTCTGATAAATTAAAATTTATTAGATAAATTGAAATGGTTTTTATCTCTAACATGATTTATGATGCAGAAAATAAATGTCCCATTATCTAAAATCTATTACGTGGTTCGACGGACGATTGACGCGGTTTATTGCTTCACACATCTGTGTCTGCTTTAAAATTCATGTTGTAACTGCGAAATTATTCAAAGAGTCAGGTGGCTGGCACCCTGCGATGTAAAACTTCGCCGCACATGCCTTCCTTGGTCCCAATTCCGAGACTCCGCATCAAAACAGAGCAGAATTTATCGCAAAATACATTGTTTCTAACTGCATCCACTCGGAAAAATAGAACACCGATATTTTTTATGTCCATAGCATCTCAGGCAGTGTTTTTGATCGTGTGTATGTTTGCGTGGGGGAAAGAGAGCACAATACCTGTCACATAAACACAAGTGATTGATTGACCCGAACCCGACTAATGCTTATAGGAAGCCATAAACAGCTGGCGATTTTGTTCCAAACTTCGAGAAAGTTTAGCCTGGATATGACTTCGGGCTTTCGTCAAATCACTGTCAACGTTATTAGTACCAAGATGACTGACAATTTTTGGCCGAGTCGACTGTTTGATGTTGGAAAGTTAATTTGTGGCCGTGACAGCCAACTAAAGGACTCATTGTGTGCTCTGAATTTGTGTTGATTTAAAGATACTTTTTGTCGTATAGCTCCCCAGCACTCTCTCGCATTGACATTTATATTGTCAGGCAGAGAGTTTGTCGTTCATACTCGTAAAATAAATAAACCTAAAGAATATTTTCCTTTGTCATAGCAGGAAATCTGTTCATGATACGCGTAAATCCGTCCTCGTCCCCTGTCTGTCCCTGTGATGTTAAAAGGACTCGTCTCGGCGTTTTGTTAACGCACCATTTCCTTGTCAGCGCCGTCAACCCCGTCCGGGTAATCTTCTCTAAGCCCTAGAGACTTAGACAGACAGTGTCGACGCTAGTGTGTATCCAACTGAGAAAATTTCATTCGTAAACACACTCATTAAAAGTGTATAGCGCCTATTGGCCGTCAAGGATGTTCCGTACATTTTTCATTGGAGTTACGACGGTGAGTCAGCTATGCGATAGCTGCTGTGTCAAGCGGCTGTCATCAAACCGATCGGCCGTCAGCCGTCACTGCATGTCCACCTCGCGCATCGCACGCACGCTTGCATTACGCAGCGCACCACCCCTCGAAGCAGAATACGTATTGTCGTCTCTTTTTTTCTCAACGCGAGCTTCGTAAGCGTCGGCAGCTGTCCTACTCTAGCGAGGGGCGTGCGGGGCGGGGGCGCTGCAGGCGGGTCGTAAATCACGCCGCGTCTCATTCCACGCGGGACCGCCGCCGCCGCCGCAGGCATCGCGCACTTACTTCCCGACCGTCGTTCTCGCGGCGCGTCTTTCGCGACGTGTTTCAAGTTCCAACCTATCTCTGAAGAATCAGTTGTCCAGTTGGTTAAATGGTGTTTACCTGTTTTAAAAGTGATATTTGATGGATCCGCAAGTTTCGTTTGGATAATTGACAACATTTCGTCCAAAATGATCGTCGAGCCGGACCACGTGAGGTAGGTTTTGAATTTTCAAATAATGCATTGTTTCAGCTAATTCGCCATGTTTTTTGTTGACTTGTTCTTATTTGTGTTCTTGTTAGTTTATGACATTTGATTTACTTTTGTTTTCTATTCTATTGGATAATCTTGTAAGAAGATTCTTTACTTGTTTCTTTTTAAACAGGTTCGTGGCCAAATAATATTTCTTGTTTTTGTTTTGATGGTGACTAATTAGGGTATCTGGTATCCATTTAATATCGACATTTAAAATATTTTTTACGGTCATCAATATTTCGAGGTAAGCTCGTACAGTTGTCTATAACCAGAAAGTTCTAGCGAGCGTATCAGATATTTCAATAACTTTTGATTTATTAGGACCGAGAAATATGAATTAGCTGGAAATTCCTTTGATATATGATTAACATGTATACGATCGTGTTTCAACTTTATTTAGTGGATTTAATATTTTGACTATTATAAAGTTTTAATTTCCGTTCCGTCAAACGTAATTGATTACAAAGATAACCCGAGAAAAACTTATGGTTGTAAACAGAATCGAATCAATAAATCATTGATTAAGTGTTGATGTCAGCATCATCGAATTTTATCGTATTTTAAATTACTAAGATAAATGAAATATATCGTTAATATTGACTTTTATCATTATAATTCCACCTTGGGGACGTATTATGGCTTACAACTAGGCTTATACTTGATTAGTTTATGTATGGTTATCAAAAAAATCTACAGTACTACTTATTCGTTTTTGGAAACTTCCCAAGAACTCATATTTAAGTTTACTTTGTTGATGTAATATTTAAATTGTTTTATGAAAATCTAAATACGATTTCACGAGTTAACGATTAGTTACTTAGCGACTCTATATTTGACGATTACGTTCGTATTCCTTATTATACTTGTGTGTCTTGGTAAGTTAATTCTGTCAATCTAACGTGATCTTTTTGTTTGTCCACAGGGAGAGTCCCAGGTGTCTGTCACGGGAGTCTTCAGGCGCGCCGCGCTGTCCCTCCAATGACTCCGTATATTCCGGGAGGAGTGGGCCCGGCCTCCCCCTCCCTGCCGCGTTAACAGCCGCCCTCCCGGCAGCCCTCCCCGCTGCCCTCTTACCGCCTCACTCTGCAGCCGTGGCCGCTTACCTCGGTGCAGCAGCTGCCGCGGCAGCACAACAACGACTCCTCATGTCTTGTCAAGATGACATGACAGACTCGGAACGAGCTGACGCAGTACTCGACTTCAGCACGAAGCGCAGCGACTCGCCACACGATGATGAAGATGATGACGCCGTTAATCTTAGTAAGAATGAAAACGGACCGTTAGATTTATCAGTTGGTACTAGGAAGAGGGGACCGGAAGATTCACCGTCTCCTATACCAACGAGAAAAAGTTCAAGAACTGCAGAATTTAAACCTAGTCTGTCGCCATGGACTACGCCGGTAGCTCCTCATTTGCCATATTTTGCTGCGGCTGTTGCTGCTGCAAGTCTGTCACCCAAAGGTGGAGTACCGGCCGACTGGAACGGTAAATTAAAACATGGCGTACCTATGCCGAGTGATGCGACTAAGGCATTGGAAAAAATGAGTGAACTCAGCAGGCTTGGGGGTGAAGAGTTATTTCGGTCTGTACAAAGCGCGGCCTTGGGTGCTGGTCTTGCACCAAATGCCGCTGCTAGACACTCTGCTTGGCAATCACACTGGTTAAACAAAGGCGCCGATCAGACGAAAGATGTTCTTAAATGTGTCTGGTGTAAGAAAAGCTTCAATTCTCTTGCAGACCTAACAATCCACATGAAAGAGGCCAAACATTGTGGTGTTAACGTACCTGTACCCCCATCATCAGGTGCACCAATACCGCCTTCTTTGCAACCGCCATCTAGTTCACCATCTACGCCTTCACATAACTCTTCATCATCCAGCGGCTCATCGAAACCAAACCAGAGCGATTTGAATATGCTTATAAAGGAAAACATGCCGATTCCTAGAAAACTAGTCCGCGGGCAGGATGTGTGGTTAGGTAAAGGAGCAGAACAAACTAGGCAGATATTGAAATGTATGTGGTGTGCAGAAAGTTTCCGATCACTAGCTGAAATGACGAGCCACATGCAAAGGACACAACATTATACCAACATTATCTCTCAGGAACAAATTATATCATGGAAATCGTCAGACGAAGCTAAAGGTTCTAATTCAAGTGGTCCTGGGGCTCCTAATACAGCCCCTCCAACAACCGGTACTAGTAGTCATGTTAGCGCAGTTTTAACTTGTAAGGTATGCGACCAAGCGTTTAGTTCCTTGAAAGAATTAAGCAATCATATGGTTAAAAATTCTCATTACAAAGAGCACATCATGAGATCTATTACAGAAAGCGGGGGTAGGCGAAGACAGACTCGCGAAAAAAGAAAGAAATCTTTACCTGTTAGGAAACTTCTCGAACTAGAGAGAGCACAACATGAGTTCAAAAATGGAGAAGGTAATGGGGTTCCCATGGGGAAACCGATTAGAGACTTCGGCGCTGGTAGCCGAATCACCTGCGAGAAATGTGGGGACAAAATCGAGACTGCCGTGTTCGTTGAACATATCCGCCAATGTATAGGCGCGCCTATGTCAAATAGCCAAAGGAATTTTTTGAAGAGCGCTCTTCTTTCAAATAATATTATACCTCCTGATGTACCTGGTCATGTAACTCCGACCAGCCGCGACGGCCGTAAGAGCATTAATGAAGAACTTCCTTCTCCCGGCTCGGCTCATCACCGCTCTCCATCATCCGTGAATGATTCCTCACCGAGTTCCAAAGATCCTAATGCGAGCAATGATAAGAGCTCGTCGCCTTCGGTTCTCAATGCCATAGAACAATTGATAGAGAAGAGTTTCGACACCCGATCACGCCATTCAGTTCCTGGCATGCCCTCTAGTGCATCCCACGCACCGATCGGTTCTAGTATTTTGAAAAGATTAGGTATAGATGAGAGTGTAGACTATACAAAACCATTGGTAGATCCGCAAACGATGAATATGTTGAGAAACTATCATCACCAGCAGGGCTACGGCCGTCGCGAGCGCAGTGGCAGCGAATCTAGCTCCATGTCAGAACGAGGTGGTAGTAGAGTGGAATCTCTCACTCCTGATAGAAAGTTAGATGCGTATCACATGACCCCTCGTACCACGCCTGACACTCGTGGCTCCCAAACCCCTGCATCGGAAGACCGTCCTACCGATGTTCGGATAAAACGGGAGGCTCCTGAGGAGGAAGAACGCGAAAATGGAGTAGATTTAAGCAGCCAGCCTGTGCGGGTAAAAACTGAGGTTGATGATGAAGAGGAACCTCCGCGGCCAAGTAGCTCGACCGAGGAAGTGAAGGCAGTTCCTAAACGCGAAAGCGAGGAGCCGAGCCCAGCTGCTAGCCCTCGTAGTCCAGCCAGTGATCGCTCGGCTAATACTCCCGGCGCTGATAGAAAACCGGCATCCAGTCTAGGCGCGCTATCCTCAATGTTCGATAATTTAGCTGGCGGTGGTTCTTCTAACGAGCCAAGTTCTTCTCGGCGAGGTGGTAGTCACCCTTTAGCAGCACTGCAAAAGCTATGTGACAAAACTGAGACTAATCCTTCCCGTGCTCCCGCACCGGCCCCGTCGCCTGCTGGCCCTCCAAGTATTCTAACATTTAGCTGGGCTTGCAATGACGCCGTTGTCACCGATTCATTTATGAAGTGCGCTCTTTGCGACACTCCATTTATATCGAAGGGTGCGTATAGGCACCACTTGTCAAAGATGCATTTCGTAAAGGATGGCGCTTTGCCTGATCCAGTGCCGATGAAAGCACCTCCACCGGCCGCTTCCCCGGGAACTCACAAGAGTGGTGGTTCTAACGCGGCGTCTCCCCAGGACCCGCGTAGTCCCTCGCAATCGTTCGACGAGAGCCCCCATTCAAAGTTCCTCAAGTATACGGAACTCGCAAAGCAGCTCTCCAGTAAATACGTGTAGACTGTACACAGGTCTGACGGGCCATCAAATGTGATGATACCATATCCTGCTACGTTAAACCTTGCTAGGGTTAGGTCGCGCTGCGACGCTAAGTATTTCGAAACTCTTTGCCAATTTAATTATTTAGGTAATCGTTAGAGTTCACCGCATAGTTCGGTTAGTGTAATTACGACTAGCGACTTAAGTATACGCCAAACGTCTTAACGTTCATGTAGGTTAAGAGAATATTTTGAAAATATTGCCTTTAGGAGTGGACCGGTTGTTGAGGCCCCGCGCCACGCTTATCTTCCACACTACAAGTACATAATTCCATTTCGGTAATTGTAAATATAAGTCACATTAAGTCGTAAAAGTTCGATTCGATCTCTTGTAAATGTATATTTTTTGCTAATCTAAAAGTAAATTTAATTGCAAGCCTTCTGCGTGTTCGATTAGGGAGTTCTGTCCGTTCATTGTTCGGAATTTGTTGCAATATCAATTTGTGTTACTTAATTTTTATGTAAATCAGCATTAGTCTTAGTTTATTTGTATGTATATTTTGGTCCCTCGGCGCTTGCAATCTCGGAGATCCAATCTCATGGGTTCATGTTGTACATATTTCGACATAGAACGCAATATCTCCTTAGTGTAAATTTTGCTCTTGGGTGCGCTCCCGCGTATCAGCTATTTATTATTTAGTGTTAAGTACGTACTGTTAGGTGACCTACGTCTGTGAACATTGTATACCATTTACCAGCTCATTGGTTGTCTCAACCGATATATTTAAAAGTGATATGTTATACAGTTTTTCTTTGAAAGGATAAGAAAATACAATCGTATACGTTTAGAACATTCAAATGTATTGAGAGATATCTTCCATTGTAACTTCAGATATACGATGTGTATATACGGTACATGTGAGTGCAAAACTCTTTTATATTTAATAAAAAAATATTGTAAACATTAATGTAAGTTTCTGACGACTATCAACACGCGATGTGAAAGGTCGCTCGTGACCAAGTCTTTACTTTGAATTTTATTTAATTTTCAAACTTCGAACATAGTATATTAGAAGTTGAAGATGTTTACTGAAATATAAAATTTTAAAAATTTTTCGTAATTCTAAACATGATCACTCAAATGTATACGCAATAATAAGATGACGTCACGAGTAACCTGAGCAAAAATTAAATTTTATCTCGATAAAGTATCATTTTAACGATAATAATGAAACATACGACAAATATTATGTATACGCTAACTCTGATGAGAGACATTTGCTCATTCTTTAATAAAAATGGTGTTGAATATTGATTTTACCAAATTTAATAATCTTATTTAATATTTTATGTTGTATTTCAAAATGCAATTAAAAGCTCAAAGAAATATATATGTTACATACTTTAAATGATTATTTTATTTAATCATATCCCTTATCTTTAAATATTAATTAATGTTAAGTCCACTATCCACATTAAAAGCCATATTTATTTATTTATTAAAACTTTATTTTTCCACAAAGTAACTTATAACAATTGGCGGACTTAATGCCAAGAGCATTCTCTACCAGTCAACCATTGGGAGAAACGGAAAGATAGTTTGGCGCAAAAAAGTTAAGGGGGAAAAATGTATTATATCATCTTACCGAAACCTTTTCCTAAACATGTAAGTAGCAAAAAAGGTTAAAACTTATGCAGTTAAATTGAGTTTTCTATCATACACATGCACTAATACACTGTCTACGTCGAAAAACAATAAAACCAATTTTGATAAAACTTACATAGTTCTTTAAGTTCTATAATCACTTACACTCATTATGGTGTGAATAAAAAAAAAAAATATTAAGTCATGTTTTTTATTCACACAAATCATGATTTTCTTGCTCGTTCTAAGATTTCATTTCAACTAAAGTCAAGTAAAAATATTTTAAGGGACTCATATTACGAAAATTTACCTATCAGATTTTAAAGTCGTTTTGGACCCATCATCCAGTGACTCCATTCATGCAACTGAACAACTTTCCCCAAGATACATGGGTCGAAATATGTAGTAAACTTTTGGACCTTCCATACAAAATGTCTCATCACGTAACCTAACTTACTATGGTCAAGTCCAAATTTGTTTTTTCATGTTTAGAGCTATGTTCCTTGGGGATAGATGATGGGTCCAAAACTGCTAAAATTTCACGGTGTATAGTTTTGATAATTTCACCTACCAAGTCCACGAGCTGCCTTTTCCTTTCCTAATACTGCACTATCAGATTAATCATTTAATTTTAATTATTCAATTATTTTCAGATCATTTATAATCCATAAAATTGTTAGTAAATTAATTAATTAATCTATATTCCAAAAATACATAAAATAAAGTATGATCTAAAAGTTGGTGAAATTCAGTATTCAAAAAGGATGGAGTAGGTTGCCCATAGAGCAGAACTGATTTCCACAGATTATAGCAGAGAATGATCTCAAATAAGTCGGCTTTCGAATAAAATTCGGTCAGTTCACAAAGATAGACAAACCCGTCAAAATTTATAACAGCCTTTCTTTCGACGGTGGACAAAAATGAAACAGATTAATAAAGTTTTGCAAACAAAACGAAATTGATAAGATATTTAGGGAACTTTTTTTAAATTTACAATTCTGAATAGATAATATAGAGTAAAGATTCCAAGGATTCAAAACAGCAACCAGTGATAATAAAAGTCTCCAGGGATCCATGTGGATTCTTGTTAAAGATTACATAAGAACTGGCGTCATATTTCTATGATTGTAGTTATGTTAAAAAAGGGAGATGTCAGGAGTATCTTATCGACAAGCGTGTATGACGAGAGCGAGGGAAGTCTGTAAGGATTGTAGCAAATGGAAATCCGTGGTCTTTCCATATCTACCCCTACGGGAAAAAGGCGTGATGGTATGTAGTTATGGATCTAATTAGACAATGTGTTTACTCCCCCAAAGTTTTCCATCAAAAAATACCTATTTAAAACAGTCACAATACCATTACTCTCAAAATAAGTCAAAAAGCGTAAACAAGTTCAAAAAAAAATGATTCTAATTTACTTCACCACTCTCCAGTATTTCAAAATTGGCCAAAAACGTCGCCTAAAACAAAACTGGCTAACACATGCGATCGCCCCACAATATTTGGCCTATTACAACCCCCGACCATTGATTTATAGGTTATGAATCAACCCCCTCCCCAAGCCATTACATTCTTGATGTATCGCCCTGATAATGAATCTAGCTATATTTTTGCCGGGCTGATGGAAATATGAAGGTTTGAGGAGTTATGGCCTCGTGTAGGTGGCATTGGTGTATTCGGTAGGTTTATTTTTATGAATCTTTATAGTACAGTCACGTGCATTAACACATATACAATTGTTTTCAATTTTAGACCTTTTCTCAATGACTAAAGAACCAACGAGCCAAACTTTTCTGTTAAACTCCATTCTGCAATTAAATGTTTACGTCTTTGATTATTCTTTTTAAATTAATTCATGTAGAGTGAGTTACATGGTGAATAGATCTTACACACCCTGGTTTCAGAGGTTTTCGAAACTACTTTTCGGCCTCTGACGTGGTTACTTAACGACCACCATGGTAGTCGGGATCAAAGGCTAGGTTCATGATTTTCTCCTGTAACTTATTTTGTTTTAAAACAATATAAGTTGTAAATAAAAAAATAGGACAGTATTAATTTGAAAGTGAAAGGCACCAAATGGCACATGATAGAGATGAACGTAAAACGAAAGGCTTTTGCCCAGCAGTGAGCAAAGAATACTCAATGGTACATTTTTCTGGATTATGTATTGTCTACACCATTAACACCACAAAGATTTACCTGTGGAATAATAGTAAATACCCGATGAATACAATGAAGATTATTTTTTATTTGTATTTCATCATAACCGGCAAAGCGGCAACGCGCTCGTGACATCTCCAGTGTTGCAGGCGTTCATAGGCTACGGTAACCACTTACCATCAGGTGGGCCGTACGCCTGTATGCCTACTTAGTTGTATAATAAAAAAAAAAAATATTATAAATCTATTACAGTCAGCGAATCAGAGCGTAAGTACAAAATTGACATTTCATTCAATGGCCGGCTTCCCGAGTGAATGACGCCCGTCACAGATAACATCGCAACTGACAATTGACGAAGGATCACCGATCGACAATTGCAGATACCGCGTTTTGCCGCGTGATAGACGCGAAAGAACAAACACTGTTTTATTTCAATTGTCTGAAGGGTTACCAATAATGGCAGATCGACGTCGTGATTTTATCTGTGAATGAATGATTTCTGTGTGCAATCAAAAGGAAACGTATTGTGTAAGATAATTGATATGCGAATTAAATTGACGTAAGTCTTACGTAAGTTGACAAATGTTTGTCAAAAAAGTATTTTTGGATTCTTATCAAGTTGTCATTGGCATCTCCATTGAGTTGAGGAAAGATGAGATAGCCTGAAGCCTATTTTTGAAATCTGTCGAAAGACGATAGATTTTGAATGTTTGATGTTCATTTGACATAATCGGTGATTTGAATCAGTATCATATGATCTACTCGTTGTGAGTCATAAATCTCGAACGGTTTTCATACGACTTACTGGTAGTTTAAAAAATAAAACTCCAAGCTTTTCATATTTTTTTGACTTAAAATCCTTGCGAGCGTGCAAGTGCGTGTAAGTTGCGCTGCACACATACTGTGTCTATACTGTAATCTCTCTAACACTAGTGTTCGTGTTATCGACTGTAGTGTAGATTGTATTGGAAATATTAAGTACCTATATGACATCAGAATCCACCAAAATTCTTTTCAAATTTAACAGGATCTTAACTTAAACACTATCCACTAGATTAAACGTCATGTAGTAGAGTCCCAGATAGTGTAATATTAATCATTAGTAACTAGCCGTGCTCGCGGCTTCGCCTGCGTGGAATTCCGTTTGTGTCCCGGAAAAAAGTAGTCTATGTCACTCTCCAGGTCTCCAACTATCTCCACACAAAAAATCACATCAATCCGTTGCTCCTTTTTAACGTGAAAGAAGGGCAAACTAACAAACACACTTTCACATTTATAATATTAGTATGGATATGGATATTAGTATGGATATTTATATTAGTATGAATTTAAACCTATTTGCACGTTTAAACAAATTCCTCTAGGTGCAATTTTTATTTTACAAAACGTTTAACTGAATGATCTCAAGTTTGACAATTCACTTTTTACGACATTCTCACTTAAATCACAGCGTGAAATATTGTCGCACAAATTGTATTCATTACATCGACTCACGTTCGAATGACTCGATTAATATCGTGGCGAAATCTAAAAAAATCGATAAAACCATCAAGAGAATCTGCAAGTCACGTAACTATCATTTGAAAAAGGAAGAAAAAAAAAACACTTGGTCGGCAACAGCGGACAACAAAACAGTTTTCGACGCGCACTGACGAGACGTTTGTCAATCATCCCCCCCTCCTGTCAGCTGTCTATGACAATTAATGGCTCGCTATACAAAGTTTTATAGCTTCTATTGGTTCAATTGTGTGAAATGATTAATGCAATCACTAATGCAAATCCAGGCGAAGTAAGCACGGACGCATTGTGTTTTTCTAATAAAATTGATTTATTGATGTAACAGTTGACTGTCATTGTCGAGCCCGTCCCGTGGGTGTCATATTGTTGTTAATGCGATTTTTTGTCAAATTCTCAGTTGCCTCTTTTCCATGAGAGTGCCATTTTTTTTGACCGCACTAAAGGAACTATTGAACTACCAAGTTGGCTAATTATACAATTTATCTTTGTACTTGAGGTGTGTTGAGGGCGGAACTCAGAAGAATCAATTTAAGCGTCCCTTGCAGTATCTTAGTATCGACGAATAATTAGTCCTTTATTCTATTTCTAACACAATTTTTATTACACTTTGTAGAGTTTTATGTCTATGCCCATGACCCAGAAAGGTATTTACAAATTTACCGACTGAACAAAAAACTAAATGTTATACAACCTTTAAGTATATTAGTTAATTCTATTGCACCAAATTAAATAAATATTAATGAGTGGGTTACATGGTCAATAAACCCTGTGCCAGAGTTTTTCGGAACCGCCTTTCGGCCTCTGACGTGGTTCCTTTTACGATCACATAATGGCAGCCAGGACCAATGTGCCTTCCGAAGCAAGGAATCATATCGGATCGTACTGCAATTTCTTTAGGATTTATTCTATAAG